>JAZKJV010001158.1:0-1200000 GCA_037367405.1 Ottelia alismoides | reverse complement strand
GACGAACCAATTTCTGCAAAATACTCTTCACCTCTCAGTTTGAAACCTCTGCCATGTCGTTGGACTGTGGGTGGTAAGGACTAGTAACTCTATGCTCAAATCCATAGTCCTTAGCTAAAGGTCTCATATCTCGGTTCACGACGTGGCTATCCCCATCAGATATCAAAACTTTTGGCACCCCGAACTTAGCAATAATATGATCTCTCACAAACTTGCAGACAGTCTTGCTGTCTGCGGTTCGGGTTGGGATAGCCTCCACCCACCTAGATAGATAATCAACCACCAACAATATATACTAATGTCATTGGCTGTTGGGAAAGGGACCCATAAAATCTATGCCCCATGCATCAAAAACATCACAAATAATCATCGGTTGCATGGGCATCTCATCTCTTTGTCCAACTGTCCCTCCCATCCTTTGACAGATCGGGCATGACCGTACAAAATCAATAGCATCTCTAAATAGGGTCGGCCAATACAATCCACATTGAAGTACTTTGTGAGCGGTTCTCTTTCCCGAATGGTGTCCTCCAGCCTCGAGTGAATGACAATATGTGAGGACACTCCGGTACTCCTCCTGAGGAATACACCTTCTCCAAACACAATCTGGTCCTTCAAAGAAAAGGAAAGGATCGTCCCAGTGGTATCTCCTCGAATTCGACTTAAGTCGATCAATGCTGCTCCTAGTCCAACTATGGGGAACCTGCTTGGAGACAAGATAGTTCACCATCAAATTGACTCGTCTGGGAAGGTCTCTCTAATCCGCTCATAATAAGGAGAATCTTTAAGTTCAATCCGTGAAAGGTGATCAGCCACAACATTCTTCACTCCAGGTTTATCTTTTATCTCCAAATCAAATTCCTGGAGGAGTAAAATCCACCTAAGAAGACACGCCCTCGTGTCCTTCTTTTCCATTAAATATCGAATGGTTGTATGATAAGTATAAATTGTCACAACCCAAAATATATGATATAAACTTCTCGAGGGACCATACTACCGCGAGCATTTCCTTTTCAGTCACTGTATAATTCTTCTGTGTAGGATCTAATACTTTGCTCGCGTAATGGATCACAAACGGGATCCCCTCTCGTTGTTGTCCTAACACAGCTCCTATAGCGAATCTGAAGCGTCAGTCATGATCTCAAAGGGGAGAGACCAGTCAGGAGCTTGTAGGATAGGCAAGGCACAAATCTTCCTCTTCAAGAGCTCAAAGGCCTCCAGACACCTGTGATATACAATGAACTCTGTGTCTTCCCTAAGAGCTCAGTCAGTGGGCGGGCGATCTTTGAAAAATCTTGAATGAATCTCCTATAGAATCCAACATGCCCTAAGAATGACCGCACTGACTTAACTTTGGTAGGTGGATCTAGTTTCTTGATCACCTCCACCTTGGCGGGGTCAACCTCCATTCCCCTTTTGGAGATGACATGCCCCAACACGATACCCTCCGTCACCATAAAGTGACTCTTCTCCCAGGAGAGTACCAGATTCACCTCTCTACACCTCGTGAGGACTCGGTCCAAGTGCGCTAAACATGTATCAAAGGAATCATCATGAACCGAGAAATCATCCATGAACACTTCCAGGAAATCTCCCACCATCTCGACAAATATGGCGATCATGCACCGCTGAAATGTGCCCGGGGCATTGCAAAGCCCGAATGGCATGCACCTGAAAGCATAAGTGCCAAATGGATATGTGAATGTGGTCTTTTCCTTATCCTCATGGGCTATGGCCACCTGGTTGTAACCTGAGTACCCGTCAAGAAAACAGAAGAACTCTTTCCCTGCTAATCTCTCCAAGATCTGATCAATAAAAGGCAAGGGAAAGTGATCTTTCTTGGTCACAGCATTCTGGCTCCTGTAGTCGACACAAACGCGCCACAACATGGGTACTCGTGTCACGATCTCTACCCCCTCCTCGTTGGTGACCATCTGAATTCCCGACTTCTTCGGGACAACATGAGGCAGGGACACCCACTTGGAGTCAGAAATAGGGTATATAAACCTTGCTTTGCACCATTTCTCAATCTCTTTCTTCACCACTTCCTGTAGATGGGGTTAAGTCTCCTCTGGAACTCATGGGAAGGTCTCATATTATCCTCAGTAAAAATGTGGTGCGAGCAGAGAGCGGGGTTGATGCCCACGAGATCTGACATTGTCTAGCCTATTGCTTTGTGGTTCTTCTCTAAGACCTCTAACAACCTAGACTCCTGTTCTAAAGTCAAGTCTGAGCTAATGATGACATGATATCTCTCTTTGGGTCCCGCAAGAAAGGCATACTTGATTGTAGGAGGTAGTGATTTCAGTTCTGGCAATGTGATATCATCAAGCAAATCTGGTTGAACTAAATCTGAATCTGGTTCCGTGCTGTATGAAGGTGGGCTCAACTGTGTATGACTCTCCACGAAATCAGAAGTATCGGGAGTCGGATCGTCAAAAATATCCAAACAATCGGCAAAAGCCACGTCCGACTCGTCATCTATGCCCCATGATTGTTCCGAAGAGGATGGAACTGACATATCCGGATGGATCTCTACGTCATCATAGGAATAGGTAGATGCACCTCTAACAAGATCAGACAACACCTGGAAAACTGCATCATGCACTTTGTCCTCTCCAGATGAAAGGGACTCGCTCTATCCTGAAGGAATCTGTCCCCAAATCCCAACTGTGCTAATCATTCTGCAATCTGCCTCTGAAGATGAATACTCTGTACTACTCTCTGAATCAGGTCGCTGACACTTGGTTTGCTTCATCTCAAGGTTCACTTCTCCGCCTGGAGAATGGAACTTCATCATTCCCATACCATAATCGAAAGTTGCACCTGCGGTCCTAAGGAAGGACCATCCGAGAATGATATGAGATTCTCTCCAATGATTGGGGGTCTCCATGTCCAAGACTGTGAAGTCAACCTGATAGTTCTGCCTCTCAATCGAGATAACAACATTCTTCACTTCTCCCTTAGGTCTCTTCACTGAACGATCTACGAATTGGAGTAAAGCTCTAGATTTGCGAAGTGGTCCCAACTCCAATTTCTGATATAATTCTAAGGGAAGTAAGTTGATCGAAGAACTGTTATCTAAGAGTGTGTGTGCAAACGCAATGTTGTCAATACGACTCTCCACATAGTGAGCACCCATGTCTCTCTTTTTCCTTGGCAAAGTCTGATTCTTGAGACAATAGGTTGCGGCTACTGATAAGACATGTGTCTTTATATTTCGGTTATCTTTCTTCCTGTTAACCCTTGAAGGTGTGCATCTCACCTTAAGGTATTTTTGGAATGCAGGATGGTTAGCCACATATTCATCAAATGGCACCTTTACAGTGATGTTTTCTTTACAAAACCGTACCATATCGGGGTCATCTTTCTGAATCTTTTTGATGTGCTTTCCTGCCGTAAGAGCATGGGGGAAAGGGATTGAAGCTAGGGAAACAAAGGACGAAGAGTCTGAATCATGAACTGAAAGATCTTTCTTTGCATTAACGGAAACATAGTTCTTCATACATGAATCTTTTTGATGCAACATGGGATCGAAATCAAAACTATCTACTAAAGGTTGTGGAATAGAAGCTGGAGTGGTATCCGCCACAACCGGAGATGCAAGGTCCTCCATAGACTCAGAAGAATATCCATGCTGCAGATGCTGCATACGTGCTCTCCTCCATTTCTCGATTCCCTGAGTAGAAATCCTCGAATGATGGTGTTGGGACTCCGAAATATGATGCCTCTCCTCCTCGTCCTCTAAAGACTCCTCAGGTCGAGCTCCAGAGATGCCCCTCCTCTTGTCCCTCGCCCGGTCAGGTACGGTCACGGTCCTTCCGTTCCTAAGTGACATGTGGTGTTAGCCTCATCGCATGAAAGAATCTCATGTTCAGATCTAGGAGATGTTGAATAGTATACCTGACCAAAGTGCTGCTGAGAACTAGATCGTTTCAGGATATTGGGGTTAGCCTGAACTTGGGTTGGGATAGAGGTAGAGGGTGCAGTCTGCTCGTCTCGCCATCTGGACAGGCGGTTGACATCCACCCGCTAGTCATGAATTTCATTCCTGTAGGAACGGAGCTCGTCGAGTATCTGATGTTGAATATCCACGGGACCATACGAAGAAGGAAGTGGAAAAGACTGTGAATAAGAACGGGAAGACTGGCCCTGCTGGCCAGGGTACTGCCTCTGCTGCTGTTGGGGTATTTGCTGAGAATGCGGGCCCTGCTGGCCCTCCTGGTAATGGCCCTGTCAGCCATACTGCTGGTACTGTTGCCGCTGCTACTGGGGTGGCTGGAATCCAGGGCTCTGTTGGGAAGGAGGTGGTGCAGAGGTGAATGCGGTGTTGTGAAAGTTCGGGGAACGCTGGTAGGTCTGTCGGTCTCCCGTACTTCCCTGCCCGGCAGGGTCCTGAGTATACCATACTCCATTCATCTCCCAAACCGGTGGAGGCTCCTCCTGAACTGTCTCTGCTAATGGAGGTGGCTGCTGGAAATAGTGGGTGTAGGATTGGTCATGCTCCCATGACTGGGGTTGCCCTGACACCAACTGCTCCTGAATATGGTGAACTCGGTAAACGGGAGCAGCAGGTGCAGTCACGGCGAGTATCCTTATCTTAGATACCTTCTCATTCAACTCCTCCATCTGTTTTGGAAGTTTGGAGACGCTCCGGTCTAACTCATCAATCCTCATGTCGATCTTCTCAACTACTATAAGCTTCTCCGCAAGGAGTCCCATGCTAGGGATTACGTCCTGAGAGAGATCGACTACAGCTGATTTTCCCCCTCCAAATGAGAGTGAACTGGGGGACGATGTATAGGCCTTGCTGGCCATCTGTGAGCGGCTAGTTTCAGCCATCTGCTCAAATACCTTCCAAACGGTATCCGCTCCTCGTGATGTATAACAACCTCCACAGGCAGCGCTCACTAAACCCTGCATCTCAGGGTTGAGACCAGTAAAGAATGATTGGACCACGATATTATCATCTAGTCCATGACAGGGACACTTCTGCAGGATATCCTTGAATCTTTCCCAAGCATCACAAAAAGCTTCATTGGGTAATTGGGAAAAACTTGTAATTCACGTCCTCATCATGTTAGTTCTACTCAGCGATTAGAACTTCTTCAGGAATAGGTCCTTGAACTGGGCATAAGTGGTGATGGTAATCCCAAGATTTTTCACCCAGTAGTCGGCTTTTCCACCCAAGGCAAATGGAATGGCTTTGAGCCTAATATAATCATGGCTTACGTTATGATGTTTGAGGTTAGCATAGATGAGCTCAAAGTCCCTTAGGAATGCATATGGCTCCTCAGAAGCATTCCCATCAAAGTGTGGCAACTGGTTCAGAAGGTGCGGCTTCAACTCAAAATCAACATTAGGATCGACCGGACTCAAATAGTTCTGAATTTGATATTGTCTGGGGTTATACGCTGCATCCATTGGTGGTTCGACCCCAACATTTAGCTGTCCTAACTGAGCTTAGAGTAGTGCGTGTTGCTGCTCAGATGCAGCTAATCTGGCAAGTACCATTCTCAACGGTTCTTTATGGTTCTCTTCTTCCTCTTCTTTCTTCTTTGGAGGCATTTTTCTTGTATCTTCTTTAGGTCCTACATCAGCAATGTGATCTTGATTAAAAGAGGATTTATGAATCAAGATATTCTCACTGAGGCGAAGACTTTTTTCGGTGAGGTGGGAAGAGAGAAAGGGAATGGTTTGAGAGTAACCATCCCGAGAGTGGGTGATCCTGGGCTCAAGAGGGTCATGAGTCCAGGTTGGTCCAAGTTGCACTTGGACCTTTGAAGACGTACTTTTTGTAGGGTTCAACGAGAGATTCGCAAAGTCCGAATAAATATCCCCCCAATCAGTCATCTTCGATGTCAAAAGAACCGATTCGAACACGATAGTCAATGAGGCGCTAGTTCTACGGTGCATGTAAATGTGCGGAGTGAACTCACACAATACAAACACAATTCAAACCCTCAATTTCACCAACTCAACACGTGATGGTCGTAAAGGTTCGGCTGTATTATCTGTTCAATTTTAGTTGGCGACAAATACAATCTTGAAAAGATTAACGAGCTGTTAGGTGCCTGTATTTTCCTAAGACTGGCCCGATTCTTACGACTAGTCGGGCCTACTTTCAGCCAGTATAGGAGTAAGTACGAACCGTATAAATACGGCTACCCGTTCCTTGAGGACTAAAGCGTCATCTAAACCTCCCACTCTGCTAAGGAAATACAGACCGTTTACCGGCTACCAGTAGATCCTTACTAAAAAGTAGCTAATCGCCTAAAAATAAAGAACCAGTAGTAAGTACGAAATCCATGCTTGGCTCTATTCCAGGGTCGTCTCTCTCTCACTTGCAAGTAAATCAAATAATGAGGGCTTTATGCACCCGAGAACAGGGGTTCTTTTTATTCCAATTTTTTTTTAAATTGACCTGCTCAATTCAGTCCTAATTTTAGAGTTAGGTTATCACTTGAAATTTATCTGAACACAAAAACACGTCTACCGTTCAGTCCTAATTTCCTTTTTTTGTCCTTAAGTTATAAAACAAAAAGGGAATAGGAAATCAGAATGCAAATGAGAAACTATGATGCATGCTCAGAAGAAGGTATACTTACAGTGACTCCCAGCACTCCATGCGTTATGCAAAACTAAATTTGTAAATTTTATACTAAATGCATGTAGATCGAGAAAACCACACCTAAATAGTATACTATTAGCAGGGAAGAATTGATTGAATTTGAGCTAAGTAGTACGTGTCTATGTGTGTCTCATTATGAATCATATAAGATATGTGAATCTTCTAAGATATGTGTGGCCTAAATTATGATGGGCACAAACAAATTTGATTTTATACTACTGTGTGCCTAATCCTTAATTTCGCCACTCAAGTCGAGCCCCACCCTCACCGGAGAGTGAAACAGGTCTCGACACAACACAAATAATGTCCAAGTCTCTTTACACAGGCGAGCTCTCAAACAAGAGCCGCTATAAATGAGCAAGTTACCTAAATTATTACAACAATAATTACAACAATTTACAAAAATTCTCTCAAAAATAAATTAAAATCCCTTGATCTTCAGCAATCGATGCACGTCACGTCCGTCAACCTCCGATGCACTCCAAGTCCACCGGGCCCTCGCAAGAAAAATAAGATTTATATTAGAGAGATACAAATAAAATATATACAAGAATAAGTAGAGAAATAATTGAAAAAGAATGGACTAAATACAAGGTGGCTCGGGGGTCAGACTACCCGAGTAAGTGAAATCTAAATCAAAATTTTTTAAATTAATCCCTAAGTCGTTTACCTCCCCAGCAACATCACCATCTGATGATTCACTAGATACGTTGTTTAATTTGGGTAGTTGTAGTACGTGTACTTACTGAGTCAATCAGAGCCGAGAGAAGATCTCCGTGAAGAGTGTCTCGGCATAATTTATATCCCAGGCAAGTCTGGGGTCGAACACAAGGAGGCAAAGGAACAACTTTGGGGTTAATTCGAAAATTAAGATCTAGATTTCCAATGCGATTTTTTTTATTTTTTATGCAAAATAAATGCAAAATGCACAATGCAAGTGAATTAAGAAACTAAGAAAGTACAAAATAAGGCCAAATTAATCTTAATGACAAATCAGTTCAATTCAGCCAAATCGTATTTCTCCTAGAATCCTAATCCAGTGAGGAACACAAAACACATTTTTTTGTAATTTTATGGGTTAAAATACAATAATGAAAAATACACACTTTTTATAGGCTTTTTCACAATTTCTCAAACAAACAGTAAGCAAAAATCATGAAAAAATTAATGGAATGAAAACATGATGCAAGGAAGCTACAGTAATATTTTTGGAATTTTTTGACAACATATGAATTTTTTATGGATTTTTTAGTGAAAACAGAGTGATAGTGAGTAATTAATTCTTAATAAATCCATAATTTTAAATTAATCAGATTGCAAATTATCTCAAAAAGATATTTAGATTATCAATTCAGGAGAGTTGAAATTTTGCGAAAAGGTTATATGTGGATTTCATTAAAAATCAAATATGAAAATCACTCCACAATTTATTTTAAGCACATGGCAACTTCACTTTGTATAAAATTTGGATAGTAATTCAAACATATTTCAAGGCATCATCTCAAATTTTTGTGGAATTTTTAGGGCAACAATGAGTGAGATATGAATTTAAGTGCTCAAAATGGGTAAAATATGCAGATTTTCAGTTAAATAATTTTAATTAATTACCCAAAGACTACAAAAATATAAATAAATATTCAGAATATAAGTTGCTCAACACAATGGCAGTTTTCATTGAATAAAATGATGCAATATATATGTCCAAATGAATAGTCAAACACAGGGGTATCCGTGCAAAGTATAAAATGAAATTAATAATATAAAACATGCACAAGGACTGCAATGTAATTACAAAAACTTTGCGGATAAAATATGCAAATTTTAGAATAAAAAGTTAAAAGGAAATTGGACAACCTTCTTCTTCATTTTTGCAGGAGGCGCACGGAGGGGAGGCGAGGGGCGGCGCGGCCGACGCCGCGTAGAGGCCGACGGGGTAGGCGAAGGGAGTGGCGCCTTGGCGGACGAGCGATGGTGCCACCTTCGGTGGCAGCGATAGCAGAGAGGCGCGGGGGGCAGAGGGCCGCGGAGCTGGGGCGGCGCGTGTCCTCTTGGACTGCGATGGGGTTGTGCTGTGGCTAGTCGGCGGCGTCGCATGCACGGCGGAGGGCTGGGGGCAGAGCCGCTGGCGGCAGTGGGCGGTGACGCCGCACGCACGACCGCGGGCTGCGGGGGAGATGGCAGGTGACGCCGCCTGCCCGTGGAAGAAGGGGGGAAGGGCGGCGCCGACCATGCTCTCTCTCTCTCTTTTAATTTTTTTATATTTTTTGTTTAAATAAGAAACCTTTTTTGTTTTAGATTTTTTATTTTTTTATTTTTTTAAAATAGCAAACAATAATAATAGATACAAAAAGGGATAAAATTTTGGTAGAGTGAAATGATGATTAAGAGGAAGATGGTGGTGATGGTATGATGAAGTGGGGATTATATGAAATGTGACGTGCTAAAAAAATTGCAAAGATAAAAAATAATGACAAGATAAAACTAAACTTACCTATGACGGAGATGGTCGCCTATGTTGTGCTCACGAGAGCACGGTCTTCGCTCAAATCGCCGACGAGCGATGAGCTCGAGCAACGCGCGGAGGTGGCTGCGATGTTGGCCAAAAAGCCAACGGATCTCACTGGAGAGAGGGCCCCCGTCGCTCGACCACAGTTGCATCGCTGTCACCGATTCAACTCTGGGAACTAGGCTCTCCTCACATAAAGATGGATCAAGTGCAAATTGAGGAGGTTGGGATGTATATAAAGAGGATGAAATGAGAGGTTATTAAAGTGGTGGGAGGTTATATTACTAATGGAGTTGAATGGGAGGTTTAAAATGGTGGGGTTGAATGGAGGTTGGTGGTAGAATGGAGTTGAATGGTGGTTACTGTAGAGAATGAAAAATAAATAAAAGAAAATAAAATGAAATAAAGTAGGCTACTTTAAATACAACAAAAATATAAATAAGGAAAAATAATGGGGAATTTACAAAGGAATACATACAACATGTACTTTTTTTTGCTTTTCTAATATGTATTTTTTGTCTTTTTAATAAGAGGTGTTTACAACGAAAAAATACAATAAAATACTATAATTAAAATACAACACAATAATGATTTTTTTGGATTTTTAAGTAATTGAGAAAGATAAAAAAAATAAATAAAGAATGAATATATACATAATATACAATGCACATCTAGGTCCCAAAACCCAACTTTTGCAAATGAGCTCCGATTTTAATGAAACCACTTCCGTTGGATAGATAATTTTCTAACTTGAATTTTAAAAGTGAGTTTGGTGAATTTGGAGTTCATACGGAGCAGGAATTTGGCCTGGAAGTTGGACTTTACGGCTTTTTCTCTTTGGGATCTAGGAGCATTTATTTGAAGTGAAATTTGTTTTGTATTTTTGTATTTTATATACATTGTTACGAACAAGTTAGAGAAAGAATTAGCCAAAAGGAGTTGAAATGAAATTATTAAAAAAATGAAGTTTTGGTCTATTTACAGGCGAAAAACTCCTTTAATTTTTGCGACCTTTTATTGTTAATTTATTTTATACAATCTAATATACAATAATTAGTGCATTTTATTTACAAGTGACATGTTGTTAATTTATTGATTTTATGGACATTTTTCTGGGATTTTACTCATGGATTTTGCTAAGATCAAGATATTGAGATGATGAATCGCGGATTCATCATCTTGGTGGTGGTCAGGTCGTCGATCCGCTAAGTCAGTTCATGCATGTTCTTCATGAGCAATGCAAGTTGATCCAGTGCTGGATTCACCGAAGGGGCCCCTGGGTGCTCAATGACTGGTTGTCGCTGAGACTGATAGTGCAGAGGTTGTTGGTAACCATATAGATTCTGATAATGAGGAGGAGGATGTGGATACTGTCCACAATATACAGTCTGCAGTTTGTTAGGATAAGGGAAATATCCAGACTGTTGTTGTTGCTAACCTTGTCTCCAGTTTTGGATTTGTGGTGAAGACTGATACTGAGGATGGAACTGCTGGTGCTGGTACTGCTACTGTCTTTCTCTATGAAACTGGTGGGTGGGTCTCTGAACCTGCTGTGAACCCAACTGGCCTTGCCCTGACGGACATGGCTGGTTTCTCTCATGTTCAAAATAGTTTCCATTCACCTCCAAAATGAAAAGTGGAGGAGGAGACTGTTTCTTAGGAATGTAGGCTACTTCCTATTGGTATGGAACTATATGTTGTGAATGTTGCTTGTGGGGGGAGCCACTTCAACAAAATGGTGCCATTGCTGGGGAGACACGACGAGGGTAGTTAGGTTTCTCTTTTGACCTACTATTCTTGGTTGCAAACTTTTATCTATATTTTTCGACTTTCTTTCATTGTTCATATTCACTGAATCTAATTCATTTTCTTGCTCATATTTTTTATATTTGTGTCTCTTATACATTTTCCGTTTCCTCTTTCTTGCGAGGGCTCGCAGAGCAAAGGAGGCAATCTTAGAAGAGCCGAAGCACCCAAGCAAAGCAAGAGGTGGCTTGATTCTTCTCGAAGCCGCATGAGAGTGCAAGAGGAGGAGAAAAATTGAGAGAGACAGATAATTGGTGCGTAGATAGTTTTTGATTTATTTTAGCATTTTATTCATTCGAAATTCTTGTACAAAGGACACTATATACCTTATTTGCGAGGTATGTTTCACCAAGTACCAATGCACTTGGGGGACCTCTCCGATTTTGTTTTCATCGCTTTATTTTTATTTGTATCACAAAGTTTTCACGCTAAGACCCTAATGATTACTTTAATTAATTTGCTTGATCTAGGTAATTAATTAGGTCCAAAAACCCTAAACAAAAGTTTCTGTACCTATAGAATAGAGCGTAATTGGAATTAGTCAAATTTAACTGGTTATAGCCCCTTAATAGAAGCTATTTTTAGGACGTTCCACTTACATCATATAGGTTAGTTGATTTTTCTATATTTAAATTCTGTGCGGATCATTCTGCATGTAGAATTTTGGTGACAAGGTACGTATCTCTAACCCCTGCATGCATCATTGTGTTTAATCGCACATTGGCTTTTCCGATTTCCTCCTTTGTTTTCATTCACATAAGTTTAAAAGGAAATTGGACACTCGGTAGGTGATTTATTGAAAATATTCAAACCAAGTGACAACAGTTTAAAATCGAGACCGCTAAAGAAAACTCGACCCTAAAATAAACATAAAGAAAAAATTTCTTATTTTGAGGAGAGTAACCCCCTCATTGTTTGATTTATTTACAAAGTGAGAGAGGGACGACACTAGGATAGATCCACACCTGGATTTTCAGATAGACTATTAGCTACTTCTTAGACAGACTATTGGTTCTCCATTTTCTTGAGCAAGATTTTCAAGGGTTTTTTTATTTATTGAATAAATGTGATGTATTATGAACATGTGTCGTCGCAACCCAAATAACCCCTCAATAAAAAATGATTCTCAAGCTGAAATTAATTACAAAAATGTATCAAGAGAAAATTGCCATTTAAGTAACCTGTCTAACAACAAGATCGAGATCAGAGAGGCTACAAATCTCGAGGGTTATTTTAATAATCAAAAAATCAATTAATAGAAGGAAGAAATTCAAATGCAAACTATCTTGGTTTTTTCTGTGAGATTTTTATCTTTTATTTCTATATTTTTCATATTTTTGTATTTTTTGATTTTAAATTTTTATTGGTTTTTAGTTTTGCAAATTTTTAATTTTCAAAATAATTAATTTTTCAAAGTAAATTTATACACGAAAGAAACATAACTTTTTGGATTTTTCAAATGTGTTAAAAATGATAAAAAATGCCTAAAGAAAATATTTTATTTTTAATATATCTTTACTATTTTTAGTGATTTTTGGGAGATTTTTCAAATTTTTAAGATTTTAAAATGAATGAAAATAGGAGAAAATCAAACAGTGAACAGATAAGAATATTTTACAATTTAAAAATAAAAAATAAACTCAAAAAATACCGAATTTATTTTCATAAAAAAATTATAAAACATTATTTACAAACAAAAAGTGAAATTGTAATTTTTGATTTTTGTCTACAATTTTCTATGATTTTTATAAGATTTTTGATATTTTGCAAAGTTTTAGAGTTTTAAAAATAATTAAATACATGAAATTTGCACAGAAGATGAAATATACAAAAATAAAATTATTTTATTTTTTTTAGAATTATTGACGTAATATTTGAATTTTTATGATTTTTTAATACAAATAATGAAAAATGCAATGTTTTTTTTGTTTAATAATAGCAAATGGAAAATAAAATGCAATGAAAAACTACATTTGTAGAGAAATAAATCAGGAGCATAACATGATTTTTCTAGAATTTATTGAGCTTGTAAAACATTTATTTCAACCAGAAAAAGCAAGCAATTAAAAGTATGGAATACAAAGACTTATTTGCAAATAATTAATGTTTCGGCATCAACATATAACAAGAAATTTATTGTGGGGGTAAAAAATCACAAATTGCCCAAATTGGACATGTATAACACATGATAGGCTCTGGCAGGGGTCTTTGCAACTCTTCAAAATGTCCAGGGAGCTTGGATGTAATTTACCCAAAAATATGGTTTCTGTTTGTTCAAAAAAGGGAAGGGGGTGCCACTTCATTCTTCATTTCTTGCCCTAGACAAAAGAAGGGCACCACCCTTCTTCTCTTTCCCCAAATCAGAAGGGCAATGACAGCGGCGCGGTGGGGCTCTTTAGGCAGAGTTGGCGGATGACACATCGATGGCGATGACGATGGAGGGGCTCTAGAGGGCGGTGGATCTTGGTGGTGCGGTGGGGCCCTTCAAGCGGAGATGGCAGACGTGCGTCGATGGTGATGATGGACGAGGGTGATGCGTTCCTCCAGGAGCAGTGGAGGGCAGTTACGTCGGCTGCAGTGGAAAGATGGTGAGATTCAGGCATGAGGAGCACGTGGTTTTCTTCTCCCAACGACGAAGGGAGACGGCCATGACATCGAAAGGAGCTCCAAGCTCCAAGCTTGAGGTGGAAGGGCTAAGCCATGGTGAAGGTGAAGCTGCTGATGGTGGAGGCTCCTTCACATGGGGCTCGGCGGTGGAGCGTGGGCGGCGACACGCACAGAAGTTGAGCGATAGTCCCTACGGGTGAAGGCTGGAAGGTCGGCTCCATATGGTAGTGTTGTTCCCTGTGAAGGTTTAAGGCGACGAGGGCTTCTTCGTGTGGGGATGTGGGTGGTTGAGAACGATGGATTTAGGTGGTGGCGTTGATCTTCGGAGGCAGAGGGTCGATGACGGGGTGCTAGACTCACCGGGGGTCGGCGAGCAAGGTAGCTCCTGCAGTTGGCGTTGACAGATATCTAAGGCTGTTGGGGTCGGCTGCTCGTGCAGGTGGTGATCGTATGTGGGCGACGTTGGACTGTGGGATGGTGGTGGATGGATTTCCTACCAGCAGTGGTCGGTGACAGCGGCTCGTGCGAGGTTCTCGCTCTAGGTGGTGGGAGGAGGATCAAGGGATCCTGGCGGCGGTCATCGCCGTCCTAACTTTTATTTTTTTGTACTTTTTTATAAAGAATAACAAGTGAATTTTTTCCTTTTTTGTATGCCTGCAATAAAAATAATGACTCGAGCACAATGGCTTGGTCTCAAATAAAAAATAGATAATGTGAGTGAAAAAGGTTCCGGCGGTTTCGATGGAAGAGAACCAAGTCTCCCCAGCTACCGTGCATGGCCGGAGGTGAGAGATCTTGTGAGATAGAACGTGATCGTGTCAGGATTAAGAAGTGAATGTGAAATCGAATCTGATCGATTAAGAACAATGATTACCTATGCGCAAGTATGATATAAAATTGAAAATTGACAACAAAAATAAAATGAAAATTGATCCTAAGATTACTTAATTAAAAAACAAAAAATTGATTAGATCTAGCCAATTGGGATGTGATTAACATCGTAATGGCCTCGACGAATATCGTCTCGCTGTCACTGGACGGCTCAGGCTGGGCACAATTCTACAACAAGAATGTTCTTGGAGATCAGGCTCCTCTCGCCAAAAGATTGATCAAGTTGGAATGAGGGAGGAGGAGCCAAATAGATAGATAACAAGAATTTGACTTTCAAAAAAATGAATTAATGGAGAGGAAAAAAGTAAAGATATTTACGGTGAAATTAAATTTATTAAATTAATAAACAAAATAATTTTCGAAATTATATTAATTAAAATAATAATAAATACCAATAACTTGATGAGCCACCTTAATGGCGGGTTAATTAAGGAATTAATATGTATGGTATATTATTTATATAATTAATTAATTAAATAGATTATTTTCATCATTTTATTACTTTAAATAATAGTTATTTCATTTTTTTAACGGTGGGTATTTATGTAAATTAATTATATACATATAATATATACATATGGTAAATTATACACATAGTTAAATAAGGAAATTATGTTATTTTATGTTATATATGTATATTTATTTTTTAAATAATTACTAAAAAATATTTACAATTATTTATAAATGGGATTTTTACCCAACAAACCCTATAAACTTTGCCAATTACCTCTAAGACCTTTGAAACAACCTAATTCCCCCCTCGACCTCGTAAACTGGCCAACTCTTACCCCATGAACCCTCCGGTTAATATGTTTGAAGCTCTTGGGGGTTCTTGGGTTATTTATAGGGTCAGTAGGGTAATTACATTGTACAAAAGGTCGTAGAGGTAATTTAAAAAGTTTATAGGGTCTGCCGGGTAAAAATCCAAATACATTATGTATAAAATAAATATGGATAAACATTTACAATAAATAAGTGGTAAAATTGCAAATACCACCCCATAAAACCGTCTTTCAAATCGTAACTCCAAAAATTATAAAACCATTACCATTTTAAAGATAATTTAATTTAGAATACGATGGAAGTGAGTTTGATTCAATTCGAGTTTATATGGAGCGGAAATTGTTTTTTCAATTATCGCTTTATGGCTTTTTCCGAATGTGGTTATTTTTATTATGTACATGATTTTATTTTGCAATTATTTTTATTATTTAGAAAACATTTTTATTGACAAGTTTTGTTTAGAAAATTATTTAATTTGAGTTAATTTATGGACAAATAAAATACTGTAAGTTTTATACAAATAAACAGAATAAATTCAAAATAAAGAAAAGTATTTAGAAAATATTTTTGGATTTTCTAATTAAAGATCCTATCTCCCCTACTTTATTCCTGGTCGATCAGGTCAAGTCTTGACCTTCTCTCGGGTGTCGGGTCAGCCTGTATCTATTGCATATATACAATCTTTTATTTTTTTTATTTTCGTTTATTTATTTATTTTAGGTTAAAATAGTATTAAATGTACAATATTTACACACAGATGCATGTTAGTAAGAATATGCCTTTATAAGGGATTTTAAGCTAAAATAAATGAATAAAGATGATGAAATGCATATTCATCAAGATCCTAAGACTATGAACCAAATCATGTCCTAATCAAAATGTATTCAACTCCTCTAATCATCAGACTCTCAATACACACACACATTATATATATAAGAGATACTTCTTAATGTGTTGACTGCATTTAGAAGAGTATAGTCAAGATCTTACCTAAAGTTCCAATACAATAGATTATCCTAAGGATCCAATCCTCAACACTAGGGATTAAATCTAGTCTTGCTTCAATCCACCGTCTGTTTAGTTTGTCATACTTCGAAGTGTAGATGCTAGGCCAGATAACGGAGGTAATAGGATAGTTTCCTTCCTTCTCTCCCTCTCATTGGAACAAGGTATCTCTCAAGTGCCTTATTAACTCAACACAATATATTTTTGTTGTTAAACAATGTGTCCGTCAAAAGAAGTTGAGTCGTATGTACTTGTTTTCCTGGGAATGCACCGTGGTGTGTCTCTTTTGATTATCTAGATGCCTTCTACACCCAGACTTATATCACTATACGATGCAGATCCATTTTTGAAGAACTAGTCCAACTCATAAAGCCTAAGATTTTTTGTCTAATTGGATACTTAAAAGGTTGGAGCGCTCAGCTTTTGTGGAAACTCATATGATTGTAACTTTGATAATGATTGAGCTTTACTTTTGATTTTTTTTTCTTCTCTTTTCTTTTTGGCTAGCTCCATTGCTTACTAAGGTTTGGCATCCATTGATCAACAATTTAATTTAATGTCATCACTCTGTGACACTTAGGTTTGTATCAAGAGATTAGTATGAGAACCATGTCCCATATTAGCTAAGATTGTTGACACTCAAGTTTCATGAAGCCTTCATTAATCTTATCCCATCCTCGAGTATCATAAAATCAAGTCCAAACTTGAGTCTCAAGTCCCAGTTCCTCAAGTGAAACCTCAACTCATCTCAATCATGAATACAACCGTGCAAGTGAGTGCTGGTCATATTCTTTAAGGAAGGGATTGAACATGCAGATATATCGTGTAAATATTTCTAACTAGGTAAGTTTGAATTATTAAGTCTGAGACCCTAATGATTAAGACATGTTAACTTTAAGTCCCTGGACCTCATAAACTCAGTGTTAAAGATCTCAACAAGTCTTGAGTGCAAAGTGAAAGTGTCAGGGAAGAACACCAAATTAACAAGTTAATTATTTACAGATTTTTAAAGAAGTTTAAAAAGTATTAGAGAGCATGTGCCCTTAAGGAACAAAGACATAACGCAACAGAGAATAACACTACATATACTTACAAAAACATTACAAGGATACCCACACAATACTACAAACTTTAGTTTCTCAAAAACCATGCTTGAATCTTTGGGGTTTGAAATCACAGACTGCCTTATGCTTCACTTGTTCCCTCCTCACAGAGTAAGCCTATGAATCGGAATAGGAAAGATCTCCATCAACTTGGAAAATGAATCGCGTAGAATGATGTCATTCTTCCTCAAAGGTAGTATGCATATCTACATGGAAAGACATAAATTTCTCCAAAATAGAGGAAAGATATATCCAACCCTTGGTTCCTACAACATACTTCTGGGTTTTCCTTAAAAGAGAGAAACTAGACACAAGAGGGAAACCTAACTTACAAGTAATACGACAATCAGATAACTGAATATCCTCAAAAGAATGTGTAGGTTCCTCTGTATCTAAATCTTCTAAAAAATATTATCTTCCTCAAGCAGCATGACTCTTTTTAAGGAACTCCTTATCAACTTGATCTTCCAAAATATTGAATTTAAATCCAGACATTCTTTCATGATTGGCTCTATAGAGAACTAGGTCTAGGCAACCTCTGATTTTTAATTTCTTTTTCTTTTTAATATATAATAAGTATATATAAATTTATATATATATATATATTATAAACTATATATGATATAAATTTATAATAAATATATAAAATCAGGAAAATACAATCAAGTACAGTCCTTTTTTATTTTTTAAAGGTATTAAAAATATTTATAAGTATTTATAATAATTATATTAATATTAATAAATATATAACTATGTATATATACATATAGCATATATAGGCTTTTATATTTATAAATATAGGTATATATACTCAAACATTATAAAATAAATTGTTTTGTCTATTTTTATAATTTTCTCTATATTTGTGATTTTTTATTTTTTTTTCTAATTTTTAGGTATTTCTAAAAAAATTGGATTTTATAAAATATTTTCTTATTTTTTTAGGGTTGTGGGGTTTTTAATTTTTAAGATTTTCTTTTGATATTTTTTGTGATTTTTAGTTTGCAGTTATATTATATAGTAGTATGTAATATATAATTTCTTAGAATTTTTATAAATGTTTATCTATTTTTTGTATTTCGATCTCTAAATAGTGAATAAATAACTTCTAATTGATTTTTAATAAATGGAAAATGCAATGAAAATTTAAAATAAAATGGCAGCGTGAATAAGTATAATATCGAGCACATTCATCTATTTTTTTTCATATTTTTCCAATCACATGAGTTATTTATCCAAAATAAAATGCATAAAATTAATTATACATGCCTGACCAGGGTATAAATGCAATGAAATATAAAGTCGAGGTGTTACATGCAAAATACCCAAAAGTTTTTGAACTTATATTAGAAAATTTAATAATAAAAGTAAATAAAATAAAGCAGAGGTGGTTCAGTGCAAATTGCCAACTCACGTGGGGCACCATGTAAGCCGACCTGATACTAGACCTACGTGCAATTTCCAAGATAAGCATAGGCGCAAGTACAAATTTTACACAAAATTTATAATGTAAATAAATATTTACTGGACTAATATTTAAATACAAAAGAGGGGTAGGGGTTATTAAGTAATTTACCCCCTAAATTCACGTCATCAGAGGTGGAAAGGCATCCATGTGGCTTGATGTGCGGTCTGGAGGGGTTGCACTTTGTTTTGAATCAAGGTCCCAGACTAGATCTGGGTCCTCAGCCGGATCCGACGGCGAAGGAGGTGGTAGGAAGAACACCTAAAGAACCTGCCACCGACGAGCTTCGATCACTTAATCTGCGTGTCACCGACCTCCTCTTCCTTCGATGAGAAGCTCCTATCCCTCCTAGGCTCTTGTGCATCAGCAGGATCCTTCAAATGCGTCCGAGGCTTGGCAGAGGAGCCCATGAGTTGATATGTCATGGAGCTCTTGTTCTAACGTTGGGATGGAGCTCCACATGATTCTCCTGTTCACGGACCTGCACCAAAAGGTCATGGGACTCGAGTTGGACATGCTCGACCCAAGAATGAAGCTAATAGCATACATGGGAGGTGAGTCGATGGGACTCCGACGAAAGTGTCGGAGAAGGAATCTAACGGCTTGATTTCGAGCGGGAATAGTGGAACCAGTGGAAAATGTGGAGAACTCACCAGGGAAGATATGAGGGTGAAAGGAAGGAAGAATAAGGTTGATACATGGGCGATTTGGTTGCCAGAGCCTAATGCCTCGATAATTTGATTTTTAAAATTAAGCTAAAGGTGCGATAAATGACGAAATTAAACCTACTTCTACATTATTGGAACTAAAAGCAAAAGAAAGAAGCGAACCTAGCAGCTCAACGGGCTTGGGAGCTTGGAGTAGGAAAGGTCACTGGAGAAGAAGCCCGGTTGGCCTGGACCACCGTGATCATGAGCTTTATCCACGCCAAAGAGAGAGGGGAGTCGGATCTGTCATCTCTAGCTCAACCTAGGTGGCCTCCCTTGGGGTTATAGATTGAAGATCGGGGATCAAAATAAAAAAGAAGGTCGCATGGCCAAGGATGATGGTCTCTGGCCAAAAAGATGGTGAGATGGCGGGAGAATCGAAGGTGTTAGGAGAAGATTTTGGAGTGGGCGAGGGTCAAGGATGATGGTAGAGCATGGTGGTGGTGGTCTCGAGGAGGGAGGAAGATGGAGGTGGTGTGAAAATTTGGGGGGAAAGAGGGCGTTATGAGGTTTTGACAAAATGGGAGGCAGAGGCTGGACAGTTGATTGAGGGTCAACGGTCTGCACCGCCCTGGTTGGTCCACGTGGACCAACCAGTAAAAAGATTGGAGAAATATGCTAATAATTGTATTAAAAATAGAAAACAATTTATTTAATTTTCAGTCAAAACATTAAAATAAATTGTAATTATATATAGTATTTAATTATGATTTTTATTTATTTTTACAAACTAATTGTAACATGTTAATATTTACATGTGCATATATGGTAAATATACATGCATTTTAATTTTATTTCATGTTTTATATTTTATCATTATTTACAGATATTTTATATATTTATATTACTTAAATACATATTAGGTATTTTATTATATTTTTTGAGTTTATTTATGTACTTAAATAATTATGTATAGATATTATATTGGTATATATAAGTACAATTCATCTATTTATTAAAGTACATCATTTATTTTAATGTATTTTTAAATTTTATTATGTACATGTATCTTGAATTATATTTACAAGTTAATAAAAATATAAGAAAGTGAAAAATATAAAAAATAGATATATTGAATATTATATACATGTATATTGCATAATGGGGATCCAAAACTTAACATTTGCATCCTAATACAAATTGAATGAAATCATCTTCATTAAATATCAATTTTTATTTTACGAACAATAAAGGTGAGCTTGATTAATTTTGAGTTTGTATGGAGAAGATACGGGTTTGCAAAGTTTTCTTTGCGGCTTTTTATTCTGTGTGTCCCGAGCACATTGTGCATTATTTTTGAGTGAAATGAATTTTATATTTTTCTCTGTATTTTTATGCACAATATTAATGTTCAAAGTTTACTGATTTGAGTTGTATAATGGGAAAATAAAATAGGCCCCAAACTATAATTATTGGCCTATAAAATTAGGTTTTGCATTGTTTTCCTGTACAATTGGTTGCCCTATCTCCCCTTACTTTATTCCTTATCGACCAAGTCATTATGGTGACAGGGTCTAGGGTCACTCAGTGTGTTTGACACTTCATTCCTTTTCTTTCCTTTTCTTTATTCTTTTATTTTGGCAACAAATATAGTATTTTGCACAATATTTTGTGTGAATTATTGAGTGTTTATTATCACAAAATTATGATATATACATGCATTAGCTTGGGATTTAAAGAGAAAATGAAAGAATAAAGGTGATGAAATAGAGTTTCATCAAAAATAAATTAACTTTTAAAAATAAATAAAAATCGAAATAAAATACTACATGAAATAACAAATATTTTTTATATTTTAACCAAAAATTTAAAAAATATTTAATATTTTAAAATGATTTAATTAGGGGATTGATTCCCTAAATTCCCTGATTGGTCCATGTGGACCAACCAGGTGGCTTCCTTTGTTGACTTGCGGGCCAACTCCGCACTTGTACTCTCTGACATGTTAGAGAATCACGAGGCCCCTCTCTTCTCCTTTTTTTATTCCATCTTCCTCAACTCCCCAGACTTTGAGCAACCCATCTTCCTGCACATCCCAATACCCAATCCCACTCCATGTCTCTAGCCTTCACCAACCACCACTCTCCTTCACGCAACTCTCCTCCCAAAATTCGTCGGCCTCATGTCTATAAATAAAGTCCCCCGAATCCCTTTTGCATTTTGATTTTTCCTTCATCTTTGTAACCCCAAGGGACTCACTGGGTTGAGTTCTTGGTGACAATAACTCACTCCGCAGCCCATCAGCGTGGACAAGGAGGAGAGGAACGGGTCCCTATGGTCGGAGCACTGCCTCTGCCTTGGCCCTCTGCTCCCAAGTCTCCTGACCTGGTTCGAGTTGTCCTTTTACTGTATTTCTAGGTAATTTTTGATATTGTTATTTAATTTTAGCCTTTAATTTCCCCATTTACTTCTCGATTTTAGTGTAATTTTAGGATTAAAGTTCACTGGAGCACTAGGCTCCGGCTACTATTTCCATTGAATTCACCATGTTCTCCGATTGTTTCTCGACTCATTGACACCTTATCCTCGTTCCCCTTCATCTGCTCCATATTTCACTCACATCTTCATCTTGGATTCTGCATGAATCCGAGCCATCAAGGTTCCTCCTCAACCGTTTGTCGAAACCTCTTCATCCCGTCCATTCTTGTAGGCATGACAGCTTCAGATGGGTTGAAGGAATCCCCTTCATGCCTAGTGACATTTTTGTGTAGGAGCTGACATCCGAATACACAGTTTGAGCTGAAATTAAGGGAGAACAAACTCCTCCAAGACATTCAGATTGAAGACACTCCAGGTCTCCACCGATGGGACCTGGGCATCATTGATGAGGTCCTGTAGGTGCGGGTGACATCCAGGAATGTGTTGGACCTATCAGGGATGAAGAAGGAGGTCGGAGTGCAGATATAACACTAATTCAAGTGACCCCATGGTCGTGTTCTTTCGAGTTCATCCAGGCTACTTCGTCACCGCAGGATCCAAGGTGCGACCCATATCTAATCTGGGTTGCTGATTGAAGTCAAACAGTTGCCTTACCTTAGTCGCCCGATCACATAAGTGGAGTGATGTGGTGCTTCCAGAGCTGCCCGATGGCACGTACTTGAAGGGATAAATTACATAGTGCCATCCTCTATTTTTTGTATTTTCAATTAAGTCCTATATATATATATATATTAAAACACGTTTTATATTTTGTGTAAAATTTGTAGTGGACGCTCACATTTATCATATATTACATTAGGGTACATGTCAAGTCACCTCATGTGGCGACCCACGTGAGGTGGATATTTTGCAGAGAAGACCCTCCGGGTTTCTCTATTTCTTTTTAGTTCATAAAAAATGTTTAATAGTGTTGAACTTTGGGTATTTTGTGCACACAAACCCTCGGCTTTTATTTTTATTGCATAAATACCTTCATCATGTTGTATAATATTGTGTTTTCTTTTTTATTTTTATTAAAATAGATCCCTTGCTTGTAAAATCTTGGAAAAATCATAGTAAATGCCTTAATGATGCCTGTTCACGCCATATTTTATTTTAGTATTTTTCTCATATTTCCATTTATTAAAAATCATTTAGGAGCAATTTATTCCCTGTTTAATTAAAAAATGTAAAAATATATAAAATATTATTTAAATTATCCAAAAAATTATATATTATATATTTCTATATAATATAACTACGGACCACAAATCACAAAAAATATAAAATAAAACCTTAAAAATTGAAAAATGCTCCTAACCCTATAAAAATTTACAAAAATTCTATAAAGTTTTAAAAAAATTTTTTTGTTGTATAATTTATATATTATATTAAATTTAGTTTTGGGAAATTTTGAAGTTATTATCTATTTTTAAAATCCAAAACAATCCGGCTGATTATTATAAGTCATTGTTTTGACATTTTAAATCATTAAAAATAACTAAAAATTCACAAAAAAATTACATAAAAATTTAAAAAAAAAGAAAAATATGTAAAATCGAAAAATAGTTTATTTTATAGTTTTTGAGTATATATAGCTATATTTGTTAATATAAAACCCTATATAGTATATATATAGTTAATATTACTTATACAGTATTATAATTATTATTTTTAATTATAAAAACATAAATATATTTTAAAACCTTAAAAAGAATTGTTCTTATTTGTTTAAAAAATATTCTAAATTTTAATATATTTATTATATGTATCATATATAGTAGTTGTATTATACATAGGGTTTGAAGGGGCTGCCCCCGATCATTTTTCTGTATTTTTAATTTTTTTAGAAAATATCACCATGTATATTCATTTATACCACTCCAATATGCCATTTAAATTTTGTTAGAAACAGAGACTCATATGCCCTCCATCTGGAACAGGTTGATTACAACAATGTTTAGACTGCTAAAATTACATGTTCTAGATGGAGGGTATATGAGTCTTTATTTCTGACGAAATTCGAATGACGTATTGTAGGGATATATAGATGAATATACATGGTGAAATTTTTTAATAAAAAATAAAAAAAATTACAAAAAAATGGCCAGGGGCAGCCCCGTTTTTTCCATTATACATATCATTATATATATTGTCTTTAAAAATAAAAATATAAAAATATAAATGTAAAATATAAAATAAAAAGTAGAAATAATATATAACATTAAAAATCCATAAAAAATTAAATTGAATTAAAAACCCACAAAAAATCAAAAAGGCAAAAAAAGGTAAAAAAATAGTTGTTGTTTATTTTTGTAGACAGTAATTATCCTATCCCCGTAGCTCTCAGTGGTTCAATCCCTGTGTTTGCTTGCTATACACATTTATTTGCAGGGTATAATAAATTTCACCCCACATAATTTTCATTGATTATTCATAGATTGTGGGTCGATTGTTGATTTGATTGATTGGTGATGTGTTGAGTACTGTGAGAGCAGTCGATACACCGATTGTCGGATCTGACTTGTTGGACACCACATGCCCTCCAAGATCGGGCGTTAGACACCCCTCGTTGATCTTTCTATCAGTCAGCTGATGCACCGGTGAGGAGATGCGAGTTTTGGGATGTTGAGCCGGCTAACTGAGGGCAAGGAAGGTCCAAGAATAGTTGGAATGAAACTATGCGAAGGGATCTTTGTTTTTATATCTAAGCCTGAGAATGACCCAAGATAGATATGAATGGAGGCAAGGAATCCATGTAGCTGACCCTACTTAATGTGGGAGAAGTTTGTTGTTGTCATAATCCTAAAAGTGGTTGAACCACATATGATCTTGGCATTGGTTAAAAATTAAGAGAGCATCCTAACGGTCCAAAAAAGAACAAAAGGAGAGGCAATCCTTGTCTTCGTTAATTCAATTGAAGATCGCCAAATCTCTCTGACTCTCCACATGCCCACCCCTCTCTCATTGTCGTCATCCCCTGCCCTAGGGATGTCGCCACCACACTATGGCATAGCTTCAGTGGTCACCTCGTTGTTATGTTGACGGATCGAATCGACCGATCTCGTCTGGAGATTCTTCTTCTTTAGAGCCATGGGCTCTAGAAGGAAGAAGATCTTGTGTGACAAAATTAGGAGCTATACTACTCAGATCATCTCGTTGGATTGTGGGAGTCATGTGGTTCATCCCCGCGCCTACAAATGTTGCCTCTGTCAGACCGAACTTCGGATAGAAGGTCTCTTCGCTTAGAGATTCATAGATCATGGTGACGCTTTAGAGGTATGTTGTAAACTCGTTTGAATATGACGGAAGAGATTGGAAGTGGTTCCCAATCCATGTGATTCCATCAAAATTTTCTAAATTCCTTTGCTATCGTGACTTGTACGATAAGTTTTTTAATCAAATTTAATTCGATCTCCACGCTTCCGTGATGCACGAGACCCATATGCATCCACTTGTGCCCCTATATTCTTACAAAATTCATGGTTATGCCTTTTTGTAAGTACACTTATGCTCCTAGGCATAACTATGAATTCTGTAAGAATACCGGGCATATGTTATTACTAAAAAGGTAAGGGTATAACTATAATTACATAATCTCAGATAGGCACAAATGTAAAAAAAACCCTAATAAATAAGCTTAAATAATAAATAATTCTTGTAAATTCAAATATGAAAACTAAAAATACCATAAAATCATTATAAATATTACATAAATAGTACAACAATCAAACAATAAGAACTTTTACTTGTTAACACGGTTCTAGGTTACATCAATGATTAAGGTAAAAAAATACAAAACGAACAAGCTTATGCATCATGGCGTCTTTATCCCACTTCCTCGATTCCTCACTCCTCCTGGACACCATTGTGTCCCTTCCTTTGGCAAGGACCTTGACTTTTTCCTTCTGAACCCATTTGCTCCTTGACTTCTTTCTTTATACTTGCACCCGTTTCCTTGGCTCCTGTTCATAAGCACGATTACACTCCAAGAATAAATCCAGTTATCCCCATACAATAGAGATAAACATGGCAAATGTATGTCAACATTAACATGCCTACAAACTTCTATGCCTTGGTTGTAACTATGTCTAGGATATTGGATAAGATCAAGGGTAGAGCAATGATGATGAAGCTAGAAGCACCACAATATCAAGGAAGACGGTGGGTCAAGCAACGACATTGATGCAGGACACTGATAAATGTCTTTTTGGCATATAATATTTAAGGTGCCAAAAAAAGAGTCCGAAAAATGTCTTCAACTATGCAATATCAAAAAAAATTGATAATCCAATTTGCACATAGAAGACATGACTTCTTTAGAGTTAAATCATATAGAAAAGATATTCCTGTTCAGATAAAATACTTCAAATGAAATTTTTGGATGCTCAGACATTAGGGGATACTGGACGGAGCATTGGTAAGAAACTTTTCATCAGTGAGATCAATTGTAGAGGACGTTTAAAAGTGAGTGGATTGATTTATCTTTTTGTCATTTCAAAAACATAAAAGAGATCAAAATTTTCCTCCCCCACAAGATGCCAACTTCCATTCTTATTCAAAGTAGAAATAAGCAAGCTTATGGAGAGCTTCATAATGCAACACCTCTCAGTACAGTCATCCACAAAACTGATGAACAACAGTAACTAAGTTAATATCTTCAGCCAACTAATTGGCAAATGGTTCGTAACTCCCGTTCGTTCTGTCACTTAATGTGTCAACTGGGAAGATTCTAAATCCTCTGGTTTGCCTTGGAGCACCACCTTCAAGCGAGGATGCATCGAGCAAGAACCTACAAATTGAAAATAAAAACCATTAGTTAATTCTTTTTGGGCGGGAATGAATTAGAAACTGTATCTTTCAATTCAGGGATACTCACAAGCTATTATTTTCGCAAGTTATCAAAAATTCATTATCCAGTTTCCATGTTAAATAGCATACCGGATTCTTTTTGGTTTCACAACCTGCAATGGCTGTCCTATTCAGTAAATCAAGAGATGGGAACAATTGCAAAAAACAGAGAATATCAGAGTTAATAGGCCTATAAACTGACCATTTTGATGGATGTTACCCGTTCTCCCTTCAAGACCCAGTATTTTCTGCATAAAAAGCTAAGTGAGAATGACGTTCTACTGAAGCACACAGTGCAAGCACCAGACACCAATTACAAGTTATTAGTATTGAGTAGGTTTTTTTCAGAAAAAGTATTGGGTAGGTGTTAAAACCTTGAGATTCTTATAGCATGCTTCAAGGCCGTCATTAACTAAAATATGGTCGAATAGACCCGGTGAGTGCCCTTGTTCTACCTCACTGATAGCATTATTCAACCTTTTGTGGAGTTGTTCCTCGGTTTCAGTTCCCCTGATACAAAAGCATGTCACATCCCAACACAAAATGTCTAAATTTGATGTCATTCCTGACAATGGAGATAGAAATGCACCTCCCACGTAAACGCTTCTCTAATTCTTCAAAAGACGGTGGAGATATAAAGATAAATATTGCTTCAAGAGAGCTGGCCCTTACAGATCTAGAGCCTTGGATGTCAATATCAAGAATACACCTCTGTGAACAAATTAGAGGTATGTAATATCCATGAAAAAAATTAGATCAAAAAAATCATCTCATTAGGAAAACAGAGCTAAAGTTGTTACCTTTCCAGCATAAGTCACTGCTTCCACGGCTGCAAGACTGGTCCCATAGAGGTTTCCATGAACAGAAGCAAATTCAAGGAATTTTCCATCTTGTATCTCTTTCTCCATCACACTCCTTTGAGTAAAATGGTAGTGAACTCCATTTTTCTCATTTTCTCTAGGAAGCCGGGTTGTGTGACTAACTGAAAACCCAAAGGTTGATGGGAACTCCTCCATTAGCTTTCCAATGAGAGTTCCCTTGCCCACACCAGATGGGCCTGCAATTACTATAGGCTTTGGATGTTCACCAGCCACCCCTTTACTCCAAGCAACTACTTCAGTCGCAAGAACCTCCTTATGCTCTTTAACAAACGGCGTGTCTACCTGCCAAAATAGTGTCCAGCGATATCAGATAAATTATGGTGTTTTAAAGAAGATGAATACAAAATTGTGCAGCAGACAGCAATCTTATAACATGAAAAACCAAAGTAAGCTTGTTTACAATCCATAACATCATCCCACAAACTTTATACATGGTTCAGAATCGCATGTCAGGCCTACTAGAATTCTTAACTGTCCAAAAAAACAGTCCAATAAGGCTTAAGTTTTAATAATATCCAATAGGTCAGCGTTTATATTCAGTTGAAGGTCATACTGATTTGACGGTAAATTGTGATTTGGAATTATAACAAAGACAGGTATTGCTATATCATAAAAATCTATAAGTCTAATATCCATGAATTTAAATAGTTCTTTGTACGCCTACATGTATAACTAGACAAGACAAGGGAATATGCAACCAAAAATGTACATTCACCCAATACAACATTCACAGACTATCTAAACCACAAAAAATCTGTCTAGGTAATCAGCCGACCAAAGTGCCCTCCTGAATTATATATAGACTGTATTAATGAACTTACCATGAAGGGAAAATGGATGTGGTATGTGACATATGACAGCTTTTTTACATTTGTGTCTTGCCATTCATGATTTTTTTGAAAAATTAAGTCATGTAGAGCCCATAAATTCCAACATGTTTGAGGATTTTTTTGAAAGAAAAAAAGGGCATGTACCGTATAGGTGCATGCCCAAACATGTTTGAGGATAATGGATGGCCAGGTTGCACATGTGGAAAAATGATTCTTCTTCGAGATCCAAAGACTACTTGAGGTTAGTAATCTCTTTGCAATAAGCATATGATTTGGCAAAGGCAATAAACACATGCTTAACAAAATAAGCAAAAAAGAACCAACTAACTTCCATTTATAATCCTACCAAAACATCGATACAGACAAGAGACTTTTTTAGAAATTATGCTAATTACTTAAATTAGGTTGAGTCCACAAAGATCTCATAATCCGGTGTGCTTTTTTCTAACCCAATTACCAGGGCACTTGTATTGGCAAAATAATATCTTTACCAATATCCCTAAACCTGCTTAAAATATTAAAATCACCTGTCAATGACTCCAAAACGATATAAAGATATAAAAGCACTCGTGTTCCAAAGTAAAACCAACTGTACAATTTGAGCTGTAAGTTAACTCACCTCTAGAAACCATACACACTCATCCATGGAAATGCCCATCAAAATAACCATGATCCTATCTTTATTGAGAAGAACGGCAGAGTGGCCATTTGAAGAAACTGGTATTTCACCCAGTACAGTCGGAGTAACCCTGTCATTATGCAAGACACCAGTAAAGCCAAAACAACTGAAATGCATAAATGATGATCAAATCTGGAGTAACCACTTACCATTTGCCGGTCTTTGTACTGAAAACTTGGACCTTAAGTGATGGAGTGCATTTGCTGGAAGATTGGGTGATAGTATACTGAGGAAGAAAAGAGCACCATTCTTATACATGAGAACAGTGCGAAGTAAATTCTCAACAAATGAAAACCTTTCGAAGTGCAAAGTAACTTCAAGACAATGAAAAAAAATTCTATGTTTCGCCTACAGTTTTTTCATCAAGAACAGTCTCCGTTTGAAATGAAGAAACTAGTTTTCCATGAATGGGAAAAACATCCTCCTGCCTGTCAGCATGCAATCCATGTCCTTTTCCCTGATCACAAAAGCAGCATAAGGGTCGGACTGAAAGATTCCACTGGGGCAAACCATGTTGACAAAGATATTCTTTGTCATAACTATTTACGCATAGAGGATAAGGATTACTCACCATGATACAGATGTCGTCTGAAAACACTCTCAGACAAAGCACCGCTGTTTCAACCTGCCGCATGAAAACAAACATCATTGTTTTTGTTCTTTGCTCGGCAATACACACAAAGAGACACTATATTTAAAAATAACCTCGATTACACACTACATACCGTCAGATTAAATTGGAAAACAAAAAATAAATTAATTCAAACAGAAAGAACTGAAAAACCAGAAATATCCTTACATCATCGCTAGACCCCAGAAGTCATGTGTCAAACAACACCATACAAAAAAAGAGAACAAAATTTACAACCATCTCCAAACAATACAGACATAACAGCTCAATCTTCATGATCTCAAAACACCAACAAACTCACGAAGGTCAAATTTTCCCCATGAAGCCAAAGCTCTACCCACAAAAAGCACCCACTTTATGAAATGCCATCCAAAACCCACATTGCAAAAGGAAAGATCAAATAAAACAAACACCAAACCACCAATTAGTTCATATTCAACCAACCCACAAACAGAAACAAGACAACTTGAAATATAGAGCGGGGCCTCACCAGATCAACCGACCGGGCCAACACACGTCGACCCACCAGATATCACCGGCCTCTTGATCTCCCCGGATGATCCCCAGCGATAGAAAGATCAAATCTTGGTCCTCCGCACCTCTCCCAGACGCGTGTTCCTCTTGGATTTAAACGCAAACCTTAACAGGAATCGGAACAAAGCACGCCGAATACGAAGAATGCTACGAATATGACCAGATGAGAGGTCGGCGAAAACGACCTCCGGTTCCGGAAATTGCCATATTTATTGCAGAGGACGAGAGAGGAATAGATGCGAACCTTTTCTCCTTCGCACGTCTCTCTCCCTTTTCGACATTGCGCACTTTCTTCCTGCCCTTTTTGTCGATTCTAGTGGTGCGCGGGTATGTTTTACGTTGTTGTGCTCCGCACGAGTGAAGAGATCGAACGGTAGGGAGCGAGGGTTTCATTTGTTGTTGGGACATCAAGAATCAACTGGAGAGTTCTTGGTGAATCTCTCCATCTCTAGCGAGCAAGTTGCGACTTAGTGGTCCTTGATTTTTCTTTTTCTCTTGATGCTATGTTGCCTACCCAATAAAATTCACTACAACATAAGTAGGTCAAGTTGCATAACCTGTCATGAGAGCAAGAATAATAGGATGGGTTGTTCGAGCTAGACGATGAAAAATTATCATGTCTAGTTTTTTCATGTCTAGTTTTTTCGGGAGATAAATACATAATAATTCACCTATCCCAATAACATAGAAACCCATTCATGTTTATCAAGACTAAAGGATAATCTTTTTTGTTCTAAGATTTATATCGGACAAAATCAATAGCTTGGAATAAATCAACTGAAGAATCCGTACTTCATACTATGATTATATTTAGACCATGCTTCTACCTATAGGAATAAAAATTTCTTAAATTATTAAAATCCATAGGCAAATCAAGTCCATGGTTCTTTAACTTAGATAAAATAGTAATACTGTTGTTCATTGGTATACTACTTTATTTAATTGGATGTTATCCAATTAAATAAAGAAAGATAATTCTTATCACTCTATTTTCAAAGAGGAACAATTTTAGTATGAAAAGTTTACTTTTTTTTTGAATTAATCCGTTTTTATGTTATTTTGGATTGAAAATATAGAGAAAAGGAGTCGGCATGCCAATATCTGTCATAAAGGGCCCTAGCCATAATAACGAAGAAGCTATACGACTCAGCTCTAGCATACTTACTCGGATATAGCTAGCTCTTTGAGGTACCTCAATATTTCCCAATAGTTCTGAGGCATTTACAGTTATTGCTTTGGGATATTTACACCCATAACCCGGAGTAATATGGTAATTACCCCGGAAACCCTCTATAAACACGAATTACACCCAAGACCCTGAATAATGTTTAACCTTTACATGGTATGACCCTGTGTCAAGTTCCGTCTTGATTCTCTGTTAACTTTGACGGGAAAAGTTAAATGTTGACTATTTTGCCCTTCAAAGCACATTATATTTATAATGTGATGCCATTCTTTATATCAACAAAATCATGCCTCCTTCCCCATCAAAGCTGCCCCTCCCGCTCGCCCCGGCAAGCTGCCCCTCTCCGATCTACGCCTCTGCACCCCCCCCCCCGCGCTCCCGAGCTCCAGCACCCCTCCCTCCCGTTGGCGAGCTCCTGCGCTCCCGTCCCCAGCTCGCGAGCTCCAGCACCCGTCTTCCCTCTGTTGGCGAGCTCCATCCACACCCTCGCCCCCCGCTCCAGCACCCCCCTCTCGCGAGCTCCAGGCATCTCCCTCCCCCCGTCGCTGCCTCTGCAACCTTGTTTGCAAGCCCAAAGCCCCCCCCCCCCCTCGAGGTGCAGCGGGCTGCACCCAACAATGGAGCCTCACCGCCGAGGTGCAGCGGGCTGCACCCCGTCCTCCCCGACTCCACTCCTGGAACCCCCCGCCCCTCCTTCTCCCCGACCCTGCCCGCCCTCCCCGCACCCGATGTCGAGCCCCACCACCGCCCAGCTCCTGCCTACCCAAGCCCCCCGCCCCCACCCCTCCCGCGCCGCCCCACCTGCCCGCCCCCCGCCCTTCGTCCCTGCCACACCCCGCCCTCCCACGCCGCCCTCTGAACCCCCCCTTTCCCTCCCCGCGCCGCCCCCGTCCCTGCCACCCCCTTACAGGCGTCCAGCACCTGCCCGCCTCCCACCCTTCGTCCCTGCCACACCCCCTCCTGCGCCACCCCACGACTCCTCCCCTCCCCCCCCAGAGGTCCAGCACCTGCCCGCCCTTCGTCCCTGCCACACCCCTCCCCCTCCCACCCTCCCGCGCCGCCCCACGCCTCCTCCCCTCCCGCGCCGCCCTCGTCCCTGCCACCCCCTACCAGGCGTCCAGCACAAAAGACTCCACCGCCAATACCCATCGTTTTTGCAAGCCCCAACCCCTTTGTCACCGCCTCTGCAACCCCCCTCCTCCGCCCGCATCACCCATCGTTTTTGCAAGCCCCAACCCCTTGTCGCCGCCTCTGCAACTCCCCTCCTCTGCCCCCATCTCCATCGCTCCCAATCCAAGTTGCCTCTGCAAGTATACCCCCCCCCCCACCCCCTCCCCCCGATCGCTACCTTTGCACCCCCCCTGCCGCCAGGTCCATCTCGCCCCCAATCCCATAGTTTTTGCAAGCCCCAATACCCCCTCTGCCGCCAGCTCCATCGCCCCCTCGGGCCTCGCGAAGAGCCCCCTGCTTCCTCCGAATCCCGCCAAGGCCCCCTGCCTCCTCCGGCAGGAGCCGATGACCCCCCCCCCCCTCCGCCAACCCGACGTCGTCCCTCGCCTGCAAGGCCCCTCTCGAAACCTCCCCCATCTCGGCGCTGCTGCAGCAGATCCCCTACACCTGGAACAAAATCCGATTCCTTTTATCTTTCTTTTTTTTACTTCTGATTAATTCCAGCCATTGGATTGGACACTGGTTAGATTAACTCATTCATGTAGTTGAGTTAAAGAACTAAATTAATGGAAGGTTACGAGTGTAAAACAGAGTATTTATTTTGGGGTCTGGGTGTAATTCAGTATTACCGAAGGTTTCCGGGGTAATTACCCTATTACTCAAGGTTATGGGTGTAAATATCCCTATTTCTTTTGTGACCATAGTTGCCAAATAATTCCAATGTGTTACATGGGGGAGATAGTGTATAATTGTTCGATTTTCCGTATTTATTTCCATCCCTTTGTGTAAATAACCTAATATGGGTTCACAGTTAATAGCATCTTCACCATATGGAGTAATGATCTATCGAAGAACACTATGCATTGATGGGTGTTGAGAACCCATATTGACTATCATGATATCCTTTCTTCTAGTTGGTACAGTCATGTCTTTTTCCTCGATTCACTATTCATGCCTTTAGTTGAAACAAGTCCGAATCATATATCATAGTACATGACTAATATATTTTTTTGTAAATATATTAAATAAAACTTACTTGAGTGGCTAATATACTCAATAAGTTATAATATACATCTCACTAAATACATTTCCTCCTATACCTTGGCTTATACCTTCATAGTGAATTAATTATGATATACATGGCTTAACTTGGAAGGATCATATGTCTACAACATTCTACATAAACTGTATAATTCTCTCTCTCTTAGTGTGTATGAGGTCAAGGAGTATGTAACCATGGGCACACATAGAATTTTGTGCCTACTATGTTTTAAATATCCAAGTCTTAATGTGAATGCAATCATACACTAATAAACAATCAGCGACTCTGACGAATTGAATCTAGCATCGCTAGATAGATGGGATTATAGAACCCCAAATGATCTGAAATTTTAATATATCAGTATAAATCAAGATCAATAGATTTGATTTATATTTTAATAAAAATTTATGCATGTTTACCCATAGGAACTCCCAAATGTGTGTGGTCATTGGCACATTTTGCGCTCTCCCTCTCTATCTCTCTATCTCTCTGCATACACCCATGTGTAGTTAACTTTCCTACATCCACTCCTTTTCTCCTGTATTTTTTTAATTGAATTTGCAGAGGATTTAGATCACAATATACTACCACGACGGCGTTCAAGTTTCAACTTATTTCAAGACTTCTAACTTATCCATCAAGACAGTCAAATTTCATCGGTCTTAGATTTTCTGAAATCAGCTCCTTCCAATGGACATGTTAGGGGCATCTATTTTACACAAATTTGAAGCATATATTCTACTTTATATTTTAAGTAAATCCCTTAAGCATCCATTTAAAAAATTGAGGAGAAAAGGGACATGTGTAGGAAAGTACCTACACATGAGTGTAGGCTCTCCAATCCCATCTCTCTCTCTCTCTCTATATATATATATATATAGGGTTTATCTAATGGGTCATATGCCTATTTGGATTTTTGTTAAGCACACATGGACGATAGTGTGATGCTAATCTTGTTGTCTAATATCTTTTTAAATAAATTCCGTTGATAGCAATGAACTACGGTTACCATAATCACCTCTTGCATTACATTCGATTATTTAATTCCTTATTTGAGAAGCAACTAATTAGGGATTCATTGCAGCATTGTTCCTCCCAAAAAACTTTTGAGATCTCCTTCTTCCTCTCGTGACGATAGGAAAAACACTAACGCCAAGGCTTCTTTTATGTAAGTTTTCATCTTAATTTTACCGGTAATATTATTTCAAAATAGTAAATGTAAATTCTACGTTAAAATAGTACTTTTATTATGTGAGATTACATTACGATTGCTCTGTAATCTTCTAATATTTGATACTTGGTCATTGGAAGCATTCGATAAATGATGCAAAGTATTCTAGAGTAAAATTGAAAAAGACTTATCATATCTTTTATTTGATTAATGTTACAAATAATATAAGTCTATGTTACCTGCTATTTGTTGTGAAATACTTGTCTCAAAATCATTCTCATTACTGTCTCAAAATCATTCTTACTGATTACTGTTGCAAAATCATTTTTACTGATTAATGATATAAAATTTGGACTTAATATTCATAGTTTACTTAGTTGCTACTCATCTTTGGAAACATTACTGACAATAAGTTAAATGTTACTTGACTTTCAGTCATTCTTACCGATATATTCATGGGCTATAAGTTACTAAATAATTTTTTTAGCAAAGGTTCCATAAGTTATATGTTACTTGTCCTTCTAAAATTCTTACTAGAAGAGTTTGTTATAAATACAATTTGTCACTATACTGATTAAGTATTGGGTTAAATTGATTATTGATTCTATTAGAAAAGGTTACTTACAATAAGTTAGATGTTACTTGTCGTTGAAAAATTCTTACTAAAATGTTTTAATTCTGTAAGTTTCTTAAAATAAGAAATAAAGCTTATTCTATAAGTTTCTTAAATAAGAAATAAAGCTTACTTTTCATATATGTGTTTTTATTAAAACTTATTTACTGATTGTATACAAGAACTTTATTGACAGTATATAAGAATTTACTTCTCTTCCAATCATTAATACTGAAATAATTTGTATTGTATAAGTTACTTGGATTGAGTATTTAATATCAATCTTATCTTATGTAATGCGTATAAGTTACTAAATAATTTTAGTAATTACTTATCATATGCAACGATTTACAGATATGAATTTAAAAATTACTTGATATAATTATGCACAGAGACGTTACATCTTAATTTATGTTTTTTTACTCAACAAACTACTGATGCATATTTTAAGAGTTACTTGGCTATCTATCGTATTTACTCTTTCCCTTTCATATATCTCTAATACTTACTTTACATTCTTTTCATGCTCTTCTCTCATTGAATCTTTTCATATATATATTTCATTCGTGATGGGCGGCATACTCTCAACCATTCATGACTCACTCGAAGACTTCGATAATCCCTACTCGACTTTGCAAGGATTCAACTCCTCTGTAAACTCAACTCTCTGTGACTCCAAAAGATTCGGTTACAAAGGCAAAAGGTTTGTTTTTAAGACCTTGCATATGTAATGAACCTTAATAGAAGTAGAGTTTATATTTCGATGCACTTTTGTAAATCCTGATCCATTTTCGCATTATTCATCATATTTGTGAAGATTAAACACCAAACTTCAGTAATAAATAAGAATATTGTAGTAATTTTAAAGGAATTTGAAATTAAGTAAGGATTCATTGCAGCATTATTCTTCCCCCAACAAAAAGCTGTGAGATCTCCTTCTTGCTCTTGTGGCGATAAGAAAAATACGAATGCCAAGGCTTCTTCTCTGTAAGTTTTGATCTTAATTTTACCATAAATATTATTTCAAAATAGGAACTGTAAGATTATAAAAGTTTTTTTATTATGTAAGATTACATTACGGTTGCATTGTAAGCATCTAATATTTTATACTTGATCATCGAAAGCATTCATTAAATGATATTGAATTATTATAGAAAAGTTCTTAATATAACTTAGACTCTTATGTAACTTTAAATTTTATTTATGCTTTGCAAATGTATTCAATAAGTTACTTTAATGCTCAACAAATTATTTGAACTTTGAAAAAAATATCTGTTATAAATTAAATTTTGTTAGTATCATGGTTGCATATTGTTTTAACATGATTATTGATTCCATTAGCAAAAGTGAGTGAAAATAAGTTACATGTTACTTGCCTTTGAAAAAATCTTACTGAAACAGTTTGTTATAAAATACAATTTGTTATTATTCGGGATGAGTATTGGTTTAAAATGATTATTTTTTTCTTTAACAAAGATTGTTGGTCATAAGTTAGATGTTACTTATCTTGTATAATTCTTTATGAAAAATTTATTATAACTACAATTGTCACTATTCTGGTTGAGTATTGGTTTAAAATGATTACCGATTCAATTAGTAAAGGTCACTGACACTAAGTTATATGTGACGAACAAAGATTTCACCTCTTTAAAAGTCAAAAATTGTAGTATAGGAGATGAAAAGTGATCTATCAAAAATCACAACTCTTAAATATTGTAGAACAATTTTTACTTGGTAATCTACCAATATCAAACACAGGGCATAGTGATTTTTAGTTGCATGATCTAAATTGATTTCAAAATTTAATTAAATGCTATGTTAATTTCCGTGTCAGGAAAAGATGCAATGCAAAAAATAAATAGAGAAGATAAGGGTGAAGCACATGATTTGTTATTTTATACGATTTAAATCTTGAATTAAAATAGTTAGTTAATCCTCAACTTAAATCATAGATCAAAAGAGATTAAAGTCCATAAGGATTTATCGAAGCGAATCCAAGCTGTAGGATAAATGATCAATATCCAAGATTAGTCTTGCGATAAAAAGAACATTTGTTGATTTGACTCCAAATATTTCTGTGATTTAATCATTAGAGAATAATCACTAATAATACATAATTAAATCGTATAATCTATCCTTGAATGAGACACGAAAATAATCAGCAATGATCGCAACAGAATTCGTCAAATTAGATCCTCAAATGAATTACAATCTTATAAATATGAATCAATGCCCCATGCAAAGATTAATTTCTCAGTTATAATCAAAGATAATCACAAGATAATAATCAAATGCAAACTCCTCAAAAGAGTCCCTGCAGAAAAATAAAATATTTCTCAATATTAATAGCACAAAAATGTCAATCATTCAGCCTGCATAGATCAAATTGAACCTTAATTAATATTCATCAACAAAAAGCTCATGATCAGTCCACAAAATATATAAAATGATAGAGCACAGAATAAGCTTCAAAACCACATATTATATGCTAAAAGTGGAGTTCAAATGCAAAAGATATGATCAAATGAAGTTTTAAGGATTGATATGCAATAAAAATAAAGTTTTTATATCAAAAGAGTCCTTGGAGGGACTTATCTGCAATAACCAAAAACTGGTTGTGTGTCTCCGTAACTTACCTCCCAGTGGGAGTATATCTACAAATAATGAAACTTCCTGGAGCGATGCTGTAATATTACCAGCTCACATGAAAAATTCGAGTGATCAGTCTTTTTATAAATCAGGCAAGATGTGGGGGTATGGTTGCAAAATGCTCGGGGCGCATGCGTGCCACACGTGACCTCGGCGGATCAGGCGGTGCTTCGGTTCCAGGTCTCCATGTGGTGCGTTCGAGTAGCTATTGTGCCATTCGAAGCACGAGGCTTGGATTGCTTGTCCGAAGTGGATATGGTTCGTTAGTTGGTGCGTGATTCGACGGTGGAGACTTGGGCATGGATGGTCGGCCTAGATCTGGCGTGTTCTTGATCCAACAGTAGCTGGAACTCGAACATAGGGCTAGTTCCTCAAGCGCAGGTACCTGCAGAGGGTTAGCTGGAATCGGAGAAGAAAAGGGGGACATGGGCTCCGTGTGGAGGCGATGGACTTGGAGAGAATCCCCGACCTTAGCGAGGCTGGAGGTGGAGAGGCTCTAGAGGATAGAAGAGAAGGTGGCAATGGGAGAGGTGTAGGGGGTCGGGTTGTCAAGCGAGATGGGTCAATCGAGTGGTGTTCTGATATGTTGTGATGGTGTACCTTATGCTTGGAAAAGAGGACGAAGGAGCGAGGGGAGTGAGGAATACCTGAAGGTTTGATGATCAAGAGCGAGTGGGGCGGAGGAGGTGGGTAGCTGATGAATCTGTGATTCATCACTCTAAAAGTTGAAAATAGAGCTTTGTTCTTGAGTAATTAGATGCATATTTCCACTTATATTGCATAATTATCATTCATGCGTGCATAAATAATATCTACATTTTAGCATTCATATTTGCATTAAATAAGAAGCCAAATTCACTTGTAAAAATCACCTGTATATTCACCATTTTTCACCTATTTGTATATATTTTATACTAACTCCAAATCCAATAAAACTAACTCTATAGTGTATATATTACTAACAATAATTAAAGAAAAATGTCAAAAAAATACTAACTTGTAAAATTGACCAATAAAACCCAATCCAAGTGTGAAACTAGGAGCCTTAAAATGTGTATATCTCTCTCATACATTGTCTGATTTAGGTCTACTCACTTTTAAAGTAATATCTATTCAAATACCTTCAAAATAAGACCAATTTCATTAAAATCGGAGCTCGTATGCAAAACTTGGGTTTTGGGCCCCTTTTGTATATTGTACATATTGACCAAAATGCCCTTATTTTATCCTTTTATTTTCTTAATTATTAAAAATCCAAAAAATTAGATTAAGTTGTAAATATTCTGTTTATATTTTCTCTATTTTTATTTTGATTTTTCTCTTCTTTAAAAATGACAAAAAATTACAAAAGATAAAATACGGTATTTTATATCTATAAGGTATCACCCAAAAATACATTTTGTACAGATGATTTCATTTGATTCTTGACCCTCACGAAAGTTGTAGATCTCGTCGAGATGAGCAAGGTTCGTGTTGACCACTTTTTGATTTAATCCCTTTTGTTATTTCTTTTTTATTTTTCTTTACATTTAACTTTTGAATTTTCTAGGAGCGACATGTGGCGGCTCCTGGAGCCGCCACATGTCACCCCATTTTTTATTATTTTCGCATTTATTTTATTATTTTCGGATTTTTTATTATTATTGTTGTTATTATTTTATTACTATTTTAATTATTTTTAGTAGTCTCTTATATTACTTTATTAATTATTTATTTTATTCCTATGTTACTTCTTCTCCCCTTACTTGTCTTCCACTCCAAGCCATCAATCACCACTTCCTCCACCATCCCTCCATCTTCTCCACCTCTTTTCTAACTCCCTTCTCCTCTTTATATTCTCATCTCCTCCTCCATTTTTCTTCATCCGCCATTTTGATTAAAAAAGAGAGAGAGAGCTCCGGCTATCTGTAGGTGACAGCTACCGAGAATCACCGTCGAGCGAAGACCTCCGACCACGGCGAGATCCGAGGTGGTCTCAACCACTTCGTCATAGCATCCCTAGCAGGAAGTTGCTCCAGCTTCGAAGGACTCTGCCACCCTTCTTGAGGCCGCGATGACGAGAGCCGCATATCGCAGCTCCACCTGGTGATATATCAGGTAAGTATTCTCTATCTTCGCTTTGTCATTTTTTTTATCTAACATTATTGTTTATCTTGTTCATCACACAAAAAAACCACATCATCATCTACCATTATCACCACCACCATCACAATCCACCTATTCATTCACATTTTATTTCCTATTAAAAAAATACAAAACAAAAAAATCAGGATCCACTATCGCGAGGCAGCTGCGGCACCGCACGCATCCACAGACCACCAACCAGAGGATGCTGCTCCGCCGTGCTTCCTCCTCCGCCCCAACAGCAGCAGCCCCCGCTACTGCAGCCGCGAGTCAGCCACCTACCACTGTTGGTATCCCCGCGCAGCCGCGCAGGGGCCGCTGCCCTCACCACAGCCGCATCTGCACGCTGCCTCTAGCACTGTCGCTCCCCGGTGCGGCTTCCCACCAGTCCTCCCATGGAGCCCGCGCCACCCCCTTCACCGTCATCACCACCATGTCTCCATGTTGTGCGCTCCGACCGCCATCACCGTGCCACGCACGTTGCCAGCACGGACGCGGCCTCCAAAGCCCTCGTACGCCACCGTCCAGACCGCGACCTGCGCTCCACCTCAGCGGCCAACCGCCGCGCGCCTCGCGTGTGGCCGCCCGTCCTCACGACGCAACCCCACGCGCACGCCTAGCCGCCCGTCGGCCCTGCTTGCCTCGGTCATCGTGCATGTAGCCCGTTGCCGCGAGATCCTTCGTTATCAGCCGCCAGAGCGGCTATAGCGCCTCGCACCGCGCCGCCCACGACTCCTCCCTCCATTTGCCCTAGGCGTGGGTTGGAACCCACGTCTATAAGGTCCATTTTTTATTATTATTATTTTATTATTTTTATTTTTATTTTTTGGCAAAATTGCATACTTAGTCCTCATATTTCATTATTTACAGAAGTGCCCATGTGCACAGTTTGTCTGTTTTATTTTAATTTCTGTATTGTGAAGACACCCCTACATTTGAGTATTAATTTGGACCTCAAAATAGCATCATTTTATTCAATCAAAAATAGCACTTTGATGAGCAACTAATTCTTTATCTTGTGGTTATTTATTTGCATTTTTGGGAGTATTAGATTGTTTATTAAAAATCAGAGATTGAAAATCAGTGATATTTTATCCATTTAAGCTCTGAAATTCGCACATATTCAATTATTACTCCAAAAATTGTGAAAAAAATATGAATGAGGTATTTAAGTGTGCTTTAATTACAGTTCAAATTTCGTCCAATTTGGAGTTGTCTTGTGCATAAAATAAATTATAGAGTGAATTTTGTAATTGATTTTTAATTAAATTCAGGAAGATTATTTTTGAGAAATTTCAACTCTCCTGGATTCCTTATTAAAATATCTATTTGAGATAAATAGCTCTCTGGATAATTTTATTTCCTGGATTAGTTAGAAGTTAAATACTAGCAGTCACTATGTTTTCAGTAAACAATACATAAAAAAGTCATAAACTGTCAGAAAATTCTAAAAAATAGTGTAGCTTTATTTCATCATATTTCATTTCCAGAAAGTTTTTCATAATTTTTGCATATCAATTGTACGAAAAATTGCATAAAACCCCCAAAAACTTTGCATTTTTCATTTATACATTTTAAAACCAAAAATTCCAAAAAAATAGATTTTGCATTCGTTGCCGGATTAGGTTCTTAAGAAAAATATAACTTGGCTGATTTGAATTAATTTCACATTAAAATTAAATTTGGCTAAGTCGGGTATTTCCCTGTTAACTTAATTCAATCGTATTGTGCATTCGACATTTTTATTGCATAAAAAATTACAAAAAAATCCTATTTGGAAAACAACAATCTAATTCATCTAATCTGATCTCGAGTTATTCCTTTGCCTCCTTGAGTCGACCTTGGGGCTTGCCCAGGTTAAACAAACATAAAACCGCACATTAATTTCATTCGATGATTAATCGATCCGTGTGGTTATTTTTTATCAATCCGGATTTATCTGACTGCAACTGAATCGCCAATTTGACACTATTAAAAAGATAGATCCCGGAGCTATCAGACGACGCCATTGCCGGGAGGCAAACAGCTTATGATTACCTTAGAAAATTTGATTTACGTTTTCCAGTCACTCGGGTAGTCTGATCCACGAACCACCTTATAATTATTCCATTTTTTCAATTATTTTTCTATTTATTTTTTCTCTCCCTCTGACGCTTTTGTCTCTTTTTGTGCGAGGGTCCAGTGGACTTGGAGCGGCTTTTTTGAAGTCGACGCATCTCGAAGTGCATCGGAGGCTGACGATTCGTGGATCGAGTAGGTTGTTGAGATGCTAAAAAGATTTTAATTTTGTTAACTTGTAAAAAAAAGTTTTCATTTTCAGCAGTTCCCGTTTGGGTTCTCGCACGTGTAAGTCATAATAAAACGTGTCCCCGTGTGCTGTGTGGTTGCTTGACGTAGAATAGGACTGCACTTGTGGCTCTTAGAGCTATTTTAGGACATGTTTGTGCTCGTAATATTTAGGATCACACTTCACCATTAAAAGATGCACTTAGACCGCAGATCTTAGCCAAAATCAATCTGTTCTTCACTCGCTAATATAACTGTCTGTCTAGGAGCAGCTTTTATCGTTTGCATTTCATTCAGTGTAAAATTTTAATTCAATATTGCATCCCGCATTGTAGAGAGCTGGAGGCATTATAAGTCTTCTTACTCAAGCATTCATCATCGTTTTCTCGATTGCATCGGCTTTTTCTAATTCTCTCTCTCTCTCGGTTTTCTAACCTAGGATAAAGGAATTGGGACTGGATGGTAGTTTGCTTGTGTGGATTAATATCAGTGACAACTAATCTCTAAAATCGGGACTGCTAATTGAATTGGACCAAAAAAATTGACTAAAATTAACCCTTGTTTGCGGGAAATTAACCCCGACCTTGTTTTCAGGCTGAGTGAGGGTACTAGAGTGTGTGAGCACCCTAGGGCAGAGCCAAAAACCCCCGCCTTCCATATCGCGTACCCCGATCCGAGCAAGTATCACCGGCTGAGCTTTGGGTTCAACTGACCAGCGTTAAGTAGCCTTTACCTACTCCGGTAGGTAGATATGGGCGAAATTGCGGTGCACTGCAACAAGTTGCTAGTAGCCTCCGCCTGCTCCGGCAGGTAGATAGGGGCGAAGTTAGAGCCTTGTCAGCCTCCACTTACTCTGTAGGTAGATAGGGGCAGGTCATTGAACTTTCGGCTGGTGATAGGAGCGGAGAAAGGAAGGGCGTTGGTCTCTTAGGCGACAGGTTAAACAGGAGAGACGCATTCGACTTTTAGCCGACTCCCCTATAGGTCGTGTAACCTTTGCTACTTGTTTGAAAATTCAAACTTAAAATAAACAAGACTAATCGGACTCGGTTTCGGGTCCTTCACCGTGTTGAGTGTGAACTCGGGGTTTGCTCTTGCGTTTGTCTTTGAGTCTTTCTGTGTGTGTATCCTCTGTAATTGCACATTTTCTACCTCGATCTACTTACATCCACCCTTCCCTCTTCAAGATGTCAGGATATTGGCCCCCATACCCTGTGACTTTTGGTCAATCTTCCTCGATCATATACCATTCATCTTCGCCTTCTCCTTCTTTCATGTATCCTCCACCACCCACGGGAGACCCTTACCCGTGGTCGGTTCCACCTCAACCCGATTATGAAGTCAGAATTTTGACTGACTTCTCCATTTCTTCGCATTTCTCACCTACTCCATATTCTAACACTCCGGATCCACTTCCATCTTGGGCTGACTGTCCTTATTCCCGAGAGCTTGCAAGAATCGAATGAAGAGCAAGCCACTGCTGAGACAGATGATTGGTAAAATTATATGCCCCCGCATACTTCATTCTCACCCCAAGTACAGACCAGACAACAATTTGCATATACGCATCCCGACTTGACCTTAGGGCATAACATGGTCAATCGAACATACCAAATGGAGAGGCATGCACATCATGATTTCCCAGACTTGATTGACTTTGGTGATCAAGCTTCCATTAACCAGCCTTCATATCACACATTTGGAGATCCTATACATTCACATGAGTGGACTCGTGAGCTAGACTTACCAGCCCCCCATTCATTGATTCCATCATATGAGGCTTCGACCAATATTTTTCATTTATATGATCCATACTCGACCCAGCATTACATGCCAGAGTTCAGGTAAGTTAAGTATGAGACCCCGATATCTCAGCAGTATCCTCCAATTGAGAAGAACTCTCTCATGATTTGTCATGAGAACAGTTTGGAGGATGACATTTCTCGACTCACCGAAAAAAATGAATTATTTGATGCAAAATTGAGAGATGTCACCGACATATTGCACTCAATTTCTTCCAGCTTGGGAATGATAGTGGAAAAGGAAGTAAGTAGATCTGATGTTGAAAACCGAGCAAGCATTAGGGAACCCACACCTTTTGTACAGCTGGAGTCCATTCTACCTCCCTCTTCTACTAACCACTTACCCTCCAATCCAGAGTATGATCATTCATCCACCAAAAATACCAAAAAATTGAAAAACCAAAAACCCACAAAAAAATGAAAATGAAAAAGACCTAAAAAAATTGGATCCTGCCCTAAGGGAAGCACTCAATGAAGAATTGATTTTTAGTCTTCCCTTAATAAATGCCATAGATCACTTCCCCGACCTATAGAGATTTGTAAAGAGTAAGATGATGCCCAAGAGGTCAGGCAATAAGAGGACAAGGACTGAAAGATGCATAGTGTCTATGGCCACCTCCTTGGTGATGGAGAGAAAGACCAAACATCGCAGAGTGAAACGGTTGCCCTGAGTTGAATGTGAAATCAAAGACATTATCTTTACCCATGCAAGAATCGATGATGACTCTCCGATAAATATCCTCCCGACCTCTGTGTTTGACAAGCTCAAACTCAGGCCTGTCAGAAAGTCGAGAGAGATCGTTCAGCTGGCTGATTGATCTATTACACGGTCGAGAGGAAACATTTCAGTCATTGTTACTTTCCAAGGTGCTCTACTCCAGGTGGACTTCACGGTCATTGACATCAAGCACCGAGGAGAGTTTACCCAGTCTCTGATTATTCTCGGGAAGCCGCTCTTAGCATTGGCTAAGGCGACTATAGATTGCGAGACTCGGGAAATCGATTTTACAGCATTGGGAATGCTTCGACCTCACCCATTCTTCGATACACTTTACTCTAAGGTGACCTGCACATCTGCTGACAGTCGTGACCATCGAGAGGTAGATGAGTCCCATCTCTCTGCTACATCTGAGGGACCGACTATACGGACGACCGTTGGTTCAGAGACTTCCCACACCTCCACTTCATCAACTGTTGCACCATCACCGTGACAAATTCTAAGGAGGACTCACGATCAGAAGCTGCCATTGAGTCAGACATGATTTTTGCTAATTTTCTTGACCATTTTGATGATCCGACATAAGAGCCCAATAATGACAAGCCAATTGAGACCACTAGCACCTTCCCGAGACATGTGCTGACCCTTCAGGAATATTACAATCTATATGGTGACTCGTCTGATGAGGAACCCATGATAAGCACCACACCACATCTCGGACCTTCAAAGGAAACAACCAAGACTAAATTGACTCCACATAAAAATGCGGTTGCTCCCTCTTCTAGTCAGTTATCTAGTGAGAGGAAGTCGAGAAATGATTCCTCGAGGAGTTCTCCCGAACCCCTCAAGACACGTCGCTCTCCACTCCCTCTCAATGATTCAGGTTCTAGAAAACCAACTAAGAAAATTTCCTTCAACACACTAGAGAAGGAATTTTCTGAGGAGACCTCATCTGGTCCGGATAAGGTGATTTATATGAGTGAGCTCAGTTCGGCTGTTCTCAAGCCTTATCTGAGCAAGCAGCCATGTGTCTACCCTCGTTGGACGATCCCTATACCTCACTATTATTCATCTGAGGACGATTCCGACAGCGACACATGTGTATATTATCCACCTCCTCATGTCCGCAAGAAGGTTCGTCACAAACCTTCTTAATCCTTGTATATTATCACTCTTTCTTGTATATACTTTCTCTCCCTCCCTCCCCAGTGATTCGAATCACTCGCCCCGGCTCCATATCATTTCATTTTATGGTTGTACTTAGGATGATCAGATCCTATGTATAGGGGGGAGAGTGACCCAAGTCTCTTCACCATTCGTTGTATATTCTCTAGATCTCATCGTTTCTCACACTCGCTCCTATCCTATACATAGGCTGACCAGAGCCTAAGTATAGGGGGGTCGATGCCCGTCGTGTATATATTCCTCCATTTCCCTTCTTAACCTCGCCCGCCCCATTTTTGATCTTCTTCTACACTTAGGCTGCCAGAGCCTAAGTATAGGGGGCGGAGCGACTTTTATACATTTTTGTTATTTTAGCTCTCCTACACTTACCACGAGCTATGTCTTTTTCCTCGCTTTTCATGCTCTGAGGACATAGCACACGCTAAGTATAGGGGGTGTGTATATATTACATATATACTTTACCCATAGCTCGTACTTTCGCGTATTTTTTCGTATTTTATGCAATAATTACGGGTGGGTAAAAATTGAAAAAAAATGTATAATACTTGTAAAATCTTTTTGTAAAAATTGAAAAAAAAGCTTGTAAAATACATGTATACTTGTATACTTATATAACACTTGTATAATGTGTAAATTGTTGCAACATAGGAGGTTTACCATTTTTTTGAAAAAAAACAAAAAAACAAACACAAAAACAAAAAAAAATATGCTTCTTATTTATTCTTGCACATCATCTCTGCATCTAAAAAAAGAGTCTTGCATTTCATTCATCTACATAGCATGTCTTCTACATCTCATCTGCATATCTTGCATATGCAAGGCGAAAAGCTAGTGGGTTCTGAACCAAGTTATGAGTAGATGTTGAAGAGGGACCTGATTTGACCTTAATCCACCTAATTTCAGAGGAACTTTATAGGAATTGGAGTTAAGATTTCTCAGGTCAAGCGACTTAATTCTTTAAGTCCGCAAGTCTATGTTCACATGTCATCTTGATTAGTCTAAGAAGAATATCTTGCACACACGCATGATTCTTTTAGACAGTGACCTAACTAGGACAAGCACTATCCACATAGCTCTTCATTGATGAGGTGGTGAGGAGGTAGAATCCTTTAGCTTAGAGTAGCACACGGGTGGAAACATCTGTCCTCCTCTAGGGAGGGTAGTGCATCTCAACCTAGTCTGGTGGTGTTGACGTCTAAAGAAGGGATGCTGTGGGTTGCAATAATGCTTCAAAAGAGGGATAGTCTACTGGCTCAAGAGGAAAAACTCCTGATGTACATGTTGCACCTTGTGTATAGTTCAAAAAAAGAAAAAAAATGCAAGAACTCCAAAAAATTAAGACATGCCTGAGTGAAAATAAATTACCTATCGGAGTATGTATATTAGCAAGAAGTCTGCAGCTGGATGACTTGACTACACTGGTCAGGCATCCCGGGATAGGTAGCTACACTGGCTACCGTCCATTCTTTCTCTACCCCCTCCTCTTGAGCCGGTCGCACTTGAACTTAGAAGGGAATACCCCACTCCTCGAGGAAAGAGTTACTGGACCGGGGAAGTAGAGTTACCTTGTTAGAGGAGGCTGCTTCTTAGCCATTTCTGATGTGGAGAGCTATTTTACACTTACACAGTACAAGTAAGAATCATAGTCATCAGAAATTTGCGTCTGAGGATTCGTTCTGACCTGACTATTGAGGAGTCTTGAATAGAAGACTTGTGGAATTTGAAGTCTGTTAGGTCTTAAGTTCAGATCCCAATAAGGTTCCTTCACATAATTAATCCAAAGGTCGAGTCAAGCTCTATTTTCAACTTTTGTTCATGACCTTGGTATGGAATCCAAAATTATTTCACTCTTGCATTTCATTTTAGTTGCTCGGGGGCGAGCAAGGTTTAAGTATAGAGGGTTGATGAATCTGTGATTCATCACTCTAAAAGATGAAAATAGAGCTTTGTTCCCGAGTAATTAGATGTGTATTTTCACTTATATTGCATAATTATCATTCATGCAAGCATAAATAATACCTGCATTGTAGCATTCATATTTGCATTAAATAAGAAGCCAAATTCACTTGTAAAAATCACTTGTATATTCACCATTTTTCACCTATTTGTATATATTTTATACTAACTCCAAATCCAATAAAACCAACTCTATAGTGCATATATTACTAACACTAATTAAAGAAAAAATCAAAAAAATACTAACTTGTAAAATTGACCAATAAAACCCAAATCCAAGTTTGAAACTAGGAGCCTTAAAATGTGTATATCTCTCTCATACAATGTTTGATTTAGGACTACTCACTTTTAAAGTAATATACATTCAAAGACCTTCAAAATAAGGCCAATTTCATTAAAATCGGAGCTTGTATGCAAAACTTGGGTTTTGGGCCCCTTTTGTATATTGTACATTATGACCAAAATGCCCTTTATTTTATCCTTTTATTTTCTTAATTATTAAACATCCAAAAAATAGATTAAGTTGTAAATATTATTTTTATATTTTCTTTATTTTTTTTGATTTTTCTCTTCTTTAAAATGACAAAAAATTACAAAAGATAAAATGTCGTATTTTATATTTATAAGGTACCACCCAAAAATACATTTTGTACAGATGATTTCATTTGATTTTTGGTCCTTCATAAAAGTTGTAGATCTTGTCAAGATGAGTAACTTTTGTGTTGATCACTTTTTGATTTAATCCCTTTTGTTATTTCTTTTTTGATTTTTCTTTATATTTAATTTTTGAATTTTCTAGGAGCGACATGTGGCAGCTCCTGGAGCCGCCACATGTCTCCCCATTTTTTTATTATTTTCGGATTTATTTTATTATTTTAGGATGTATTATTATTATATTACATTTTTAATTATTTTTAGTAGCCTACTATATTACTTTATTAATTATTTATTTTATTCCCCTTTTACTTATTCTCCCCTTACTTGTCTTCCACTCCCAACCATCAACTCACCAATTCTTCCACCATCCCTCCATGTTCTCCACCTCTTTTCTAACTCCCTCCTCCTCTTTATATTCTCATCCCCTTCTCCATTTTTCTTCAGCCACCATTTCGATAAAAAAAGAGAGAGAGCTTCGGCTATCTGCAGGTGATAGCTACCGAGAATCACCGTCAAGCGACGACCTCCGACCACGGCGAAATCCGAGGTGGTCTCAACCACTTCATCGCAGCATCCCTCGCAGGAAGCTGCTCCAGCTTCGAAGGACTCCGCTACCCTTCTTGTGGCCACGATGACGAGAGTCGCACATCGCAGCTCCACCTGGCGATATATCAGGTAAGTATTCGCTATCTTCGCTTTGTCATTTTTTGTCTAACATTATTGTTTATCTTGTTCATCACACAAAAAAACCACATCATCATCTACCATTATCACCACTACCACCACAATCCACCTATTCATTCACATTTTATTTCCTGTTAAAAAAATATAAAATAAAAAATATCAAGATCCACTATCTTGAGGTAGTTGCAGCACCGTACACATCCACGGACCACCAGCCAGAGGCCACTACTCCGTCGTGCTTCCTCCTCCACCCCAGCGGCAGCAGCCCCCACTGCTGCAGCCGCGAGTCAGCCACCTGCCATTGTTGGTAGCCCCGCGCAGCCGCACAGGGGTCGCTGCCCTCTCCAAAGCCGCAGTCGCGCACTGCCTCTAGCATCGCTGCTCCCCGTTGCAGCTTCCCACCTGTCCTCCCGTGGAGCCCGTGCCACCCCCTTTGTCGTCATTGCCGCCCTGTCTCCACGTTGTGTGCTCCAACCGCCATCACCGCGCCACGCGCGCCGCCAGCACGGATGCGACCTTCAACGCGGCCGCCAAAGCCCTCACGCGCCATCGTCCAGACCGCGACATGTGCTCCTCCTCAGCGGCCAGCCGTCGCGCGCCTCGCGCATGGCCGTCACCTCGCGGCCACCGACCGCCCGTCCTCACGGCGCAACCCCGCGCGCGCGCCTAGCCGCCCGCCGGCCCCGCTTGCCTCAACCTTCGTTCGCATGGCCTGCCACCGCGAGATCCTCCGTCATCAGCCGCCCGAGCGGCTGTAGCACCTCACCCCGCGCCGCCCACGACTCCTCCTTCCATTTGCCCTAGGCATGGGTTGGAACCCATGTCTATAAGGTCCATTTTTTTTTATTTTTATTTTTTATTTTTATTTTTGTCAAAATTGCATACTTAGTCTTCATATTTCATTATTTGCAGAAGTGCCCCTGTGCATAGTTTGTCTGCTTTATTTCAATTTATGTATTGTGAGGACACCCCTGCATTTGAGTATTATTTTGGACCTCAAAATAGCATAATTTTATTCAATAAAAAATAACACATTGATGAGCAACTAATTCTTTATCTTGAGGCTATTTTATTTGCATTTTTGGGAGCATTAGATTGTTTTTTAAAAATTAGAGATTGAAAATCAGTGATATTTTACTATTTAAGCTCTGAAATTCACACATATTCAATTATTGCTCCAAAAATTGTGAAAAAATTGTGAATGATGTCTTTAAGTGTGCTTTAACTACAACCCAAATTTCGTCTAATTTGGAGTTGTCTTGTGCATAAAATAAATTATAGGGTGAATTCTGTAATTGATTTTTAATTAAATCTATGAAGATTATTTTTGAGAAATTTTAACTCTCCTGTATTCCTTATTAAAATATATATTTGAGATAAATAGCTCTCTGATAATTTGATTTCTGGATTAATTATAAATTAAATACTAGCAGTAACTCTGTTTTTAGTAAAAAAATTCATAAAAAATTCATAAACTGCCAGAAAATTATAAAAAAACAGTGTAGCTTCATTTCATCATATTTCATTTCCAGTAAATTTTTTCATAATTTTTGCTTATCTATTGCATGAAAAATTGCATAAAAACCTAAAAAAGTTTGCATTTTTCATTTGTGCATTTTAAATCCGAAAATTCCAAAAAAAATATAATTTGCATTTGTTGTTAGATTATGTTCTTAGGAAAAATATAACTTGACTTATTTGAATTAATTTCACATTAAAATTAAATTTGGCTAAGTCATGTATTTTCCTGTTAACTTAATTCAATCGTATTGTGCATTCGGCATTTTTATTGCATAAAAAAATTACAAAAAATCCCACTTGGAAAACAGCAATCAAATTCATCTAATCTGATGTCGAGTTGTTCCTTTGCCTCCTTGAGTCGACCCTGGAGCTTGCCCAGGTTAAACAAAGATAAAAATGCGTGTTAATTTCATTCAACGATTCATCGATCCATGTGGTTATTTTTTATCAATCCAGATTTATCTGATTGCAACAAAATCTTCAATTTGACACTATTAAACAGGTAGATCCCAGAGCTATCAGTAGCTTGAGAAGATGAGCTTAGAGCTCCAGGTGGGGGTCTTCGCTCTAAGAACTCCGACGGAGGAAACCCGAGCTCGACAAAAGCTCGAGGAGCTCTGTAGTAGGGAGCAGAACTCCCCGGATCATGCCTTCCTTCCGTTCGTGGTGGCTCGATGGCAACCTGGATCTGTCACCTCCTGAAGGTCCTAGAGCGCAAGGTAGAAATGGCAGATGATCGGGGAGAAGGGTGGAGGCGATGGCTTTATAAGAGAGTGCGAGAGAGGGAAACGGCTGGGGGCGGCATTCATTACGTGGAGGAGGAGGAGGAGAGGTGATGTAACGGTCGTGGGTGGGGGAGACGGAGGCGTTGTGCGTTGCAGGAGGAGGGGAGCGGGGTATAAAATGTTGAACTTGGCCTCTCGAATCCTATATCATAAGATTCGTCTCGTCAAGAGGAAACCAACAGAATTTGTTTCGTATGAATTAGACTTCATTTGGGATTGTTATGATTTTTGGAAGAAATATATGTAAGGAGTCTTAAGATGTCATTAACCAGTAATAGCCGTAACTAAGACTAATTAAATACAATTAAATAAAATAAGGGCATATGGAGGACTGCTAATGACCATTAGCGAACACTAATCAGATGTTAGTGAAATCTAAGCACAAGTTGTGAAAGTTAAGCACAAGTTCCGAAAGTTAAACCATGATTAGTGAAAGTTAATCGTGATTAGCGCTAATTAAGCATCATTAACGAATCTAGAACCTTCTAGAAAATTCTACTTAAACCTTAAGTTTCAGATAAATTTTGGCCAAACCCATGGGCCAAAACCATGGGCCACTAACTGCGATTAAGGGTTAAACCATGATTTACTAACCATGATTAACGGTTTTCTAAAGCCTATAAATAGCCCCCCTACCCATTCATTTACAATTTCCACTACCCCACCACCCCAAGGGCAAGGGTTAAGAGGTCGGGAGGAGGAGAGGGAGGTGGTAGAAGTAGCACTAGCGAAGCGCTGTCGGAAGAACGAGGAGGTGGACGACGGTACCATCCTCTCATAGTTGGCTTAGTAGGTAAGTATTTCTAACTTCAGCCAGGCTCTCAATTCATCTTACTTTCCAATTCAGTTTCTATTATGGTTCAAGGAGAAATCTGTGTAACACCCTACTTAGGTGCGGGCGACTATGCATGTCAATGAACTCTGTTATTCACCACTCCTTCACTCACCTACAACGCATTGTGTCAACCGATTCTCCATCGTGTATAGTTCTATTATATTCTTTTGATTTCGCTTTTATACTTGTTTTGAGGGAGAAATCTGTGTAACACCCTACTTAGATGTGGGCGGCTATGCATGTCAATGAACCCTATGATTCGTGACACCTTCACTCACCTAAGACACATGGTGTCTACCAATTCTCCATCGATTATAGTATGATTATATTCTTTTGGTTTCGCTATTGTTTTCCTCTAAATGATTTTATATAGGAAACTCTTTTCATTTTTATTTTGAAATATATCCTAGTATAAGGGGAACTCTGTCAAAATTTTCGTAGAATTATGTCCCGATATAAGGGAAATTTTGCCAAAATTTTCATAGAAATATGTCTCGATATATGAGAAACTCTGCCAAAATTTTCTTAGAATTAGCACCCCGTATAAGAGGAAGCTCTGCTGAAATTTTGAAAGAAAATATGTTCTTCACATTCTTCGTATTCTTCGTTCGTTCTTCACGTTCTTGGCACATTCTTAGTGTTCTTGATACGAAAATGAACTTTGATTATTTCAAGAGCCGTAAATCGTCCTTTCTGAAAATGAATCACGATAAAGCACAGTATACGCGAGAGAGGGCTCGATTAGGTAATGGAATCCTTCCTTTTGTTGTTGGATTTTCATACGATATCATTAAAATTCCAGATTTTATGTTCTTTGCTATAAAGGATCCTATTTTGATTATTTTTGAGAAAATATGAAAAGTTGCTTTGTAATTTCCACTAAAATAATGTCTAAGAATTTAATAGATGATGTGGCTTGGAAGGTTAGGGTTTGGGACTTAAAATAAGCATAAATATGAGCATATATACATATGAATATGTAAGGCGATACTCAATATTGATGAATATGAAAATCAAAGGCTTAATGGAAGAATTACATCATGGGAATTGATGTGTATTGAAATGGATCCTGAAAAGGATCGTATGTTACATTAAGAATGACTTGGAGTAGATACTGCAGGTCAGGCATGCAACCTGTAGGTTTGTCAGAAGAACATCTATATTGGCAGGCCAAATCTAGGTGGTACACGATTGCCGGGATATGTTAAGTGTGTGAAATAAATTATTTGCAACGCATGGTACTCAGTTGCCATTAGGCAGATTAACTGACTGAAGATGTGGTCGTGACATGTGGAGGCACATGTGGTTGGATAGTGGTTGTGTCATGATAACATGTATTCAAAGCCACTAGTTTATGTGATTAAAGGTTAGCATGTGGTTTTACACTACTAGGTCCTCGAGGAAAGTGGGCTTCTTTGTTTGTCAGGCTGAGGGTTTGAATTCATGGATAATAAAAGAAGATGTTATTGTCAGGGTAGAGGCGACGTGCGACGACATAATCTTACAAGTTCATCGCAACCTCCAATCCTGAAGTGTCCACAGCTTCGGAGTCCATGAATGATGACGTTTTCCCTGAACTAGTCCCTAACATGGAATAGAAGGAATAAGACTTAAACTAATGAGAAGAAATGAAACTTTCTATATAATAAGTTTTGCGAAACTACACTACTTGTTTACTTTACTCTTATTCACTACTTACACTCGCTAATCTTCATCCTATGATTTATGGAAACCCAATAGGTGTCGGAGAGCCATCGCAAGGACTTTAATAATCTAGCCAGCTAACATAATAGCCATAAAGCCAGCCACAGTAGCTTTACTACATAAGGTAGTTGGTAATCTTTTTGTGTATTACCTTTCCAGCTGATGTATATGTAAATGGTTATAGTGGAACAATCATGTAAAATTTATTTTGTGAATGGAAGACATGTTGAAATACTTCCTTCTTAGATTTTTTAATTGCAGTCTGTTTCTGAATGTTAGTTGTGACTGTTGAATAAATTATTGCTAAACCAAAATTAAATAAGGGAGGATTCAACGACCTAGAATTGGGCTCGTGACAGTTTAGTATCAGAGCCCGGTTACTCTAGTAATTTACTCAGTAATTGACAACTATGAGCGGTATTCAGAAACTAAGGTTGTCTTAAGATCATTTGATCTTAATAAGTGGTTGCAATACCATTCACAAGTCATTGTACCTTATGTACATCATGCTAAAATGTATAGAACCTAACCTTTGACATTGATTCATCCCAGGATCATGGCAGGCCAAGGCATGTCTAGGCAATTAGCGGTTATGATGACAATGCTCCAAGAGATGGGACAAAAGCAACATGCATTGGAGGAGAAGCTCAATGCATAAGCCGAGAGACCAGAGGCATCCAAACCTGTGGATGCTAGAGTTGAGGGTTATGCCCACCTTTCTGATGAAGAATCTAGTTGTCATCCTTCCACTGAGTCCACTCATATCCCTGCTGAAGGAGCAATGAAGAAGGCCCTTCTTAGACACTAAAAATTACTAGACAATATCAAAAGGGAAAGATTCCTCGATTCAAAGGCATAGAGACACCTGTTGAGGCAGAACTATGGCTTGATGATGTCAGCTGGATGTTGAGAATAATACATGCACCATCTGACACTTGGGTGCACTTTACTGATTACTCCTTAGCAGAATATGCAAGATGATGGTAGAGAGTAATTTCAAGAAATCAATAGATCTTGTTCCATGGGATATTTTTGAAGAAAAGTTACGAGCTCACTTCTATCCCTCTCATTGGGAAGAACTGAAGAGGAGGGAGTTGGCTTCTCTGACTCAGGGTTCCAAGAATGTATGAGATTATCATATTCACTTTACGGAGCTACTACGTTACTCCCCAGCTCTAGAAGCTTCACCACAAGAATATCTTACGAAATTTGTTAGTGGACTTCAAGGAGATTTTAGATAGAAGCTTGCAGGTTTTAGAGCCACCACTATAGATGAATCCATGGAGACTTCCTCATGTATTGAGATGGAAAGGGATGAAAATTGCCAAAGAAGAAACTTCCACTTTACTGGTGGACCATCCAAACATAAGATGAGTTATAACATTAGAGACCATCGCTATCATCTAGTTGGTTCCAGTATAAGATCTTGGGCTAGGAATTATCAGGAAGAGGGGGTTTCTCTAACATCCACTATACCCTCACGACTCGACAGCAGGAGCTAGTACCTCTGTGGTTGGACCTTCATCTCAGATAGGAACACATGCATGTTATTACTATCATCAAGGAATACACATCAAGAAAGAATGTCCTAAGAGAGGTTCAGGGTTTAAATCAGTCTTAATTAATAGTGTAACTTCCATCCCGAGCAATGGAGCAACATGCAGAGAAAGACAGAGTAGAGGTCATGGTTCACAAGGACCGTCTCCTACGCAGCAACCACCACAAAGTATTACAGGTTCTAGCTTGCCTATTCCTAATGGTCAGCTCAATGCAATAAAGAACAAGCCTACAATTCAGACACGGTCGTATGAGGAACTATTACTATTCAAGGCTTTTTAGTACATTCCTCGTTTGATTCTGGTGTTTCACATTCATTTATTACTTGACGGTTAGTACCCACTTTGGGCAAGATACCAATAGAAGTACAACGGTCCTATCTGATCAAGGGACCAGGAGGATAAGTATTTATAATCCGAGAAATCATGGATAATTATGTACTACTGATAGCAGGACATCAGTTGCATGCTTCCCTAATACTTATTGAAATGGATGACTTTTATCTCATCGTGGGGATGGACTGGCTAGAAAGGCATCATGCATCATTGATTGTTTCCAGAAGATAGTAACTTTTCATATTCCTAACTCGATAGAGTTCCAGTTTATTGGAAAGATATCCAGTAACGATGTTAAATACATCTCTAATTTGAAGGGACAACAGTTGTCAGAGAAAGGGTTCTAAGGATATTTAGCTTTCGTATCCACTACATCAGGGTCAGATAGAATGATAGAAGGTGTACCTATAGTGTGTTCTGATGTATTTCCAGATGAACTACCTGGATTACCACATGAGCAATAGATTGAATTTGAAATTCTCTCACACCTAATCCTCATCATATCTCTATCCTCCATATAGGATGGGACTAGTTGAGTTACGGGAGTTGAAGGTACAATTACAAGAACTGTTAGACAAAGGCTTCATTCATCCTAGCACTTCACCATGAGGTGCACCTATTTTGTTGTAAGGAAGAAGGATGGTTCGATGTGGTTGTGTATTGACTATAAAAAACTAAATAAGAGGGCAATAAAGAACAAGTATCCTCTGCTAGGAATGGATGATCTCTTTGACCAGTTGCAGGGTTCAACTATGTATTCCATGATGACTTAATATATGGATACCATCAGTTGAAAATTAAAGCTACGGATATCTTTAAGACAACCTTTCGAACTACATATGGACATTATGAACTCTTAGTTATGCTTTTTGTACTAACAAATGCCCCAGCAACCTTCATGGGTCTCATGAATAGAGTATTCAGAGAGTTCCTAGATCACTTTGTAGTAGTCTTTATTGATGACGTGCTTATTTACTCTAAGGATAAGCACCAACATGAACATCATCTCAAGTAGGCACTTGAAACACTAAGGAAGAACACATTATATGCTAAATATAGCAAATGTAACTTCTGGATATCTTAAGTATCCTTCTTAGGCCATGTTATTTCTGTAGAAGATATATCAGTTGATCCAACGAAGGTTAGTGCAGTGATGAGTTGGGAATGCCCGAAGACTGTCACAGAAATAGGATCTTTTCTAGGTCTAGCGGGGTATTATAGAAGATTTGTGAAGGACTTTTCACGAATAGCATTGTCAATGACTAGGCTGACTTAGAAGGAAGTCCCATTCATATAGTCCAATGCATGTGAAACTGCTTTTCAGACATTGAAAGAATGCCTAACATCTACACCTATCCTTACTCTACCCTCTGGGACTGAAGGGTTTACAGTACACAATGATGCATCTAAAAAAGAACTTGGGGCAGTTCTTATGAAACATGGCAAGGTAGTTGCCTATGCATCATGACAACTCAAGACACATGAGAGGAACTACCCGACACATGACCTTGAACTAGCTGTCGTAGTCTTCATTTTAAATATATGGAGACACTACCTCTATGGTATTACTTTTGAAATATTCACCGATTATAAAAGCTTGAAGTATCTTTTTTTATTAGAAGGAGCTTAATATGAGACAGAGATGGTGGCTAAAGTTGTTGAAGGACTATGATTGCACCATCTCCTACCACCCTGGTAAGGGGAACGTCGTAGCAGATGCCCTTAGTAGAAGAACTTATTCACCTGGGTTGGTGAGTACTATCCAGTTCTGGGGTTCACTATAAACATTGAGTGATTGGAAACCATTTGATAGTAGTGTTGATGCTATAACTTTTCCTCACTAATACAAACCAAAGATCTGGGATAGAATAAAGAAAGAACAGGAGGATGATCCAGTCCTTAAAGACTTGATATAACAACTTGAGAAGAATGAGATAGAGGGATTCCATATACAAGATAGGTTATTATATTACCATCACATAGTTTGTGTACCAAACACACCCGAACCGAGGAAAGGCATCTTACGTGAAGCGCATTGCTCTAGATTATGTATTCATCCAGGAATTCCAAAGATGTGTAAGGATCTTCGCTCAGACTTTTGGTAGCTGGGAATGAAAAAAGATGTTGTTGAGTTTGTGAATTCATCTTTCACTTGCTAACAGGTAAAGGATTCACATCAAAAGCTACCAGGATTGTTGCAACCTCTCCCTATCCCTGAATGGAAATGGGAAAGCATTTCCATGGACTTCGTTACCGGCTTACATCAGATGACTGGTGGTATAGATAGTATATGGGTTATAATTGATCGTCTGACCAAGGTAGCACACTTTATTCCGATAAGCTTATCTTCCACCCCATACTAGCTTGTTGAGTTATGTATTATACATGTGATCTGTCTCCATGGTATCCCAAAGGTGGTAGTTTCCGATCAACATTCATGATTCACCTTACACTACTGCGAGAACTTCATGAAAGCCTTAGGCACACAATTATGCTTAATCACTGCATGTCATCCACAAATAGATGGTCAATCAGAACATATGATTCATATGCTAGAGAATATGGTACGAGCATGTGCCTTAGAATGGAAGGGATCATGGATTAAACATTTGCCTCTTACAGAATTCACCTATAATAATAGTTACCATGCAAGTATTGGCATAGTATCATTTGAAGCACTATATGGACCTAGGTGTACTAATCCTCTATATTGGCAAGAGGTCAAGATAAAGAACCTTTATGATTCAAATAGACTCCGGGAGACAAGGAAAGTTGTAGAGCTTACTCGAAAAAGGCTATTAACTGCTCATAGTCATAAAAAAAGCTATAGTGATGTCAGACGAATCTTGAGTTTGAAGTAGGAGACTTTGTATTTCTCAAAGTATCGCCTATGAAGGGAGTTCAGATGTTTGGCTTGCGTGGGAAGCCGGCACCCAGGTTCGTGGGTCCCTTTGAAATCATTCAGCGGATTGGAAAAGTTGCATATAGACTTGCACTTCCTCTACATCTTTCGACAATACATTATATTTTTTATGTACCAAATCTGAGAAAGTATATTAAGGATCCTAATCATAAGATAACCTATGATGATCTTCATGTTGAACCAGACTTGACATACCTAGAAATACTTGTACAAATACTAGACATGGATATCAAGAAGTTGAGGAATAAAGAGGTACCTCTAGTTAAAGTATTGTGCCAGAACAAGAGTTTGAATACATGGTAACCTGAGGTAGATATGAGAGAAAAATACCCCTACTTGTTTGAATGATAACACTATATATTGTGTATATATTTATTATAAATGAAATGTTGTTCATTCTCTTTACAGTTGTTATGGTTTCAATCCTCTTTAAGGTTTTTATGCCTACATTTCATGTCTTGAGGACGAGACTTCCTTTAAGGTTGTTATAATTGTAAAACCTTGAACTTGGCCTCTTGGATCCTATGTCATAACATCTGGCTTGTCAAGAAGAAGCAAATGGAATTTGTTTCATATGGATTGGACTTTGTTTGGAATTGTTATGATTTTTGAAAGACAGATAGGTTAGGAGGATAAAGATGTCATTAACCCGTAATGAACGCCATTAAGACTAATTAAATACGATTAAAGAAAATAATGACGGATGGAGGATCGCTAATGATCATTAGCGAATACTAATCAGAGGTCAGTGAAAGTTAAGAGCCATCTATGAAAGTTAAATCATGATTAGTGAAAATTAATCATGATTAGCACTAATTAAGTATCATTAGCGAGTCTAGAATCCTTAAGTTTCGGATAAGCTTTAGCTAAAATCATGGGCTAAAACTATTAGGTTGCTAACCGTAGTTAAGGGCTAAACCATGATTTACTAACCATGGTTAGCGGTTTTCTAAAGCCTATAAAAAGCCCCCCACTCATTCATTCTCTACGATTTCCACTACCACCACTACCACAAGGGCTAGGGTAGAGAGGTCGGGGGAGGAGAGGGAGGGCGCTAACGAAGCGTTGTCGGGAGAACGAGGTGGACGACGACGGTACCATCCTCTCCTAGTTGGCTTACTAGGTAAGTAGCTCTAACTTGACCTAGGTTCTGGATTCATCTTCCTTTCTGATTCATTTTCTATTATGGTTCGAGGAGAAATCTGTGTAACACCCTACTTAGGTATGGGCGGCTATGCACGTCAGTGAACCCTATGATTCATCCCACCTTCACTCACCTAAGTTGCGTGGTGTCTACCGATTCTCCATTGTTTGTAGTTCTATTATATTTTTTGATTTCGCTTTTATACGTATTTTGAGGGAGAAATCTGTATAACCCTACTTAGGAGCAAGCGGCTATGCACGTTAATGAACCCTGTGATTAGTCACACCTTCACTCACTTAAGACGCATGGTGTCTATTGATTCTCCATCGCTTGTAGCTTGATTATATTATTTTGATTTCGCTGTTGTTTTCCTCTCGATGATTTTATAGAAGAAACTCTTTCCATTTTTGTTTTGAAATATATCTCAATATAAGAGGAAACTCTGCCGAAATTTTCATAGAATTATGTCCCGATATAAGAGAAAACTCTAACAAAATTTTCATAAAAATATGCCCCAATATAAGGAGAAACTCTGTCAAAATTTTCCTAGAAATATCACCTATACAAGGGGAACCTCTGCTGAAATTTTGAAAGAAAATATGTTCTTCGTGTTCTTCGTGTTATTATTTTGTTCTTTGCCTTCTTGGCACATTCATAGTGTTCTTGAAATAAAAATGAAATTCGATCATTTTAGGAGCAGTAAATCATCCTTACTGAAAACCAATCACGATAAAGGACATCATACACGAGAGAGAGCTCGATTAGGTAATGGAATCCTTCCTTTTGTTGTTGGGTTTTCATTATCATTGAAACTCCTGATTTTATGTTCTTCGCTACGAAGGATCCTAATTTGGCTATTTTTTAGAAAATATGAAAAGTTGCTTTGTAATTCTTACTAAAATAATGTCTAAGCATCGAATAGATGTTGTGGCTTGGAAGGTTAGGGTTTTGGGAGTTAAAATAAGCACAAATATGAGTATATACACATATGATATGTGAGGAGATACTCAATGCTGATGAATATGAAAATCGAAGGCTTAACGGAAGAACTACATCATGGGAATCGACATGTATTGAAATAGATCTTGAAGAAGATTGCGTGCTACATTAAGAATTATTTGGAGCGGATACTACAGGTCAGGAATGCAACCTGTAGGTTTGCCAGAAGAACATCGTATTGGTAGGCCAAACCTAGGTGGTACACGATTGCCTGGATATGTTGAGCACGCGAAATAAATTTATTTGCAAGGCAAGGTACTCGGTTGTCATCAGGCGGATTGACTAACTAAAGATGTGGTCGTGCCATGTAGATGCAAGGGTGGTTGGATAGCGGTTGGGTCACGATAACATGTGTTCAAAGCCGCTAGTTTATGTGATAAAGGTTGGCATGTGGTTTTAAGCTACCAGGTCCTCAAGGACGGTGGGATTCTTTGTTTGTCAGGCTAAGGGTTTGAAACCCTGGATAATAAAAGAAAATTATATTGTCAGGGTAGCATCGGAGAATTGGTTTAGGCTAAGTGTGGCGGCAGAAGCTTACCAGACCAATGCAACCTCCAATCCTGAAGTGTCCATAGCTTCGGAGTCCATGAATGGTGAGGTTTTCTTTGGACTAATCCCTAATGTAGAATAGAAGGAATAGTTACACTAATGAGAAGAAATGAAATTTTCTGGTATAATAAGTTTTGCTAAACTACACTACTTGTTTACTTTTCTCTTATTTGTTACGTAGCACTCTCTAATCTTCATCATATGATTTATGCAAACCCAACAGGTGTCGGAGAGCCATTGCAAGGAGTTTAATAATCCAGCCAGCTAACATAATAGCCATCAAGTCAATCATAGTAGCTTTACTATATAAGGTAGTTGGTAATCTCTTTGTGTTTTTCCTTTCCAGGTGATGTACATGTAAATGGTTACAGTGGGACAATATATCATGTAACTTTATTTTGTGAATAGAATACATGTTGAAATACTTCCTTCTTAGTATTTGTAGTTGCAATCTATTTCTGAACGTTAGTTGTGATTGTTGAATAAATTATTGTTGAGTAACCAGATCCAGCTATGGTAGGATTCGACGATCCGGAATTGAGTTCGTGACACAGGGTCAGCAGGGGAGCGAGCATGGGGTACGTGTTGCATACGTGCACGTGGAGGGAGATGGTGGCACGTGCAGGCAGCAAAGGGAGGAAGAGAGAGGGGTCACATGCTTCGCACGTGACCTGGGGAGAGTATGAGAGAGAAGGGGGTAGGTCACGTGTTGAGCACGTGACATGAAGAGGGAAAGTGAAGTGAGAGGGGGGAAGAAAGAAGAGGTAGAAAAGGAAAGGAAAGATGGAAAAAGAAAGGGAAAAGAAAGATAAAAGGAAAATAAAAAATAAAATAAAATAAAATAAAATAAAAGTAAGGATTAAAATAAAAGTAATATAAAAATCAAAGAAAAATCACAAATAAATTGTAAATGAAGTCAAATGAAAAGTGATCAACACGAAATTGCTTGTCTCGACGAGATCTACACGTTTCTTAAGGACCCAAAATAAGAAAAACGTCAACTATACAAAAGGTATTTTTGGAGGTACTCTATATATAACAAAACATCGCATTTTTGCATTTTCTAATTTTTTGTATTTGAATTTGATTTTTATTAGTGGATAAATTATATACAACATATACATAACTAATCTAATTTTTATGAATTTTTATTAGGTTAGAAAATTGTATAATAATAATGGCAAAGATAAAATATGTACAAAGTATAAAAAGTCATATTTTTGTATTTTCTCTTGATTTTCTAATTTTTATGGATTTTAATTCTTTATGCAAGGTTTGCTAATTAATTAAAGAAGATATTAGAAAAAGAATTAGGTTAAAAACAATGATTTTTACATAAAATAATAGGCTACAGAATTTAACCCTAATTTTAGCACAATTAGTTAATGTTAATAAATCGATTTTAGGGGTTTCAATTAGCGATTTATTAAGGAGATTTTGCTAAGAAGTCCATATAAAGTTGATGAATCATGGATTCATTACACCCCTTTACTTAGTTCTTTGCTTGTCCCCGAGAAAATTTTAGTGAGCTAGAAAGTTGAATCCTTGACTGTGGATGTGCGAATTTCAAGACTTGTCTCATTAAGAATCCTAGGTTTAAGTGGTTTTAAAATTCTAAGCTCAACCAATCTCTATTCAAAAGGAATCCAACTTCTCTAACTATCAGAGTCTCTGTTTTTTTACTTATAGAATAAGAGATATGACATTTAGTGTGTATCGCAATCATGAGACTTGAGTCGAAACGTCACTCAAAGTCATGATCCAAGAGACCCTCTCCAAGATATAATCATCAACACTAGGAAATAAATCAATTTTTGCATCTAATTCATCGTCTCAATAGTTTATCAGACTTGAAAATGGAGATGACATGCCAGATGATGGAGGTACATGTTTGTGTCTTTTCTTCCCTCCCTCGCATTGGAACGAGGATTCTCTCGAGTTCCTTATTACTCAACATTTATTTTTGGTTGTTAACCAGTGCGTCCATCAAGAGTTGTTGAGTCATTTGTACTTGTTTTCTTGGGAGTACACCGGGGTGTATCTTTTCTAAGTATCTAATATACTTACACCCAGACTTATATCACTTACGATGCAGAGTCCTTTTTGATGTACTAACATGACTCATTGGTCCTAATTAGCTTTGGTCCAAATGGACACTTTAAAGAGGTTGAGAGCGCTCACCTTTGATTAAATCTCTTTGAGATTGACTTGCAATTGAGAGCTCTTTTTAATTCATTCTCATTCTTTTCTTTTTGGTAGGCTAGCTCCACTGCTTTTACCAAGAGTTGGTGCACATTGATCAATAATACATTTAATTTCATCACACCTTGGCACATAGGTTAGTATCAAAAGATAGCATGCGAACTTGTTCACATGCTGGTTAGGGTCTGCTAACACTCATGTTTGATGAAGCCTTCATTGATTTTATCCCATCCTTGAGCATCATAAAATAAGGTCTAGACTTAAATCTCAAGTCCCAGTCTCTCAAGGTGAAATCTCAACTCATCTCATCAATCATGCAGTTGTGTATGTGATGTGTTGATCATATTCTCAAAAGGTGGAGATTGAGAGTGCAATATAGCTCTCATATCTTTCAAACTAGGGAAGCATTGATTATTAAGTCTAAAACCCTAATAACTAATCATTTAACTCTGAATAAAAGGACCTTAAAAAGTCGAGTTTCTTTCATTCCTCAAGTCTTGAGTGGTATTGGAAATATCAGGGTAAAACCTTGAGTTAGTTTTTTTTTATTTTTTTCATTGATTGATTTTTAATGGCTTTTTATAATCCCTAGTTTTTTAAAAGTTCTGAAAGCATGTATTATTTACACACATAATTTTTGTATAATATACACCACTTATCCCATACATGATTTTCGATGAAAATAATTAAAGTACAAGCTATGGATAAAGTACATATAATAGATACACACATCCCTATACTTATCTTGTGTTATGTCCTCATAGCACAAAGTGAAATGTCGACACAGCTCGTACCAAGCATAGCTGAGTGAAAGGAAAAATAAGTCGACTCACCCCCTATACTTAGGCTTTTGAGGGCCTAAGTATAATAGAAGAGCATAAATGGGGCGGTTGAGGGTGAGAAGAAAGAATAAAAGTGATGTATACACAATGATATCGGTCCTTCTATACTTATGCTTGGGTCAGCCTAAGGACGAAAGAGCAATCATAGTTGGAGGACTGAGTAGATCAGGGATGAATATACAAGTGATCGGCTGAATCTTCTAGCTGCATTGAATAGGATGGCTTCACTTATCAAGGTTTCACATGAGCCAAGGGAGTCTTTCATCTGATTATGTACCCTGTGTGAAGGAGATATGCTCAACCTGTATCAACTGCTCATGGGATTCGACGAAGCGCTTAAGTAGTTGTCCATTGAATAGGAAAGTTTGTACACTATCTACTATCTCAGAAATTGTGACACTGCCATTATTGTGTACTTCCCTAATGATGATAGTCCCATCCATTTAGATTTCAGCTTGCCTTGAAAAATCTTCAACCTTGCATTAAACAACCACACTTTTAGCCTTGGGATGAAGTTCTTAGTTCTAATGTGCATGTTATGCCATTTCTTTACTATGTTCTCATAGTTTGTGTTGTTCTCATATGCATGGTTTTCTAATTTCTGGAAGCTCATTTAAATCCATATCTCTATTCTTCATTCCTTGGTGATAGTTCTAGTTGATCTTTTTGATCGTCCATTCTGATTGTGCACTAATTCTACGAGCAAATAACATGATTTTCCAAATACCATTCTAAATGGGGAGGTGCTCAATGGGGTCTTATAAGTTGTCATGTAATCACATAGAACTTGATCCATCAGTTGGGACAAGTTCTTCATGTCAGAGCAGACTAGCTTCTGTAAATTCCTTTGACATCCCTATTTGACACCACTTCCACGTCATTAGATTGTGGGTGGTAAGGACTAGCGATACGATGCTCGATGCCATATTCCTTAGTCAACTTCCTCATATCTTTGTTGACAAAGTGGCTACCCCCGTTAGATATCATAACCTTGGGGATCTTGAACCTCGAAATAATATGATCATTTAGAAATTTACAGACGGTTCTGTTGTCCACGGCTTGAGTTGGAATAGCTTCCACCCACCTTGATAAATAGTCTACCGTGAGAAGAATATATTCAAATCCATGGTTGTTAGGGAAAAGATCCATAAAGTCAATGCTCCATGCATCGAATACATCAGAAATGGTCACTTGTTGCATAGGCATGGCATCTTTGGGACCAATGGTCCCTCCCATTCTCTGGCAGACCTAGCATGACCTGACAAAATTGTAGGCATCCTTAAACAAGGTCAGCCAGTAAAATCCACATTGTAATATCTTCTCAACAGTCCTCTTCTCGGAGTGGTGTCCTCCTGCCTCCAAGGTGTGGCAAAGATTGAGGACACTTTGGTATTCCTCCGGAGGAATACGTCTTCTTCATATACAATCCGGTCCTTCAAAGAAAAGGAACGAATCCCCTAATGGTAGTGTTTGGCATCTAACTTAAGTCGGTCAATCCTATTATTGGGCTAACCCCGGGGAACTTTCTTAGAGACAAGATAGCTAACCATGTCGGCATACCATGGGAGGGAGTCAATAACAGAAATCCACTCGTTTATGAAGGATTCAAGGATCGATTCTGAATCAAGTATTTTTTCTTGTTCGATCTGGGATAGATGGTCAGCCACCACAGTCCTCACTCCAGGCTTCTCTTTAATCTCCAAATCAAATTCTTGAAGTAGAAGTATCCATCTGAGAAGATGTGCCTCTACGTCTTTCTTTGCCAATAAGTATCAGATGGTTGAATGATCTGTATACCCTGTCACCTTAGATCATAGAAGTAGATATCTGAATTTTTCTAAGGCAAAGATTATATCAAGCATTTCCTTTTCAGTTACAATATAATTTTTCTGGGATGAATCCAAAATCTTGCTTGTGTAGTGAATATCATAAAGGACTCCATCTCTCCTCTGTCCTAGCACAACCCTACTGCAAAGTCAGAGGCATCAGTCATGATCTTGAAGGGAAGAGACCAGTCGGGAGCTTGTAGGATGGGAGATTCCATGATCCTCTTTTTAAGCAGCTCGAGGGCCTCAAGGCACTTTTGATCTATAATAAACCCGATGTCTTTCTTTAAGAGCTCAGTCAGTGGTTGAGCAATTTTTAAAAAATCCTTGATAAATCTTTGATAAAATCCGACATGCCCTAGAAAAGATCGCACTTGCTTTACGTTGGTCAATGGCTCGAGTTTCTTGATCACATCCACCTTGGCTGGGTCAACCTCCATTCCCTTCTTGGATATGATGTACCCCAACATGATGCCCTCCTTTACCATGAAATGACTTTTTTTCCCATGAGAGAACCAAATTAACCTCCCTACATTTCTTGAGGACTCAGTCCAGGTGCACGAGACAATCATTGAATGAATCGCCATGGACCGAGAAGTCCTCCATAAATACTTCTAGGAAATATCCATCTATTTTGGAAAATACTGCAATCATGTACAGTTAAAAAGTGTCAAGGCATTACATAGCCCTAAAGGCATGCGCTTGAATGTGTAAGTACTGAAGGGACAAGTAAACATTGTCTTTTCCTGGTCCTAAGGAGCGATGGCTACTTGATTGTAGCCCGAGTACCCGTCTAGAAAGCAGAATTATTCTCTCCCCGCCAGTCTCTCCAAAGTTTGATCGATAAATGACAATGGGAAGTGATCTTTCTTTGTCGCAACATTCAAGAGCCTATAATCCACACAGACGTGCCACGACATGGGTATTCGTGTCATGATCTCTTCTCCCTCCCTATTGGTGATGATCTGAAATCCTGACTTCTTCAGGACTACGTGAAATGGTGCCATCCATTTGGAGTATGAGATGGGATAAATGAACCCTGCTCCACACCATTTCTCTATCTCAATCTAAACTACTTCCCGTAAATTTGGATTCACCCTATGTTGGAATTCACGGAAGGGTTTAAGATTATCCTCAAGGTATATATGGTGTGAACAAAGAGCTGGATTAATCCCTTGGAGATCCGACAATCTCCAGCCTATCTCCTTGCGGTTCTTCTCTAATACTTCTAGCAGGCGGATTTCCTGCTCTTCGGTCAGATGTGAGCTGGTGATGACCAGAAACTTTACCTTAGGTCCCAAAAGGAAGGCAATTTTGAGAGTAGGGGGAAATGGTCTGAGCCCAGGTATATCATTATTGTCTAAGAAATCTGTCTGTATCGCTGTTGAATCTAGTTGTGATGTGGGTGGATCTTATTTAGCTTCATCTCCCACCAACTGAATGGATTCCAAGGTCAGATCGCCAAATATGCATCATATTTCAGTAAAAGCCACATCCGACCCGTCTTCCTCACTCTGAGATTGTCCTAAAAGAGATGGGACTGATAGGTCTAAATAGACCTATGAGCCTTTGGGAGTATAGGGTGATGCATAAGAGTGTCTTCTTGAAAGAGCTAGCAGACCAAATGTTCGACAATATCTTCTCCAGATGAGAGTAATTATATGGGTGGGTTTTATTTCCATGGCTCAACTGTTGCAACTGTGCTACAATCTTCCTCTAACTTGGAAGTTCCTGACTCGATGATGGATTCTGTATGATGTCTCTTGCATCTAGTCTACTTCATTTCTAGTTCAGCATCTCTGAATTGGATTTTCCCTGAGGTATAGTCAAGCGATCAAAAGAAAGGGCCGTCTTAAGATCATATGGGAATCTTTCTGATTCCTAGGGACATCCATGTCAAGCACTGTAAAATCCACTAGATAATTTTGTCCCTTGATATTGATTACAACATTCATAATCTCGCCCCTGGGTCTCTTAATTGATGTATCAGCAAATTGAAGTATGGCTATTGACTTCCTCAGAGGTCCCAGATTCATATATTCATAAAGTGTGGTGGGTATGAGATTGATAGAGTAATCGTAGTCTAATAGAGTTCTAGCAAACTTGATCTCATTGATCTGGATAGTCACGAAGTTTGCACCCATGACTCTCTTCTTCCTTAGAAGCGCATTTCTAATTAAATGAGATGTAGCGATGGAGAGGATATGTTTTTTTATTCGACTTGAGTTCTTTCTGTTGACCATTGTCAGTGTGCATCTCACCTTAAGATATTTTCTAAAAGTTGGGTCTCTTTCTATCATCCCATCAAAGGACAAAGTGATCGTGATGTTTCTCTACATATACGAGCCATCTCTTCATTATTTTTTCGGTTTTTTTTTTAATTTTTCTTCTTTCCATCAATTAGAGCACGTGGGAAAGGGATTGAGTGATTAGGAGCGGGAACTGAAACATCACATTTATTGAAAATAGAAGTATGTACATGACCTGGATTGAAACTGACACTAGGACTCTGACTAGTACTGGGAAAAGAAAATGATGACTGTGGTGGTGGGGTATGTTGTTGCTGTTGTGAGTCTTCTTCGTCTAATTCAAACTCTCTCGACTCTGAGGTGTTGTGGTGCTTTGGTGTAGGGGTTGGTAGTATCTCCTCTTCTTGTTCCTCATATATATGCATAGGTGTGGACACTAGGGCTATGTCACTGGTGACGGTTTGTTCTATGTATTTAAGCCTAATTTTGTAGAGCGAAGTCCCCAATATCAAATATCTAGTATGAAGCCTAACTACTCCACTCTTTCTTGCCACTATTCCACTCTTGCGCTTAATTCACTACTCCATTCTTGCCTGAGACTGCCTAAGCTATCCTGTGAGAGTACTAGGGGAGGGAACTGCCCATTTGCTAGTGAGGGCGAGTGAAGCGGTCAAACTCTTGATTAGGATAGCAGGCTATGGTTAGAGCTAAGCGATCAGTGTAGATCTCAGGATGGTGTCGGGATGGTCGCTCCCACCATCTGTCTGGCTTTCCGGTGAGCGAGGGTGAAAAGGGTTGCATGACAAGATGAGATGCCCCGGGCACCCCCTCTATGTCTTATGGTCTTTCTACTCCTTAGAGAAATATGATTCATGTCATCATGCGAAAAGATCGTGTATTCAGGTAAAGAACATTTTGAGATTAATACATGATCTTTGTGTCCACGGTTATTAGGGTTAGCTTGGACTATTACGGTTTGTGGTTCGGTGCATTCATCTCTCCATCTTGAGAGTCGATTGACATCGACTCTCATGTCATAATGTTCATCCAGCACTCGCAGGAGTTTGGGAGAGATTGAAGAGGAATATCCCTGGTTTTTTCTGGCTTGGGGATGCTGATTCAAGCATTACTGGACGTGCTGCCCTTGGTGTTGGTACTTCTGCTGCTGCTGGGGGTTCTTGTAACCCTGACGGAACTGTTGGTATTGTCACTGCTATTGTTGCTGTTGGGATTGATAGTCGGGATGCGTGTAGTGGACGATGGTTTGTATTTGAGTTGGATTCCTATTGGTTGATGGAGTCAAGGTTGCGCCAAATTCCATTGATCTCCATCACTTGTGGAAGTTCCTCATAAACTGCCTGAGCGGAGGTTTCTTCGGGTTTTTGGGCGAAAACTTGATCTCCACCCCAATCGCTTGGTTTCCCTACCTCTTACCCTTGAATATAGTGAATCTAGTGTATGGAGGCATGGGGTGTAGTCAGGGCGAGTATCTGAATCTTAGATACCCTATCAGCTAGTTCCTCCATCTGTTTGGGTTGCTTAGATAATTTCTCCATATCAGTAGATTTATGGAGTTCATCCACCTTCTTGTAAATCTGTTCAACCATAGTTAGCCTATTAGCTATGATCCCCATGTCAGTACTTTAGTCGATGGACATAACAATATTCTTTCCCCCTTCTTTTGATGAGAGTGAAAGGGGGCTGGACATGTAGGCACATCTTGTAGTTTGCGCACGATTCGTGTCTCCTATCTTCTCGAACACCTTGTAGACAGTGTCCTCGTGACGTCCCATATAGCTTCCTCCACAAGAAGCACTAACTAACCATTGTATTTTTGGGTTCAAACTACTGACAAGACTCTGGACCAGCATCATTTTGCTTATGCCATGCCCTGGCCATTTTTTAATTAAGTCTGTAAACCTCTCCCAAGTTTCATGAAATGGTTCATTAGGATATTGAGTGAAGCTTGTGAGCTTGATCCTCATTTGGTCAATTATACTCACTGGGTAGAATTTCTTTAAGAACAGAGTCTTGAATGTATCCAATGTCGAGACCACCTCTCCTAAGTTCTTCAACCAGTATGCCGCCTTGTCAGTCTAGGTGAAGGGAGCATCTATCAACCTAACATAGTTTTGACCAACCCTATGGTGAGAGAGGTTGTCACATACTAGTTCAAAGCCTCAGAGAAAAGAGTAGGACTCTTCATGGTTGTTTCCTTCAAACTTTGGAAGTAGTGCGAGGAAATGCAGTTTGTGTTCGAACGCATCCTCAAGAGGAACTGGTTTCAACCATTGTAATCCTCATCAAGTTCCAGGAGGTACGTGTCTTCCATAGCAGCTACTTCCTAATCTGCGGCTCCTTATAGTTCAACCAACCTAGCTCTGAGTAGTTTGCCATGTTGTTCCACAACGATTATCCGGGAAGGGGTTGCTACCATTGGGTCATTGATGTTTTCCTCCTCACCAGGATTTTTCTTTGGAGGTATTTTGTTTTTCTCTTCACCTTCAGATGTAGATAAGTCTAAATTAGATACATATGTAGAAGGTTTGAGAGATCTATCAAAGATGAGAGTTTCTTTGATAGGAAGAAAATTAAAGAGAGGGTTAGTTTGGGATCGACTAAACCCTTAGAGTGACTTATTGGTGTTGGTCTTCGGAAGAGGGTTCTCCCATGACCAAGTGATCTCAAGAAGAGGGTCATCTCGAACCCGAGGAGACAAGAAATCTAAGGGGTTCTGTGAAGTGTTCGCAAAGTCTGAACTAAATTCCCCAGAGAAATCCATCCCTGATGTCAAGAGAGCATGGTGATCAAGTCAAGAGAGAGAGAGAGAAAATAAACACACAACACAAATCAAACCCGTAGATTCACCCACTTGACACTTGTGAAGGCACGTTAGAGTTGGCCGATTATCTTTTCAATTTTAATGTAATGATAAAATTATCTTTGAGAAGATTAAGCAGAGCTTAAGTTCTAGAGAGTGTCGTAAAGACTGATCTGAATTCATACAGCTAGTTGCATCTACTTTCAGCTAGTATGGGTGTAAGTATGGATTGTAGAGCAACTACCGTATTACTTTAGGATGGTGCCATATACGTTGTTCTTTAACTACCCAATCTTCTAAGGGAGACTATAGTTCCCTCACTAAGAAGTAGCTAGTCATTTTTAAAATCAGTAGTCAAAGTGAAGCTCCCATATTTTGGCTCTACCCTAACTGTGTGATTCTTTTCCAACAAAGAATGAGTGGGTTTCTCTCCACCAGACACATGGGTTAGTTTTAAGTTAATTTATTTACAGTCGCCTTGATTAGCAGTCCTGATTTTTATTTACAGTTGTCACTTAAGTCTTATGTGATCAAAAAAATCACACTTAATGAGCATTCCCAATTCCTTTAAATCCTATGTTGTAAGACTGAGGAGTAGAGAGTCAGAAAAAGCATACGCAAACGCTAAATCAGATGCATGTGAAGAAGGAGACTTACAGTGATTCCTCGTATTCTTCATGCGGGATGCAATGCAATAAATTAAAAATTTATACCCGATGATCTGCACAGAAGAAAACACCCTAAACAGATAGTTCTATTAGAGGGAAGAATGGATTTAAAATTTGGCTAAGTCGAACGATCTATAGTGTGTATAATTAGTGAAAAATGTGTGGCCTAAAAATTACAAGTTCAATCAAAAATAAATAACTTAATCTACCATATGTATACCTAATTTCTACGCCACTCAAATCGGGTCCCAACCGCACAAAAGGGGTTGAAACAGACCCGATACACCACATAGATCCCAATCCAAATTATTACAAAAATTAGAGTTCAGAGAGACCCTATTAATAATACAGAAAATAAACTAATCTAAGCTCTCTCTCACAAAAATAAAATTAAAGTCGTCTTCATAGGTCCTTGATTTTTGTCCAAAAAAATTCACTCAGTGTTATCCGCGAAGATAGAAATTGTGGTTAGTATCTGAAGTGAGAGAGATATGCAAAATAAAATAAAATGCAAAACAAAAAGAAAAATTGATATAGAAATTAAATTCACAAAATTAATTACATAAATTTATTCAAAACCCTAAAAATACATCGTTCCCCGGTAACGACGCCATTTGACGAACATGTATTTCACCTCTTTAAAAGTCGGAAATAGTGGTATAGGAGGTGAAAAGCGATCTATCAAAAACCACAACTTTTGAATGTTGTGAACAATTTTTACTTGGTAAGTCTACCAAGGTCGAATATAAGGAATGTTGATTTTCAGTTGCGTAGTTCTATATCGATTTCAATAATTAATTAAATTCTATGTTAATTTCTGCGCTAGGAAATAAAAATGGAAATGCAATGAAAGAGATGCAGTGCAGAAAATAAAAAGAGAAAATAAAGGTGAGCACACGATCTATGATTTTATACGATTTAGATCCTCAATTAAAATAGTCAGTTAATCTTAAAATGAAATCACAGATCGAAAGACGTTAAGGTTCAGAAAGATTTATCAAAGCGAATCCAAGCTGTAGGCTAAATAATAAATATATCCAAGATTAATCCTACGATAAAAAGATCATTTGTTGATTTGACTCCAAAGATTTTCGTGATTTATTCCTAAAATAATAATCACACTTAATACAAAATTAAATTACATGATATGTCCTTGAATGAGCGTAAAAAATAATCAGCAATGATTATAGAAGAATTCGTTAAATTATATCACATCAAATGAATTCTTATCTTATAAGGTATGGATTAATGCCCTTGTAAAGATTAATTTATCAATTATAATAAAAGATAATCACAAGATAACTAATCATATGCAATCTCCTCAAAAGAGTCAATGCAGATAAATCAAATCTTTCTCAAGATAAATAGCGTAAAAATTCTATCGTTCAACCTGCATAGATCAAATTGTACCTCAATTAATATTCATCAATGACGAGTTCCTGGTTAGTATACAAAATCTATAAAATGAAAGATCACAAAATAAGCTTCAAAATGACATATTATATGCTAAAAATGGAGTTCAAATGCAAAAGATATGATTGTCCGACCCAAAAGTAATATGAGGAACTATCTTCTGGTCCACACAAGGTGGGACCACTAAGTCATTGTGATGACAGTTCTCAAAAACTAATGGGCTGAGCAAGAATCAACCCACACAATAATATGAATCAATGCGAAATGAGGTGTGAATCAAAGTTTATTGTAAGCATACGGAACAAGTGTGTATAGTGACAAGCAGAGTAGGGTATCGAACACGGGGAGACAAGTCGGTATAGCAAGTATATTATTTATAAATGAATAGTGAATAAATAATAATGTATATTTTGTACAATTATCACTCGAAGAATTAATTAATTAATTAACATTTTTGTGGGGTTTTAATTAAATAAAATAATTCTTTTTTATGTTTAATTTTCTAATTGTATCTTCATTTCATAATTTTCTGTTTTTTAGTTTCTTTTTCTTTCTAATATTTAATATAGAGTTATATATGATTATTTATATGTAATATGTATAATACATGTAGTATATAATATAAAAGATATGATAAATATACAAAAATCAGAAAATAGAAACAAGAACAATCCTTTCTACTTTTTTAGGGTTTTAAATATTAATTATAAGGTATTGATAATAATTATAAAAATATAAACTATATGTAACTATATATAGATATATAATACAATATAGGAAATATAATTATAAACATAGATAAAAATAATAAAAATTAGCAAAATAAAATATTTCTGTGTTTCTATATTTTTCTGCTATTTTTATGATTTTTCAAAATTTTTACTAATTTTTAGGTATTTTAAATTCAAAAAAAATACAAAATTGAGGATTTTTAAATAGGTCAAACTGTTTAGAGATTTAAAAATATTAAATAGGTTCAAAAATTCTCAAAACTAATTTTAATATATACTAACGGGATAAAAATAAAGAACAGAAAGGAATATTTTTGAGCTTTTTGAAGAGTTTATATATTTTCTATAAGGATTTTGGAGATTTTTCATATTTTTTTATTTTTCTTTTTTCTATTTTTAGGGATTTTTCATTTGGGGCTATAAAATACTAAAATAGAAAGTAGATGTTTTTTGGATTTTTCTGAACAAATTTTACATTTTTTTGATTTTTTAAAGAAAATAGGTGGAAAATGTGCTCTTTTTTATTAAATAGGAAAAATGCGTGAAATGAAAAATAAAATAAATAACATGAGAGAGTGGATATTCAAGCACCTAACCCTATTTTTCATTATTTTTGGAGCGTAGATGATATTTTTAGAAAATAGAAAACAAGCATAAAAATTAAATTAACTAACAAGGGCATATTTGTAATTAAAATAAAATATGAGGTCTATTCTGCAAAATACCCATAATTTTAGAACTAATATTCAAATCTTATTAAACTACAATTACACAAACTCATAAGGGTTCCTTTGCAAAATACCCACCTCATGTGGGACTGCACATGAGATGAGCTGGATTAGACTCAATTGCGATATGGAATAATCTCAGGGGTCTACTCAAATAATCTATAAAATTTTAAGCTACTTTAAATATTTACAAGACTGTACGGAAAATAAAATAACTAAATGGGCATAGATGCAATTACCCTAATACTACACGAAAGAGAACAACGATTAGTGTGCCATGTGAGCTCACTTAAGTGCATCGGACAATGGAGCTTGGGCAACATTTCGCGTGGAATCAACAACCCAGATTAGATCTGGGTCGTGCCAAGCATCTGACGGCGTCGAGGTTCGAGCAAGAACTTGGAAGAACATATCCATGTCCTTGCCTCGACCGAGCGTTCCTCCTTACTCCAGCCTTCATTCTTTGTGTTGATTGGTCCATCGTCCTTCTAGGAGCCTTCTGCTTTGAGTGGCACCAACAAGAAGATCTGGACCCTGCTAGGAAGGGGTTTGGATCTCATCAAAGTGTCAGGGATCTTGAGCTCCTTTGCATGATCAAAGTCGACCAAATACGGGTCCTTTGGAGCTACAACCTGCAGAGAAAAACTTGGGGGCTCGAGGCTATGCTCCTCGACCCATCTAGAAGCTGTTGCGAATGGAAAGTGAGCGAGATGGAGGAGCTCCGATGAACGACAGAGATGGAGCTCCGGTTCGTTGATCCACGAAGGATAAGGTTGGATCAGAAAGTGGAAGGGATGCAACATGTGATAGGGAAGAAGATGGGAGTGGTAGAAGGGTCCGAGACTCCGAACACGTCTAATTCATGGTGAAAATGGCCGGAGCAGTGAGCTCTGACGATCGGTATAATTGGATTTTATACTAAGCTATGGATCTAATTGCAAAATGAATGATGGGAATGAAATTACACTAACTAAAACTATCTAAAATTGAATAAAATGCACAACTCAAACTTGATTTTCTCTAAGGAGCAGAGACCTCGCCAGAGCGACACCTTGGACCTCCTCCTCTCCTCCTTGCTCCTCCTGGACCCTTGGGGATGCTCTCGTTGTCACTGGGAAGATACACACGTAAAAGGCAAGGGGATTCAAGACTCGAAGATGGATCAAAGAATAAAAGAATGAAATGGGTTTTTATTTACAGATAAGGGGTAGGGCTAACTTTAATCGAGATTATTTCGTGTCTCGATGGAGATCGATGGAATTTGATGAAGGCACGTGAAGGACGATCGTGAGAGGAATAGAATCGAAAAAGAGCTCGAGGTGATTTGGTGATCACGGCGGCTTGGAGAATTCGATGAAGTGAGGTGCTCGAGGTTCTGACAAGAGTTAGAGAAGGAGGAAGTACAATTGACTCGAGTCCACAAAAAAGGCATTCAGAAAAAGGGAACGAGGAAATAATCGTAAAATCAATAAATAGTAGTAAATGGATTATTTCTTTTGTGACATGTTCCTTAGTGCTTTTGTCCTACACTTACGCTATTTAAAGCCTAAGTATAAAGGGGTCGTGCCAATTTCTCTCCTTATACTTCTCCTCCTCTTTATGCTTAGTATGAGCTATGTCTTTCATTCCATTTTGTGCCATGAGGACATAACACAAGCTAAATATAGGTTGATGGACGTATAAATTTCATACATACTGTAATAATAACTTGTACTTTCACATGTTTTCATATATCTTTATGGGCTATGGGTATGGGATTTGAAATTGATTTCTTAAAAAAATTGTAAAATGTTTGGAAAATTTATATATATATATTTGACATAGTTTGTACAAATATTTTGCAAATTGTTTGGAAAGGGTATACTTTGTTTTGACACCTTGTTTTGTATATACTTACACAAATTCATAAAAAAAATTGCAAAATAAATTTTTTTACGGACACCTACACATTCACACAAAACTTGTGAAGTTCAGAACACTCATTTTATGAGATCCTATAATTCAGAGTTAAAGAACCTTGATTATTTGGATCTTAGAATTTATTATTCACATTTTCCTAGTTTGAAAGATATGTATGATATATTGCATACTTAATCTCTACCGCAAAGAATATGATCAACACATCACATGCACGACTGCAGTTATGATGAGATGAGTTGAGGTTTCACTTGAGGAAACGGGATGAGGGATTTGAGTTTGGACTTGCTTTTATGATGCTCGAGGATGTGATAAAATGGATAAAGGCTTCATGAAACATGGGAGTTAGCAACCTTATATAGTATGAGAACAAGTTATTGTACTATCTTGTGTTATTGACTTAAGTGTCAACTTGGTAGAAGCAGTGGAGCTGGCAAACAAAGATAAGATAAGATAAGATTTTGTTAAAAAGCTATTACACTACAAAGCCATATACAAAGCGCTTCCACCAAAGACGAGTGCTCCCAAACTTTTCAAAGAATTCACTTGGCCGCTTAGGCTTTTATGAGCTCGTCTAGTATAAAAAAGGGCTATGCATCGTTGGTGATAAAGCCCGGATACAGAAGTATAATAGATACTCAAAAGAGACACATCCCGATGCATCTCCCGGAAAAATAAGTGCATGTGACTCAACATTCTCTTGACAGAAACACTGATCAACAACAAAAATATCATGTGTTACATTAATAAGGCACTCGAGAGGATCCTTGTTCTAATAAGAGGGGGAGAAGAAAAGACACCAACTTATGCCCTCCTTGAACTGGCCTTACATCTACCTATTTAAGTCTGACAACTAAATATATAGTGGATTGAATGCTATAAATGATTACTCCCTAGTGTTGAGGATTGGGTCTTTAGGAGAGTCTCTTGGACGGAAACCTTGAGTGATGCTTTCACTCTATGTTTGTAAATGCAATCGACATTTAAGGTCATATCCTTACTTCATATGTATACATAGAGAGTAAGAATTAGGGAAGTTGGTGGCTAGATCTTGGTTCAACTTAGAATTTTAGGGACATTAAAATTAAGGGTTCTTATCGAATCGTCTTGTACATTCACATGCACAATCAGGGATTAATTTAACTTATTCATTCTTTATTTTGCTCGAAGACAAGCAAGGTTTAAGTATAGGGGGTGATAGATCCATGACTTATCATCTCATCTTTCATTTCTTATTTATCTTATTTAAATTATTCAATAAGATTCGTTATTATATCACTAACATCGACAATTAATCATTTATGTATAATTTACCCTAATTATTATACATAAATAAACATATTATTGTGTCTATATTTGATATGTTTCTTATTATTAAAAATCTTGTAAAAATTAGTTTAATATTGTATATATTTGTGTTGGTATTATTCATAAATCAAAAATACAAAAAAACACAAAAGATTTTTTAAAAAAAAATATTTACTTAAAAAATATACAATATATATATATGTATAAATAGTGTATTTTGACTTTGGGTTATACTTGAAACTTGTAGCTCTTGAAAAGATGTACAACTTTATGTTCAACACTTTTTCATTTGAAGTAGGTATATATTTCTTTCTATCTTTTTTTATTTACTCATTTTCTATTTTCCCTATTAGGACACGTGCACAACCGCATCCAGCCAAGTGGTTTGACCCTTCTCTCACAATCGCACCCGCTCTATGCTGTCAGATCCATCTAGATGGATTTGATCTGAGCCGCTTACCCCTACTTCTCTCTCCTTCGTCTGATCAATCTGATGGGATGCCATAACAACCGCTCTTCTGTGTCTGTCTCGAAGCCGTTGGATCAAATGATCCAATGGTTGTGGTCCATCTTCTTCCTCCCCAACCACCCTCCCCACACACCCACTCTGAGAAACCTCTCCACTTCCTTCCAACTCCCGGTCACGCCCATAACAACCTCCTTCCACACAATCCATTTGTCCTCCACATTCTTCCAACCATCGGGTGTATAGGAGCGATTAAAGCTCGATGCCCACCTCTTGGAACCACTCCTCCTCTTCCTTCAAATACCCCTCCTCCAGTCAGATTTGCACGCATCCGCCCTTGCGTGCGAGAGCTTAGAGCCTAATGCTTATCTTTGTGACAGAAAGAGTGAGAGAGAGAGAACTACAAAAGAGAATTCTTAGTTAGTGTTATCCGCATCTTCTTAGACATGTAGTAGCTACACTACTTCTTAAGCTTCGATCCTTTAGCCTGAGAACCGTCAAGTGATGATCGAGGAAGTTATTCCTCAACCTCCAGGCATGTCTCTGCCTTCCTCGGTTCTCGTCTATTCATTACCTCCTCTCCAAGTAATGTTTTAATTCATTTTCTTTATACTTTTTAAATTTTCTACAGCACAACCACCCGCCTTCGTCACTACTCGACCTCACTCATAGCTCCGCCTCACACCAATGATCCACGTGCATCTCTACATGATTCTGCATTGCCTCCTCCATCTCGGTCTTTCAAATCCCTCGCAAAGGGTTGTGAACCCCTTAAGGCTCACTTCCTATCCACTCAATGAAGCCTCCATTTTACTTCATTTTCATCCCAATAGATTCTCCTATTGTTGGGTACTAATTATGAAGGACCTTTGAGTGATCGGAATTTCCAAGTTCCTCTGGTCAAGGTTCTCTTCTCCGATGACCTTGCTTCGCCATCTCTTTTGCACCATCTGCAGGTCACCTACTAGCCGCCATCACCTTCGCCAAGGTACCGACAACCCTCCTCGACCTTCAGGTTGATCGTCAGAGTGAGGAGGGGCAAGAGCTTCATCACCGAAGCTTTGCCATGCACCATCACTCACTGAGGAGAGGGTCTCTTCTAAAACCTACATGTACCGTTGGATCAGATCTTCTTGAACTGATCTAACAATTGTAATACCGTGCCTCCATCCGAAGTAATGATTCATACTGTAGCTTTGGGTCACCCGAGCCTACACTAGAGCTCCAGCACCTGCCACGTCACCCGAAGCAGCCCCCCCCCCCCGCCCGAGCTTAACGTCCCACATGAATTGAATTACGTGAGTGGGGAAATTGCATCATCCGGCCAGCACTTTCGCCTATTTGCAGATAGGTCCAATGCACACCAAGAGCATGTTGCTAGGAAAAATTGCAAGATAATCCCCTCGTTGCTTCTTTTAGTTTCTATTGTATCCCAGGAAGGCAGAATGTACATTTTGTGTATCCTTGCAGCTTATGTATTTACAATTCATACCTAATTTAAACATCATTTTTATGTAAATATTATGTTTTCTTTGCATATATGCCCCTGAATTAATAACTTAATATCTCAAGCATATTAAATCTAAATTTTATGAAATTGGTCTTGAATTAAAGATGTTTCGATGCTCTTTCATGTGACATATTGGTCTCTCTAACATGCTTTGTTGAAAATGAATTAAAATCTAGAGAACTATCTCGGTTTCAATCATTAACTAATTGAGTTAAATTGGCATGTTAATTCATTTAAATGTGTCTTCGAGCCCCTGATTTGCCTTGATTATATTGATCCTAATCAAGAACCTTGCTTGATTAATTTTTTTGACATTGATTCATACACTTTAGGGTGTTCAACTATATTGAGTGATTAAGAGACATGATATGAGTTAAATAATATCTTAATGACATAGACCAATTAGTGGTTGAAAATTGATGACATATTTGGAACATTGTATGCTTAATAAATTTCATTTGTAAATCATTAATCAGGAGCATTTATTTGTGAGTCCGTGTGTCTTTGTGTACTTGTACATTGTTATGCATTTAGTTCCATTATGTATCATGTCTCATATTTGCATGAAAACCCTATAAAAACCATGCGTGTTTATAGTGTTTTGCACCCTCGACCTGGATAGCTTCTTAGAGCAGTTAAATTACATACTTAGGTCTCTAATTAGATAGATTAATCGGTAGTGTCCCTATGTTCGACCCTAGATTTATCTAGGAGATTTTAGTCGAGCCACTCCTCGCGGAGATTCTTGCTCAATTTTGATGAATACATAATTGGCTATATTACAATGATACACAATTAAGATAGTCGATTATGCATCAATCAACCACACAACTTGACTATGACATCTAAAAGATGGAAGTCAAGACAACATTCTTCAATGGATACCTCAATGAGGATATTTATATCACGATGCATCTGATCATCGCAACTCTTCTAATAGCTCTGCATGGCCATCAATCACTTCCTAACTATTTACGTGGCTCTTATGACATCCTAATGATCTAGGTGGAATAAATACCTCTATCTCCCACCTCCTTCCAACATAGTGGAATGATGCATCTTTCCACTCCAGACAAGGGGCATCCTCTTGTGTCAATTGGGTAAGTGATAGGCATAGCTGGAAAAACCCTAGCAAAACATTCATAGTACCCAACAATTCCTAAGAAGATGCATATCTCGATGACTATCTTCGGCTTGGTGGAAAGACACAACTGCCTCTATCTTGCCAGGATCAATTGCCACATTCCCACTTGAAATCATGGTACGGAAAGCTACCTTTATAAGTCAAAACTTCTACTTGTTGTCCTTTGCATATAACTTGTGCTCTCTTAGTGTCTCGATCACATTGTGGAGTTGCTACTAATGCTCATGCTCATCATCTGAATAAATAAAGATACCATCAATAAATACAATTATAAACTAGTGTCAATACGATGGAAAGACTATTCATTATATCTATGCAACAAGTGCATTTGTAAGGTCAAATGTCATGATTGCAAACTCGTATTGTCAATTTTTAGTGCGGAATGCACACTTCAACATATCCGTGTCCTTAATCCTCAATTGATGATATCCAAATCATAGGTTAATCTTGGAAAACAACGCTGGTCCTTGTAATTGATTGAAAAGATCGTATATCTGTAGAAGTGGGTTAGCGATCCTTAACCATCATCTTATGCAAGTGCCCATAATTAATGCATAATCGCATGGTTTGTCCCTTTTTACAAAGAGAACTAGTGCTATCGAAGGTGACATATGGGACGGATAAATATCTTCTCAAATAACTCTAGAAACTACACCATGAGCTCGACATGTGCCATCCCAAAATCATATATCCGATTATTTATTCGTAGCGGATTGCCTCAAAAAAAATTCATGGAAGATTTGTATGCAACTATGCAACTACGTTAATATTGGAAGAAACTAAACAAAATCTCGAATTAATCAAGTAGAATTTAATAATATCACCAACTTTAGATTGTTTTTTCAAATAAAAAGTCCAACAAATATAACTATAGTCATCCATCGCCATAAAAGATAATAAATGTGTCCTTGAAGATTAAGAATATATGTTAAATTGCAAACATCAAAATGTAAAAAGTTTGAAACTATGAATACTCCGACTGATGATCTGTTTGTAAATGTAGCTTAATGATTTTTCCAATGCACATGTCTTACACTAGAAGGTAGACTATGGAGACAAATGTGGAAGAGCTTTATGGAGTTTCTAATGTGGTAAATGCCCAAATTGAAGGTGCAAAAAAAGTTAAAAATGTAGTCCCTGAAGAAGTGGATGCACTATAAATAAAAGGAGATTAATTGCTTTTCATAGACTTGTATATCATATAGTCCCAACTAAATCATATTATCCTTCTAGATGCAGAGACACCGAAGGATGGACTATATCCTCCTCACAAGAGGGACAACATGAGGAGGAATCCTATTGGAGAATCCTCTACTCCAATGCCTCTTTACGTTGTATCCCATTCATGGCATGGACTGGCATAGTTAGTTGTTGTGCCACATCAGAGTCAACATGATGCGAAATGATTCTTTACGAGAATCATTATGACAACATTTTCTTTCATACTTAGAGAGGCGACGTGACATATTAAATAAGACAGATCATTCTCCTCGAACTCATGCTAAAGTTAGAAGTCTTGGATATTATTTTATATTTCAAATCCCATTGATAATATAGTGTACAAAAAGATAATGAAGTATCGGACTATGATACCATTCATAACGTCCCATCCATCCGTCTTCTAAAACTGATGGAACAAGAGCATTGGACCAATAATCCAAATAAGCTCATGATCTCTGATACTTAGCATTTTGAATTATACACATTAGATTAACGTTTGAAATATATAATATCAGAAGAAATATATGAAAGGAAATGTAGAATACAACATTCATTTCATTAATCGTACTCATCGCTCCAGGTCCACAATTGAGATACACATTATAAGTATAAAAATTATAGATATAAGCTCTCAATGTATCTCATTACATTATCTCTCGAAGAAAATAGAAAATAATGCGGAAGCAAATAAATTACTCTACGTAATACACATTGTTTGATGCAAGTAGGACGACTGAAAGCTCAATCTCCTCAAAACAGCTACTGCTATGGTTGCTTCTCAGCTACACCTGTTGCGTTCACACTGTGATAACATTATGAGTAGTTGTCCAGAAACGAGACATACTAAACACTAGTGTATAGCAAGAAATGTGTACTCAACTCCCTCTGGTGGTATACATGTTTACTATAAGAATTGACCTGCAAGAAATTTCTTTAATTTACCTTTGATCATATGCTCACCGATTCCATTTATTAATTTGGTATTCATTTAAGAACACTACCACATTGATCTTGAGATTTTCACTTGTTCATTAGAGTTCACAACAACGTAAAATGCAAATACAAATATCTATCATGGATCATTTCTCATAACAAACATACATCAATACAACTCACGACCCCCCCCCCCCCCCGCTATATGAGAACTTGGTAGCCATCTCGGGTAAATCCCTAAGGACAAATACAAATATCTATTGCTCACGTATATGTTTCCAATTGTATAGGGTTGTTATAAGCGATCCAATCTCCACTTTCCGTAGATATGGTAAATCTAAAATAACAATTTCATCCACAAATATTTTTTATATGAAGGGAAGAATAGTATACGGTACAATACATTCTACACAATTAAATTCCCCAAGTTAAGTTATCTCTCATCTATCTATTACAACCTTATAATGGCATTCCATATCCTACAGTGTGAATGATGAGTAGTAATTAGTAAGTTATCTACATCACTATGGCTCTCTCTGAGTCTCCGCAGACCTACATGAATTTAAATCCACGCAATATAAAGATTAATACTTTGGGCAATTACATTAGACTATCACTCATGCCGCAATTAATGGATTATAACCACGTCAATAGCATACAAAAGACATAAATGATTAGTTGTAATCAAATCCGTTAACTTATTCTGTTTGTTTGAGAATGTTCAAGGAATGGTCTTCAGTAACGAAAATGTTGGAGTAAATCTCTACGAACACACAATCATCCCTAAGTCAATATCAAGAGGAACACAATTGAATAAAACTCGATATCCATATTAAAGTTGTGGAGAATATGTTAGGATCGTGTGAAGCTAACAACTAAGGGGAAGGAAACAACATTACCTCTGAGGATGTTCCCTCAGGATCTCATCCCACGCAAAAATGAAGTTCTCATAAATGACCACAAATTCAGTAAATTAGCAAAATACAACTCTTAATAGATATACATTATTAGATAATAATGTACATTTATCTTTTAAATAAGTCCACAAAATAATTCAAAAAAATCACAAAAAATAAAGTGTTAAATATTGTTTGTAAATAATCCTTATAAAAAACTAAACTTCCTTGATTTTTCATAAATGCATACTTACTCCTTTTGATGTAAATGTTTTTCTAGCTTGTACATATATATGTAATCTATGTATGTATATGTATATATAAAAATATAAAATAATTCCCACCTTAAATAAATACTTTTAGATCTTGAACCGAAAAAAACCGTAAAGTCCAAATTCTCGGCTAAATTCCCGCTCCATACGAACTCTAAATTCACCAAACTCGCTTTTAAAGTTCAAATTAGAAAATTGTATACCCAATGAAAGTGACTTCATTAAAATCAGAGCTTGTTTGCAAAATGTCGATTTTGAGACCTAATTGTATCTTGTACATATTCACTAACTTTGTTTTATTATTTCATGTATATATTTTACTATTTTTGAATTATTTCTTCTGTTTGTATTTTCTTTATTTTATTTTTTAATAAAATACATTAAATTTAAAATCCAAAAAAATTAAAAATCATAGAAAAAGGTATGTTGTAACTTTGTATATATATCACATACTTTTCCTTTCATGATTTTTGTTTCACTTTTTAAATATTAAAATCCAAAAAATAGAAAAGCCGTGAAATTTATATTTATTTAAATTTAAAATGCATTCCAAAACTATTTTGGTGTACATGTTTTTTACTTTGCATTTGAGGTATATATGAAAAATGTAGACCCCATTTGGATCTACATTATGCATTTTGATATTTTTTTCTATTTTCTTTTTACTTTTTCTTTTAATATTTTAAATAACATACTTAATTTTTATTTTATTTTTTATTTCTTTTACTCATTCTCTACTCCAACTTCCCATCCAAGCCACCTTCTCCCCCTCTTTTCTAACTCATCCATCTTCTTCCTTTTATTCCTTCTCCTTCATCATTTTTCTTTTATCCGTTGTTTCGAGAGAAGAGAGCTCGAACCCCTTTAACATCCAGGTGGCAGTTGAAGGATATGAGTTGAGCTACGACAACCTCATAAGAGAGATCCACGACAACCATAGGCTCCAAGTAGTGAGCTTTCCCTCAAGTTCGCATAGCTTCTCCGATTTTTTGCCGAATCGGATTGAGGCAATAATAGAGACGAGCCAACCGTGCTCGCTCGAACCTAGGCGAATCTACATGTAAGCATCTTCTCTTCTTTTAATCATTTTTTACAATCATTTCTTCTCTCTTCCTTGTTAAATTATACACCTAAATTCACAGGCAAAAATCAAAAATCAACACCTCGACCGTCGTCTTAATTTCTCTTCTGCTACCATTTCTCTGCTACCCTTCCATATCCTTCCATCACTTAGCTCCTTCCTCCACCAACATTCTGGAGCCCTACCCATCATCTTTTACGAATTCCAAACCGAGCTTTTGAGCTCGAGAATAAGTTCTTGACCTACAGGTTTTTAGCGGCTCAGTCTTCACACAACAAGCTGGTGCTCCACTCCACGAGAAGCCTCCAAGGAGCTTAGTGTCGTGCATGCACAATAACAACTCATCTTGAAAGGAGGCACGAAACACCTCAGTCGTGCGCTACCAGCAGTCACACCACCCATGCAGCGGTTGCTGCCGACCAGAGAACGGTCTTCCCCTCGCCACCATCGCACTCTCCTCCAGGCGGCCGTTGCGTGTGCCCAAGCCCGACCACACATCTCCTCCACATGCGGATTTGTGTCACCGCTTGCAGCCACTGGCACGCAACCACCACTCATCACCCACCTCCGTGCACGACCTACACCATCTTGCATACACCCCATCGTGTCGTTGCACCTCAGCTGCCCACATGTGGTCGAGTCCCTCCGCTTGCACGCACACCGTCGATGTGGCCTCTCTCCCCCGTCCATCTTAGCAGTAGAACCACCATCACCATGCTCGCCACTACATGATCCCACGATCGCCAAGAACCCATGCCAAGAGGGGAAGAAGGTTCCCTCAAATGCCCTTTTGAGAAAATTATGAAAATCATCCTAGAGGTGTATGTAATTAAAGAAGTGCCTTTAGGCACAAGTTTTTTTGTTGAATTTTTATTCATGTATTACATTGATACCCCGTTGATGCTTGATTTCGAACCATCATGTTTAATCATTTTATTGAAAAATGTCTTGATGTTCATTATTTCATTCTCTATTAGAATAGATATGGTTTATAATTTTGTGACATGGTGTTGATTTACTAAAATTTTTAGCTTGAAACTTATCGATATTTTACCCATTTATGCTCTAAAAATTATATTAAGTCACGAATTGCTCTGAAATTTCCATAAATTCATATATTGTTCATTTAATTGTGCTTTAACTTATACCCAAATGTCGCTGAAAATGGATGTATCAAGTTCCTGAAATAAATTATTGAGTGAAATTCATAATTGATTTTTAGGTTGGTCCACACATAATATTTTTTCGCAAACTCAAGTCTCCTGGATTGAAAATTAAAATGTCTTTTTGAGATAAATTTAGTATGGCATGATTTTTCATTATGGATTTAATATGAATTAGTTACTCAAATTCACCCTGTTTCAGTAAAAAATTATTAAAAAAATCAAATATCGTTAGAAAATTCTAAAAAATTATAGTAGGTGCATTTCGTCATATTTAAGCTTCTTCCTAGGTTTCATAATTTTTAGTTATTGTTTGTACCTGAAATTGCATAAAACCCTTTAAAAAGAATGAATTTTTCATTTTAATCCCAAAAAATCTATAAAAATACTTTTGCATACATCATTAAATTAGGTTTATAGAAGAATATCACTTGCCTAATTTGATCTGATTTTGAATTAAAAATTAATTAGGCTATGTTGCTTGTTTCTCTTAAGAACTTAATTCATTTGCTTTTACATTTTCATTCATATTACATAAAAATACCAAAAATATTTCTCCTAAAAATCATGCATTAAGTTGGATATTTTGATCTCTAAGTTGTTCCTATGCCTCCTTGAGTCGACCCTCGGGTGCCAAGGTTAAAAATACATAAAACTACACATTGATTAATTGATTGATAATTGTTCGTGTGGTTTGTTTTGATTGATCCCGACTGCCCAACTACAACAATTCGATTAAATTAACATAGGTAATTTTTGGTATCGTTAAATGGAACCATTGCCGGGGAGGCAAATGGCTTCAGATCATTTTCGAAAACTTTAAGTTAGGTTTTCCCATCACTTGGAAAGTCTGGCCCATGAGCTCTTCTTGTTTATATTTCCTTTATTTTTTTCTCTTCTTTCTTTCACTTATTTATTTATTTATTTATATACTTTTTATCTCTCTCTGACATAAATCTATTTTTTGTGCAAGGGCTCGGAGGACTTTGAGCGGCTTTCTTGAAGCTGACACATCTCGAAGTGCATCGGAGACTGGTGATTTTTGGTGAGAGTTGGTTGTTGAGGTGTAAAGAGGAAAATTTCATTTGGAGAGAGAGAGTAGAATTAGAATTTTATTTATTCATTTATTTTTGTAAACTAATTTGTTAGAACTGCTTGATTTCTAACCGATTCTGTTTGGAATCTCGTGTGTGTTTTGGGACTGAACATTGGACCCTCGTGGTTATGTGGTTTGCTTGTTGAATGATAGACCTACACTCGTGGATCATAGAGCTTATATAAGTTTTATCTACTTGTGCTTGTAACTCATAGGATCATACCACTTTTTTTAAAATAATACACACCTTAAATCGTTCTAACTTAGTCAAATTCAAATCAATTCTTCACGCTAATTAGAACTTTCTGCTATGTGCGGTTTTCTGACTCACATTCATTTAGTGTTTAGAAATTTTCAATTCAGGTGTGCATCCTATATTGTAGAGAGCTAGAGGCACTTAAGTCTTCTTACTCAAGCATTCATCATCGTTTCCATCGATTGCATCGGCTTTTTTTATTTCCACTCTTAATTTTTTCAAACTTAGGATAAATGAATTGGGACTGGACTGTATACGTGATTGATTATGTTGGATAAATTACCAGTGATAACTAATCTCTAAATCGGGACTACTAATTTTATTGGACCAAAAAAAAGAATAAAAACTATTCATAATTTTCAGGAGAGCATCCCTGTCCTTGTACGCAAGTACTTACCTCCAGACAGTGTAGGTGAGGATGTACGCACTAAGGTTAGAGCCCAAATCTCTGGAATTCCGTCCTAAGTCTCCAGGTCAGACTCTTATGGTCTTAGGAGCTACAAGCACTTTCATTCGACCTTAGAAATACGTTTCGAATGTGTGAGCATGTGTGTCTTTGGGGTGTGATATTAAACCTAACAGTCCGGGCAAATCACCTCAATGATCGTGAGTATATAGGAGCACCACTGGGCGTAAGGCGACTCACCTTGTGTGCATTCATAATAATATTATTTATCACTTAACTAAAATTCAAAAGATAAAGATTGGACCTTTGTGACCATCAACTATTGAGTAGGTGAAATCAGGGTTGCTTTTGCTATTGTTTGATTGTGTGTTATTTTGTGCACTTGCATGTTTCGATCATGATCTACTTTCATTTCATTCATCTCTCTCAAAGATGCCAGGATATTGGTCCTCATACTCATGCCCCTCGGGCCACTTCTCCTCGATGATATACCGTTCATCTTCAACTTCTCCTTCTTCCATGTACCCTCAACCATCCATGAGAGACCCTTACCGGTGGTCAGTTCCACCCCACTTCGATTATGAAGTCAGAATTCCGACCAACTTCTCCACTTCTTCATACTTCTCACGTACCCCACATTCTTACACTCCAGATCCACCTCCTCCTTAGAGTGACTCACCATATTCACAAAATGCTTGTCGAAATCAAAGAACCATTCGAAGAGCAAGCCACTCCTGAGACGGTGATGAGCGTGAAATCCACCTCTTTAATATTGATGAATTGTAGTATAGGAGGTGAATTTCGGTCGATCAAAAACCACAAGCTTTGAATGTTGTAGAATATTTTACTTGGCAAGTTTACCAAGGTCGAACACAAGGAACAATGATTTTTAGTTGTGTGGTTTTTAAATCAAATTAAATAATTAATTAATGCTCGATTAATTTGTGTGTTTGCAAAAATATACAATGCAATGATGCGAATGTTATGCACAGAAAATAAATGGGAATACTAATTCAGCTCATGATCTTGTGATTTTGCACGATTTAAATCAACAATTAACAAATTCAATTAATCATCAAATATTATCACAGATCGAATAATATTGAAACCAAGAAAGATCAATCAACTCCAAGTTACAGGATAATAGATTTATCAATGTATGTCAAAGATTCAATGTAAATTGACTTCTCTAAGTTAATAGTCGATCAACCAAATAGAGAGTCAAAAACTATTGGTCCTCGATTCAACCCCTATAAAGATTTGGAATAATCAACAATAAACACAAGAGGTTAATCAAGTTGAAATCCTCAACCGAATTCCTGCAATAGATTTACGTTAATTTCTCAAGCATCAATAAGTGGAGCCTGCATGTCAAATTAGATCCTTGAATAATAATTCTCAATAAATGCCCTCAGATCTGATCACACACTATGCTAAGTTGTAGAGCACGGAATTAGCTTCGAAACGACATATTATATGCTAAAGTCGGAGTCCATATGACAAAGATATGATAAAATGAAGTTTCAGGGACTGAAATGTAAATAAAATAAAGTTTTTCCTTCAAAATAGTCCCTGAAAGGACTTATCTGCAATTTTTGAAAGTCGACGAAGACCTTCTGCAATTTACCCCAGGCAAGGGTGTTTATGTAATTCCTAAAAGTTGCAGGGGGGACAGTTACAATTTTCCCCTAGACACACGTGCAAAGCACATGCGCCGAGGCTTGGAGTAGGAGGCTGAGGCTCGGGCGGCCGAGCCTGCTGGCTCGGGTATCGGACCTTAGCTTCGGTGCCGAACCAAAGGCTCGGACGCCAAGGCATAGGCTCGGAGACGAACCTGAGGCTCGGATGGAGAACCTCAGGCTCGGGCGCGAAGGCGGAGGTTCGGGGAGTCCGAGCCTCTAGGCTAGAGCCTAGGCCCGGACTGGATGACGTGGAAGCTCGTGGACCGTCGGATCAAGGGCCGCCTGCCCAATCCGACAGGTCCTGTGCGTTGCGAGGCTGGGGGCGGTGGAACGGCGGAGGCGCGCAGCGCGGACGATGGAGGCGAGGCGGTGAGGCTTCGGCCGGTCGACACATGGCCGGCGGAAGCCCGGAGGTGTTGGCGGATCTCGACCGTCGAGGGTGGCGGCACCGCAGGGGCGGTGTACCTGCACTGTTAGAAACAAAACTCGAAGAGGGGGGTGTATCGCCAGAGGCTAGAGATGGGGCTTCGTGTGGAGGGCGAAGGGAGCGGAGCACCGGCCTGTGCAAGGCCGACGATGGTCGGAGGGGAAGTCGAGGCGGATGAGCTCACCTCGAGGAAGGAGGGTCTTGGCTCAAAGTTGAAGGAGCCGGACTCTAGGCAGTGGGATGCCCTCTGCAGCCGTGCGACGGCTGGATCACGCCACCGAGCCGTTGTCACCGGCGATCTTGAAAATGGGCGGATGCCGGAGACGAGGCTGGTGGCAGAGGTTTTATAGGGGCTGGCGGGGGGGGGGGTGGTAACGGCCGGGGGAAGCGTTACATGGGTTGGAGGAACCGGCGGAACGGGGGTAACGGCCGGGGGTGGATGGTACGGCCGGGGGGGGGGGGGGGTGAGGAACGTTACATGGGTTGGGAGATGTCGCAAGGAAGAAGAAAGGGCGGTCACATGCCGCGCACGTGCGCGCGGAAGGAGGAGGCGGCACGTGCGTGGCGCGTGCGCGTGCGCCAAGAGAGAGAAGGGTGCGCAGGTGGGGGTGCCATGTGGCACGCCCAGGGGCTGCCACGTGGCACCCCAAAAAAATTTCAAAATAAAAGATGAAGAAAAATAGAAAAGAAATAGAAGGAGACCTCGAGTCGAGAAATTTCCTTCATGAAAGTTGTTTGTCTTGTCGAGATCTACAACTTTCATGAAGGATCCAGGAGCAAAAGAGGTCACCTGTGCAAAGTGGTATTTTTGGTGGTTGTCCATGTGTATAGAAAACCGAACTTTGGTGTTTTGTAATTTTTTTGGTGATTTTAAAGGGGATAAAAATTATAGAAAAAATACGATAAATACAAGAAAATTAATTACACACTAATCTATTTTTTGGATTTTTAATAAATAAGAAAATAGGAAAATAAATTAGAAGTTAGAAACACACAACTTTTGTACAGACCGACAACGGACACTTGGACTTGGTCAGTTCTTTGATCTCAGTTTTGATCTAGATTTTGATTTTTATGTCGCTTAATAAAACTTTCATTAAAGAACACAAATGAAGAAGAAATAAAATTAAAAGAGTTAATTATGTACATAAAAACTCAGGTCAAAAATAGGAAGAAGTCAAAATGCGCAAAAGAGGCCCAAAACCCAACTTTCATAAATGAGCTCCGAATTTTATGAAATTGGTCTTGTTTTGAAGGTATTTGAAAATGGAGTACTTTAAAAGTGAGTAGACCAAAATCCGACACTGTATGTAGGAGATATGCTCATTTTAGTCTGTCAGATGTGAAATTAGACTTTGGGATTATTTGACACTTACTGGAGTTAGTAATTTTTTTGTATTTTTTATTTATTAAGGTTAGTAATATCTATACAATGGAGTGTTTTTGGGTCAATCGGAGTTAGGATGAATTAACTAAAAATGTGAGAAGTTAGCGGCTTTTTGGGCTAATTTACACTGGGGATTTTAAATGCAATTATGCATGATGAAATGCAGATATTATTCACACATGTATGAATGCTAATAATGCTATATTAATGATTAATTACAGGTGAATGATGGGGAACATAGCCTAAATGACCAATTTTAGCATGATGAATACGAAATTCATCATACCCCTATACTTAGACCATGCTCGTCCCCGAGCGTGAATGAATGACTTAGTTGAATATATCCCTGACTGTGCATATGAATTTTCAAGGCTTAATTCATAGAAGACCCTTAATTTGAGTGATCCTAAAATTCTGGGCTCAACCAAGCTTTAATCAAAGGGAATCCAACTTCTCTAAATTTCAGACTCTCTATTTGTACATATACTATAAGGATATGAACTTAAGTGTACTGCATTTCATGAGAGTCGAGTCAGGGCATCACTTAAAGTTCCAGTCCCAAAGATCCTCCTCTAGACCTAATCCTCAACACTAGAGAATAAGTATATTCTTGCTTCAGTCAACCGTCTCATTAGTTTGTTAGACTTGAAAGTGTAGATGGACGGCCAGATGATGGAGGGCAAGGATTGTGTCTATTTTCTCTCCCTCACATTGGAACAAGGTGCCTCTCGAGTGCCTTATTACCCAACACAAGTATATTTTATTTTGTTGATCAATGTGTCTGTCAAGAGAATTTGGAGTCGTCTGCACTTGTTTTTATGGGAGTACACCGGGGTGTGTCTCTTTTGAGTATCTAAGATACCTTCGACACTCAGACTTGTATCGCTTACGATGCAGAGCCCTTTTATGGTGTCAGCCCGACTCCTTGGTCCTAATTAGCGCTTGGTCCAAGTGGACACTTTGAAAATGTTTGGGAGCGCTCGCCATTGGTGGAAGCTCATTTAGAATTTGACTTTGGATGATAGAGTTTTTCTTGACATTTCTATTTCTTCTTCTCTCTTTTTTTTGACTAGCTCCACTGCTTTTACCAAAAGTTGGCGTACACTGATCAACAATTTTTCATTAAGTTTCAACACACCCTGGCACTTAGGTCAATATAAAAAAAGATAGCATATGAACTTGTTCACATACTGGCTAGGTTTTTGCTGACACTCAGGTTTTCTGAAGCCTTCATTAACTTTATCCCATCCTCGAATATCATTAGATTGGGTCTAAACTCAAATCTCTAGTCCTAGTTCCTCAAGTGATATCTCAACTCATCTCATCAATCATGCAGTTGTGAAAGTGATTGTGCTTATCATATTCTTTTTGAAGGTAGAGATGAAGAGTGCAATATAGCGCTCAAATCTTTCAAACTAGGGAAGTGTGGATTATTAAGTTCAAAAACCCTAATGACTAAGGCAGGCTAACTCAGAATCTCAAGATCTCATAAATCAAGTGTCCTCAAAAATCCTCAAGCCTTGAGTGATGGTGAATGTGTCAGGAATATATCGACCAAGGAATGCATGAAATGCTTGATGAAATGCAAGACCATTGATGAATCCACATTTCATCATCTTTATTCTATCATTTTGGCATCAAAAACCCTAGCAAATGCCTGTAAATACCCTTAAATAGAGCATCTTAGCATTCATGCATGTGCATCTATATAGTGTATAAAATGCTGTAATTAAAGCCAAAATTATAGAATAAATAAAGAAAAGAAAAAAAGAATAAAATATTGTAAATATTTTATGACCCGAAACCCCGAGACCTAGGCATCCTGATGAATAGGTCGACAAGGAATAAAGTAGGGGGAGATAAGGTCAGAGATACAGATAAAATACCTATAAATTCTATTCATTCTTTATTCATTTTGGGACCTATTTTTGGTTCCACTTTTTATACATCAAATAAAGAAACTTTGTACATGAAAGTTGTAGCTAATTTCATAAAGAAAAATACACAATTGATTTCACTGAAAAATAATGTATAGATAAAAAGGTATGGTCTGAATAAAAAGCCAGAATCCCAACTTCCCAGACCCGTGTCTCACAACTGACAACTCCAAATGCAGCATACTCACCTTTAATTGTATATAGAAGAAAATAAGCTATTTAATGGCGGTGGTTTCGCATTTGGCGGAGCTACTGTTTGAAAGTTGAATTTTGGACCCCTATTGTATACTTGTACATATTAAAATATTCAATTTATTATTTATTTATTATTTTTTTATAATTTTATATTTTTATAATATTGTAAATATTACTTATAATAAATATGTGTATTGAAATCAGAATAAAAATGTAAAGGAAACTCAAAATAAAAACATTTGTAAATAAAATACATAGGTATAATACCCGTATCTATACCTAAACTTTTTATACTTATATTTTATTAATTGTACAAAACATATCAGAAAAATAAAATAAAAATATATTTGTGTATATAAAAGTATTTTATAATTTTATAAAATAAGAAATGAAAATAATAAAATAAAATACACAAAATAAAAATCAAATACTAAAATACATAGGTAATATACCTATATAGAGCTAAAAAGGGGAGGATGCATCTTTCATCCTTTCGCGAAAGTCTCTTCTGCAAAATCGATCCCCTACTATCCATCTTGCTCGCCCAAGGTTCTTCTTGGGTTGAGGACCTCTGCATCGCACCAGAGACCTCGATCAAGGGACCTCCTCGTCAACCCTTCAAAAACGCCCCCTTGACTTCATTCAAAGATTTGAACCCTCTTGGACCATCCATCCTCCTCCCTTTCGTGCTCTTCGGGTAGCCGGAGGTGACAGCTCCATCGCCCTGTCGCTAGGCGAGTCGAGGAAGGCTCGAGGCGTCTCCACCACCTCTGCCAATCGCCGGCGTCGAGGTACCTTCTCCCTCTGGCTCCGGCCATCGAGGCAACCCCATATCCCTCATTTTTGTTCGCATTTTATTCACCGTAGTCTAAGGTTCAAAAGCCCTCAAAAATTTCTTAGTTCCATCAATCGAACCAATCAAACCGACCATCTCGCCGGAGCGCAACTCCGGCCGAGCTCCACCCCTTCGTTCAGCGCCACCTCGTCGCCACCGCAGGGTCCAGGCAATTTGCCCTGGACCCTCTCATCTTGTTTTGCAGGTTAACGCTCATTTAATCGCACCTGGGTGCAATTTTGAGCATCGCCGGACCTCGGCCGAGCTTCCCAGCTCCACCGCCTTCGCCAACGAGCCTCGGCTGTCGCCGAGGTATTTTGACGCCCCCAGGAGTTAGGAGAGGACCAGAGGAGGCTCCAGCCGCATTTTGAAGCCAAGAAGACCGTCGGAGACGGAGCGTGACCTCGGAGAACTTCGGCTCGCCGGAGTTCATCGTGGTTCTTGCCCCGACCTTCGCCACCGTTGGATCGAGGCGGAGTCCCAGATCGCGCATCGACCGTCAGATCGTCCGAGACCAGCCACCGTTGGATCTCATGCTGAGATCCAATCTCAGACGTCGAAGCGAAGCGTCATCGGCCGTCCCCAACGCGCCACGTGCCTAAGTGGCTTCTTCATCACCGTTGGATCGCGCGCCGAGGGTATTTTGCATCTACACCCTCGTGCATTTTGTATTTAAAGTTTAGTCCTAAAACTTTCATCTGTAGTGTAATGTTTTTGTAATATTTGCGAAGAGACCCTCATGCTTCTAACATTCACATATAGGTCCCCTGCCACGTCACCTCACGTGACCAGTTCACGTAAGGTGTGGGCATTTTGCTAGGGTACCCTTGGTCTTTGTCTTATTTCTTTTCAGTACCAAAACTTTCATATCACGTGTTATATTTTTGAAAAATTGCAAGATAGCCCCCAGGATTTTTTAATATTACGTTTTGGTCCTCGCTAGGCGCGTGCAAGCCACGCGCCCTGGTGGGAAAATTGCGAGGATACCCAGGCGGGTTTTGTAATTGACTTTTGGTGCTATAAATTAAATAGTCAGTTCAAACTTTTGTGGAAATTTTGCATGTACCCCCTGGATGTTTGAGAAATTGCATATCTACCCCTGTCAGGCCTATTAATTGTTTGGATGCATGTGTTAATTATTTAAATTATCATTTTCAGTCCAAAAATTCCACAAAAATAGGCTTAAGCTTCTGGATGTGTGTACTTTGTCGCCATATTTTTAGTTGTTGATTTTCTTTTATTTTTATATTTACTAAAAATCAAAAATATGTTGTTTATTCACTGTCTAGCTTAGAAAATACCAAAAAAATATTAAATCATCTCTAAAAATTCCAAAAAAATTTCGTAGTGTCTATTTTACCATATTTTAGTGTCAGTCCAAAAATCACTAAAAATCTCAAAAGAAAAACACTAAAAATTTAAAAACACTCAAAAACTTCAAAAAATTCTATAAAATTGTAGAAAACTCCAAAAATAGTAAACTCAGTTCCTGTTTACTCCATATTTTATTCTCTTTATTTGAAAATTAGTGTGAAAAATTTTGGTTGCTGTTTGCTATTTTTAATTTCCATTTTCTTTACAGTCAGCACATTTTCCATTGTTTCCCTTATTTCGGTATTTAAAAATACCAAAAACACTTTAAAAAATACCCAAAAATCACAAAAACAGTAAAAATTTATAAAAATATCAAAAACATTTTATTTCTGAATTTTTGGTTATTTTTGCATATTTTTATACATGTTTTGTCTTGTCTTTTATTACATTGTCTTTATTTTCCAATATTGAAAATTAAAAGAAAAAAATATATAAAATATAAAATATAAAAATCAGAAAATTAAAAAGCAAAATACAAAATTAAAAATTAAAATAAAAAAATTAAAAAATTAAAAACCCACAACAAATATCTCTGGTTGCTTGCTTAGTGTAGACACTTGATACACACATTCACTTGAGCACTTTGATTTGAATTACCATGTTTGCTCCCTGTGTTCGAACTTTTTGCATACTTGACCTTTACATCATTTGTGCAGAGTTAAAAATAAATTTTAACTCCACATTATTTCTAATTTATTGATCTTCAGTGTGGGTTAATTGTTGATTAAATACACTTTATTGTGGGTCGCCGCATCGACATCGGTTGTCTCTGCCTTGTGTGAGACCTACTTCTTAGACCCTCGATAATTTGTGTTTATCAAATGGCGTCGTTGCCGGGGAGCAACAGCGCGTAGTCATTATTTTGTTTGCTTGTGTTTGACTTGTCTACCATAGCTTTACTCATCTCTCTTGCATTTTTGATACATATTGATTGAGATATTCTGACCACTCTTCTTTTGTCTTCTTGCGAGGGACCGCGGAGCAAGGCGGATCACCTAGGTGACCCGAAGCAACCTTGGGAAGCGGAGCCGGCCTTCTTAGGTCAAGCCGGCAGGAGAGAGCAAGAGGAGTGAGAGAGAGTGCTTAGTTTAGTTGCATTTATTTTTGTGAGAGAGTGACCTTATTAATTTGTAATAATACAGGTACATTGGACTCTTGGACACTCAGACTATCGGGCCTAATTTCCGGGTGTTTGTTCACCCGGGGGCTCACCGCGGTTTTATCGCGTTTTCTCGCTTGTCATTTTCCGGTTTTGTTTTCCTTTTTCCTTTCTTTTGTGGAATGAGCCCTTAGATTTTAGGTCCTGCTTGATTCGATTAGAATAGGTCCAAACACACTAATTATCTTTGCATGCTCCTATAGTTCGTTGCTGGACTTAGACTAATTAAGTAGTTGATCATTGGTTATCGATCCGCGCGCCGCGAGCTCACTCCACACAAGCGCTTTCTCCTAACTCAAATATGTTGAGCAGAGGAGGAGTGAGCCTAGACCGGACACTAGGATCGAGAGCTAGTGGTTAACTCGTGGTTCTTCACGCTAGCAGTTGCCTACTCTAGGACGATTTCCGTTTTGCATATCGCCATGTAGTATAGGTTTATAAATTCTGCTTTGCATCCCGCATGGAGAGAGCTGGGATTCGCTGTAAGTCTTCTCACTTTGCATGCATCATTTAGGCATAAAGGTGAGATTTCCACCTTGGTGTCGACTTGCACGGCTTTTCCGCCTCTTTTCTCCCTCTGTTTTTGGAACAAAGTAGTACAAAGAAAATACAAAAATCGTTAGACGCTTGTTTGAATCTACTCAAAAGAAGCGATAACACCAAAAAAAATTAAAAAAGGGACTGCTAAGAAAACTTGACCAAAAACAAAATCTGTAATTGGATTCATTGCTTGGGGAGAGTAACACCCTCACTTGTATTCAGGTTGCATGGGAAGGTCTCCTTCCAAGTGAGGTGAGCGCTTCGTAAGGATTAGAGCCAAAAACCCAACTTGTGGCTGCCTTGTGTATCGCCTGGATTTCCGAAGTATTGGCGCTACTATCGTACGTAGTCGAATAGGGCTTGGTCGCCATTGGTGACTCACTATTGTGTGAGCGCCGACCTTGTCCGAAGTACCGAGCTTAGGCCACGCCTTCACGGGTGTGTCTGTCTCACTGGCTGCGTCCGAGTAGGATCTTGCACGCTCACGGGTGATTCTGTTGCGAGCGAGGTCCGAAGTATCGGTTTCGCCTATCGGCTTCCTCCCTCTATTTCTTTGGCTGAGTAGGGATCCAGGAAGGGTTACAAGGACCTCAAAAAAATGTAAGTTACAGGTTACACAGGAGGAGGACAAGTACAGGGATACTTTCCCGGCAGTACTCTCTCTCCTTTAGGCGTAGCGTTCTAAGGACTCGTGAAAAGATAACTTCCTGAATCAAGATAAAATTGACAAGATAAAAGCCGAACCTTCACGGCTTCACGTGTTGAGTTGGTGAACTTACCCCTGCTTTGTGTTTGACTGCTAGATTTGTTTAGGTCAAGATCAAAAACACAGCACAATTGTGCGCGATTTTGTTGCATCTCATTTCATTCCTCTTCTTCTTTTGCATTTTCCCCGCTCTTCCCAAATAATCAAGATGATGGGACGGAGATCTCTTAGGTCGACCTTGTCGGCAACGCTATCCAGCACTCCTCCTTATTCATCTAGGAATACCTCGGAGAGTCCGCTCTCCGAGCCCGAGTTTACATCCACCCTGTTCCCCCTCGACCACCCTTCCCATTCTCCTTCTCTCAGTCCAATTGTTTCAGAATTCAGTGCATCACAGAGTTCAGCTCATTTGACAGCACCTGAGATGGCCTCTTTTGCTTTTTCAGAAAATCCAGTGATGGCAGACAGAGGCGAGCACCCAGATGACCATGATCACCCTCCATTCATATTTGATCAGGCGGCCATCAACAATTCCTTGTTAGCATCCCTGGAGACTATGCAGAGGCAGATCCGTGACCAGGAAACATTCATGGGTGATCTGATGAGAGAGATGAGAGAGAACCGACCTGGGGGCGGTGGCGGAGGTGGAGGAGGAGGACCTGATGCAGGAGGAGGCGATCCAGACGCTGAGAGACCGCCACAGACCATCATGAGGGAGTTGCACAACCCGGCTGCATCCCTCACTCACCGTTGGATCCGACTCCCGCCCATTCACGGAGATTTCGAGCTTCGGCCCCACACTATCCAGCTTCTACCCAAGTTCCATGGGTTGCCGACCAAAGAGCCGCACCTCCACCTCCAGGAATTCGAGATGATATGCAGCACCATCCATGATCGGTTGATGACCGAGGACACCATAAAGATGATCGCCTTTCCGTTCTCTTTGGTTGACAGAGCTGCCTACTGGCTCAAACACCTTGGGCGATTCGTTGACACATGGGCAGATCTCCGGACCGCGTACCTGAAGAAGTACTACCCTCTCGGCCGGACCAACGCAGCTAGAGCCATGATCAGTAACTTCGTCATGATCCCAAATGAACAATTCCATGAAGCATGGGATCGATTCAGAGAGCTCATCAACCGGTGTCCACGTCATGATATTTCCAAGCCCAATCTCGTGCAGAGTTTCTTTTGTGGGATGACACCGGAGCTGCAGGGGCTAGTGAATGCCTCTTGCGGTGGGTCTTATTTCTCCAAGGGAGAGGACGACGTATGGGCCATCTACGAAGGCATGGCAGAAAACTCCACAGTGATGGCCCAAGCTTGAGTCTACACACAGCAGAAGCCCCCGCAAAGAGCGGGATCATTGCAGAGGATCGCCCGCATCGATGCCGGTCCCAACACAGTGTCAGCTGCCACAGCCCAAGCTGAATCAGCCGCAGCCGACATGGGTATAATCAGTGAGAAACTGGACCGTCTCGAGATCCTCGAGAAAAAGCAGATGCAAGGCATGGCCCAGATGGACCAAATTGCCAAGACCATGAGTGATCTGAAGACGCAGATTTTGTGCGTCCAGGAGGCACAAACTCAGTCCCAACAGCCTCCCAGATCACGTGTTGATCCGAGCAGTAGCAATGCCAACCAGCCCTCTACTTCATACCGTCAGGTGAACCATATCCAGGCAGAGCCGGTTCCACTGCTACAGTACTACCCAGAGCGACCGCCATTTTCGGACACGCAGATGGTGGTCTATCAGTCGGAGCACCTGCTGGCAGTTCTTCCTCCACCCTCCTTCGAGCAGGAACCATTGATGGAAGTCAATGGGATTTGGTACGACCGGTACCCTCAGCCCGGGATCCGTCGTGATCACCCCGGATTCCGTTGGGGCAACGGTGGCTCCTCCTCCCAGCAGCAGAACCCTGCCCAAGGACATCAGAACAGCCAGCCACAACAGCAACAACAGCAGGCCCAGTATGCCCAGCCGCAACAGTACCAGAGTGGTCCTCGTCCCGCCTATCAGGGACAGTCGTGGAGGCAGCGCCAGCCGCCTCAGCAATCTTATCTCCATCACCCCCAGTATCAACCGCAGCAGCAGCAGCCCCATTTCCAGCAGGGACAACCATCCGGTTCTCAGGGTCCCACCTTTGAGAACCCAGCATTAGACGATCTTGCCCGCTTGCTTTCCGAACAGCGAGCATCCTTCAGGCAAGAAATGGATGAATTCCGGCAGGAAATGAGAGAAATAATCAAAGGAAAGGCCACCATACCCGCTCAGATTGAACCTAACCTGAACAATCTGAAAAGGAAGTCTGAGCAGGTAGAGTTTACAGAGGATACTTCTCCTAGTGATGATTTGAATGGTATGTCTTATTCTTTGAATGATGCTGATTTTGTGACTACTAGGAGCGGTAGGATGCCAGCCGGCGGCGCCTCTTCTGAGCGACAACCAGAGGCAGAATCAGGAGCGCCAGAAGAGCAGAATAGCGGTGCTGATGCTGCTAATGACGATGTTGAAGACGGTGGTGCTGATGCCACCAATGATGGAGATTCAGACGACGGTGCTGATGCCGTCGTGAGACCATATGCAGACGGTGGTGCTGAAGCCACCATTTTGGATGATGAACCAGAGCGCGGTGCTGATGCCGCGAAGACCGGTGCTAGTGGTGGTGCTGAGGCCACCACATCTACTTTTGTTGAGCCACCATCTGTGATGTTCCCACATTTTGTACCTATGGACTGTGGAAACAAAAAGAAAAACAAAAATATGAATAAAGGAAAGGTTTCTGTTCAAATTGAGGATCCATATTTGGTGAATGATTATTATTGTATGGATTCTCCTCCTTCACAGGCACAGGGACCTATTCCTAGTCCTCCAGCTGTGGAGGCCCCTACCATCCCCTTCCCTGAGGCACTCCGCCGAGCGAAGGGGAATAAAAGAGAAAATCCCAAAAAAAAGCAACAGGTAGAGTTCGGCAATCAGATGATAAACAGATTCCACATTCAGCTGACTCTACAAGAAGCACTTGAGCACATCCCCCTCTTCAAGAAGAACCTGAAAGAGAAGACTACCGTCCGCAGGATAAGGAGGAATCACAGAGATCAAATCCATGTGCTCACTCATTCCACTTGCTGTACCATCCAGAACAAGCTGCCAGCTAAGCGACCAGATGCAGAAGCTCCCTATGTCAGATGCGAGATTCAGGAGCAGCAGTTTGATCGTACTCTATTAGACAGCGGCTCTTCAATTAACCTTCTTCCGGCAGCCTTACTCGACCGATTCGAGTTTGGTCCTCTTCTTCGAAGCAGGACGGTCCTTCAGTTTGCTGACAGGTCGACTAAGAGGCCGAAGGGGTTATTGAAAGACAATGTCGTTACCATTCAAGGCCTGAAATTCCCCGTGGACTTCGTTGTGTTGGACATGGAGATCCCTGAGTCGGTAACTGATGCCCCCATCATTCTCGGACGTCCATTCTTGGCCACAGCCAAGGCGGTGACCGACCATGATAGTGGGAAGGTATGTTTTCGCGTAGAGGGCGAGACCATACAAATAGAGACGATCGAGGAGACCAAAGCTAGAGAGTTAGAATGCTCAGAGCAGTCCAGTGAAGCAGCGCAGATGACATAGGAAGAGCTAGACATCCACCAGGTGTGTGATTTTGTGATGACTGATGATGAATCCAACTGGATAGATCCTGTAGCACCGACCCTTGCCTTGCCTACAGATTCACTGTATCTACAACTCATGGCAGTCGAGAGCCGGGAGAGCACATCCCTGGATGAGGATATACTTGAGGCTGACAGTGTTGTGATGAGTGGTGCAGATGATTTTCATTCTTGTTCATCTTCTTCTGATCCCTCGGATTCAGACATTGACTGAGATGACTTTGATGATTATTTACCTTGTCTGATTCCTTCTGAGCCAACAGCCACGACAGAGTACGAGCCAGTGCAGTTTATTGATGAATCAGCAGGCCGTCGTTCGTCAGAAATTCATGCAGAGCGAGAGTTCTCCCATGCAGACATGGTCTCCTTCACACAGACATATCAGAAGCCAGATCTGCCGCCTCCCAGTTGTCCAGAACTGAAGCCTCTGCCGCAGTCGTTGAAGTACAGATTCCTTGCGGGTGAGCCAGATATGCACCCAGTCATTATCTCAGCAGGTTTGACTGGAGAGCAAGAATCTCGTCTGATGGAGGTTCTTGAAAGAAACCGCAAGGCGATAGGTTGGAGTATAGCTGATCTCCAGGGGAGAAGTCCGGCTCTGTGCTCTCACCACATCTATCTTGAGGATGACGCTAGGCCGTCGCGTGAGTTCCAACGACGGCTGAACCCGAATCTTCGAGACGTAGTCATGAAAGAAATTTCCAAGTGGAGGAGCGCCGATTTTATCTACCCCATCTCCAACTCCAAATGGGTTAGTCCACTACATGTGGTACCCAAGAAGACGGGTATCACTACAGTTGTCAACGAGTCTGGAGAGGAGATCGCTACCAGAGTACCAACTTCTTGGAGGGTCTGTGTGGACTACAGACGATTGAATGAGGCCACCAAGAAGGATCACTTCCCGCTACCCTTCATTGATCAGATTATCGAGCGGCTAGCCGGGAAGAGTCATTATTGTTTTCTTGATGGGTACTCTGGATACAATCAGGTGGCCATTGCGCCCGAAGACCAGGAGAAAACGACATTCACCTGTCCGTTTGGGACGTATGCTTTCAGATGGATGCCCTTTGGTCTATGTAACGCTCCGGCGACATTCCAAAGGTGCATGTTGTCCATCTTCTCGGACATGGTGGGTGACTGTCTAGAGGTCTTCATGGATGACTTCTCGGTCTATGGCGATGGGTTCAATGCTTGTCTTGACTGCCTAGACCGTGTGCTTCAGCGCTGCATAGAGGTCAACCTTGTTTTATCTTGGGAGAAGAGCCACTTTATGGTGACTCAAGGGACGGTCCTTGGTCATATCGTCTCCAACAGGGGCATGGAGGTCGATCCTGCCAAGGTGGATATCATCAGAAGACTCAATCCGCCGTCCAACTTGCGTCAGTTGCGGTCTTTTCTGGGGCATGTCGGTTTCTACCGACGGTTCATTCAGGACTTCAGTCGAATTGCCCGACTGCTCACTGACTTGCTGACAAAAGACACCGAGTTTATTGTCAATGATAAGTGTCTTGAATCTTTTGAAACTCTCAAAAATATGGTTGTTTCAGCTCCTGTCCTCCAGCCACCCGATTGGTCTCTCCCATTCGAGATCATGACAGATGCTTCAGATTTTGCCGTTGGGGCTGTGCTTGGACAGAGGAGGGATGGATTACCTTTTGCCATTCACTACGCCAGCCGGACTTTGGATGCCGCGCAGCGGAATTACACTGTGACTGAGAAAGAGATGCTGGCCGTAGTTTTTGCTCTTGATAAGTATCGATCTTACATTCTTGGATCTAGAGTAACCATCTACACTGATCACACCGCCATCCGGTACCTAATGTCTAAGAAGGATGCCAAAGCACGTCTCACTAGATGGATCCTTCTACTCCAGGAATTTGATATTGAGATTAAGGACAAGCCTGGAGTCAAGAATGTGGTGGCGGATCATCTCTCCAGATTGGAGAATCTTGAGGAATCTGAGCCCATCGCACCTATCACAGAGACATTTCCAGATGAGGCGATCTTGGCTATCGCCTCGCTCCCGTGGTACGCTGACATTGTGAACTATCTTGTTGCCAAGACGGTTCCACAAGGTTGGCCCAGGCAGAAACTCGAGACCTTCCTGGCGAAGGCCAAGTTTTACCATTGGGAGGATCTCGTCCTTTATCATGAAGGAGGGGACAGTATCTGGAGGAGGTGCATTCCTCAAGAAGAGCATCATAGCGTCCTCACATACTGCCACAAGCTTGAGGCAGGAGGACATCATTCTGGAAAAAGAACAGCACAGAAGGTGCTTCAATCCGGCCTATGGTGGCCTACTCTCTTCAAGGACTCTTATGAGTTCGTGAAGAGATGTACTGACTGTTAGAAAATGGGAACTTGCGGACAGAGAGACATGATGCCCATGCAACCCATTCACTTTTGTGAGGTTTTTGATGCATAGGGGATTGATTTCATGGGCCCATTTCCTAAGAGTCAGGGATTCGAGCATATCCTGCTCGCTGTTGATTATGTCAGCCGATGGGTTGAGGCCATCCCCGCCCGAGCCGCAGATGCTAAAACCGTTTGCAAGTTCTTGAGGAAAAATATCATTTCACGGTTCGGGGTACCTAGAGTCTTGATTTCAGACGGGGGGTCTCATTTCATCAATGACAAGGTTAGGGCCCTTGCAGACGAGTTCGGCATTGACCATCAGGTTGCCACACCGTATCACCCTCAGACTAATGGTCTTGCCGAAGTTTCGAATCGGGAGATAAAAACAATCTTGCAGAAAATTGTCCGCCCAGACCGAAAGGATTGGTCACAGCTTTTGGACTCGGTCTTGTGGGCTTATCGGACTTCTTTGAAGAACCCATTGGGGACGTCTCCCTTTCGTCTCGTCTATGGCAAGCCGTGCCATCTGCCAGTGGAGATCAAGCACAAATCTTTTTGGGCAGTCACTGAGTTACTTTTAGATCCCAAGAGTATAGGAGACCAGAGAAGAGCTGAATTGGCAGCCCTGGAAGAACTGAGAGATACAGCCTTTTCGAACAGCCTACAGTACAAATAGAAAGTGAAAACATGGCACGATTCGCATATCAGCCATAAACAGTTCGAGCCAGATCAGAGAGTATGGTTGTTTGATTCCAGGATGAAATTATTCCCAGGGAAGTTGCAGAGCAAGTGGAAAGGTCCGTATGTGGTCAGGAAGGTACATGACAATGGCAGCATCGATATATCCGAACCGTCATCTTCCTCTACCTTCCGCATCAATGGTCAACGCCTGAAGCTATATCTAGATCATGATCCGCCGACCATTGACGTTGCCCCCATTCCTCTGGTATGAGATGTGTCCTTTGACTCGCATCATCGGCATCTCATACATGGTGATCACGTCTATCTTCTGCTGTACAGATCATCTGTCCATATCACTCTTTCATCTGTTGATTTATTTTCTTCTTTTCTTCTTTTCTTCTTTTCATTTTCTATCTTCTTTATCTAACAAAAAGGTGCCGCCCTTGTAGACAGTTTTCCATACTTAGGACGTACTTTGTCCTAAGTATAGGGGGGTGTGCACCCCGAGTTTTTTTTACTCTTTTCGATCCTCTCCATTGTCTCCTCTTCTTGTCTATACTTAGGGATATCGTACCCTAAGTATAGGGGGAGACAATCCGAGTACGATCTGTTCATTCCCACCCTTGACCCCCCTTGCGTTGTGTACAGTCTGCTATACTTAGGATTATTTGATCCTAAGTATAGGGGGGACGGTCAACTTCTCATTCGTTTGTTCATCCATTCCTTTATTTATTTATTCTTTAGACTTGTCTATACTTAGTCCGAGTTATGTCTTCTCTTTTCTCTCCGATCTATGAGGACATAGCTCAAGCTAAGTATAGGGGTCGTATATACTGCGTATATACTTTAGCCATAACTCGTACCTTCGTATTTTCTTAATATATATGGCTAATAATTCCTCAAAATTATTTAAAATCCTTAATAAAAAGATGTGGTTATTCCTCAAATTCTTTTTGTATATACTGATTAACAAATCAGGTGAAAATGTTTTTTGCAAAATGTTTGAAAAATAGTTTGAAAAAACTTTGTCAACATCTATTGAAAACTATTTTGAAAATATTTTGTTACATGTTTTCAACCTGTGTAAAAATGTGTGGATTGTAAATTTTATTTTCTTTGTGTGAAATAAAAATGTTTGAAAAATGATTTGCAAATGGTTTGAAAAATGGTTGCAAAAATATTTTGAAAAATCTATATATACTGTTTGAAAAACCTTTGCAAAAATTATTTTCAAATGTGTATACATGTTTGTAAAATGTTTGTAAAAATTATTTTGGACTATAGTTTTCAAAAATTGTGTGTAAAATTGTTTTCAAATAAGTTTGAGGAATATTTACATCACACCAAAATCCACTACCTATATATACTTAGAAAATTGACCACTTATCCTGTAAATTCTGAAAATCCACTTCTTGTATATATAAAGAAGCACTCCCGTGTACATATTTTAACTAGATTTTAGCCAAAAAATTTTTGTTTTTCAAAAATCCAAAAACATTTGCAAAATTAAAATCCAAAAACACTTGAAAAATCCTTTGAAAAATTCAAAAAAATGCATGCATCATCTTTTCAAAAATCCATAAAAAGTTCAAAATCTTTGAAAATTGCATCACAAAAATATTTTCTGCATTGCATTTGCATAGCATGAGCATTTTTCGGATTGAGTTTGATAGTTGAACGAGTCTAAGTAAAATCCGGAGATTGGAGCTTGATTGGACCTAAAATCTACCTAATAACAGGAACCTTATAGGAACTGGGTTTGAGGTACTTCAGGTCTAGTTGACTTAATTCTTTGAGGATCACGGGACTTGGTTCAATGGATTCTTGACTGCCTAAGTAGAGTATTTCGGAGCACACGCACGACTCTTGTTGATAATGACCTAACTTGGACACTTGCACGTTTCACATGGCTCAACTCAGTTGGAGTGGTGAGGGGATTGGATTTGCCGGTATGAGACGCACACAAGTGGAAACATTTGTCCTCCTCTAGGGAGGGAAGTGCACCCCAACCCGTCCAGTGATTAGGAAGTCTAAAGACAGGAGGTTGTGGGTTGCGATAAAGCTTCAAAAGAGGGATAGTCTACTGGCTCAAGAGGAAAAACTCCTTATGTAAATGCTGCTGTGAATAGTTTTTCAAAAAAAAAAAGAGTTCAGGCATGTAAAAAATAAAAAGCCTGCAAGTATGTACAAATGTTGTAAAGTCAATAAGCAAGATTGAGTTCCAAAGTCATATCATGTGAGCCTGCAGCAGGATGACTTGACTACACTGGTCTTGCATCCCGGGATAGGTAGCTACACTGGCTACCGTCCATTCTTCTCTTCACCCCCTCCTCTTGAGCTGGTTGCCACTTGAACTTAGAAGGGAATACCCCGCTCCTTGAGGATGGAGTTGCTGGATTGGGGAATCATTGGGTTGTCATACTGGAGAAGTCAGTCTCTTTGTCATTCTAGTTGGGGAGAGCCACCATCACTTACACTGTACGAGTCAGATTCATAGTCGTAAGGGTTTGCGTATGAGTTGAAGTATTTCTGACCTGGCTATTGAGGAGACTTGGACAGAGTTTTGGGATTCTCAGGGACTGTTGGATTTCAAATACGGTTCTCACTAAGGTTCCGCCCGCACTAAAATTCCAAAGGTCCGACTTAAGCTCCAAACTTTGATTTTGTAAAGACAAGTTTGATAATCAAATAAAATCCAAGTTCTTCTTTTTCTTTTCTTTCTTTTTCTTTTTGCACTTATTGCATAAGTGTTTGCTAGGGACTAGCAAAGGTAAAGTATAGGGGGGTGATGAATCCACATTTCATCATCTTTATTCTATCATTTTGGCATCAAAAACCCTAGCAAATGCCTGTAAATACCCTTAAATAGAGCATCTTAGCATTCATGCATGTGCATCTATATAGTGTATAAAATGTTGTAATTAAAGCCAAAATTATAGAATAAATAAAGAAAAGAAAAAAAATAAAATATTGTAAATATTTTATGACCCGAAACCCCGAGACCTAGGCATCCTGATGAATAGGTCGACAAGGAATAAAGTAGGGGGAGATAAGGTCAGAGATACAGATAAAATACCTATAAATTCTATTCATTCTTTATTCATTTTGGGACCTATTTTTGGTTCCACTTTTTATACATCAAATAAAGAAACTCTGTACATGAAAGTTGTAGCTAATTTCATAAAGAAAAATACAAAATTGATTTCACTGAAAAATAATGTACAGATAAAAAGTTATGGTCTGAATAAAAAGCCAGAATCCCAACTTCCCAAACCCGTATCTCACAACTGACAACTCCAAATGCAGCATACTCACCTTTAATTGTATATAGAAGAAAATAAGCTATTTAATGGTGGTGGTTTCGCATTTGGCGGAGCTACTGTTTGAAAGTTGAGTTTTGGACCCCTATTGTATACTTGTACATATTAAAATATTCAATTTATTATTTATTTATTATTTTTTATAATTTTATATTTATATAATATTGTAAATATTACTTATAATAAATATGTGTTTTGAAATCAGAATAAAAATGTAAAGGAAACTCAAAATAAAAACATTTGTAAATAAAATACATAGGTATAATACCCGTATCTATACCTATACTTTTTATATTTATATTTTATTAATTGTACAAAAAATATCAGAAAAAATAAAATAAAAATATATTTGTGTATATAAAAGTATTTTATAATTTTATAAAATAAGAAATGAAAATAATAAAATAAAATACACAAAATAAAAATCAAATACTAAAATATATAGGTAATATACCTATATAGAGCTAAAAAGGGAACTTATAAAAATATACCTCATAAAATTAATTAAAAATCATAATAAACCTGCCACATCACCTCACGTGACCAGTTCACGTGAGGTGTGGGCATTTTGCCAGGGTACCCTTGGTCTTTGTCTTATTTCTTTTCAATACCGAAACTTTCATGTCACGTGTTATATTTTTGAAAAATTGCAAGATAGCCCCCAGGATTTTTGAATATTACGTTTTGGTCCTCGACATGCGCGTGCAAGCCACGCGCCCTGGTGGGAAAATTGCTAGGATACCCAGGCGGGTTTTGTAATTGACTTTTGGTGCTATAAATTAAATAGTCAGTTCAAACTTTTGTGGAAATTTTGCATGTACCCCCTGGATGTTTGAGAAATTGCATATCTACCCCTGTCAAGCCTGTTAATTGTTTGGATGAATGTGTTAATTATTTAAATTATCATTTTCAGTCCAAAAATTCCACAAAAATAGGCTTAAGCTTCTGGATGCGTGTACTTTGTCGCCATATTTTTAGTTGTTGATTTTCTTTTATTTTTATATTTACTAAAAATAAAAAATATGCTGTTTATTCACTGTCTAGCTTAGAAAATACCAAAAAAATATTAAATCATCTCTAAAAATTCCAAAAAAAATCCCTAGTGTCTATTTTACCATATTTTAGTGTCAGTCCAAAAATCACTAAAAATCTCAAAAGAAAAACACTAAAAATTTAAAAACACTCAAAAACTTCAAAAAATTCTATAAAATTGTAGAAAACTCCAAAAATAGTAAACTCAGTTCCTGTTTACTCCATATTTTATTCTCTTTATTTGAAAATTAGGGTGAAAAATTTTGGTTGTTGTTTGCTATTTTTAATTTCCATTTTCCTTACAGCCAGCACATTTTCCACTGTTTTCCCTTATTTCGGTATTTAAAAATACCAAAAACACTTTAAAAAATACCCAAAAATCACAAAAACAGTAAAAAATTATAAAGATATCAAAAACATTTTATTTCTGAATTTTTGGTTATTTTTGCATATTTTTATACATATTTTGTCTTGTCTTTTATTACATTGTCTTTATTTTCCAATATTGAAAATTAAAAGAAAAAAATATAAAATATAAAATATAAAATATAAAAATCAGAAAATTTAAAAGCAAAATACAAAATTAAAAATTAAAATAAAAAAATTAAAAAAAATTAAAAACCCATAACAAATATCTCTAGTTGTTTGCTTAGTGTAGACACTTGATACACACATTCACTTGAGCACTTTGATTTGAATTACCCTGTTTGCTCCCTGTGTTCGAACTCTCTGCATACTTGCCCTTTACATCATTTGTGCAGAGTTAAAAATAAATTTTAACTCCACATTATTTCTAATTTATTGATCTTCAGTGTGGGTTAGTTGTTGATTAAATACACTTTATTGTGGGTCGCCGCATCGACATCGGTTGTCTCTGCCTTGTGTTAGACATACTTCTTAGACCCTTGATAATTTGTGTTTATCAACCATGAGTCATGATTTTTTTAATGCAATTTTTTTTCTTTTTTTTCTTTTTTTGGTGTTTTTTTTTTGTTTTTTGTTTTTTGTTTTTTTGAAAGCAGGTATTGTACACACTACTTGTACCCATCCCCGATGTTAGATAAAAACGATTAAAGTACGAGCTATGGATAAAGTAGATAAAATATATACAAACACCCCCCTATACTTAGCTTGTGCTATGTCCTCATGGCACAAAGTGAAATGTAGACATAGCTCGTACGAAGTATAGAAGGGTCAAAATAAAAGAAGAGAAGCGAAGTATAAACAATGAAATCGGTCCCCTAAGTATCGGGGATCGAGAGCGGGTAGATGGATATACAGAAGAGTGTAGGTTTCCGAGAGGTGTGCTATCTGGGCAGATTAAATTTTTCGTCAAAATCTATGCCCTGAGTGAAGGAGATCTGTTCAACTTATACTAATTGCTCATTGGATTCGACAAAATGTTTAAGCAGCTGACCGTTGACCATTGATGTTTGCGCGCTATCTGCGGTCTCTGAGATCTCAACACTCCCATTATTGTGCACCTCTCTTACAATGAAGGGTCCCGTCCATTTTGATTTCAATTTCCCTTGAAAAATTTTCATTTTTGCATTAAATAGCCAAACTTTCTGCCCTGGGACAAAGATCTTTGTTCGAATATTCTTGTCATGCCATCTCTTTACTTTGTCCTTGTAGATGGTGCTATTTTCATAAGCATGAGTTCGGATTTCAGACAGTTCATTCAAATTCATCTCTTGGTTCTTCTTTCCTTGGTGACAGTTTCAATTAATCTTTTTGATTGCCCATTCTGATTTATGCACGAGTTCTGCAGGCAAATGGCATGGTTTTCCATATACCATTCTAAACGGGGTGGTGCCCAATGGGGTCTTATAAGCCGTCTGGTAAGCCCATAGAACTTGGTCCAGGAGTTGGGACCAGTTCTTCCTGTCAGGGCGAACGAGCTTCTGTAAAATTCCTTTAACCTCCCTGTTTGACACCTCGGCCATGCCATTGGATTGTGGATGGTAAGGAGTAGCGACACGATGCTCGATGCCGTATTCCTTAGTCAACTTCTTCACCTCCCTGTTGACAAAGTGGCTTCCCCCATCAGATATTAAAACTTTTGGAATTCCAAACCTCGAAATAATATGATCTTTCAAAAACTTGCAGACAGTTTTGCTATCTGCAGCTCGAGTAGGGATAGCCTCCACCCATCTAGATAAATAATCTACCGTGAGAAGAATGTATTCAAATCCTTGACTATTAGGGAATGGGCCCATAAAGTCAATGCCCCATGCATCGAATACATCACAGATGATCACTGGTTGCATAGGCATGGCATCTTTGGAACCAATGTTTCTTCCCATTCTTTGATAGATGGGGCACGACCTAACAAAATTGTAAGCATCCTTAAACAAGGTCGGCCAGTAAAATCCACATTGCAATATCTTCTCAGCGGTCCTCTTCCCAGAGTGATGTCCTCCCGCCTCCAAGGTGTGGCATAGATTGAGGATACTTTGGTATTCCTCTTGAGGAATACATCTTCTCCATATGCAATCCGGTCCTTCAAAGAAAAGGAATGGATCTTCCCAATGATAGTGTCTTGCTTCAGATATGAGTCGATCGATTTTGTTTCTAGGCCAACCTTGAGGAACTTCATTGGTGACGAGATAATTCACCATGTCTGCATACCAAGGGAGTGAGTCAATAGCAGAAATTGACTCGTCTGAGAAGGTTTCACGGATGGATTCAGATTCCGGAATTTTGGTATGTTCAATCCGTAATAAATGATCAACCACGACATTCTTAATGCCAGGTTTGTCCTTAATCTCCAAATCAAATTCTTGAAGCAGTAGAATTCATCTCAAAAGTCGTGCTTTTGTGTCCTTTTTGGCCATTAAATAGCGAATGGCAGAGTGGTCTGTGTAAACTATCACCTTAGATCCTAGAAGTATTGATCGAATTTTTTCCATGGCAAAAACCACAGCAAGCATTTCTTTTTCGGTCACAGTGTAATTTTTTTGAGCAGGGTCTAAAATTTTGCTTGCGTAGTGAATAGCATACGGGATTACATCTTTTCGTTGTCCTAATACAACCCCTACAGTGAAATCGGATGCGTCTGTCATGATCTCAAAGGGAAGAGACCAGTCGGGAGCTTGTAGGACGGGAGTCTCAATAATCCTTCTCTTCAGTAATTCGAATGCTTCTAGACACTTATGATCTACCAGGAATTCAGTGTCTTTCCCAAGGAGGTCTGTTAACGGTCAGGCAATTTTTGAAAAGTCTTTGATAAATCTCCTGTAAAATCCGACATGCCCTAGAAAAGACCGTACTTGTTTCACATTTGTAGGTGGCTCAAGCTTTTTGATCACATCAACTTTGGCAGGGTCAACCTCCATTCCCTTCTTGGAGATGACATGCCCCAATACAATGCCCTCTTTCACCATGAAATGGCTTTTCTCCCAAGAGAGCACCAGATTCACTTCCCTGCACTTTTGGAGGACTCGATCCAGGTACGCTAGACAATCATCGAATGAATCACCATGAACCGAGAAGTCATCCATGAAGACTTCCAGGAAATCCCCACCCATATCAGCAAAAATCGCAATCATGCATCGCTGAAAGGTGCCGGGGGCATTGCAAAGCCCAAAAGGCATTCGCTTGAATGCGTATGCATCGAAGGGACATGTAAAAGTAGTCTTTTCCTGGTCCTCAGGGGCGATGGCTACCTGATTGTAGCCCGAGTACCCATCTAAGAAACAGAAGTATTCTCTCCCTGCCAATCTCTCCAGGATTTGATCAATAAAAGGCAGCGGAAAGTGATCCTTCTTCGTTGCGGCATTCAGGCGCCTGTAATCCACACAGACACACCACGATGTAGGTACCCGTGTCGTAATCTCTTCTCCCTCCTCATTGGTGATAATCTGAAGTCCCGACTTTTTCGGGACTACATGCAAAGGTGACACCCATTTGGAGTCGGAGATGGGATATATGAACCTAACTTTACACCATTTTTCGATCTCAGTCTTAACCACTTCTCGTAAGTTTGGATTCAATCTCCGTTGGCATTCACGGGAGGGTTTAGCATTATCTTCCAAGTAAATATGGTGTAAGCACAGGGCTGGGTTAATCCCTCGGAGATCAGACAATCTCCATCCTATAGCCTTGCGGTTTTTCTCGAAAACATTAAGCAGGCAGATCTCCTGCTCTTCGGTCAGATGTGAGCTGATAATGACCGGAAATTGTCCATTTTCTCCTGCAAGGAAGGCATACTTAAGTGTAGGGGGCAATGGTTTCAGTTCAGGTAAGTCAATGATGTTTCTCGAATCTGGTCCTGTCAGTGATGTATCTTGTTGTGATGTGGACGCTTGTAGTGTATCAATGTTGGCCACCATTGTGGTTGTATCAGGGATCGGATCGCTAATGATGGAATGAGGTGTGGCCATCGCCGCGTCCGATCTGTGTACCTTACTCAAGGATTGTCCATAAGGAGAATGGACTGACAGGTCCAGAGTGGCCTCTGAGTCTCCTAGAGTATAGGTAGATGCATGAATGAGCTGGCAGACTAAGTCATCAATAATTTCCTCACCAGATGAGGTTGATTCTATCATAGCGGTTAGGTTTTGTCTCCAGGGCCCAACTGTTGCTTCTGTAATTTCAGTCTCAGTTTCTGATTTTTCAGACTCGGAGCTCGACTCAGTGTCAGGTCTTTGGAACCTAGTTTGCTGCATTTTGAGTTCAACTTTTCCAAACTGGATTCTCCCGGATGTATAATCAAATATAGCTCCTGCGGTCCTAAGGAAGGGTCGCCCTAGTATCATCTGGGAATCTTTCCAATTTCTAGGGACATCCATGTCAAGAATTGTAAAATCCACTGGGTAGTTTTGTCCATCTATGTTGATGACAATGTTTCGAATCTCGCCCCTAGGTCGCTTAGTTGATGTGTCTGCGAATTGAAGTACGGCTGCAGATTGCTTAAGAGGACCTAGATTTAGATGCTCATATAGGGTTGTGGGCAAGAGATTGATGGATGATCCATTGTCTAACAATGTTCTTGCAAACTTGATTTCCTTGATGTATCTAGTGACAAAGTGAGCACCCATGTATCTTTTCTTCCTTGCCAGCTCATTTTTTATAAGACGAGATGTGGCTACTGTGAGTATGTGTTTCTTTGTTCGGTTAGAAGTCTGTTTGCTGGCCCTTGTTGGTGTGCATCTCACCTTCAGGTATTTTCGAAAAGCCGAGTCTCTTTCTATCATCTCGTCTAGGGACAGAGTGACCTTAATATTTTCTTTGCAGAAGCGGGCCATCTCGTCATCATTTTTTTGGTTTTTCATGTCTTTCTTCTTTCCTGTCGTAAGAGCACGGGGGAAAGGAATGGACTTGGTATGATCAAGAACATCACTTTTATTGAATGAGAAATTTTTTACAGGACTCGGACTCGGACTAAAAACAGGGAAATTTGTGGGCAGATGTGGCTGGTGTCTTGGTGGTATTTTTCTGTCTGACTCAGATTCAGACTCTCCATTATATCCGGGTGGTGTGGGTGGGACTTGTTCTTAGTCCTCTTGTCTTCCTTTGTCAATTCCCCCAGGGTTGTATGAATTGGGTGACACTGGGGCTATGTCTTCGTGTTCCTTTGATCGATCAGGCATGGTTACGATCCTTCCGCTCCTAAGAGAGATATGATAAGAGTTATTATTTGAGGAGGGCTCAAGTTCAGGTACGGAATAGTCAGAGATTAATACCTGATTGTGTCCAAGGCTATTTGGGTTAGCCTGGACTTGGGTTGGAATTACGGTCTGGGATGCAGTCACCTCATCTCTCCAACGAGAGAGTCGATTTATGTCGACTCTCATATCATGAAGCTCATCCAGCACTCGCTGGAGTTCTGGAGAGATAGCAGAAGAGGAGGACCCTTGGCCCTGTATGGCCTGAGGTCGCTGATACTAGCCTTGTTGGCTTTGGCGTTGGTTCTGTTGTGGCTGAGGTTGCGGGTTCTGATAACTGATGAATACCCATTCATCACTCTTTATTCTTATATTTTAGCTACAAAAACCTATGCAAATGCATGTAGATACTTGTAAATAGGAATAATTAGCAAAAGCATGCATTTTGTAAATATCTATAATTAGCATGTTTTTGTGCAAAAATAAAAGAATAAAGATTAAAAAGAAAAAGAGGGAAATATTTAGAATAAATATTGAGCAACCTAACCCAAGGGAGGGCTCAGCATGGGCCTGACCGCATAAAAGCCAAGTAGAGGGAGATAGGGGCTCATGTGTAAATATTTGTAAATAAATAAAAATGTTTTCCTCACTCAAAAATATGCTTGTACATATTTGTATATATTTAGAAAATATTAAAAACAAAATAAAATGTGAAAATCAAAAAGAGCAAAAATATCCTTTCACCATGTACATAGACCATACCCCTTTATTTATTTAACCTTGCAAATAAATAAAATCATTTTCTAAAATTTTTGTAAATATTCTATATTGTAAATAAATAAATAAAAAGAAGCAAAACAAAAATCAATGAAAAATTACAAAATTAAAATATAAAAATACATTGTATATATACCATGTATATAAATGTATATATCTATTTATTTCACCTATGTATATAAATAATTAAAAAAAAATAAAAATACCCTTTTATTCCTCATTTTATTCTATAAATAAATAAAATATAAAATAGGAATAAAATTGTACAAAAATAATCATTAAAAATCAAAAATCAAAAACCAACATATTGTACATATACCTATATATAGCTATATATTGTAAATACTTTATTTTTATTTCCAAAAATTAATTAAAAATCACCAAAAAATAGAAAAAATTAAAACAAAAATATTTCATGTTTTGAGTTTTAATTAAATCGGCCATTTGTTATTTTTAATTCAATTTCTAAATCTTTTCTGACGTGGCTGATTCCCATTGGTCCACGGGGGTTGTTGACCGCCCGGTCAACTCCCCCCTGTGGACCACTTCCCACGGGTCTGGTTCGCGGACCCGACTTCTCCCATTTATTCCCGCCAGACCCGATCACCATTTAGCCTAACCCAGGGTCCTAATCACTCCCCAAGTATCCGGGAATCTCGCCTGACATTGATCCTAGGGATCCGTGCTCAATCGAGCCGGACCCGAGCCCTTCTTCCCGGACCTGCACCCATATAAATTCCGAGCTCCGCCCCCGTTTTCATGCATCTTTGGCTCTCCACTCTTCATCCTGTGACCTCCACAGCTATCCCTGAGGTGACAGCTCTCGGTTTCCCGTGTCGCAGCGAGGAGAGAGTGGCCGGACCACTGATCCGGCGAATAGCTCCGCCGTAGCTCCGCCAGTGGTGTGAGCTCCGAGCCTCAGGACCAGACGACCTTCGAGGCTACGACCGGGAGCTTCCCCAGCTCCAGCCCAGTCTACTTCGCCACCCAGGTAATCATTTAGCGTCCCTATTTAGCCTAATTTCCATTTCGCCCCAATTCGCTCCGCCGTCGTTCTTCGCCGATTCCGACCACCCAGCGCACCCATTCGATCATCGGAGTCCCCATTCATCTCCGCCTTTCCTCCGCGCACCTTCTCCATACACCCATCCAACCCAGCTCGCACAGGATCTGGGGTTCGAGCTCTACCGTCCGTCGCTCGCCGGAGCTCGCTCATCCCGACGCATAGACCACCTTCACGCCGCCTAACCGGGTCGAGGCACTTTGCCTTCGACCCGCGAAGTTTCTGAGCTACTTTGCAGGACCAGAGGAGGCCATCTGAGGCCTCCCGACACTTGAGCCAGGAGCTTTCCTCCGCCGACCTCGCCGGAGCCCCTTCAGGGCTCGGCTGGGCCATCGGAGTTGACCATCAGCTGCGGAGCTCCATCGCGCATCTTCTCCGATCTCCGGAAGCAGCAGACGAGGACCACCACGCTCGCACGAGGCCGGCGAAAGTCGCCGGCGACTTGTTCTTCCAGGATCCTCGCCGACCGTCAGATCAGCCTTAGAGCTCCAGATCAGATCACGATCGTCCATTCACGGAGCTGCAGCTAGCGTCAGATCAGTTGAGGTGTGATCCCCGCCGTTGGTTCACCGAGGGTTCGGCCACTACGTACGAGGACCGTCCGATCTCCACGTGGAGGACCCTCCACCGTTCGATCAGGCCGAGCCTTTCAAGGTCAAAGGCGCCACCGCTCTCGTTCGTTGGATCTGCTACGTGGCGCACATCCGGCCGTCGGCGTAATAAAAGGGGTAATTTGTCTTAGGCCCCCTCTTAGTTTATGCTTTTAGTTTCAGTCCTGTAAATATTTTGTGCCTTTTATTTACGTTGGGTTATTTGCACACTGGACCCCGTACTTTAGTTTATTTGCATTTATGCCCCTGTTTGTGTGAGACACGTGCGTCGTCACGTGTATATTTGGTGTAATTGCAACTTTAGTCCTGTAGTTCTGGATGTTCGTTAATGAATGAAATGTTTTTAGTAATTGCACAAATGCCCATGTGAGTGTTTTAATTCCGCATGTGCGTCTATTAGTGGGTTATTTGCAATACAGCCCCTGGACTTTTTGGTACGAGTTACCAAAAGGTCCTCGGACTTGTTTTTCTTACCAAAAGGTCCCTGAGTGCCCCAGGCACGTGCCGCGCGCGTGCGTTGCTGGGTTAATTGCACCTGGGCCCCCAGAACTTCGGGTATTTGCACTTCAGTCCCTGTGCACAGTGACCTCTTTTGATTTTTGAATAAAATATCAAATCACCTCCAAATTCGATGAAAATTTGACACATGGCTCCTGCCATGTTGTTGGATTTTTGAGAATTTTTTAAGACATTTTTGAGTTTATTTGTTATTTTTAAAAATTCAAAAACCTTTATTTCAGTCACTATCTAGTTTTAAAAATCCCAAAAAAATATAAAAACCCCCTCAAAAATTCCATAAAAATTAGGTACTGTTTCTTTTGTGCTCTTTTAATTTCTAGCCAATTTTGGCCATTTTTCACTGAGTAAAAACCCTAAAAATTCAAAAACACCTAAAAACTCATAAAAATTATAATAAATAATTTAAAAACCCAAAAACAATAATTTTGGTACTCAAATTTTCCTTGTTTTGTCTAGTATACAGGAAAAATACCTCCAGGCCCTCTTGAGATCCTTAGATATTTTATTTAGGGATTTTGGTCCTGGCTGGACAGTACCTTGCTTTTCTATCACTGTTTGATTTTTAGAAAACAAAATATACATCAGAAAATTATCAAAAATTAACCAAAAACACTAAAAAACCTAAAAAATATAAAAACATTTTTTCTTGAATTTTTGCTTGGTTTTTGACACATTAAATAATTAGCCAAAGTGTGATTGATTTTGTGTTTCTTTTATTTTCTTCACATTTAAAAATCCAAAAAAATATAAAAATCATTAAAAACCACTAAAAATACTTGTCTTTTATTTTATTTTATTTTTACTACTTTGTAGGCCTTTGGCCAACCCGTGCTCCTTGAGTTCGACCCTGGGTGCTATACCAGGTTAATCTCATAGCTGGACCGCTATTTGAGTGTTTGATTGATTTTATTTCTATTAGTGGTTCGATTTTTCTTGATATACCTATCCTCTGAGATCCGGGTCGCAACGACCCTTGTCTTATTACCTTCACCCGGGTCTTTGGGATTTTGGGGTTATCAGAATGGCGCCGTTGCCGGGGAGCACGGCTTAGTAGTTCTTTTTGTTTTTATTTTCGTTTTGTTTTCGCGGCTTTTCGCGGCTCTTCGGAGCTCGCGGCTTTTCGCGGCTTTTGTTTCTATTTTCTTTTTGTTTTATTTTTATTTTCTTTTATTTTTATTTTTGTTTTATTTTGTGTGTTTATTTCATTTTCCATTTTTGCATTTATACCCTCACTTTTATTTTCCTTTCTTTTCTTTATTATTTGATTATTTTTGCCGGTCTGACCACTCTTCTCTTTGTCTTGCGAGGGCCCGAGGACTGCGGAGGCGACTTTCGAGGAGCCGGTGCAGCCGAGGAACTTGGAGGCGGCTTCCTTCTCTACGAAGCCGCAGGAGAGAGCGAGAGAGAGAGTTGAGTGGGTGAGGATAGATTAGGTCTTTATTTCATTTATTATTATTATTGTAATAATACAGGGACCTGGACACTTTTGTGACTTGACCGTAGCGGGTCTGTTTCGCCGAGCACCGGTGTGCTCGGGGGACCCATTAGGACCTTCGCGGTTTTTCGCGGCTTTCTTCGCGGTTTTATTTTTCTTTTATTTCTGTCTTTTCCGGTTTTTCGCGGTTTTTGCTCGAGCCCCTAGACTTAGGATTTTCTGGTGAATGTGCCGTAATTAGTAGGATCCACACACCTAATTGCATATCTGTTCCCATAGATCGATAATTGGACCTACTTAAAATCAATAATAAAAATAACCGACTCGCTAGCCTCCGTAGCCTACGTGCCGTAGCCCGTCCTGTAAAGCGCTTACTCCTACCCCCGATTTGTCGGACAGAGGAGGGACGGGCCAAGACCGGACTCTTTGGCTTGGAGGTAGGTGACCGGTTAGACGGCTCTTCGCTAGACTTGCTCGTCTAGGACCCGGCTTTTCCCGCTGCATCATTTAGGTTAGTTTTATTTCAGTCTTTTCTTTTATGTGCGGATCATATTGCATGTAGAGAGCTGGAGACAGGTACGCATTTCTGACTTTGCATGCATCATTGATTTATCGTGCATCGGCTTTTTCATCTTCTCCCCCCTGTTTTGGACTTAATAACCAGGAGAACCGAAAAATTCGTTAGGCCTTTTTGTTTGCTTTGAAAAATATTAAAAAAGTGAAACCATAAAATTGGGACTGCTAATCTTATTGATCTTAAAATCTGCTCACCCTAAAAATTTTGTCTTGGGGAGAGCAACCCCCTCATTGCTTGGTTTGTATGCGCGAGAGAGTGACCCGCACCCTAGGTAGAGCCCCCCGTTGCTAGTCCCGACTGACTACCGACTCTTCCGTGCGGGCCAGTCGGTTGGGTTAGCATCGGATATCCCAACAGGTCACGTAAGCGCTCTGATATTCTGTTTGTTCACCAAAATAAAATCGACAAGATAATTTGACCGAACTTTCACGGTCTTCAGCTCGCGTTGCGTTGGTGAACCGGGGGTTTGTTTTCTGATCGTAATTTTTCCAGATCTCATCCGCCTTACTCGCCAGATCAAGATGATGGGTAGACGGTCTCTTAGGCAGCCTCTGGTTGCACCGCTTTCGGGCGCGTCTGCCTCATCATCTAGGTTGGCTCGCGAGAGCCCAGACCCGCTCTCCGAGCCCGAGTACGATTCCACCATGTTCCCCCTCGACCCCCTTTCTGATCTTCCTGAGAGACACGAGCCCGAGGAGAGATTGATTCATTTGACCGCACCTGAGTTGGGCTCGTTTGGTTTTGCAGACGTCACCATGGCCGGCAGTTCTGAGGATCGTTCTTGCACTGAGCACGTTGTGATGGATCAGGGAGCGATCAACTCCACCTTGATCGCCTCATTAGATGCAGTTCAGCAGCAGTTACGCGATCAGGGAGCATTTATGATAGAGATGAGGAGAGAGTTGGAGAGGCTCAGAGCAGAGTGAGATGAGCAGAGCGAGCCTGAGGACGGACCTGACGTAGAGGCACGAGCCGCAGCAGCCGCAGCCGCAGCAGCCGCGGGAGGAGGAGGACCACCTAGACCGATGCGGGAGTTGCACAACCCCGGATCTACACTGATGCACCATTGGGTGGTGGTACCTGCTATTGTGGGGGACTTCAAGTTCCCCCCGAACACCCTGCATATGCTTCCTCGTTTCCACGGACTCGCCACTGAGGAGCCCCACCTCCACCTCCAGGAGTTCCTGATGATTTGCAGCACTGTCCACGATCGCCATGTAGACCAGGATACGATCCGGATGATAGCCTTCCCGTTTTCACTGGCAGATAGAGCGGCCACCTGGCTGAAGCACCTTGGGAGGTTTGTCTATACCTGGGAGCAGCTCCGCACCGAGTACTTGAACAAGTACTATCCACTCGGGCGGACGAATGCAGCGAGGGCCCTGATCAGCAACTTCTCCATGTTCCCCAACGAGCAGTTCCACGAGGCATGGGAGAGGTTCCGAGAGATCCTAGACCGATGCTCGCACCACGACATCTCCAAGCCGAACCTAGTTCAGAGCTTTTTCAGCGGGTTGACGCCAGAGCTTCAGGGCCTGGTGAATGCTTCTTGCGGCGGGTCCTACTTCGCCAAGGACCACGACCAGGTCTGGGCCATCTTCGAGGAGATGGCTGAGAACTACATGGTGATGTCCCAGACCAGGTTGTATACTCAGAAGACCCAGCCACATCAGCCAGGACCCGTGCAGTACCAGAGGATAGCACGGGTAGATGCAGGTCCATCCAGTTCGTCCGCAGCCGCTGCAGCATAGGCAGAGTCGTCAGCTGCGGACATGGGCATTATCAGCGAGAAGCTGGACCGCATGGAGCTGATAGAGAAGAAGCAGTGCCAGGGTATCACGCAGATGGAGCAGATGGCACAGGTTCTGAGCGACATGAAGACACAGCTCATGTGTCTCCAGGAGGCACAGACGACTTCTCAGCCCCGTCTTCAGTCGCGAGGCGACACCGGCAGCAGCAGCAGCTCGTCCCAGCGCTCCAGCACCCACGTGCAGCCTAGACAGGTCCATCTTGTACAGGCGGAGCCGTACCAGCAGCCGCAGCCCACCTACCAGTCCCCACCATCTCCAGAGATGCAGATGGTGGTCTACCAGCCGGACCAGCCTCTGGCAGTACTCCCGCCAGCCCCCTTCGATGCCGAGCCGTTGATGGATGTCAACGGGATTTGGTACGACCGTGCCCATCCTGGGATCCGACGAGACCATCCCGGATTCAGGTGGGGGAATGGTGGTACCCAGCCCCAGCAGCAGCCGTCAGGACAGGGAGGGCAGTACTCCCAGCAGAGAGACCAGCACCAGCCGCTGCAGCAGCCCCCAGCATATCAGCAACACCAGTCATCCTTCGGTCCGCGTCCCTATCAGCAGCAGAGACAGTCGTGGAGACGTGAGCAGCAGGCTCACCCGGGATACCAGCAGCAGCACCCTCCATCATACCCCTCTTACCAGCACCAGCAGCCGCAGTTCCAGCCGCCTCACCCACAGAGAGGCCACCCGTCGGGCTCCCACGAGAGCCCCGCTTTGGATGACATCGCCCGCCTCCTCACGGACCAGCAGGCCACATTCAGACGAGAGATGGACGAGTTCCGCCAGGAGATGCGGGACCTGGTGAGAGGGAAGGCCGCCATACCAGCCCAGATAGAGCCGAATCCGAACAACCTCAAGAGGAAATCTGAGCAGGTAGTACATACTGAGTTAGCCACTCCTAGTGACCCATTTGATGATACATCTTCGGATCTATTTGATGCTGATTTTGTCACACTTAGGAGCGGTAGGACCCCAGCAGGCGGCGACGCCTCATCTGAGCTTCATCCCGAGGCGCCACAGGAGGAGGAGGAGAGCGGTACTGAGGCTGCTCCAGACGATGACGGTGGCACTGAGGCCACCAAGGATGCTGATCCCACTGGCGGTACTGAGGCTGCCGCTACAGCAGATCTAGGAGGTGGTACTGATACCACCCGTTCAGCCGAGCCAGCCCGCGGTACTGAGGCCGCACGACGTCTACCAGCAGCAGCAGCAGAGCCAGCCCGTGGTGGTACTGAGGCCACCGGTGTTTGTACAGATAGAGATGATGTTTTTCCTCGTATTCCTGTATCTCAGAACTCTGTTGTGAATAAAGGAAAAGGTTTACTTTCTTCTGGTCCCACTGTGGTGCATGATGTATGTGTGGATCCGGTCCTTGAACCGCTTAGACCTTTTCCTAGTCCTTCATCTGAGAAGGACCCAGTGATCCCCTTCCCTAGAGCCCTTCAGATGGGGAAGGGGAAGAAAAATGATCCAAAAAAGAGAGAGCTTGAGGAGTTCAGCCAGAGCATGATTGATAGATTCCACATCCAGCTGACCCTCCAGGAGGCTTTGCAGCACATCCCCCTTCTCCAGCGATCTTTGAGAGAGAGGACTACAGTCAGGAGGAGAAGGAGGAACCACACTTCCGAGATCCATGTGTTGACCAAAGCCACGTGCTTCGCGATCCAGAACCGCCTGCCAGCCAAGAGGCCAGATTCAGGGGCCCCGTATGTCAGATGCCAGATTAGTGAGCAGAGGTTCGACCGTACTCTTCTAGATAGCGGATCGTCGATTAACCTTCTTCCGACAGCCCTTCTCGATCGCTTCGAGTTGGGCACTCTTCGACAGAGCAGGACAGTCCTTCAGTTCGCTGATCGATCTGTCAAGAGGCCGAAGGGGTTATTACGAGACGTTATCGTCACGATTCAGGGCCTGAAATTCCCCGTGGACTTCGTAGTGTTGGACATGGAGATCCCTGAGTCAGTGGCCGATACCCCCATCATCCTTGGTCGTCCGTTCTTGGCCACAGCCAAGGCGGTGACTGATCATGATAGCGGGAAGGTGTACTTTCGCGTCCAGGGCGAGAGTATACAAATAGAGACGGTCGAGGACTACAGAGCTAGATTCAGAGACCGCTCAGATGCAAGTACAGATTCAGAGCAGCTGACCGACGCAGAGCCAGACATCCACCAGGACTGTGATTTTGTGATCACAGATGATGAGGCAGCTTGGGCAGATCTTGAGACACAGACCACCCTCTCACTTTCAGATACAGCTGATGCTGAGATGATAGCAGAGGAGAGTCTGGAGAGCACAGCCTTGGACCCGGATACCATTGAGGCAGCAGTGCCGGTCCTTGATCGCAGCACGATGTTTAGTGATGGTGGTGCTGAGGCCACCTTGTTTTCCGGTGGTACTGATGCCACCGCGGTTGATACAGATCCCTCGGATTCAGAGTCTGATTGGGCCGATTGTGATGATCAGATGCCAGACCTGATTCCACCTGAGCCTACAGATGAGGAGGAGGTAGATGCAGAGCAGACCCGAGACAGTACAGTTGAGCTGCCTTCCCCCGATCCAGTTTGCGAGAGTACACTTTCACTCTCCCAGGCAGATTTGGCCGACCTTGCAGCATTCACTTAGTTTATTCCGCAGCCAGATTTGCCAGCACCCAGCATTCCAGAGCTGAAGCCGCTCCCTACTTCGCTGAAGTATCGATTCCTTGCGGGCGAGCCAGAGATGTACCCAGTCATCATCTCCGTCGAGTTGACTGGAGAGCAGGAATCCCGTTTGATGGGGGATCTTGAAAAGAACCGCAAGGCAATCGGATGGAGCGTAGCAGATCTCCATGGGATTAGTCCATCAGTGTGCTCCCACCATATCTATCTCGAGGATGGGGCGAAGCCGTCGCGTGAGTTCCAACGGCGTCTGAACCCCAACCTGAGAGAGGTTGTGATGAAGGAAATATCAAAATGGTGGGGTGCAGGTTTTATTTATCCCATTTCCGACTCCAAGTGGGTTAGCCCCTTGCATGTGGTGCCCAAGAAGACGGGCATCACGACTGTGATCAGTGAGTCGGGAGAGGAGATCGCTACACGAGTACCCACCTCTTGGAGGGTTTGTGTTGACTACAGGAGACTCAACCAAGCCACCAAGAAGGACCATTTCCCCCTGCCTTTTATTGACCAGATCATTAAGAGACTAGCAGGGAAGAGCCATTATTGCTTCCTGGATGGGTACTCGGGCTACAACCAAGTGGCCATCGCTCCTGAGGACCAGGAGAAGACCACCTTTACCTGTCCCTTCGGCACATATGCTTTTCGACGCATGCCATTTGGGCTATGCAATGCCCCTGCAACTTTTCAGAGGTGCATGCTGTCGATCTTTTCGGACATGGTAGGGGAGTGCTTGGAGGTCTTCATGGATGATTTCTCGATCTACGGCGACGGATTTGATTCTTGTCTTGACTGCCTTGATCGAGTACTCCAGCGATGTATTGAGTATCATTTGGTGCTATCTTGGGAGAAGAGTCACTTCATGGTGACTCAAGGGACGGTGCTTGGCCATATCATCTCCAACAGGGGCATGGAGGTTGATCCGGCCAAGGTTGATGTCATTAGGAAACTCACACTGCCGTCCAATCTGAGGCAGTTACGGTCATTTCTGGGGCACGTTGGATTTTATAGGAGATTTATTCATGATTTCAGCAGGATTGCCCGACCGTTGACTGACCTTTTGACGAAAGACACCGAGTTCCTTGTCGATGACAAGTGTCTCTCGTCGTTTGCTACTCTCCAGCAGTGCGTTATTGAGGCTCCTGTCCTCCAGCCGCCTGAATGGTCTCTCCCATTCGAGATCATGACGGACGCCTCCGATTTTGCCGTAGGGGCAGTGCTGGGACAGAGGAGGGATGGAGTGCCATTTGCTATACACTACGCTAGCCGCACATTGGATTCCGCCCAGCGGAATTACACGGTCACAGAAAAGGAGATGCTAGCCGTAGTGTTTGCCCTGGATAAGTTCAGATCATATATCATCGGATCTAGAGTGACTTTGTTTACAGATCACACCGCCATCAGGTACCTCATGGCAAAGAAGGATGCCAAGGCCAGACTGACTAGATGGATCCTTCTACTCCAGGAGTTCGACATTGAGATCAAGGATAAGCCTGGAGTCAAGAATGTGGTGGTGGATCATCTCTCCCGACTAGAGCAGCCTGAGGATTCTGAGCCGATTGACCCTATTAGAGATACCTTCCCAGATGAGGCGATCCTTGCTATCGCCTCACTCCCATGGTACGCCGATATTGTGAACTTTCTCGTTGTTGGGAAAGTCCCACAAGATTGGCCCAGGCAGAGACTTGAGACCTTCCTTGCGAAGGCCAAGTCCTACCACTGGGAGGATCCCATCCTTTACCACGAAGGAGGGGATAGCGTCTGGCGTCGGTGTATTCCTCAGGAGGAACACCATAGCGTCCTCACTTACTGCCACAAGCTTGAGGCAGGAGGACATCATTCTGGGAGGAGAACGACACAGAAGGTGCTCCAATCCGGCTTGTGGTGGCCTACCCTCTTCAAGGACTCAGATGAGTTCGTGAAGAGGTGTACTGACTGTCAGAGGATGGGCACTTGTGGACAGCGTGATATGATGCCGATGCAGCCCATTCACTTCTGTGAGGTTTTTGACGCATGGGGCATCGATTTCATGGGTCCATTCCCTAAGAGTCAGGGATTTGAGTACATTCTGTTGGCCGTTGATTATGTGAGTCATTGGGTGGAGGCTATCCCCGCCCGAGCCGCTGATGCGAGGACAGTTTGCAGATTTTTGAGGAAGCACATCATCACGCGGTTCGGGGTTCCACGAGTTCTGATTTCTGATGGGGGATCCCACTTCATTAACGACCAGGTGAAGGCACTTGCTAGCGAGTTCGGCATAGACCATCGTGTTGCTACACCTTACCATCCACAGACGAATGGTCTAGCCGAAGTGTCGAATAGGGAGATCAAGACTATTCTGCAGAAAGTCGTCCGCCCTGACCGAAAGGATTGGTCACAGCTTTTGGACTCGGTCTTGTGGGCATATCGGACGTCTTTCAAGACACCTTTGGGCACATCTCCCTTTCGCCTCGTATATGGCAAGCCATGCCATTTACCTGTTGAGCTGAGGCACAAGTCACTTTGGGCAGTTACAGACATACTTATGGATCCAGATGGTATGGGAGACCAGAGGAGGGCAGAGCTAGCTGCCCTGGAGGAGCTTAGAGATGCAGCTTTCTCGAGCAGCCTACATTATAAGGAGAAAATCAAGGAGTGGCATGATTCTCATATCAGCCACAAACGTTTTGAGATTGGACAGAGAGTATGGCTGTTTGATGCGAGGCTTAGATTATTTCCAGGGAAGCTACAGAGCAAATGGAAAGGACCTTATCTGGTTCGAAAGGTACACGACAATGGTAGCATCGACATATCCGAGTTGTCTTCTGAGAGTACCTTTCGAGTGAACGGCCAGCGGCTCAAGCCATTTCTAGATCATGAGCCGCGGGTCGTTGATATTGCCCCTATTCATTTTGCGTGAGATGTGGTCTTTGACTCACATCTAATGCATCTCACGCCTGAGTTTCACTGATCTTCCGCTGTATATATATCCAGATGTCCATATCATCACATTCTTTAGTCCCACATCCCTTTCCCCATCTTGTGATTATGCTATACTTAGGGTGCACTTTACCCTAAGTATAGGGGGGATGTGCGACCTTTCGGGTATTTCTTTTGTTTCTGTCTACCCCTGTTTTGCTGCCTATACTTAGGGATATTTCACCCTAAGTATAGGGGGGGTAGACCCTGTACATTCTCCACTCGGTTTTCCCTTAGTATACAGCCTGCTATACTTAGGATTATTTGATCCTAAGTATAGGGGGGAGACCTGAGTCCCTCTTGACTTTTCATTTTTCTTCTGTATAGCCTTTTCTTTTCACTTCCCTATACCTAGCACGAGTTATGTCTTCTTCATCGCTCTTGACTCTGAGGACATCGTTCGAGCTAAGTATAGGGGGGTGTGTATATATTTCATATATACTTTAGCCATAACTCGTACTTTGTGTGAATGTGTTAATAAATAAAATGGCTAAAAACCACAAAAATTAAAAATTTTCCATGTACATAATCTTCTTTTATTTGCACATACATAGCTAGTGTACAAATTATTTTTGTAAAAATGATTTCAAAAATCTTTTGTGTAAAGCTTGTGTAAATATTTTTGTATCAAAATTATGTATATAGTACAAAATTTTTCCAAAATGTTTTGAAAATCAAAAGTTTGCAAAAATCTTGTGTAAATGTGTGTAAATACCTTTTTGCAAAACTTGCACTTCATGCATCATCATTCATGATTTCAAAACATTTTTCAAAAATTTTGCATGATTATAAAATATTGTGTAAATAAGCATCTTTTTGTACATATGTATATAGTTTTTCTGGATGATAGTTGACATTTAAACTAGCCTGGAATCAAATTGAGAAATGGAGCTTGATTAAGATCTTAATCCACCTAATTTCTAAGAGGAACCTTATAGGGCTTAGGTTTAAGGCTTTTCAGGTCCATGGTGACTTAATTCTTTGAGTCCACTAGGCTATGATCACATGTCATCTCAATGAGCCTAAGTAGAGCACTTAACAACAACACATGACTCATATAGATTATGGCTTTACTTGGACACCAGCACTATGCACCGAGCTCTCTACGGATGAGGTGGTGAGGAGGCAGTCTTCCTTGACTTGGGATAGCATATGAGGGTAGTACTTCTAGGCGGAACCTCTCTTCTTCTTATAGTGAAGTAAGTGCGTCTCAACTTGGTCTGGTTGCCATGAGGTCTAACGACGGGAGTTGTGGGTTGCAATAAAGCTTCAAAAGAGGGATAGTCTACTGGCTCAAGAGGAAAAACTCCTTGTATATATGCTGCACATGTATATGTTGTATAGATGCACTAGTAAAAAAAAATGTGCAAAAAGAAAAGAACTCCAAAAAAGTGGTGGGTCTGATAGAAAATGATAATCCCACCGGAGTATGTATATAAGTGCAATAAGCAAAGCTTGGTTTCATGATCCACCTGTTGTAGCTTGCAGCAGGGAGACTTGGCTACACTGGTCAAGCTCCCAAGGGTACTTGGCTACACTGGCCTTGACCCATTCTCTTCTTCCCCCTCTTCTTGAGCCGGTTGTACTTGAACTTAGAAGGGAATACCCCGCTCCTCGAGGAAAGAGTGGCCAGATTGAGGTCATAGAGTTACCTTGTTGAGGAGGGTTGTCAAGTTGCCATTTCTGAGGTGGAGAGCTTAGACTTCACATCCACAGGACAAGAAAAGATTCATGGTCTTCAGGGTTTGTGATTGATGACTTGTTCTGATCTGGAGCATTGAGGAGTCTTGGTTATAGATTGGTGGAACTTAGAGGCTGTTAGGTTTTAAGCTTAAGTCTAAATAAGGTTCCGACACATTAATAATCCAAAGATCTGATTGAGCTCCATACCTCAATTTAATGAAGGCAAGTTTAATAATCAACCTTGATCTATGTACATCCTCTTTTTCTTTTTCTTTCTTTCTTTTTCACTTCTTTTCAAATAAGTGTTTGCTAAGGGACTAGCAAAGTATAGTATAGGGGGGTGATGAATACCCATTCATCACTCTTTATTCTTATATTTTAGCTACAAAAACCTATGCAAATGCATGTAGATACTTGTAAATAGGAATAATTAGCAAAAGCATGCATTTTGTAAATATCTATAATTAGCATGTTTTTGTGCAAAAATAAAAGAATAAAGATTAAAAAGAAAAAGAGGGAAATATTTAGAATAAATATTGAGCAACCTAACCCAAGGGAGGGCTCAGCATGGGCCTGACCGCATAAAAGCCAAGTAGAGGGAGATAGGGGCTCATGTGTAAATATTTGTAAATAAATAAAAATGTTTTCCTCACTCAAAAATATGCTTGTACATATTTGTATATATTTAGAAAATATTAAAAACAAAATAAAATGTGAAAATCAAAAAAGAGCAAAAATATCCTTTCACCATGTACATAGACCATACCCCTTTATTTATTTAACCTTGCAAATAAATAAAATCATTTTCTAAAATTTTTGTAAATATTCTATATTGTAAATAAATAAATAAAAAGAAGCAAAACAAAAATCAAAGAAAAATTACAAAATTAAAATATAAAAATACATTGTATATATACCATGTATATAAATGTATATATCTATTTATTTCACCTATGTATATAAATAATTAAAACAAAATAAAAATACCCTTTTATTCCTCATTTTATTCTATAAATAAATAAAATATAAAATAGGAATAAAATTGTACAAAAATAATCATTAAAAATCAAAAATCAAAAACCAACATATTGTACATATACCTATATATAGCTATATATTGTAAATACTTTATTTTTATTTCCAAAAATTAATTAAAAATCACCAAAAAATAGAAAAAATTAAACAAAAATATTTCATGTTTTGAGTTTTAATTAAATCGGCCATTTGTTATTTTTAATTCAATTTCTAAATCTTTTCTGACGTGGCTGATTCCCATTGGTCCACGGGGGTTGTTGACCGCCCGGTCAACTCCCCCCTGTGGACCACTTCCCACGGGTCTGGTTCGCGGACCCGACTTCTCCCATTTATTCCCGCCAGACCCGATCACCATTTAGCCTAACCCAGGGTCCTAATCACTCCCCAAGTATCCGGGAATCTCGCCCGACATTGATCCTAGGGATCCGTGCTCAATCGAGCCGGACCCGAGCCCTTCTTCCCGGACCTGCACCCATATAAATTCCGAGCTCTGCCCCCATTTTCATGCATCTTTGGCTCTCCACTCTTCATCCCGTGACCTCCACAGCTATCCCTGAGGTGACAGCTCTCGGTTGCCCGTGTCGCAGCGAGGAGAGAGTGGCCGGACCACTGATCCGGCGAATAGCTCCGCCGTAGCTCCGCCAGTGGTGTGAGCTCCGAGCCTCAGGACCAGACGACCTTCGAGGCTACGACCGGGAGCTTCCCCAGCTCCAGCCCAGTCTACTTCGCCACCCAGGTAATCATTTAGCGTCCCTATTTAGCCTAATTTCCATTTCGCCCCAATTCGCTCCGCCGTCGTTCTTCGCCGATTCCGACCACCCAGCGCACCCATTCGATCATCGGAGTCCCCATTCATCTCCGCCTTTCCTCCGCGCACCTTCTCCATACACCCATCCAACCCAGCTCGCACAGGAGCTGGGGTTCGAGCTCTACCGTCCGTCGCTCGCCGGAGCTCGCTCATCCCGACGCATAGACCACCTTCACGCCGCCTAACCGGGTCGAGGCACTTTCCCTCGACCCGCGAAGTTTTTGAGCTACTTTGCAGGACCAGAGGAGGCCATCTGAGGCCTCCCGACACTTGAGCTAGGAGCTTTCCTCCGCCGACCTCGCCGGAATCCCTTCAGGGCTCGGCTGGGCCATCGGAGTCGACCATCAGTTGCGGAGCTCCATCGCGCATCTTCTCCGATCTCCGGAAGCAGCAGACGAGGACCACCGCGCTCGCACGAGGCCGGCGAAAGTCGCCGGCGACTTGTTCTTCCAGGATCCTCGCCGACCGTCAGATCAGCCTTAGAGCTCCAGATCAGATCACGACCGTCCATTCGCGGAGCTGCAGCTAGCGTCAGATCAGTTGAGGTGTGATCCCCGCCGTTGGTTCACTGAGGGTTCGGCCACTACGTACGAGGACCGTCCGATCTCCACGTGGAGGACCCTCCACCGTTCGATCAGGCCGAGCCTTTCAAGGTCAAAGGCGCCACCGCTCTCGTTCGTTGGATCTGCTACGTGGCGCACATCCGGCCATCGGCGTAATAAAAGGGGTAATTTGTCTTAGGCCCCCTCTTAGTTTATGCTTTTAGTTTCAGTCCTGTAAATATTTTGTGCCTTTTATTTACGTTGGGTTATTTGCACACTGGACCCCGTACTTTAGTTTATTTGCATTTATGCCCCTGTTTGTGTGAGCCACGTACGTCGTCACGTGTATATTTGGTGTAATTGCAACTTTAGTCCTGTAGTTCTGGATGTTCGTTAATGAATGAAATGTTTTTAGTAATTGCACAAATGTCCATGTGAGTGTTTTAATTCCGCATGCGCGTCTATTAGTGGGTTATTTGCAATACAGCCCCTGGACTTTTTGGTACGAGTTACCAAAAGGTCCTCGGACTTGTTTTTCTTACCAAAAGGTCCCTGAGTGCCCCAGGCACGTGCCGCGCGCGTGCGTTGCTGGGTTAATTGCACCTGGGCCCCCAGAACTTCGGGTATTTGCACTTCAGTCCCTGTGCACAGTGCCCTCTTTTGATTTTTGAATAAAATATCAAATCACCTCCAAATTCGATGAAAATTTGACACATGGCTCCTGCCATGTTGTAGGATTTTTGAGAATTTTTGAGGACATTTTTGAATTTATTTGTTATTTTTAAAAATTCAAAAACCTTTATTTCAGTCACTGTCTAGTTTAAAAATCCCAAAAAAATATAAAAACCCCCTCAAAAATTCCATAAAAATTAGGTACTGTTTCTTTGTGCTCTTTTAATTTCTAGCCAATTTTGGCTATTTTTCAATGAGTAAAAACCCTAAAAATTCAAAAACACCTAAAAACTCATAAAAATTATAATAATAATTTTAAACCCAAAAACAATAATTTTGGTACTCAAATTTTCCTTGTTTTGTCTAGTATACAGGAAAAATACCTCCAGGCCCTCTTGAGATCCTTAGATATTTTATTTAGGGATTTTGGTCCTGGCTGGACAGTACCTTGCTTTTCTATCACTGTTTGATTTTTAGAAAATAAAATATACATCAGAAAATTATCAAAAATTAACCAAAAACACTAAAAACCTAAAAAATATAAAAACATTTTTGTTTGAATTTTTGCTTGGTTTTTGACACATTAAATAATTAGCCAAAGTGTGATTGATTTTGTGTTTCTTTTATTTTCTTCACATTTAAAAATCCAAAAAAATATAAAAATCATTAAAAACCACTAAAAATACTTGTCTTTTATTTTATTTTATTTTTACTACTTCGTAGGCCTTTGGCCAACCCGTGCTCGTTGAGTTCGACTCTGGGTGCTATACCAGGTTAATCTCATAGCTGGACCGCTATTTGAGTGTTTGATTGATTTTATTTCTATTAGTGGTTCGATTTTTCTTGATATACCTATCCTCTGAGATCCGGGTCGCAACGACCCTTGTCTTATTACCTTCACCCGGGTCTTTGGGATTTTGGGGTTATCAATAACCCGTGCGATATTGCTGCCTCTGCTGTAGTTGAGGCTGGTAGGTGGGCTGGGCTTGCGGTGGACGAGGGTTTGGAGTAGAGTTTTGGCCTGAGAGATTGACCGGTTCCAAATTATACCGGCTCTGTTTATCTCCATGACCTGTGGAGGTTCCTCAAAATCAGTCTGAGCAGAGGTTTCATCAGTTTGAGAGGCCAAGACTTGGTCTCCACCCCAATGGCTATGTTGCCCTACCCCTTGACCTTGAATGTAGTGAATTTGGTGTATGGGTGCGGGGGTGCAATCTTTGATACCCTGTCGGCCAATTCCTCCATTTGTTTAGGCAATTTAGCTAATTTCTCCATATCAGATGATTTATGGATCTCATCCACCTTTTTATAAATATGCTCAACCATAGTTAGCTTATCAGCTATTATTCCCATATCAGCATTGTGGTCGATTGTCAGATTATTCACCATCTTTTTGGAGCCGGCTATGTAAGCCCTGCTAGTGGTTTGTGGACGGCTAGATTCAGCAAGTCTTTCGAACACCTTGTAGACGGTGTCCTCGTGGCGCCCCATGTAGCTTCCTCCGCAGGATGCACTAACCAACCCTTGAGTCTCAGGGTTCAGCCCGCTCACAAGACTTTGGACCAGCATCATTTTACTTATCCCGTGTCCTGGGCATTTCTGTACTAAGTCTGTGAACCTTTCCCAGGTTTCATGAAATGGTTCATTCGGGTGTTGGGTGAAACTCGTGAGCTTGATCCTCATTTGATTAATTCTACTAACTGGGTAGAATTTCTTTAAGAACAGAATCTTGAATGTGGCCCATGTCGTGACTATTTCCCTTAGATTTTTTAGCCAGTAAGCCGCCTTATCAGTCAAGGCGAAGGGGACAGCTCTCAACCTTATGTAGTCCTGGCTAACCTTAGGGTGGCAGAGGTTAGCACAGACTAACTCGAAGTCGCGGAGGAAGATATATGGTTCTTCATGATTATTTCCTCTGAACTTTAGCAATAGTGCAAGGAAATGTGGTTTGTGTTCGAACGCATCCTCAGGGGGGACAGGTCTCAACCAATTATAATCTTCATCTAATTCCGGGAGATACGTGTCTTCCATAGCAGCCTCGCCTTATTGTATTATTGCCAACTGCGTCCTAAGTAGTTCATTGGTTTGTTCAGCAGCGGTTATCCTAGCCAAGAGGGCATGGATAGGGTCATTGTTGTTCTCATCGTCAGCAGGGTTCTTCTTTGGAGGCATTGTGATTCACCTTCAGAAAGGAAGAGTTCAGTGTTAAGTGGCGGAATTGAATGAGGTTTTTGCTAAGGATAAGAGATTCCTTAGCGAAGGAGTGAAAAGAACAAGATGCTAAGACAAGGAGGATGGAGAGAGTCCTTACGAGGAAGCAGACACAAAGCAAACACAAGCCAATTTTCAAGTTCACCACTCAACACAGATGAAGGCACGTCAGGGTTCGGCCGCTTATCTTTTCAATTTTAATTTAATGACAAGACAATCTTGCAAATTAAGCGGAGTTGTTAGGTGCCGAAATATTTCATAAAGACTGTCCCGAGTTCATACAACTAGTTGCACCCACTTTCAGCCAGTATAGGTGTAAGTACGGACCGTTTAAACGGCTACTCGTGTTACTTGAGGACGGTGCCTTCCGCGGTGTCCTCTAAACCACCTACTCTGCTAAGGAAGTCGGACCGTAAATGGCTACCCGAGACCCTCACTGAAAAGTAGCTAATTGTTTTTAAAATCCGTAGTCTGAATGAAGTATTTTGGTTTGGCTCTACCCTAAGGTGTGCGATCTTGTCCTTACACAAACAATGAGTGGGTTTCTCTCCACCAAACAAAAGTAAATTTTAGGTCAGTTTATTTACAGTCGCCTTGATTAGCAGTCCCAATTTTAGATTAAGGTTATCACTATAGTTTATGTGAGCACAGAAATTCACGCCTAACGAGCAGTCCTAATTCCATTAATTCCTAAGTTGTAAAACTCAAGGAGGGTGAATCGAAAAAGCCAATGCAAGCGTAAATCAATGATGCATGCTTAAGAGGACTTACAGTGAATCCTCGCGTTCTTCATACGGGATGCAAGACAAGGAATTTAAATTTACACTAAATGGTATGCGCAGATGGAAAATGCCCTAAACAGATAGTTCTATTAGCAGGAAGAATTGATTTCAGAATTTGGCTAATGTTGAACGATCTATAGTGCGTATATTAGTGATAGTGTGGCCTAAGAATTACGAGCACAATCAATGATAGAAAAATAAGCGTATATGTGCCTAAGTCCTACGCCACTCAAGTCGGGTTCCAACCACCCAGAAGGGGTTGAAACAGACCCGACACACCACAGAAATGTTCAGTCTGAATTATTACAAGGGTTCAAAGAGAGGGACCCTGTGAATATTGCAGAAAATTAAATCTATACTAACTCTCTCACAAAATTAAAATTTGGTCTTCATAGCAGATCCTTGAATTAATATCGAAATCCAGCTCCCAGAAGTGAGGGTGTCGGTGCAAATTTCCCCAGGTGCACGTGCGTCGCACGTGCTTCTGGAGCTTTGGTTGACGAGGCTAAGGCTCGGGCGTCCGAGCCTAGGGTTCGAATCCGAGGCTGTGGCTCGGTCGACCCGAGCCTAGGTGGCGGAGGTGATGAAGCTTCGGGCGCCCCGAGCCTCGAGGCTGGGGCCGAGGCTCGGGTGGGGATGCAAGGCGGATTTTAGGCCGTTGGATCTGAGAGACATCCCTAAATCCAACGGTCGCTGTAGAGGCGACGGTGGCTCGGGCGGGGCGGCCGAAGCTCGCCACGCAAGGCGGTGGCGTCGAGTGGCGGGATGGACCTGGGTTGCGAGGCGGAGGCGCCGCGCTGTGGCGGAGGTGCGGTGGAGGCCGATCGGAGGGCGAGGGCACGTCAGAGAGGCAGGCTGAGGCTGAGGCGGCCACCACGCCAGGCGGAGCAACCGAGCTGCAAAGAAGGGCGGTCGGCTGGCTTCGAGCAGCTGAAGCGGGGCACGGAGGGCCGCGCTGTGCAGCCGAGGCGTGTGGTGCGGTCGAGGCGGTGCCTCCGCGCGAAGACGGAGGTGGTGGCGTCGAGCGGGAGGTGGGCTGCTCCTCGGCCGACACACGGCGGAGGAGCAGAGGTGCTGGAGTGGATCTCAGGAGGCGGTGGGGCTTCGGCCGGTCGAGGGTGGCGGTGGATGGAGGCGCTTGGCCGGCGAGCGTGGTTCCTGCAAGTGATTAGCCAAAAAAACACACGGGGAGGGGGACTGGGTGGGGAGGGGATGTGTGCGGCGATGGGAGAGGGACCCCGGCCTGTGTGAGGCCAGCGATGGACGCGAAAGGACAACTGAGGAGGGTTTACGTGGGATGGTGGGAGTTGCTTCGACGGTCACTCGGCCAGAGCAGAGGGAAGCTTCGACGAAGGAGCTGCACAAGGCACAGGCCTTGGATCACGCCTCAAGGTGGCTGCCGCTGTCACCGGCCGAGCTGGAAGTAGGGCGGATGCTGGAGACGAGGATGGTGGCGGAGGTTTTATAGGGGCTGGCGGGGGGGGGGGGGTGGTAACGGCCGGGGGTGGAAGGTACCGGCAGGGGGGACGTTACATGGGTTGGGAGATGTCGCAAGGAAGAAGAAAGGGCGGTCACGTGTCGCGCATGCGCGCGCGGAAGGAGGAGGCGGCACGTGCGTGGCGCGTGCGCCAAGAGAGAGAAGGGTGCGCAGGTGGGGGTGTGCCACGTGGCACCCCAAAAAATTCAAAATAAAATATGAAGAAAAATAGAAAAGAAATAGAAGGAGACCTCGAATCAAAAAATTTCATTCACAAAAGTTTTTCGTCTTGTCGAGATCTACAACTTTCATGATGGACCCGGGAGCAAAAGAGGTCACTTGTGCAAAGTGGTATTTTTGGTGGTTGTCCATGTGTATAGAAAACCAAACTTTGGAGTTTTGTAATTTTTTTGGTGATTTTAAAGGGGATAACAATTATAGAAAAATACAATAAAATACAAGAAAATTAATTACACACTAATCTAATTTTTTTGTATTTTTAGTAAATAAGAAAATAGGAAAATAAATTAGAAGTTAGAAACGCACAACTTTTGTACAGACCGACAACGGACACTTGGACTTGGTCAGTTTCTTTGATCTCAGTTTTGATCTGGATTTGGATTTTTGCGTCGCTTAATAAAACTTTCATTAAAGAACACAAATTAAGAAGAAATAAAATACAAGAGTTAATTATGTACATAAAAACTCAGGTCAAAAATAGGAAGAAGTCAAAATGCGCAAAAGAGGCCCAAAACCCAACTTTCACAAATGAGCTCCGAATTTTATGAAATTGGTCTTGTTTTGAAGGTATTTGAAAATGGAGTACTTTAAAAGTGAGTAGACCAAAATCGAACACTGTATGTGGGAGATCTGCTCATTTTAGTCTGTCAGATGTGAAATTAGACTTTGGGATTATTTGACACTTATTGGAGTTAGCAATTTTTTTGTATTTTTATTTATTAAGGCTAGTAATATCTACACAATGGAGGTAGTTTTGGGTCAATCGGAGTTAGGATGAATTAACTAAAAATGTGAGAAGTTAGCGGCTTTTTGGGCTAATTTACACTGGGGATTTTAAATGCAATTATGCATGATGAAATGCAGATATTATTCACACATGTATGAATGCTAATAATGCTCTAGTAATGATTAGTTACAGGTGAATGATGGGGAACATAGCCTAAATGACCAATTTTAGCATGATTAATACGAGATTCATCAGACAGATGATTGGTAGAGTTATTTACCCCCACAGACCTCATTCTCTCATTATATGAATAATGGGACGGGTCAACGATTTACACATACACATCCTAACTTGACCTTAGGATATAACATGGTCAACCAACCAAACCGAATGGAGAGGTCCGCCCTTTATGATCTTCCAGACTTGATTGACCTTAGAGATCAAGCTCACAATTTATCGACCTTCATACCACCCATTTAGAGAGCCTACACATACATGGGATTGGAATCATGAGCTCGATCTACAAACCCTCTGTCTATTGACTCCACCACATGAGGCTTAGACCAATATATGCCATACAGATGGTCCATACTCGACCCAACATTACATGATAGAATTTAGGTATGTTGAGTATGAGACCCTAAGTTTTCAACATTATCCCCCAACTGATCCGACTACTCCCATGATTTCTCATGAGGAATTTTTATAGGATGGCATTTCTCGGATTGTTAAAAGACATGAATTAATTGAGGATACGCTGAGAAATGACACTGACATGTTGATTGCATTTGCTGCCAGTTTGGATATGGAAGTGGAGAATGATATGAGCAGCTTTAATGTTGAAAATTTACATGACACGATAAAAATCACACACTCTGTACAACTAGAGTTACTTCTACCTCCCTCTTCTACTAACAACTTGTCCTCAAATCTATAGTATGCACATTCTACTTCACCTATAAAAAAGACTAAAAATTGTAAATCTCAAAAATACAAAAAATGAAAAACAGAAATAGCATAAAATTTGAAAATGGAAAAGATCTAGAAAAATGGATCCTAACCTTAAGGAAGAAATTGCTAAAAAAATTAATTCTAGAGCTTCCCTTAATAAAGGCAAAAGAACACTTTCCTGATCTCAAAAGATATGTAAGAAGTGAATTGATGCCTGAGAGGTTGGGCAATAAGAGAACAAGGACTCAAAGACACCTAGTGTCTATGGCCACCTCCTTAGTGATCGGGAGCAAGACCAAGAGCCATACAGTGAAGCGGTTGTTGAGGGTTGAACGTGAAATCAAAGATCATGCTAGAATCGATGATGACTCATTGATAAATACCCTCATGACCTCCATGTTTGACAAGCTCAAACTCAGACCAATCAAGAAGTTGAGAGAGATCGTTCAGCTAGCTGATCGATCTATAAAACGGTTGAGAGAAACCATTTTAGTCATCATTACTTTCCAGGTGCTATACTCCAAGTAGACTTTATGATCATTGATATTGAGCATCAAGGAGAGTTCACCCAGTCTCCATTTATTCTCGGAAAGCCGTTCTTAGCCTTGGCTAAGGCGACTATAGATTGTGAGACATAGGAGATCGATTTTACAACATTGAGAGCACTCCAACCTCACCCATTTTTTGAGGACACATGATACTCAAAGATAACCCACAAAGTTGTAGACAACCGTAATTGTCAAGCAGTAGATGAGTCTTACCCCTCTGTTACACCTGAGATGGAGACTAATGAGAAGACCCATGGTACTGAGACCTCCCACACTAAGAAGATTCTACCCAATGTTTGCTACACCACCTCCATGAGAGCTTTTGTGAAGGACTGACACACAGAAGCTTCTCCTGATCCGAATTTCGAGCCTACATTGTTATAACCACCAACCAGAGAGATGGTCAATCTAAAAAGGAAGTCGTTTTATTCTAGTCGATTTTTCTAGCGAGAAGATTTAAGAGAACAGATTCCTTGAGGTGTTTTTCCCTTGAACCATCTCCTCAAGGCGCATCATTCTCATCGTCCTCTCCATACTTCAAGTTAAAATCGACTATGGTGGTCTCCTCTGAGGATTCCTCTTTAGATTCCAATGATGTGATCATTATAAATGGGTATGGCAAGGTTGTCATTCAACCATACTCGAGCAAGCAACCCTGTGTCGATCGTCGTTGGATATTCCATCCTCCTCTCTATTATCCTTTTCAGATGAATCCCACAACAACACATGTCTGCACTTCATTTTCCCTCTCCGTTATCGTAAGAATGTCTGTTGCAAATCTTCTTAATCCTTGTATATTCTCATCCCACCTTGTATAAGTTTTCTTTTTCTTCCCTCCCTCCACCATGATTCGCATCACTAGCCCCAGTTATGTCTCATTTTCATTTTGGGGCTATCCTTAGGATGACTAGATCCTAAGTATGGGGGGTGAGTGACCCGAGTGCTATTTCTCTTATTTTTATTTTCCTTTTTGTATATTCTCTCCCACTCTCATTGGTCTCCTAGTATTGACCACTAATCCACACTTAGGGTGACCAGAGCCTAAGTATGGGGGGGAGGGGTGATGCCCGCTATGTATTGTCCATCCACTTTTTTTCTCTTCTCTTCTTGTTTTTTATTCTTTTTTACCTACTTCTGCTTAGCATGAGCTATGTCTTTATTTCACTTTGTGCTATGAAGTCATATCACATGCTAAGTATAGGGGGGTTTGTATATATTACATATATACTTTACCTATAGCTCGTACTTTGACTTGTTTTGCTAATAAAATAAGGGGTTATGGGTAAATACTTGTAACTTTTGTAAAATTTATAACCTTTTGTTTTACTTGTAAGTAATACACACTTTTTATAAAAAAATGTAAAATTAGGGGTATACCAAAAAATAAAAAAAGAAGTTTGAGAAAATAAAATCAAAACTTTTTCAAAAAACTTTAAAACATCAAAAATATTTTCAAAATATTGCACTTCAAAAAAAAGTTTGAAAAAGAAATAATTTTCAACTAAAAATGCATTTCAAAAATAAGCAAAAAAAATAAAAAACTAACTACTAAGTGGTTTAGTCCCTGACTCTTACACATTCACACAAGACCTATGTAGTTCAAGAACACTTAGTTTATGAGGTCCTATAATTCATAATTAATCGACCATATTCATTATGGTCTATGACTTAATTATTAACACTTCCCTAATTTGAAATATATGCATGCTATATTGCATACTTAGTCTCTACCTTAAGAGTATGATCATCATTTGCAATTATGATGAGATGAGTTGATGTTTCACTTGAGGGACTGGGATGTGGGATATGAGTATGGACCTGATTTCATAATACTCAAGGATGTGATGAAAAAAATGAAGGCTTCATGAAACCTGAGTGTCATCACCTTAATCCAGTATGTAAACATGGTTCTTGTACTAATCTCTTGATATTGACCAATGTGCCAGGGTATGATAAAATTAATAAATTAGTTGATCCGTTTACGCTAACTTGGTAAAAGCAGTGCTAGCCAAAAAGAAAAAAAGAATGATGAAAGAAAAGCACTCATTACAAAGTCAAATACAAAAGAGCTTACATCAAGAGCGCTCCCAACCATTTTTTCAAAGTGTCTACTTTGACCAAAGCTAATTAGGTCAAATGAGTTGGGCTAGTACCTCAAAAAGGGCTCTGCATCATAACCAATGTCACGACCCATCCCACTAGCCGAGACGAGCGTGGCAAGTATCCTCGTAATATTTCTTATCTTAATTAAGATATCCATAAAAATTTCGGCAGCAATTCCTCTATAATTTGGAGTTTTCCCAAAAACGCCAACCTGTACTGGAAGATATATTACATAAATCCAACAATATCATCACCCAATCCAATCATAAGCAATATTAATCAAAATCATCAACATCAACACCTATCAAACCCATATCTAACATCCATATATATAATATCAAAAGTATCCAACCAACTGCTCTGTATACATAACAAAAATTAACTGGAGTATCTCAAATGATTCTTTTTTTCTTTTTCTGCCAACGAGTTTTCATGTGTTAAATCATACATAACATTACCTGACGATACAAAAACTTTCACCAAAAGTTGTCAAAAAATGCTATGACGGCAACAACCTCCAACTAGGGTCAGTGACATAATATTTTTTTATAACCAACACAAGTCTGGGTGTAAGTATATTAGATACTTAAAGAAGACATACCCCGATGTACTCCCAGGAAAATAAGTACAAGCGACTCAAAAACTCTTGATGGATACATTGATTCGAGATCAAAAATACATGTGTTGAGTAACAAGGAACTCGAGAGGATCCTTTTTACAATGAGAGGGAGAGAAGAACTGCAGAAACCTATACCCTCCATCAACTGGCCTTTCATCTTCACTTTCAAGTGTGACAAGCTAAAGAGACATTGGATTGGATGTAAGAAATGGACTAATAATATATATTTATCTTGTAAATAAGTCACAAAATAATTCAAAATAAAAATAAAAAAATAAAGTGTTGAATATTATTTGTAAATAATCCCCTTTAAATAACCAAAATTCCTTGATTTTTATTAATATCATATAAACTCCTTTTGACTTAATTCTTTTTTAGCTTGTAGATAAAAATGTATATAAAAATACAAAAATATAAAACAATTTCCTATCTTGAGTATATACTTTTAGATCTTAAACCGAAAAAACCGTAAAGTCCAACTTCTTGACTAAATTTCCGCTCCGTATGAACTCCAAATTCACCAAACTCACATTTAAAGTTCAAGTTAGAAAATTATCTATCCGATGAAAGTGAATTCATTAAAATCAGAGCTTGTTTGCAAAATATCAGTTTTGAGACCTAATTGTATCTTGTACATATTCACTAACTTTGTTTTATTATTTCATGTATATATTTAACTCTTTTTGAGTATTTCTTTTCCATTTCTTTTTTTTTTTAAATTTATGTTTTATAAAATGCATTAGATTCAAATCCATAAAAAAAATCTTAAAATCATAGAAAAAGATGTGTTGTGACTTTGTATATAATTTACATACTTTTCCTTTCTTGATTTTTATTTCACTTTTTTATATTAAAAGTCCAAAAAAAATTAAAAAAGCTGTGAAATTTATGTTTTTATTATTTCAAATGCATTTCAAAAATATTTTGGTGTACATTTTTTAATTTTGCATTTGAGGCCTACATGAAAAATGCAGATCCCATTTGTATCTACATTATTCATGTTAACATTTCTTCTATTTCCTTTTACTTTTTCTTTTATTATTTTAAGTATCATAGTTAATTTTAATTTATTATTTTATTTCTTTTACTCATTCTCTACTCCAACTTCCCATCCAAGTTACCTTCTCCATCTCTGTTCTAAGTCCTCCATCTTCTTCCTTTTATTCTCTTCTCCTTCTTCATTTTTTTTATCCGTCGTTTCGAGAGAAGAGAGGTCGAGCCCCTTTAACCTTCAGGTGATAGCTAAAGGTGATGAGTTGAGCAATGACAACCTCACAGGCGAGATCCGCAAGCCGAGCTTTCGAGCTCGAGAAACAAGTTCTTGACCTGTATGTCTTCAGTGGCCCAGTCTTCACGCAACAAGCTGGTGCTCCACTCCACGAGAAGCCTCTAAGGAGCTTGCTTCCGTGCATGCACATCAACAACTTGTCTAGAAAGGAGGCACACAACACCTCAGCCATGCGCTACCAATGGCCACACCACCCTACGCAACGACTGCCACCCACCATAGAACAATCTTCTACTCACCAACATTGCACCCTCCTCCACACAACCGTCGCATGCACCCAAGCATGACCCCACATCTTCTCCGCGTGCGGCTGTGCGCTGCTGCCTGGAGCTGCTTGCACCTTGTCACCACTCGTCGCCCACCTCCATATGCGACCACACCATCTTGTTGCCATACCTCAACTGCCACGCGTGGCCGGGTCCCACAGCCAGCACTCACGACGCTGCCGTGGCCCCTATCCCCGTGCACCTCTACAGCAAAACTGTCATCGCTGCGCTTGCCACCACACGATCCCATGATCTTCAGGAACCCATGGCATGAGGGGAAGAAGATGCCCTCAAATGCCCTTTTGGGCAAATTGTGAAAATCATCCTGGAGGTATGTGTAATTAAAGAAGTGCCCTTAGGCACAACTTTTTTTTGTTGAATTATTATTCTTGTATTGCATTGATCCCCCTGTATTTATGCTTGATTTTGGATCATCATGATTAATCAATTTGTTAAACTAAAAATATTTTAATGTTCATCATTTCATTTCTACCAAAATAGATATGGTTTATAATTTTGTGACTTGGTGTTGATTTACTAAAACTTAGAGATTGAAACTCATTGGTGATTTATCCATTTATGCTCTGAAAATTATATTGAGTCACTGCTTGCTTTGAAAATTTCCATAAATTCATATATTGTGCATTTAATTGCGCTTAACTTATATTCAAATTTCATTAACAATGGAGTTATCAAGTTCTTGAAATAAATTATTGAGTGAAATTTGTAATTGATTTTTAATTTAATCCACACATAAATTTTTCTGAAAACTCAAGTTTACTGAATTGAACATTAGAATATCTTTTTGAGATAGTTTTGGTTTGGCGTGATTTTTCATTGTGGATTTGTTAAGAATTAATTATTCAGATTCACTATATTTCAGTAAAAAAATCATAAAAAATCAAATACCATTAGAAAATTCTAAAAATTATAGTAGGTGTATCTCATCGTATTTAAGCTTCTGCCTAAGTTTCATAATTTTTATACACTGTTTGTTCCTAAAATTGCATAAAAATCCGAAAAAGTGTATTTTTCATTGTTACATTTTAACCCTGAAAAATCAAAAAAATAGTTTTTGCTTGTATAATTGAATTAGGTTTATAGAAAAATATCACTTGGCTAATTTGATCTGATTTTGAATTATAAATTAATTGGGATAAGTTGTTTGTTTCTCTTAAGAACTTAATTCATTTGCTTTTGCATTTTCATTCATATTACATAAAAATATCAAAAAAATATTTCACCTGAAAATCGTGCATTAAGTGGATAATTTGATCTCTAAGTTGTTCCTTTGCCTCCTTATGTCGACTCTAGGGCTTGTCAAGGTTAAAAATACATAAAACCGTACAGTGATTAATTTATTTATAATTGTTGTATGGTTTGTTTTGATTGATCCCGACTGCCCAACTATAACAATTCGACTAAATTAACATAGGGTAATTCACTGATCATCAACCACCTCGATTGCAGTAAAGACACACACACACACAGGAGGTGGCCTCGAGATCCCCTACACAATGGCGGTCTCGGATAGTCGATCCGAGCAACTCCTCCAGCGATGGAGGTAGATCTCTTGCGAGAAATCTTGCCAAGAAGGTGGTGCTCCGGTGAGGGAAATGGGGTGGGCGACCATGGTTTGAGAGAGCAATCCACCTATCTCATATTTATAGAAAAATGGTGGTATTCGGATCCGGTTCAGATATGGATACGACTTTTGACCCCTCATCTCAAAATGTCGATATCTTGAGCTAGGAAGCTCCGGATTCAATGTTCTTTACCCTGTTGAAAGGTCTCAACGAGCTTTACGAAGTAATGTATCATTTACATTTTTTTTGAATGTCAGAACCTCTCCGGATTTTAAAGTAAAGATACATGATTTTACACATATAGGGTGGGCAAGTTCAAATAATTTTCAAGAGAAGCCACGTAATGGTTCAGGCAGTCTATAGCCTCGGCCAGCCAACCCTATAATACATGATTATGATTATACCATGTAATAGTTAATAACTATCAAAGGTTCTACGTGTAATCTAGACTATAGAAAATTCAGCACGTAATTATGAAGTTAAATAAGATTATGTATGTAAAATACTCGAAGAAATAAAACTTTTTTTTTCAAATAATAAATGCTTCCACCGAACAAGGAAAACATTCCGCTCCCAATCATCCCACATTCTTTGCTGACAGCTCGCCTCACTCTCTCCGCCCCAATCACCAACAACCAACAATGGCATCCTTCCGCTTCCCCTTTTTCTTCTTCCACGGCCCCAATATAAGCACTCCTCCCATCTCCGCCGCCGCCGTCGTTGCCGCCGCGGGAGTTGGCGCGGGCCTTGCCATTGCGTTAACTTCGACGAACCGATCTCTCCCGGATCATCTGAGTCGGTGGACTCGCCCTTCCCCTGCTTGGGCTGCACTCTCCTTGGAGGATATGGCTTCGGAGACGTCAGTGGAACCGAGGACCGGGACCACATTCCCTGCTGTGATCGATGGTGGGCGCCGGCTTCTGGGGGTTGGGCTGAGGAGAAAGAGCGTCTTTGGGTTGAAGAACATCGACGTCTATGCTTATGGTGAGTATTATAATTGGATGGAATGATTTGGCCGCTGGAATATGTATTTCCTCTTTTTCTGTGGATCTGTTCATGTGTTTTTTGGTGTCGCGAGGAAGATTTTCTTCCCAAGAAGTTCGGCTAATGAAATAATAATAATAATAATAATAATAATAATAATAATTTGTGTAAAATTACTAAAAAAAACTATCGATTCCTTGGTTGAGAAGAGACGTTATCCATGGTTCCTTTCCCCAGTTGGGATGAATGGAGGAGGGGAAAAAGCTGCATGTAAATATTAATGTGAATACCAATTTCGCCTCTTCATTTTCTCCATTTTAGACCATCTCCCATTCTGTATTTTGATTACTTGATTAAGTCGAGGAGTTCCAAAGTCTTTTGTAGGCCTCTTTGCCGTTTATGGGTCCATTTCTAGATGTGGTAGGATTGGACTGTTCTCTTTACATCCCTACCTATTATTGATTTGGGGGCTGATACTCTTATGGCCCGTATTTCTTTTCCTTCTCATGAATTTTCCTTGCATCTTCTCATCATGTGGACTACTGTTGTCATGTGTGAATGCTTGATTGCTTAGCAACTGGTTCATCACTAGCTTTATCATTTGTCACGTGAGATGTGGATTTAAACGCTTTTATTTTGCCTATAATCCGAGGGATTGGTTTTTTTTGTTGAGTAATAGTTTCATTAAGTTTTGAATGAGTCATTTGAAAGGTTGATGCAAATAAATAGATTTTTGTTTGATATATCCTGGCTACACATCCTCGTTTAACTTAGGTCATCGAATCAAATTAAACTTTGATGAACAACTAATTGATTTCAATATCTCTATCTTTCTACATGCTAGAAAAAAGGTTGGTTTACTTCATTCTTGAATGTTTAGTTTATTTATCAGTGTACATAAAATGTGATTTTTTGTGAATATTAGGGGGTAGATGGATTTATTTTGGAAAAAAACCCTGTACATGTGCCTGCGATCAAGTTAGCATTTTCCTAGTTTATTTTGAAAAACAACCTTACGGATACCTGGGAAAAGAGACCACATGTTTATATGCAATAGTCAATATGAGACTAATAGGAAGAAGGAAACTGTTGAGCTATATTCTTGACACATCTGTATACGCGCCTTGAGTGACACACTAAGCTGATGTAATAAATGCTGTAATTGAAAATGTGCTATGAAAGGAGGAAGGAAAATGTGCTATAAGCAGAAAGAAAGGTATTTGTCTTATTATAAAATATAATGACCCCATTTCAACTTAAAAAAGCAACCTTTTATATGATTTAGTAAAAGTAGTGATTTTGAGTTGCCTTAAATCCTAACCATCAGTTAGTCCTACGTGCTCTTTGTTTATGACCTCCTCAACAAAATATTTGTTTATCAATTTGGTCGGTTGTTTTGAGTTTATGCATTTTTCTTCGTGTATCATAAGTCACTAAATAAACACACCAAATCTAGGGCCAGATTTCGAATAAGCTATGTTTATAGCCCCTTTTCATTCTTCTCTGTATTAATTGGAGAAAAAATGAAGTCATATAGTATTATGAGATGTCTATCCCTCTATATATATAGGAGTGGTACAAATAATGCAAGGATATACATAAAAGAGATAACAAAATAGTACATAAATAACAGAAAAGATACATCCCCAACTCTATGCTATCTCAACCCAAAGCTAGAGCATATATATCACACATGCTCAACTTGGAAAAACACCGATTAAATAGGATCACTGCGAGAGTCTTTCTTAAGATACATTTGGATTATGGAGAATACACTTCTTGTTTGTTGAAGTAAATAATGCGGAAGTAGAATCAATAATCAAGAAATAATAAAAAACATTGAATATTCAGGATTTACATAGAACTCGACTCCGTGAGGAGCTGGATGAAACCACGGGAGAGTCTCTAGGGTTGGATAATCTATTGTGAATCTCTCAATGAATACATGGGGTGCTGGGCTTCTTATATAGCCCCATAGACATATCGAAGTCTCATTTATAGATGATGTGGGGTTAAACAAGACAACATGGCATCTTCATTCGATACATATGAGAGAGACGGGAGAAGACCTACTTGGAGCAGTCACTGCTAGGAGAAGAACCACAGGAGGACATGTTTGCAATGATCAGGATGTGCCTGTAGTAGAGTTGCTGCGATGACCAAGATGTACCTGGAGTAAAGTCGCTCTAGAAGACCAGCACGAAGAATAGTCGCACTAGGAGGAGACTTGTGTGAAAGTAGTTTATGTTCGGTGAAGATGGGTAACATGCAGTAGTAGTCTGGAGTGTTGGTCGTTATGTTGTGGATGGGGGGTAGAAGTCTAAGATGATCCCAATTCAGGATGAGATACCTTGGTATATGTTATTCGCTGATGATATTGTATTGAATGATGAGACTAGAGATGGAGTAAATGAGAAGCTTGAGGTTTGGAGACATGCCTTATAGACTAAAGGATTTCGTATAAGTAGGTCTAAGACTGAATATATGGAGTGCACATTTAATGGAAGCAATGGTGAAGGGATCAAGGTAAAGATTGGTGATGATAACATTCAGAAGAAAGATTCTTTTAGATACTTGGGGTTGGGATATATTTTGCAACATGATGGAGAAATCAATGGAGCTGCTACTCATAGAATAAATGGAGGTCAGCTAAAGTAGAGAGGAACCTCTACTGTTTTATGTGATAAGAAAATTTCTTTTGAAAATGAAAGGAAAGTTTTACAAAGCAGCCGTAAGACCAGCTATGCTTTATAGATATGAATGTTGGCATGTGAACCATATAGACATGTGCAGAAAACGACAGTAGCAGAAATGAAAATGCTAGTTGTATGTATGGTCATACATGTAAAGATCGGATTCAGAATGATGCGATCAAAAGGAAAGTCAGTGTAGCTCCGATAGAGGATAAAATGAGAAAATCACTTAATATGATTTGGCCATTTGCAAAGGAGGTTGATTGATGCAACAGTTAGAAGATACACGTTTTGGGATGTTGAGCCGGCTAAGAGAGGACGAGGAAGGCCTGAGAAGTGCTGGAATGAGACTATCTGAAGGGATTTTAATTTTTTGGATCTAAGTCCGAGAATGGCCCAAGATAGATCTGAACAGAGGTAAAGAATCCATGCAACTGACCCTACTTAATGTGGTAAAAGGCTTTGTTGTTTTTTTCATAAGCCATACCTTTTTTTTGCTTTTCTCTTTTTTCAATTGTCCCCTTTTTTCCGACCCTCTCCCTTTTTTGCAGAATAGTGGCCCAATTGGCCCTAAAAAGTATCTCCTCTCTCTTTTTCTATCCGGAGTCCTTTTTTTGGTAGCCTTGAACCAATCGAACCCAAAAGATTCAACCCTCCCCTTTTTTCTTCGTGGGCTTGCTGGTCAAGATAGAAGGGGCCAAATGATAGCAGACATAAGTCAAGATAGAAGGGGCCAAATGATAGCAGACATAATTAATTTTTTAAAGGAGGGGTATCCGGCGCCCTCTGTCTTCTCTTCAAAAGACTGACTAGGGTTCCCAACATGGGGCATCAAGATTTAACGTCGCCATTGCGTGGATATTGGGTCGTAAGGTGCTGCTGCCTCGAATTGTTGGAGGAGTAGCACACGAAGCCTTTATCGTGCTTGAAGGCAATCAGAATCGAGGGTCGGGGGTTGTTCATTTGAGTAGGTGACGTCAGGGTTTGGAAAGAGTCCCGTTGTTTGGCACGAGAGGCGATGCCTTTTGGAGTGGGATGGTGTTGCCATGGAGAAGGGAAGTGTCCATGATATTTTCTTCCTGGAGATTCGCTTGGAGAGGGGTGGCTTCGCAGTAGGGTTCCCAATGTGAGAGGACCCATTGCCAAAAATAGCCTGGAGGAGGAAGATCCTCAGGCGATGGCATTGCATATAACTCATCGATCTGCTGACGAAAGAGGTTCCGCCAATAGTCTATTGTGTGGGAAATTTCTTGGTTGTGAGATTTGCGGTGCCTGGAGATCTGGAGGTGACAAGCTAGAACGTTGCAAGATTTACACCATGATATTGATCGAAGCCGATGAGGCTGGGGCCTGCCTGCAATGGTTTGGATTGCATGCGCATGGAGAATATTTTGTGTGGGGAAAAAGCCCGATGCATGGAGCTGCTTCTGGAGATGCGATGAAGACCAATGAGCTTTAGAGATTCCGTGCAAAATTAGGGTTTCATCAGAATTCCTAGAGCTCCCGAACTTGAACAGATCATCATACATGAACATAATCTCAACCATGAACAAAATAATATTCAAGAACAACATTTTTTTTGAGGCCCAAAAGAAGGGGGAGACACTCAGCGGTGTTCACCCCAATTTATTAAAAAAGAAAGGAAAATACACAATACCGAGAAAAAGAGGAAAAAAGAAAAGCAAAAGCTGTACAACAAAGCTCCACCGTCCCCACAAAACAAACACCACACCGGGGCCTAAACCGCAACCCAATCAGCCACAAGTCTCGCAGAATGAATAAGCACGTTGTCCTTGTAGAATCGTTGTCCCGAGAAGATGGCCCCATTCCTCCCCAACCAAATCGACCAGAGCCTTGCAATTGACATCAAGACGACCCTTCGCTCTCTGTTTCTGTTAAGCACCAGCGACCCACAAAAAGCCGCCAAGTCATCCGTTCTCACCCAATCCACTTCCGCTTCCTCCCAAACCCCTCTTACCGTTAGGAAAACGAAGAATAAATGCTCAATGGTCTCCACTGCCGAATCGCATAACACACAGGTAGCGGATACATTGCCCAAAACCCTCGCGCAACAATCTCTCGTCATCAGCCTCTGTCTGCGGAAAAGCCATAGAAAGAAGCCAATGCGCTCAGGGATCTTCAGGCTCCAGAAAAAGAACAATCATGCTTCAACAAATCAGACCGCGCCGGTGGGGGCCCAATCAAAGCCCCATAAGCTTTCCGCGTCGAAAAGGGACCACCCCTCCAGGCCCAGTGATCCCGACCATCACCAGGCCTACCCGCGTCACCGATGGCGTCCAAAAGGGAGATAAAATCATCAAGCCTCTGTTCCGAAAAATTTGCCAGGAAGGGCGGACACCAACACCCATCCGCCCAACAAGAAGCGATTGAGGCATCTTTGTCAGCCGCCAGCGCAAACAACCGCGGGAACCGCATATTCAAGGAACCCCTTCCCGTCCAATCGTCCTTCCAAAATTTAAACAACTCACCATTCCCCACCACCGGCACAAACAACAAAATATTCTTATCAAAGATCTCCTGGACCCCACGCCAGAACGGAGTAAGAGCCCCGACCACACCAGCCCTCTCTCCCACCACCCTTTGTTCCCCATGAATCTCCCTTAGGATGCCGGTAAAGAAGTTACCATCCCGGCCCCAAAACCTACTCGCCCATTTTAGAAGAAAAGCATCATTAATTAGCTCCAGTCTCCGCACGCCCAAACCACCATCCTGTTTGCTTCTAGTGACCTCATCCCACGCCACCAAATGCAGCCCCCCCGCCTCACCACTCCTCCCCCACAGAAATCTACGCATACATTTTTCAAGACGTGTGCGGATCCCCACCGGCATACGACGATTTGATAAGTAGAACACCGGAATCGAAGAGAGGACTGCCTTGAGAAGAACCAGCCGACTCCCTCTTGAGAGCAAGGCCGACCGCCACCCAGCCAGGCGCGTCTCCACTCTCTCGATGACCATAAGCCAATCCCTAATCTTGGCCCTCCCCACCACCAACGGCAAACCAAGGTAATCAATAGGTAACTCACCCGGAGGAGATCCCAAGACCCGGCCGTACTCGATCGCCTCCGCCTCCGACATCCCAAAAGGAATCACCTTGGATTTGTTCCCATTCTTGTACAGACCCGATAACTCACTGAAGAGATCCAGCGTCGCCGCCATCCCGGAGACCTCAGATAAACCACCCTCAATAAAGCAAATGGTGTCATCCGCGAACTGGAGCAAGGGCACCTGCATCTCGCCCTTGGAGTAACCCCTCGAAAGCCCCGCATCAATCACGCGGTCCGTCATGCGAGCCAAGACATCAACAACCACGACAAACAGAAGAGGAGCGAGGGGACACCCCTGGCGCACCCCCCTCCTAGGCTGGAACAAGCCCCCATCCACACGGCCATTGATCAAAACAGAGAAGGACACGATGGTCACGCAACGCCACATCCACAATATCCACACCTCTGGGAAACCACGCCTCCTCAGAACCGATTATAAGAAACTCCACTCGAGGCAATCGTAAGCTTTGGCGAAATCGACTTTCCACAGCACCCCCTGTTTTCCGGACCTCTTCCAATCCGCAACCAACTCCAACGCCACCACAATGCAATCCGAAATCTGCTTGCCCCGAAAAAGGCCGCCTGGATCGGGGAAATAATCGAGTCCAAGACCCGAGCAAGTCGACGAGCACCCTGGCGACAATAAGATAGATGCCATTGGATACTGAAATGGGGCGAAAATCCTCAACACGCTCCGCCACGACAAACTTAGGAAGCAGCAAAATGAAGGCCCTATTAATCCGATCAAATCCCGCATTCCCATTGCAAAACTCCGCAACAACCTCCAACTCATCCTCACCCACCACCTCCCAAAAATCCCGATAGAACGCCACCGGAAAACCATCAGGGCTCGGGGAACCATCCTCGTTTAAGTCCCACACGGCCACTTTGATTTCCTCCAATGATATCGCCCGAGTCAAATCCGCACAAGCCGCCTCAGAAATGGGCGGCTCCCCACAACCTAACCATCGTCACCTCCTCGGGGAGCGCCTGGCGTTGAAGCACCTGAAATGGTCAGTAATGGCACGCCCCATCTCTCTGTCCCCCACATACCGCACACCACTTATCGTAATAGAGCGCAGCGCATTGTAGCGCTTCCTTCCACTAGCCACACGGTGAAAGAAGGCCGTATTGGCATCACCCTCTTTGATCCAAGACATCCTCGACCTTTGACGCCATTCCGTGGCCCGCTTCAAGTCCTCCGCCGCAACACGCTTCTGCGCTAGAGAGTGCTCACGAAGCTCCTCAGCCAAAAGCTCCTGATCGTTCTCAATAACATCAAACTTCGCAATGACTTCCTCCGCCTCCACCCTGGCGGCGACCCTAGCCACCCTCGACTCCCTCTTGAATAACGCCAGCTTTTTCCGCAACGATGAGAGCTTCTGATCAAATTTTGAGGCCGCGGACCCCACAAAAGACGACTGAGCCCAGTGCGACGTCACCATATCCTTGAAATTCGCCTCATGTAGCCAACATTTCTCGTATCTAAAGAGGCCCCTCACCGTAGGGACCTCACCGGACTCCCAGAGAATAGGCGAGTGATCCGAAAAAGAGTGAGGGCGAGAGGACACCGTGCAAATAGGGTCTCCATAAGCTTCCCAAAGGCCAAGAAACGATCAATCTGAGAGCGGGAATTACTATTCCTCCATGTGTACTTAGTATCATCTGCCATTAGAACCTCTAAAGCCAGTGAGTCCACCACCTCAGCAAAGTCCAAGGAGCCCGGGTCCTGGCCACCCCTGGACCGGGGACGATCCGACGAATGAAGCGTAACATTAAAATCTCCCCCAATGATCCAAGGAATCCCCTCAAACGCCCTGCCAGCAGTACGTAAATCCTCCCATAGCTCCTTTCTTTTCATGTGGCAACAAGGGCCGTAAATACACGAGAAGGCGATGGGCACCACAGTATCTCCCCGGACCAGCAAAACGGATATCATATGCCTCCCCATAATCACAGAGCTGAAGGAGAAAGCCGCCGACCTCCACGCAATTAACATACCCCCCGCCGCACCGTCCGGATCCACCGCCCTAAACTCATCCAAACCACCCGTACCAAAAGAGCGCCAAAGGACATCATCGACCCCCTCAGCTTCGTTTCTTGAATGAAAACAATATCACAACCCCACTCGGAGAATCTAGAATCCAAAGTCCTTCGCTTATCAGCGTCCCCCAGGCCCCTAACATTCCAGGACAAAACCTTCATTAAGACAACCGTGGTTGACCCCCAATGGGAATAATTCCAGCCGCCGCCGCAACGGAATTACTCAAAGTCGCACAAGAATGTTGTAGAGAGGATCCCGCCCGAGATCTGTTTCGCCTCATATATCTTTTCCCCGATCTCCTGTCAGAAAGGCTCCCCACATCACTAGCACTGTCCATTTCTGGCAGAGGCCCCGAATGGGTTGGAGAGGAAAACACCGCAAAAGAGTCGCCCTCACCCAAGAGAAGAGGGTCCAAGGAGGGCCCACTGGGCGACGCCTCCGGCGGGTTCAAAGCTCCCCGAGAGTAATCAGAAGCCCCCAAAACGGCCAGGTCGCAACCGGAAGATGGATGCACTGCCGAGACGGTAGCCAGCCCTTCAAGATGCGTCAGGCGGGCCATACCCGGATCCGCCATAGAGAAGACAATCGATTCATGGGAACCTCCCTCCCTTCGCCAGGATCCGATACCAAAATGGCCTTCGAAGTCCAACGCCGCCTGACCCGAAATCGGACCTGAATAACAAATTTGGAGAGCACGATCCAATTTCCACGACCGAAAACCGAAGAGAGAATCAACCTCAGATGCCACCTCACCATGCAAATCGTCTCTTGCAGGAGAACAACACGATACCCTAGTCTGGACCCCGAAAGGACGTGAGGAGTCCATCAAAAAGGGCGACGCTTCGGAACGATCCACATGCAACGCCACCTGGCGGCCAGAAGACGAGGCGCCATCAACCCTCGGGACCTCCGGCCCGACGACCACGGACGCTGGTGGGAGCGCCACCGCCGACGGTGCAGGCGGCTCGATGAACGACAGCTCCACCCGAAAACGAGAGCGACCAATCTTCAAAGATTCAAAGAAGACATTGCCAACCGCTTCATCAAGTAAACCCTTACTACACTCCATCAGGACACACGTGACCCTCCAGTCCGAGCACGGCCTGAGGCCATCCTCCACGACTGCAAGAATCTCCCCCCACCGCCGGAGAGCCCGACCAAGGCAATGAACAGTCCTCGAGAGGAAAGGAACGCCTCGCACCTCCGCAACGCACACCTCGACGCTCGAACAAGCACCATCCGCAAAGCGCATCGCCCTCCAAAATATGTCTTCAGTTGCACCATTCCGAATAAGCCTTTCCCGTTGATCCGGGGAGAGGCCACGAATACAGCAACGAGTATCATCCAACGCCGCAGTCTCCAGCAAAATTAGGACCCAGGAAGGCATGCAAATGGGTCCTCACATCATCCCAAGCAATGCCTCTCCGTGAAGCAACCCCTACAACCGCTACTCTCTCTTCTCCCCCCTGCAGAATCTTCCCATGCAAACCTCCTTTAACCGGTTCTTCTCCCTCCACGTCCTTCAAACCGACAGAGGTAACACCTCCACCCACCTTACCAATTCCACCGCCACCCGAACACGAGACAACGCGAGAACCTTCCACCACTTGCGCAAAGGAGCGCACCCCCTCCCTTCGAAGGGCGCCGAACAAGCCGCCCGCGAAAACTCCGCATCCCCACGCCTCACCGAACGCCCTGCCAAATGAGAAGAGGAGTTGCCACGACCAGCATCGAACCAACAAGTATCTTTCCGATGCCCGACCTTCCCACAACCATAACACCTAGAGGGGAGCTCATAGGCCGAAGCAATGTGACCACGCTCGCCTCACCTGAAGCAACGCTTCCCAAGTTTCTTGTGAGAGACCTGCACCCACTCACCAGCCTGCACATCCCGGTCCACGCCGCCTTCAGCACGACCACCAAACTCCTCCCGAACAAGAGAACCACCACCGACCCCGAGCACCGCCCCCTTCCCCTTCACATCTCCCCACCCCGCGCTACCCCCTCCAACCGCCCTCGTCGAGCTCTCCATCTTTTTCCCTCGAAGCTCGGACGCTCCACCCACTTTCGCCTTCGCTCTCCACCAGCGCTCCATCTCCGTTCAAAGTTCAGAAGATCTCAAGAACAACATTATAATCAAACTTAAAAAATCAAACAGCAAAATTGAACTGCTCTAATATCATGTTGAAATTAATAATGTGGAAGTAGAATCAATAGTCAAGAAATAATAATATTGAACACTCAGAATTTACATGGAACCCTACTCCGTATGGAGTATGATGAAACCATGGGAGAAGGCTTTTAGGGTTAGATGTTCTATTGCAAATATTTCAATGAACACAAGAGGTGTGAGGTTTCTTATATAGCCCCACAGGTAGCTCGGAGTCCTACTACTTATAGATGATGTGGGGCTAAACATAGCAGAGATCTTTGTACTCTTTGGAGGATGTAATTCGTTGTAATATTTTATAGTTTAATATATTTGGTGGTGGGCTCCAACTTTTGGGATGCCACCCCTTTCCTTTTTCAAAAAAATGTGCGGCTAAACGTGAGAGCTTATGGTAATTGGATCTTGGAGAGATCTAGTTACCCATCTATTACATACTCTAACATGATTTAAATGGTAAGTGTAGTTGTAATATCGTATGTCTAAACTTGAGTTGTTATTGAAGAATACAACTTATCGGGTTTTGATCCAATTAGATCATATTGCAGTCACTCAAATACTTAAGCCAAGTTGTTAAGTATCTATCCTGTGCTCTCATAGCTCACCTTCACTTTATAGAAGTTTCCACTATAGAACTATTTTCGGAGTATTATGACCTCCCTCATTTATATTCGCAACATCCTTATTGCAACATGATCTAGTCATTTTACTAGTAATAGTCGCGATTCCAAATTTTGGATAAAAATTTTCTTATTCGCAATATCCTTATTGCGACATGATCTAGTCATTTTACTAGTAATAGTCACGATTGCAAATTTTGGATAAAAAATTTCTTATAACTCTTTGTAGGGGTGGATTTATCTCTCAGGATGCCTTTTCTACCGTTGGTAATGTCTCAAGTTCATATTCAAGCTGTTATTAAGGAAAGTCAATCTTGACAACTTATTAGTTTCTAGCATGATTAGACCTATTGATCAAAACTCAGAATTCTTAAGCATAAGTTGTCAAGTGGTCATCCTTCACTCTTACAATCCACTCTCACTTCTTGTGAATAATATTGTACATGGGATTATGCTTGAGATGTTTTAACAATATAATTCCATAGAAATATTATCCGATATAACGATAATCTAGAATAGTAACTTTGGGCATAACCTCAAATGTTGATTTTAACATTGTTCCATGAAAGGGAAATTTTGGAAAATTTTATCCATATTATCGAAAATCGTGAAAATATCTCTCAAAGTTGAGTTTCTCCACAAACTAAGGACTTTAATGTCTTTAGTTGATAAATAAAATTTAAATACTTATTTGTTGCTAAAATAAATGTGTAATTAGAAGGTTTGACATGCACCACAGTTACACATACAAGCCCTTGGCAACTCATTTATGCAATGTTGGAGAATGTAATAGAGTGGTAATTAGATCTCTTAAGGATCCAATTACCACACACTCATGTGTAGTCCCACATCTACTATCTGGAGGACCCTGGTCTGTCTGTGAGGCTATATAAGGAGCCTCACACCCCCTGTACTCATTATGAAACTTCAATAGAAGATCCAACCCTTTGAAGTATTCTCCTGTGGTTTCTTCCCACTCTCTCACGGAGTAGGGTTCCACATAAAACAAGATGTTTATGTTTAGTTTTTGTCTTTGATTATCGATTCACTTCCGCATTCTAGATTTCAACATGGTATCAGAGCAAGTCGACTTTGGGAGAATCAATTTTTCAAGTTCAATATTCAGTTTGGTTATTCTGTGTTTTTAGAGTTCATGATGTAATTAAAATTCTTGTTCAAGTTATGAGTAGTTTGTTCTTATCAATGTTTGTCTAGTGGGTTCGTTCATGAAACCCTAGTCCTTACGGATCATGAGCGATCGTGAGTATAGTGTGCCTACACCATAAAGGACCCGGGTTCGAATCCCAACGGGAACGCTATGGACCCCCGAAATTACTGGGCCTACTAGTAAAAAAAATCTTGAGTCTCTCAATGGAACCCTAACGGTGGCTCCAGGCGAGATTGTTAAGATAAATATCTTGTTATGTCTCTCTTATGTAATGTAATTTCAGTTTCTCTAAGTACTTATCTTGTAATTAACCCAAGGGCTATTCTCCTATATAAGAGAGCCCTTGGGTACGTCTAATGCATCGATTCATTCTCTCCTATCATGGTATCGGAGCAACAGTCCTAGACCGGGGTCCTGGTATCCCACCCAAAATCCTAACCCTAATCCCCCCCACCCCCCCGGCGTCGCCGCTGGCCCCCGCGGGCCCCTAGCCGCCCCCAGCGGCACTGCCCCGACCCCCCAGCGGCTTCTCGCCGCCCCCCAGCGACTCCTAGCCACCCTCCAGTCCGGCTCTAGCCCCCCCCCCCCCCCCCCCCGCGCGGCACTAGCCGCCCCTGGCGCCATCTTTGCCACCTCCGGACTAGGGTCAGCGCTTGAATGAGGATTAGGGATGGTTGTATGAGTCTACACATACAACCTATCCCTCATATGATACTGTAGACCGACTATTTTGTTTACCTCCGTCGGTCTGTGGCTCTTCTTCAATCATGTCAGAGAACAAGGGTGACGTCTTTACATCTTCGGGTGCCTTCCAAAGGCTCGGCCCCAATAGTCAAGATGGACGGGACCAACTATGAACTATGGTCCATGCAGTTTCGCACCCTGATGCAGTGCCATAATAAGGAGCACATCCTGACAGAATCCGAGCCGGAAGACAAGACTGGAGCGAATGCGACGTGGAAACAAGACGATGCTTATGCTCGTATATGGCTCTCTGGGATGTTGATTACAGAGATTGCAAATGATATTGTGAATCAACCCACAACAAAGGCTATGTGGGATATACTGGCAGCTACATATGGGCAATCGAAGAATGAGAGCAAAATACTTCAGTTACAATTCGACATCTTTTCTACCAAACAGAATGGAAAACCACTACATGCACATTTCTCTCATCTGCGGGGCATGTTCGAGAGATTGCATAGCTTCATGCCGATCACAACCAGTACGGAACAACAACATGCATATCGAAATGCCACGATGACGTGCGTATTTTTGTCCTCTCTTGATCCTGAGTACGATGCAGCCCGTACTCAACTTCTGACTGGCGAGACTATTCCACCAATGGAGGAGGTGTATAAGCGATTGAGTAGGATTACTACTACATCGGCGTCTACATCACAGCATACCCCTTCAGCCATGGCTGCCACTCGTGGCAGAGGAGCGTCACATTTTCGGGGTCGTGGACCTCGTGGTCGATGGGGAGGCAGACACCGTGGTCCCTGTCTCACTGTCACCGTCCAGGCCACTCTGAGGAGACATGCTTTCACAAGCATGGATTTACAGCCTCTGCACGTGTTGCTCCCATGTTCGCTTTGATGACATCGTCTCCAGACTTCGTGAGATGATGACTACACCTACGTCTCCGTCTCCATGTTCTATGGATGCTGCCGCTTCGTCCAGAGCGTTCTCTAGCTCATCATGTACTCATTATGCGCTTACCAGTACTACTTGCTCGGACCTGACAGATTGGATTATGGATTCTGGGGCTACCCATCATATGTGCGGTGACAGAATGCAGTTTACTACCTACAGAACACTTGCACCAGGCCGATCTGTTGTCATTGCCAATGGGGTCCGATTACCCATTGTTGGTCAGGGGGAGATTGCTCTAACACCCTCTTTGAGTTTTCATAATGTCTTACACGCACCTGACTTTCAGATGAACATGTTGTCTATTAGCCAGCTTACAAAAGATTTACATTGTCGTGCCATCTTTGACCTTTCTACTTTTGTGTTTCAGGACATACTACTGGTAGGATGATTGGAAGTGGCCGTGAGCAGAGGGGCTTGTATAAGCTTGCTATATCATCATCTGCTGGAGTTGCAACTATTCCCCTGGACCTGTTTCTCCATTTCTTTGGCATCTTTAGTTTGGCCATCTTCCTCTGCAGAAGATGTGTCATGTCCTGCCGCAGATATCTACCCGTACCGCATTGGATTGTGAAGCCCGTCAACTTGGGAAACACCATCGGTCTTCATTTCCGGGTCGTCTGAGTCATCATAGTAGCCGATCTTTTGAGCTGTTTCACTTTGATATTTGGGGTCCGAGTCGTGTCCCTGATATTAAGGGACATCATTATTATATGGTTGCTGTCGATGATGGAGGACATCATTGGCAATCTCCATCGACAGTGTGCCTGACAACCAAACCTTGGTATAAGAATCATCAGCCTCCCAAGAGGCATAGATCCCAGTCTTCTCTGCCGTCTCATCCTCGGTAAGTATATGCTTCTTACCATTCGACTTCATGAGACTCATGAACTGCATCGCCCAAAGCTCATAGTTTGTCCCATCCATCTTGACTATTGGCGCAGGACCTTTGAAGGCACCTATGGAGGGCATATCGATTTTACTTTCTGACATTTAGCCGGAGACTAGGGTTTGTAGACAAAAGACGATGTCTACATCAACCGGATATGATTTGAGTGCATATGTAGACTTTATGCACTCAAATCCATGTCACAATATCGACCGACGAGTGTTGAAGCGGCTGACAGAGACTCGACAGCCGATGGGGCTAGAGGAGAGGTCTGACTGTGGGCTTCGGAGGGCTGGGGGGTGGGGGGGGTGCCCGGTGGTGCCTGGCTAGCGGTAGCGGGGCCCGGCGAGGCCTGGCGGGGCTGGGGGGAGGGGGGGGGGGGTGCCCGGTGAGACCGGCGGAGGACCGACGAAGAGCTGCGGGCGTGGAGGGGCCTGGCGGGGGCGGGCGGCGCTGTCGAGAGAAGAGGGTGGGCCGCCGAGTGGAGAGAGAAGAGGGTGGGCGGCGCGACCGACAGACTTAAGAGGGTAGGGTTAGGGTTTTAGCACTGATACCATGTTGGTGGAAACGAGTAACATATTATTCCAAGGAACCCTAGGCTCTCTTATATAGAGAGACCCCATGGGTAAAATACATAAGAGTCCAGAAACTAAACAGAAAATAAGAAACAGTACATAATATCATAACATAAGTCTCTACAGGTTTCGTAACCCCTGAGAGTATTTATGTATTTTTCTTTTTGTACTCTCTAGTGTTTTTCTCTATATAAGGGACCCTAGTCCTATGGAATAAACATCTCATTCGTTTCTCTTCTCCACAGTTTGATTTCATACGATGAAATCAGGAGGTAGAGAAAATTATAGATCTCTATTTGTGTGGATAACTCGCTGGAGAAGATCTCTCGAGTTTGCGGGAAGCAACGTGACTCATCATCATGTCCTCAAGTGCAAGCATCCATTAGATCAAACTTGATTCATGAGGTTTCTTGTTATAGAGACTCACGCTTCAAAATGTATTTTTCTATATTATTGTGATCATGCGAAACAATTTGGAAATTATTTCCTTTAACATGTGGTTTCATATTTGCAATCAATTTTCTGTTATACAATTGCATCGATGCTCATATTATGAACACCTTGTTCTACGAATTTGATTCATTTATTCCATATTTCCCTGATGTTCGAGGTTTAACCTCTCTTTAAATGATATCAGAGCCTCGTTTAAAGGATTCATATTGTATCCAAGTCTAACAAAAAATGGGCCATATTTTCCTGTTTGGGTACATTTTGATTTTTCAGTTACTTTTGTATTGCGCATAATTCAACAACATATGATAATTGTTGTTCTCCTCTGTTTAGACCAATGTTGTAAAAGTCGGCTAACTAGGCCGACTAGTCGAGTCGGGGGGGGGGGGGTACCCGACTCGACTAGTCGGTCTGACTCGATTAAACGGGTGATTAGTCGCCCGACTTTTGCATAGGAATTTCGGATATGGGTTTAGGCCTAAACAATAAAGTCGATTATCCGAATAGAATTAGATGGGATTTAGGGCTTATTGTTAGATAGTGACCCCAATACCCCCATTCGAACCCTCTCCCCCGACCCCCTGTGCACACCTCTCCCCTGATTGGACTCCCTGCGCCACCTCCATCACATCGCCGCCCCCTCCACGTCGTCGGCAACCAGACGACATCTCCTTTTGGTGTCGGTCCTCCGCCGTCCCCTCCTCTGTGTTCTCCGACCTCCGACGACTTGGATATGGTTAGGATTTTTTTCTTGCTTGGTTTAATATTTTAATGCTTGATCTTAGATGTTATTGCTTAGATTTTCTCTACTAATTTGCTTTTTGGTTAGTTTGTTAGGTTATTTTAGGAGTAAGAACTTATTGTTTTCATGATGAAGGCATAATGTCGATCTGTTGACCTTGTTGTGGGGTATAAAATAATAACGAAGCAATGAAGGCATAATGGCAATCTTTTGATTGGAATACAATTACTAGCCACGCCCTTGACCCTTTCACATGAGTATTATCAATTACTTTATGTTAATAATTATCATGAATAAATATAAAATTTAAGATAAGGTACTTAAGGTTACATACTAATACGTATAATTCACAAATAAATCAAACATATAAAAACAAAAAAACACACTAAAAATGTTGAACAAAAATTATAAGAAAATTCTGAGTACTTGTGTACACTATTGTAAAAGTTGACCGACTATGCCGACTAATCGGTCTGACTAGTCGAGTCAGGGGGGTAGCTGTCTCGGCTAGGCCTAGTCAACCATTAGTCGGTCAACCTGACTAATCGGGCCGCCTAGTCGACCTAGTCGGCTGATTACTCGACCGACTTTTACATAGAGATTTTTTGATTTTTATTTATTTTTTGCTTTTTTATATCAAACTTATTCTAATATGCTTAATGTTATATTTAAAGTCAATTACTTCTTTTGTTTCATTATGATATTATAGAAAATGTACAAATCTATGCAAATATATAAGAATATATGTATACAAATGATTTATATATTTTAAATAATTTAAAAAATTCAAAACCGACAAATGGTCGACTAAATCTGATTAGTCGCCTGACAACCGATTAATCCTTAGTCAGTGACACCACCGACCGAGTACCGACTATCGATTTCTACAACCTTGCTTATGTACTTTAAATTATAGTTTTCTTGATAATTTTACTTAAAATTTTATGATTAAATCTCATAAAAATATTCAAATAAAAAATATACAAAAGAAATATAATATAACAAACATATATGCATATACGAAATGTTCTTAAATACCATTCTAAATATATACTTATATAGCTTAGAGTGTACATGCACGCACGCACATGTGCATACACCGACGTGCGCATGCATACACCCAAGCACACGTGCTTAGGTAACTTAGGTTATTTACCTTTTGTGGTTGTTGATTATTGTGTTAATTAATTTGTAACTTCAACTTGTGATTTTGTTTGTTGATTAATACCTTTAATTTGTAACTTCAACTTAGGTTATTTACCTTAACTTGATTCATTCTTTCTTCTCTTGCTATAAAATTTTAAGCTCTTAGAAATATTAAAACTGCTAAGTATATGCATATAAGTGAGAGTATATGTTATAAAAATTGATTTATATATTTAAAATAATAAAAAAATTCAAAACCGACTAATGCCCGACTAAATCCGATTACTCTCCCGACTGCCGATTAATCCTTAGTCAGTGAACTTGCCGACCGAGTACCGACTGCCGACTTCTGCAACCTTTGTTTAGACCATTAATTTTGGGATAATTGTGATGTCTAGAAGGTCTGGATTTATACCTAAACCAAAAGTTGCCGATGTCTGGACGAAGATTCGGATGTCGAAAGTGCCCGCAGACTTCGATTTCATTCAAAGATCATAGTAAATACTTATGGAATTTTTTGCTAATGTTTTTGAGTTAATTTAACACTTTAAAATACTGATTAATAAGTCATTATTCAGATTCACAATTAGCATGAAAGAGTTTCACGCGATTCCGACCGTGTTGCCTCAAAAAATTGAATTTCTCCATAGGCGGAGTTGGAAGAGGACTTGATTGATAGAATATAATGATTTGTCTTTCATATTTTTGGAATCAAAATTGATGAGAATATTTTTGATATATTCACATCAAGAGTTGGACATAATATTTGGAAAATATTTGGGATTGCAACGAATTTTAAGTCCATGTTATATGAGACCTTCCAATTTGAAGTGTGATGGTCATAACTTGTAAATTTGGATATCAAAATCATTATTTCTTTGTTCGGTTGTATGCAATTATTAGAATGTCTCTTTATTTCATATTTCGTTTCATGTACATGCTTGATTGTGAATCAGTAACACTAGAAATGACTTAACTGGTTGATTACAATTTAATCTATTATTGTTAATTTCAATTGAGATAAATTTAGTATCTATACTTGAGTTATTGTGGTGGTTACTTAATTAGCACCTTAAAGTTAAGGAAATGCTCACACTCGACATTCCTCATGACCTGGCCAGAGCTATCTTGAGAAAAGCTAAAATATGAATAGCTCATAGTTTTCCTAAAAAAAGAATAGGTCATATTGTACTCTTCTAAAAGTAAAAAAAATTTATTTGTCCATAAAAATATGTGAGGGGCACGAAATGAAAATAAGGTAGTAGAAGTTTAGCCATTAAAACATAAATAAATTGGATTTTTTATTATTAGACTACAAAGAAGATAATATAAATGTTGTTTAATATTTTAAATATATATTGCGTTTATTTTGATGCAAAATTCGATGAAATAAAAGTCGGACCCGAAGATAAAACGGTAATAAATTTCAATTACATATTATCAAGAAATTGGTATTTAGCATATTGAATAGTTAGAATGAATATTTACTCGATAACTTCTAAAATATTTTCGTAGATATTAGAAGTACCTACTCAGGATATCACTTAGTGGGACATTTATCTTCCCATCTATCACATAAACACTAAAATACGAATCAGAAAGGTTGATAACCCTTTAAAAAAGTGCATGAATGAACATTCACTACAACAAAAGAAGTTTATAGTGATGCTTTTACAATCCATCATTATATCTTCCATCCTTAAATATATAAGGATGATATTATTTATTGTGAAATTGTTTTTTATATTTGAAAGTAATCATGAATGTCATTCCATTGTCATATCATTAGTGATAGTGTATACAACAATACTTATCAATTGCTATTTTCAAAATTTAAGTCAATCGTAGTGATGATTAGCTAGTACTTTCAAAAACAACAGATAAGGGATGTTATGTGGAGTGTCACAAATAATATAATAATGGACTGCAGTACCACAAATAATATAATGATGGACATGACATTTGTCGCTATATTCAAGTACAAAAAAATGAATTTGCAATGAAAAATATCAAATTATATATTTGAACGGACAATATAGTGACAGACAGATTTTAAAATAAACGTCACTATAGACCTAATTTGTTATAGTGATTGCTGACTACTTCAGAGCATTAATATCATGTTTCTCTTATCAAAACATATGCTACATTTATTTCTTATTAGAAATCAGATTATTAAATATCAATATATAAAAATACTCTTACATACCAAAGTCTACTTTAAATGATATTAATATCCAATTCTTAACTACAAGTTGATAACACTGGTACTGCCTTTATTCGTGGAAGACAGATATCTGATTGCATTGCCGTGGCTTCGGAGTTGGTCGCTGATTGGAAGAACACTGGTACTCAGGGGGTCCTTTGGAAGATCGATTTCGCCAAAGCGTATGACAACCTTGAATGGAGTTTCTTATGGTCGGTTCTGAGAAGACGTGGTTTCCCTGAGCTATGGATTTCGTGGATGCGACGGTGCGTGACCACCGTGTCTTTCTCTGTTTTGGTCAATGGTTGTTTGGAGGGGGGCTATTTCCAGCCTAGAAGGGGGCTGCGCCAAGGGTGCCCCCTAGCCCCTCTTCTATTTGTCGTGGCTGCTGATGTTTTGGCTCGTATGGCTGACCGTGTCATCGATGCTGGGCTCTCGAAAGGCTTCTCTAGGGGGCACCTTTCCGTGCCATTGCTTCAATTCGCCGATGACACCATTTGCTTCATTGAGGGAGGATTATCTGAGGTCTCCGGCATGACGATGACCCTTGATCTATTTAGTGAGATGTCGGGGCTGTATATGAATGGGAGCAAGTCCAAGGTTATTCCTTTTGGGATGTCGGAGGCCCTGGCGATCGAGTGTGGCAGGCTCCTTGGGTCTCCTCCGAGCGAGCTTCCTATTGAGTACCTTGGTTTGCCGCTGGTGGTGGTAAGAGCCAGAATTAGGGATTGGCTTCCAGTTGTCGAGAGGGTGGAGGCACGCCTTGCTGGTTGGCGTGCAACCCTTCTGTCGAGAGGGGGTCGGCTTGTTCTCCTCAAAGCTGTGCTCTCCTCTATCCCGGTGTTCTTCTTGGCGATTCGTCGTATGCCGGTGGGGATCCGCAGGCGACTTGAAAGATGTATGCATAGGTTTATGTGGGGAAGAAATGGTGGGTCTGGGGGTGGGATTCATCTGGTGGCGTGGGATGAGGTCTCTAGGGACAAGAAGGATGGGGGTTTGGGCGTGAGGCGGTTGGAGCTGGTTAATGATGCCTTCTTTCTCAAGTGGGCGAGTAGGATCTGGGGACAGGGAGGAAATTTCTTTACTGATGTCTTGCGGGAGATCCATGGGGTGGGTCGGGCGGGGGAGGAGTGGTTGGGGTAATTGGTGCTCAGACCTCGTTTTGGTGTGGTGTGCAGGAGGTTTTCGAAAGGAATAGAGCGCTTTTTAAGCCTGTGTTGGGGAATGGCGAATTTTTTAAATTCTGGAAAGACAATTGGGTGGGAGGGGGCCCTTGAGTGTGCGGTTCCCGCGTTTGTTTGCTCTGGCGGCTGATAAGGAGGTCTCCGTTGCATCTTGCTGGGCGAACGACTGTTGGTGTCCGCGCTTCATGACGAACTTTTCGGATCAAAGGCTTGATGACTTTCTCTCCCTGTTGGACGCCCTCGAGGTTGCGGGTAGGCCTTCCATGGGGCGGGACCACTGGGCCTGGAGGGATGGGCCCTTCTCGACGCAAAAGGCCTATGGGGCGTTGGCTCAGCCACCGCTGGCACGATCTGACGTCTTGGTGCGCGATTGTGGTTTTTTCTGGGGCCTAAGGTTACTTGTGCGCATTGGCTTCTTCTTATGGCTTTTCTGCAGAAGGAGGCTGCTGACGAGGGATCGCTGTGCTACTTTCTTGGCCAATATTTCCAATTTCTGTGTGCTTTGCGATTCGGCAGTGGAAACTTTGGAACATTTATTCTTCGAGTGTCCCTCGGTTCGAGGGATTTGGGAGGATCCAGAGGTGGAGTGGGTGAGAACGGATGACTTCATGGCCTTCTGGGGCTCCTTGGTCTTCAACAGAAACAGAGTTAGAAGGGAACTTTTGATACCAGTGGCGAGGCTCTGGTCGATTTGGCTTGGGAGAAATGAGGCCTTATTCTCAGGCCAACGATTCTACAAGGAAAACGTGCTTATCCACTATGGGAGATTGGTGGAGGAGTGGGGTGCAGTTTAGGCCTCATCTCATTTTTTGGTTCTAGGGGGCTGTATCGCCCCTTTGTACAGTCTTTTTGGTTGTTTTTTTGTACCCCCTTTTTCCCTTTCTTTTTATCTAATATATTGGGGTGAACACCACTGAGTGTCTCCCCCTTGTTTTTGACTTCAAAAAAAAAACTACAAGTTGATAACACGCTTTTTCATGTTAATAGAAAACCTATATGAATGAACAACTAAATAACACCAATAATCATAGATAATAAGTTCATACTTCACCAAAAAGTTATAAATGAAATTTAGCTTATTTTTGTAAGTTTGATTTAATATGGATTCGATCAAGTTTTCAAATTTACATAAAACAATCACTTTCATCTCTCCATACCAGTGTGATCTTATAAATAGTTCATTCAAATGTGTTTATATTTGCCTAATTGCTATATGGATTGGTTAACCAGGTCAAAAATAATGATGTTAATTAAAAAATCTATAATATGAAGTATTTTATAAACATCATAAAATGCCACATTTTAACGATGGAATATCATGAATTGTCACATTTTAAAGATGGAAGATCAAATGATAGATTTGAAAAGTACGCTAATGATATTTAAGAATGTAATTATTTTTTAGTTGGTTTAGGCTTATAATTTATTTCCTTCCATTTTAATTACATGAAATGATATAAATTAATATATATATTAATATATTCACCGAAATGTATGTTATTTAGTAGTAATATACTCATACCAAGACCCTTATAGTATACTAAAGATAAAAAATTCAAGGGGGGCATGTGGCCCTCCATACCCCTCTCGAATCCATCCTTGTTAGCATGTATTGTTTGATTATTGCAAATTATATAGTGATAGAAAAACTGATTGCTTTAATCTTTTTATAGATTATTTGAATTTCTGTTAATTTAATTGAGTTAGTGTTGATTAATAATTTATATTACACAATAGTGTGATTAAATTTCCCTTAATTGAGTAATCATGAGTGTATGATTTTAAGTGATTAACCATTAATTTAAACATGACGTCGAAAGGTTGTATGAAGATATCTATGGTCTCCTGTCATTGCTAAGGGCATCGTCACCATGCATTGCATTTAGAGACACTTATGCAAAGTCATAACTCCGAAATACAAGTTCACATGGATCTTGCTGCTTCTTTTCTCAAAAGAGATGTGTCATATGCATAGTGACTCAATAGTGTTCCTCATATAATTAAAGTGATTTTGGATTACACATATCATATCATATACGCTCACTGATGGTTGGTTTAATTAAAAATATCTTAACAATGCCTTAGGAATAGTGGGTATGGGACCATGGGTGCTTAAGACTGAATTAGGAATGCAAGCTCCACTTGTAAGGCGGAAAGAGTTCTCTTCTTTTACTATAGTTGCATTTACTCATATAATTAGGGTGTGATGAAAGTAGAAAGGAGAGCCTAGATCTCACTTGAAGTATTTGACTAAGCATACCTCATGCTTTGAAAGTTAAGAAGGGAAAACTTTCAAAGTATGAAGTACGAGAAAATCTTGATTTCAAATTATTCACCTTAATCAAGATTTATTAAAAGTAAACTTTTAATTTCAGATAAAATCCCTTAACCTACTAAACAAGCAACCCGAAGTCAATTAGTTAACAATCTTTATTCACTCATTCGTTACTCTATTCAAATGCCTTATAGTCATAATTACGAGATGAGAGAAATAGAGAAGAGAGTCCAACTTCTCTACTTCTCTGAAGTTAGTCGTCCCCTATACCCTCTCCCCCTCCATTGTGGTCGTCCACCCTATAACTCTTCACCTCTGTCGTTGGCATGCCCAATTGCGAAATGTGGAGATGAAAAAGAAAGAATTGCATTACTGAGAGGCCCTAAGGTTCTCTTATCTAGGAGAGAAACCTGTTGGGCAAATTACAAGAAGAAAACAAAGAAAATAGAAAATGCATAAGTAATATATCAGATAACAAATATCTCAACACTCCCCTCAAGCTGGAGCGTATATATCGATCAAGCTCAGCTTGAAACATCATCTCTGGTAAGGCTCTTTGGCTTGGGCCTTAGTAAGTACATCTGTTATCTGGTCTCTAGAGATGGCGTAAGTAGTGGCTATAAGACCCTTCTGTATCATGTCACGAGTGTAGTGATAGCCCTCCTCTATGTGGTTGGTCCTCTCATGGAAGGCAAGTTGTTTGCAGTGATTAAGGGCATCATGGTTGTCGCATTGGAGGTGCATGGGGAAGAGGCACCTTGATAGTCAGGTCAATAAGAATAGATCCGTCCCACATCATCTCTATGCTAGCCCGTGCTATGATCCTTTATCCCTGACTCAGCACTAGATCTGGAAATCGCAATTTGCTTCTTGCTCTTTCATGACACCATGGAATGCTCCTATGAATACTGCGACGCCTGAAGTAGACTTCATATCCTTAAGATACCCAACATAATCTGCATCTGCACATGCTGTAACTGAAAGTGATGTATCTCTGCTGAAAAGAAGTCCCATGCCAGGTGATGCCTTCAGAAACCTCAGAATCATATGGATTGCATCCATATGTGCCTGTTTGGGATGTTCCATAAACTGACTCACTTTGCTCACAACATAGGATATATCTGGCTTGGTAATGGTTACATACATGAGCATGCCAACTAGATCCTCGTATCTCCCTCTTGTTGACCTCCTCAATGCCATCATAGAGCTTCATACTCGGGTCCATAGGAGCAGTGGCAGGTCTGCAATCTTCCATGCTTGTCTCAGAAAAGAGATATGTAACATACTTCCTCTGGGTCATCACAAGACCTCGCTGGTTCCCTGGCAAACTCCAGTCCATGGAAGTAGCATAAACTATCAAGATCCTTGGTCATAAATTACTGACCTAGGAAATCCTTGGCAACCTGAATGCCCCTGCTTGTCGTCCTCTATAATATCTTCAACATAGACAAGAATGACGATGTACCTCTCTGAGTCCCTATTTGCAAACAAGTGATCTACAGTCGATTGCACAAATCCCCTATTGCTCTATCAAGTCCGAGAGCTTTTGGAAGCATGTTATTGGACCAAGGCTACAAATAGGCTTGTGTAGCCTGTAAACCTTCTGGCACTCCCCTCAGCAGTGAACCCAGGTGGCTGCTGCATGTAGACCTCCTCATGTAGATCACCATATATGAAGGCATTCTTCAAATCAAGTTGGAAAAGGGCTCAATCTCGTGTCACATCAACTGATAGGAGAATACACATAGTTGAATGTCTGGCAACTGGAGAGAAAGTATCCTGATAGTCCACACCATATGTCTTGATGAACCCACGTGCCACAAGCCTCGCCTTATAGCAATCTACACTGTCATCTGCACGATGCTTCACAGTAAACACCCACTTGAACCCCACAACTGATGCGCCAACTGGAGCTGAAACAAGACTCCAAGTGCCACGCGATTGTAGTGCAGCCTTCTCCTCTACGGCTAGTTGCCACTGACTGTCTTGAATAACCTCCTGATATGTCCGTTGTATCTCCACGAGTGATAGCGCTAAGGTAAACCTCCTGAAGTCATCTGATAGTTTACTCAAGGAAACATGGGCTGCAAGAGGATATGTAGCACACGTACGTCTCTGCTTTCGCAGAGCAATCGACACATCAAGGTCATCTTTCATGTCATGAACCTGTAAGCTTCCATCTTGAGAGGCCACTTGCTCATCCTGTAGAGAATCTTGTCACACGGACAACTCAGTAGTGCCATCAGTAGAAACAATGTGCTCGTTACATACCCGTCACCTGAGGTGTGCTGGATGATTGGGCCTGTGAACAGGGGGAACCGAGCGAAACCATATGAGTAAACACACATCACAAAAACTCAGTCAAGGTAGGTGGTGGTCCAAGAGTAGGCACATGAGCATGTGGTGGTGGAGGAGGTGGTGGTGGTAGAATATGAGTAGGTGTAGGTGGTGGTATAACAGTAGAAGGTGGAGGCATGTAGATCTCCTGATCAAAGTCCGATGGGGTTAGTCTGTCACCTGTAGGAGAAAAATACATGATAGACTCAAAGAAAGTAACGTCAACATTGACAAAATATTTCCGCTTAAGCAGATCAAAGTAATGACACCCCTTTTGGGTATGAGAGTAGCCAACAAAAATGCACTTGATAGCTCTGGGGGAGAGCTTGTCACAACCTGGTGAGAAATCATGAACAAAAGCAACCGAACCAAACACGCGGGGTGTAAGGGATAACAGAACCTTCTCAGGAAACATGATCGAGAAAGGGATCTTCTCTCCTAACACAGAAGAGGGCATGCGGTTCACTAGGTAGCAAGCAATGAGGACCGCATCACCCCAGTAAGCGTGAGGAGCACAACTTTGAATCAATAAGGTTCTGGTCACATCAAGTGACGGTGTTTGCGCTCGACAATACTGTTCTGTTGGGATGTATAAGCAAGCATATGAGGTCTGGTGAACAATGCCAAGAGATCTAAGAAACTCAGAAAGTTGTAAGGTGCAGAACTCTAAGCATTATCAGAACGCATATATTTGACATTTGCAGAAAAATATTCTTTATCTCATTAATGAAAGATTGCATAACATACTCAGCCTCAGACTTATTCTTCAATAAGAAAATCCAAGAAAGTCTAGAAAAATCACCAACTACCAGATAAAACACTATCCCTGGTGATCAGGGACACGACTCGAACCCCAAATATCTAAATGGAGATGCTCAAACAAGTGAGAACTGCTCTGACTCTAACGAGATGGAAAGGAGGAATGGTGGTACTTCCCAAGCTGGCATGCCTCGTACTGGATGGAAAATTACGCAGAAATCTGCGGGAGGATATGACACATCTTTTGCAGAGGAAGGTGGTCAAAACAAAGGTGCCATCGATACGGTGAGACTGGTCCAGTAGGAATAATGAAGACACCAGTATGAGGAGGCTGGACTAGTCTATAGAGCCCCCGCTGCTCACGGCCACATCCAATCACCCTGTCCATGAGTATGTCCTGAAGGTTGAAACACAAGAGATAAATGGTCAAAAATGGCACGACAATGCATATCTTTAGTAATTTGACTAATGGAAAGTACGTTCATCTAAAAATCAGGGGCATATAAAACATTCTAAAAGCACATGGATGGCGTCAGATGTACCTCCCCCTATCCTGTGATGGGTAAGTAGACCCCATTAGCAATAACAACCCATCTACCAGGAGGTATAGTCCTGTAGAACCTCAGCTGGGCTCTGTCTCCACACAAATGGTGTTATGCACCGGAGTCCATGATCCACTCTGTCATATCTGCATCGTTACTACCAGAAAAAGTGTAACGATACCTAAGGAGCTCGAAGAGGCTCTGGTTGCAGCAGCGGTATCTGTAGATCCTTTAGTAGTGGTGCCTGCAACTGGAGACATAATCTCTCGTATACGAGAGATAATGTCATCTAAGCGTGGATCCGCCTGGGAAGCAAGAGTCTCTGAAGGCTCAATTTGTTTTGTCACTCGATCAAAGCATGATACCCATACTTCTGGTATCATGTAATTGTATCCTCTGAGTGTCCTGGCCGATGGCAATAGGTGCAAGGACCACACTGACGTCCACCGCCATCTGCCACGGGGCTGCATCCTCTGAACTGGGTGGACCTTCCTCTATCACGAGAAACAACCATCACTGAAGAGGGTTGTGGAGTGGCAGTAGAAGGAATAAAGAGCCTTGCTGAGATGACTATATGCCTCTTCCATGTGAGGTATGGTTGCTCCAGTGAGGAGCTGTCTACGTGCAACATCATACCCTGGGTCGAGCATAACTAAGAAAACTCCACCATCGTGAAGTTCCTGTATGCCATCTGTTGCTCCGTGTATGCCATAATAGGCATGAAGCTGTGAAGCTTCTTGAACATGCCACAAAGCGAGGAGTAGAACATATGCAGAGGACGACCATTCTGCTTGGACCTGTAAATATCAAACTGAAGCTGAAGAATCTTGGCCTCATTCTTCACTTAGGTTAGATGCCAAAATGTTCCACATCGCCTTGATGGTGGGTTGTTTCACAATATCATTTGCTATCTCCGTGGTGAGGGTCCCGGGGAGCTGCGTATATGTGTCATCTTGCTTTCAAGAAGCATTGGTCCCGGTGTTATCCGTCAGCTCTAGATCAGTCAGGATGTGCTCCTTGTTATTGCAATACATGAGGGTGAGAAACTGCATGGACCGCAACTCATAGTTGGTCCCATCTATCTGATGGGAGCAGGGCCCGTGAAGGCACCAGACGAAGGAAAAATATCACTCTTGTTCTCTGACATGATAGACGAATGACCGAAAATGGAACTCGACTGGGAAGTAGACCGATCTGAGAAAATCTACATGATCATATGGAGGATTGGCTGTATGTGTAGACTCGTACAACTATCCTCGTCAATCCTTGATGTGCGCTAGGGCTGAAAAACACGATTTATAGGTTTGAAATCATGTTTTCCGGTCAAAATCAGATCGTTTAGGGTCAAATCAGACTGCTGGGAGTCACACGAAGTTGGAGGAAGGGATGGTGGTGCCCTTGACTCACCGCAACAACCTGGAGGGGGCCCAGGCGGCTACGCTGGGGGCTTGCGGGGCCCTATGTGGTGATCCGGAGGGCCGGAGGCGACATTATCACTGGCGGCAGTCTTAGATGCCGCTCGGAGAGCAGCAACGAGGTTGTGGCGTCGCGTTGTTATGCCACTGCTGCTGTGCGGTGGCAGCGGTGGTGCCGCGACGTCGCTCTTGCAGCTATAGAGGGCGGCGACGATACCATGCGGAGGTCACAATTACGGAGGGCAGCAACGGCAATATCTAGGGTTGGCGGTGGGTATTTTTTTTGAAGTCCATAAATGAGGGGGAAACACTCGATGTTGCTCGCCCCACGGTTTTTATTCAAAAGATAAAAGTAAACAGAAGGGGGGAGAAACAAACACACGCCGACAACACAGGTCCATTACAACACCCAATCCTCCACCATGCGCTTGGCATAAATCCCCACGTTCTCCTTATAGAATCTTTGGTCCGAGAATAGCAAGTCATTCCTACTCCGCCAAACCGCCTCAGAATGGCCAGCGGATAAAGCAACTCCTTCCTCGGCTTATCCTTATTTGCTAGGAGCGCATTCCAGAAAGTCTGAAGATCGTCAGTGCAGCACCACGCCAAGCCAGCCTCTTGCCAAACTTGAGTGACCATGGAGCACGAAAAGATGAGGTGCTCCACGGATTCAATCGCCTCATTGCACAGCAGGCATCTGTTAGAAACACCGCCCAATAGTCTGGCACACCGGTCCCCTCGTCATCAGCTTCTACCTCCTGAGCAACCAAAGGAAGAACCCAATTCTCTCAGGAAGCCTGAGATCCCAAAGGAAAGCACAATCCCTGATCAACAACTCCGATTGCGACTACGACGGCCTAAAGATAGCCCCAAAAGCCTTCCTGACCGAGAACGGTCCCTCCCGCCAACACCAATGATCCCGCCCCCCGGAAGGGCGCCCCACCTCCCTCACAGCGTCGAGCAGGGCCAAGAAATCGTCTAATCTCTGGTCGGAGAAGTTAGCAGAGAAAGTGGGACACCAATTTCCGTCCACCCAGCACGCCGCAACCGAGCACCGCTTTTCCTCCGCCAGAGCATACAAGCGAGGGAAGCGCGAGCAAAGGCCCCCCCGTCCAATCGTCCGCCCAAAAAGAGAACGAGTCCCCCCCACCAAGGACTGGCCTAAAAAGCGCAATATTCCTCAAAAATACCTTCACGACCCCCTCCAAAAAGGGGTGGGGGAAGCATGCCGGTCGAGCTGCGAGGACGGTGCCCCCCTCACATCATAGATCCTTCGTACCACATCGTAGCAGAGATCCTCCCCCGGCCCCCATACCCTGCTCGCCCACTTAAGCAGCAACGCATCATTCATCTGCTCGAGCGACTTCACCCCAGACCTCCCTGATCCTTCTTGTGGTAATATCCTCCCACCCACCAAGGTAGACCCCTCTGGCCCCACCCTAGGCTCCCCCCATAAAAAGGCGTGCATCCGCTTCTCCAGCCGAGCCCGAATCCCCTTTGGCATATGCCGATTGGAAAGAAAATAAATGGGAATGGACGAGAGGACAACCTTTAACAGGACCAGCCGGCCCCCTCTCGATAGGACAACAGACTTCCAACCAGCCAACTTCGCCTCCACCTTCTCCACCACCCTTAGCCAGTCCCTCATCCTCGTTCTTCCCAGGGCCAAGGGCATACCCAAATAGTCCATCGGCAAGTTAGAGCGACTTGACCCCAACTCCACCACAAACACGTCAGCCTCCTGCACCGCACGACCGAAAGGAACGAACATGGACTTGCTATCGTTCTTAAGCATCCTAGACAACTCGTCAAAAATCTCCAGAGCCATGGCCATGCCCCTAGCCTCCTCCATACCCCCTTTAATGAAGAAAAGGGTATCGTCGGCATATTGAAGGATCAGAACCATCACACCCTCCCTCGAGTAACCCTTAGAGAGACCCCAGTTGACCACACGAGTCGCAATATCAGACAGAACATCGACCGCAAGGATGAAAAGCATGGGCGCATGGGGGCACCCCTGACGCACCCCCCTGCGCGGCTGAACCAAACCCCCCTCCGGTCGACCATTCACCATGACCGAAAAAGAGGCCGTGATGACACACCGCCTCATCCACGAGATCCACTTCTCCGGAAACCCCTTCCTCCTAAGCACCGACCAGAGAAATCTCCAATCCAGACTATCGTAAGCCTTCGCAAAGTCCACCTTCCAAAGAACCCCACTCTTTTCCCTCCTCTGCCAATCGGCGTTGTTCTCAGATGCCAAAGTGATGCAATTCGAGATCTGCCTCCTAGGAATGAAGGCCGATTGCATCGGGGAGATAACGCTCCCAAGAATGCTGCTCAGCCTGGTAGCAAGGACCTTTGCAGTTATAAGATATAGAGCGTTTGAGACCGCAATAGGGCAAAAATTATCGATGGAAATCGACGCCGAAGGCTTGGGCAGTAAGATGATAAGCGCACGGTTGACCCTATCGAAACCCGCGTTCCCCTGACAGAATTCCGAGACCACCTCCAACACCTCCTGTCCCACAAGGTCCCAAAAGTCTTTGTAAAACGACACCGGGAAACCATCAGGGCCAGATGCAACGTCAGCATTCAGGTCCCACACAGCATCTTTAAGCTCCTCCAAGGTCACATCACGAGTGAGAGCGTTATAGGAAAACTCCGCCACAGCACGAGTACCCCGGCCCAGCCACCTCCACCTCCTCGGAATAGTTCTTGACGAAACGTTCTTGAAATGAGCCGCAATAACTCGCCCCATCTCCTTGTTCCCCTCCACGTGAACCCCCACCAATCGAGATAGAACACATCGCATTGGACCTGCGCCTCCCACTAACAATACGATGGAAGAAAGACGTATTCGCATCCCCCTCCCGAAGCCAAACACTTCTCGACCTCTGTCTCCACTCCGTGACGCGCTTTTTATCCTCCAAAGAAACTTTCACCTGAGCAGCTGCGCGGCACTCCAGCTCAACAACCGTGAGATCCCTGAGATCCTCCAGCGCATCAAAACTTCGAATGACCTCCTCCGCGTCCTTCCTTGCGACGCATCTGGCAGCCCTTGACTCTTTCTTGAAAGCCGCTAACCGCACCCGTAGCGAAGATAATTTCTGGACAAACGAGAAGCAGCGGATCCCGAGACCACACCTCCGACCAGTGGGACGCCACCAGCTCCCTAAAGTTTTCTTCCAACAACCGGCACTTCTCGTACCTAAAAAGCCCCCTCTGCAATGTGGCATCCCCACAGCACCAAATAATTGGATTTGTGATCCGAACAAGTCCGCGGTTTGGCCTCCACCGAGGCTAGGGCAAAGGCCTCCAGAAGCTCGTTTGAAGCGAAGAAGCGATCAATACGCGAACGAGAGTTGGAACTCATCCAGGTATACGCGACGCCCTCCGCATCCATCACCTCAAGGCCCAGCGAGTCTACGGTGTCTGCAAAATCAAGCGAGCCCAGGTCCTGCCCACTCCTGCCCCCGGGACTGTCCGAAGTGAGAAGAGTAACGTTGAAATCCCCCCCCCCCCCCCAATTAGCCAGGGGACTCCGTCGATAGACCTACCAGCCGCAAGAAGGTCCTCCCAAAGCTCCCCCTGCAAACCACTACCACAAGGACCATACACACATGACACAACCACCTGAAGGGAAGAGGCCGTACATACCAGAAACACCGTCAGCACGTGTCTCCCACGAATCACCGAGACGAAGAGCGCCATGCCACCAGTAACCCACCCGAGGATCCCGCCGCATCCAACGATCTGAACTGGTCAATGCCCCCCACGCCAAAAGACCTCCAAATGTCGTCCGACATAGATTGCAACTTTGTTTCTTGAAGCATAATGATGTCGCATCCCCATTCTAAGAATCTTGAACCCACAGTCCTCCGCTTATCCGGATCACCGATGCCACGAACATTCCATGAGAGGATTTTCATTTGGGACCAATGAAACTCCCTTGGATTTGGGCCACACCCGCGGCCTCCGCAACGCGAAACTTCAGAGGCGGGCAGGGCTGCGCCTCCGCACTCGAAGCTCTGGATTTGTTCCTTCTTTTGTACCTCTTCCCACTTCTCTTGTCGCTCGCCCCCGCGTCGGAGACATGATCAGAGATATCAGCATCAGCGGCATCCACAGCAACATGATCAGAGACATCAGCATCAGAGACATCAAGGCCCTCCGAGTTGGCCGAAGAAATCGCAGGGACCGCAAAGGAGGACGGTTGTGCCCGAGCCCTCCCCTCCGCTGTGAAAGGAGGGAAGAGGGAGAGAGAAACCATCTGCGGAGAGCCACCTAGCGTGTCACCATAACCCCAAGAAGGAAAAAACCACGTCGACAAGGCCGATGAGGCCATGGCCACCATGAGCCTCGCAGGATCTGAGGGCACCCGACCGACAACCGCATTCGAAAAGCCCCTTGGGTTCGCCACAGTAAAAGATACCGCACATGGATCCACGAGCGGGTCCGCGTACTCGAGCCTAGCAATCGGACCCACGCCCACCTCCGACTCCAGCGCAGTCGGTGACGATTCTAGAAGCCCTTTGCCCACGTCACTATGCAAAGGGAATAAACTTGACGGCAGGTACATAACCCGGGAGGAGTTCACGAAGCGCCGCGTGCACTGAACCGTTCGCGCCGTTCCAACGATGGGACCCCTGGAAAACCCAACCGCCAACACGGAACCCGAAGTGTCCCCGGACTCTCCACCGGCCACCTCCCTCGGAACCTCCGGCGGAGGCGGAGGATCAACGACCAGAAGCTCTATACTGAAAGAGAAGCAACCCACCTCCAAATCCGCGGAAGTGCTTCGTCCTCCGACCTTGTCGAGGAAGCTCTTGTTGTACTCAAACAGGATCATCGTGTCTTCCACAGGTGAACCAGGCCTGAGCCCATCATCCAGCACTGCTCGCACCGTTCCCCATCGACGTAAGGCCTTCCGCAAACAACCAATCGACCGCGAGAGGAAGGGGACGCCCTTCACTCTAGCCATGCAAACCTCCATCTCCGAGCAGGACCCATCCACATAACGTAAACTCCTCCAGCAGGCGTTGCCGACATCCCCATTGTGAAGCAGTCGCTCTCTCTGATCAGCCGATAAACCACGAACACAACACCTCGAGCATCCATCTTCACTACATCTCCCGTGAACCGCGGGCCAAGGAACTCACACAGATGTGAAAACACCACGTCCATCTCGACAACGCCCCTCACCGCATACCCGATCAGTGCATGCATTCGCGAATGACGCGCGTCCTCCCTTACCTCTTTCGATGGCCGAGCGCCACCACCCCCTCCCAGAACACTAGGGATACTCACATGCTTTATTGTAGTAGCGCCTCGAAACACGTTCCCCACCACCTCCGCGAACGATGCCCCCCCCCCCCCCCCGATGGACATCAGCAGCATGCCAGTTGTAATGGCCACGAAGGAAAGCCTGGTCCCTCGCAGGAACCTTTGCTTCAACTGACCCACGAGTCGCCATGCACTTTGCTTGACGGTGCCCCACCTTTCCGCAAGAAAAACACCTAGGAGGTGATGGACAGAAAGAGGCAACATGCCCCCTGATCCCACATCGAAAGCACCTCCGCCCAGGTTTCTTATGTGTGAGGGGCTCCTCTTCGAAGGCGCGAGGTCGCTTCTCATCCTCCTCCGAGACGAGCACCGCCTTTCCTTTCGCACTCGCTCTCGCCCTTGCACTCATCGCTCTCTCCTACCAGGGGCTCCTCTTCGAAGGCGCGGTGGGTATGGAATTAGGTTAGTGCTTTGATTTAGGACCGTCGTTCTGATATCATGTGGAAATGAAAAGAAAGAATTGCATTACCGAGAGGCCCTAGGGTTCTTTGATATAGGAGAGAAACCTGTTGGGTAGCAAAGAAAATAGAAAATACATAAGCATTATAAAAGATTACGAATATCTCAATAGAGAGGAATTGCCTTCTACTCAATGCTTCACGCTCTTGATTAAGTTGATTCATAAGACGAAATCATAAGAAATGTGATCTATATAAATCACCTTTAGCGTGAATAATTGTTGGAGAGAATCGTCTATCAATTTCACATGATGCTCATGATTTGTCGTCGTTCTCGTGAGTGCCGTAGTCGTCATAGCGAATTTGAATCATGAGGTCTCTTCCATTATAGACTACCACATCAAAGGTATAACTTCCTTACTCTCTTGGTTCTTGAAATGATGCAAAATACTTTCTATGTCAATGTGGTTTCACTTTGCAATCAATTTTTTTGTTCTATGGTCGCTCATGATGAGCCTATTATTTGTCGAATTTAATTCCTATTTTCTATGTTGTCATGATGTACAAGGTCAAACCTCCCATTATCAACAGTTAAAGATTTATTCATTGTTTCTTTTTTTAATGTTTTGTTCTCTTCAAGAGTATCCATGTAATTTATAGTTACTCCTTTCGACCTATATATGGATGTTGCCCAATAATACCAAGAAAAACATTTCCCAAGATCAATAGTTGTCTTTCTAACTCTCTCTTCTTTCCTCCCTTACAACATAGTATTTTTTCCTGCCAAGTCCTCCCACGTCCTGCTACATTTCTGAACTGATAAGGTCTGAAGTTCTCCCTCTTTTCCTCCTTTCCTTTTAAATGAAACGATTGAAACCTCTCCCTTCTTCCCTCCCTCCACTGCTCAATCTGAAGAAAATTTCTAGTATTGCTGGTGGCTTGTATTCATGATTATAAAATGGATCCTTTAGGAGGCGTTCGGGTAGCGGGGTACCCGCGCCTAACCTGTGTTTTGCGAGAGAACCCGTGGGTTTTGGTGCAGGTCATCTTCCAAACCCTTCCTCCAAAACCCGTATCGAGCCCTCCTCCTGTAGCGCGACTCGATGCATCTGCAGCCCATGCCACTGTCTTGTCTGTTAGGTCCTCTCTCCCGAGGCCGTAGTCTTCTCATCATCTTCTCCCCCGAGCTCCCCATTCTTGGCATGATTTTTTTATCTTCTTCACGGTGTTCTCGCATCTCTGTATTGAGGAGGAAGCGCCGACGGTTGGAGTTGGACTGGAGGTACACCCTCACCCTTGAGATCTATCCACTTCGATGATCTTACAGAAAATGCATGGTGTGCGGAGGACAACGACGACTCGACCTCTTCGCACCGTACCAGGTAACAACCTCCTTTCTGAATCTTTGATAGGGATTGGTGTTTGTATGATATTGCGATCTTGGTTTATGTTTTGGTGGCCTCCTTCGAAGGTGATTTTTGACGAAGTAGATCTGATTGGAATGGACTTTCGTGGATCCCATGCGGATGGATTTTGTCGGAAAAAACTCAGAATCGTTCTGTTGCTTGTGCTTGTCGATTGTGCACCTACTTGCTTGGATTATGTCGATTTAATGACGACCTCAAACGAGTAGATCGGGCATGATATTGTGCTGATCAATTTCTTTTGATTGGCTACTTTACTGTGATGATTTCGATCTTGAAAAAAAAGGCCCCAGAGATGTTACCTGTTGATAAAAATTTTTCGATTGGGAGGTTTGGTCGAATTTTCTCGACCTTCTATGTGAAGAGTATTGCACTCGTATATTGAGTAGCACTTTCCTATTCAAGAGGGAGCCCCAGATGGCTATGAATTTTTTTTTGAGATCCCAGCTCTTATTTGCTCGTTAGATTGAGTAATTTTGAAGTTAATTTGTCCTAATTTCATCACTCATTTTTGACCACTCTCCAAAAACTAGGGTCTCATGTAATCATCCATCTATCTACAAGTACATCCCTAATCTGATGGCCCGATCCATTTGCTGGACTAGTCTCCAATTGCATTTTGGGGTTTTGTTAATGTTGGTGAACTGATACTCGATGCAAATCCCATGGTTGAGATTCTAAAAAAATTATCCTCTGCTTTGATGACTGTTAATTGTGTTGAACTGCTGCTTGAAAATGGTACATGCCTATTTTTTATGGGTTATTTACACCATAACCCTGAGTAATTTGGTAATTACCCCAAGAACCCTCGATAATCACGAATTACATCCAGAACCCCGAATAATGCTTAACCTTTACATGACATAACCCTGTGTCAATTTCCGTCTGAATCTCCGTTAACTCTAACGGAAAAAGTAATATGTTGACCATTTTACCCTTCGAATGACATCATATTTATAACATGATACCATTCCATCAAACAAGATGATAGTCTTTCCTACGCAGCGTCAAGGCCTTCTGCTCGTCCCCGACAAGTACGAGCTCCAACCCTCTCCCTCCCTGCGCGTCCGGCTCCCCACATGCGAGCTCCAGGGCCGTCCTGCTTGGCACCGGCAAGCTGCAACCCCCGAGTTCCTATTGGAAGACCCAGCCTCCCTAAGCCCCCACCCCGCCATCCTCGTGGAGTGCAGCGCCCAACTCCCCCTCCTCCCCGGTTCGCAGTTTGCTCAACGAACACCCCCCCCCCCCCCCCCCCCCCCCCGGAGCCCCGCGTCCCCAGTCCACTCCCGTCGCCCCTCCGTGAGACAGCTTCCCCCCAATGGAGAGCGGCTCGACTTCGATGCTTCCCACATCTCCACCACCCCTCCGCGAGACAGCTTTCCCTCTCCGGCCCTTCGCCCCCACCTCCCCTCCCGTCCCCCAGTCCACTCCCACTTTCACGGCTCCAACATCCAAACTACCTTCCCAAGCCAAACTGAGACCCAAACGACCCCCTCCCTCTCCAGCAACCTTCCCCTCCGCCGACTTCTCCTCCCTCCCCGCCCTCTCTGCGGAGGCCCCACATCTCTCTCTGCCTCCGCCTCCCTTCGCCAACTTCGTCAGGTCCTGCAAGCCCTCCTTCGATCCTTCCCAATTCCAGGGAGACGAGCCCACCCCCGCACCCCCGGAGCCATGCGCCCCCCCTCCCCCCGTGCCCCGCCCGCAATCGTCGAAGCCTGTGCCCAACCCCCAGCCCCGCCTGCTCGCCCATCGATGAAGCCCCAGGTCGAGCCCCCTCCTTCGATCCCTTCCCAATTCCAGGAGACGAGCCACCCCCGCGCCCCCAGACCCTCTTTTTTCCCCTGGACCTCTTCCTCTTTTTCCCCCGGACCACTTAGGAGATCCATTTACCCCATCCAGTGTTTAGTCTCACATCGTCCAGTAGTAGGACTTGGAGGCTCTGGAGAGGCTATATAAAGAGCCCCAGACCCCCTGTATCCATTGAGAAAAAGCAATGAAGCATATGCCCCTCTGAGGGCTTCTCCCGTGGTTTCATCCTGCTCCTCACGGAGTAGGGTTCCATGTAAATCCCACTTGTTCTTTTCGTTATTTATCTTTTTCCATGTTTTGCTTCCGCTTCCGATTTTCTAACAGGATCCTATATAATTTTGAAAACATCAATATGTTTCACGATGATTAGAATCCTATATAATTTTGAAAACGTCATTATGTTTATGTAAAGATCCGTTTGTAATTGTATTTGATAAAGTTTTCATAGAAAATTTTCAGAACTTTTGTGGCGGTTAATTAGAAAAGTACTTTTTTGACGGAATTATATTTTTTAAAAAGCTTCACTTGGTGGGTTGGTCCCCTCCAGTTAGAATGCTGGCTTCTCTCCTGCAAAGGGGTGTGCGAAATAATCTTATTCTCGAAATCAGATCTGACGTCATTATCAGATCTTTATGTAAGTTATCATATTTGCCATTGAATCTGTCTTATGGTGTTACTGGATAGCCACGCTATAATAAAAAGTAACGTGTCTTTTAGTCTCTGGATTTTCCTATGCTAACCTTTCTGTGAATTTTGATGCCTTCTTTCAGGTATTTATGTTAACAATGCTGATGTCAAGAATTTGAGAGAGAAATATGGAACACTCTCAGTCTCTCAATTGAAGGATAACAAGGGTTTCTACTCAGACATGCTAGATGAAGATATAGGAATAACAGTTAGACTGCAGATAGTATATGGAAGATTAAGTATTCGATCTGTACGCAATGCCTTTGAGGAGTCAGTTGGAAACAGGTTGCAAAAGTTCAGTCAGTCTGACAACAAAGAATTGCTTCAGAGGTCTTGTACTTTCACATGCTTTACCTATTTTTTCATCTATTCTTTGGTCATGTTTTCATCACTTTGTCCAATTTTCCATTGATGTTCTCTCGAGCCTAAAATATGATTTCAATTGAGAAATAACTGTAGTATTTCAAACACCTCTAAGAAATTGAGATATAAAGAAAGTTATGGTAGCATGCGGTCTATTGATTTTTCTTATCTTTTGCAATATACAATGACCACTTCTCCTGAAATGTAGATAATTATTTGACGGTCTTCCTGGTTTTTCTTTGTCATGTACAATAGACATCAAGATTAGTTTATGTTTACATTAGTTCCTATGCATTGTCAGTGATAGGAGATGCCTCACTTACCAACCTTTCTTTATAATGCAGTTTCACATCCATATTTCGAGATGAATACAAAATCCCGAAAGGTTGTATAATAGATCTTTATAGAGAACCAAATCACCACCTTCACATGAAAAGTAAGTCTATTCATATTCTCTCTTTTTTATACCCGTAAGATGCCTTTGACAACCACAGCGTATTTTGTTTATGATGCATACGATTGTTAGATAAACTTGAAATTTGATTCAGATTAATAGCACTATTATTTGATTCTAATAGTGAAAAATCACCCATAGTTGCCACCATTGCTCTTTATAAGCGGAAGTTTATTTAGTCATGTGAAAAAGAACAAATAAATTACTTAATACTTGTTCACGAAGTCTTAAGGTTCTCTTATATAAGAGTAGAAACTTGTTTGGCAAATTACATAATAAATGCCGAAGAAAAGAAAATACACAGAAATATGAAAAGATAAACAATATTTCAACACTCCCCCTCAAGATGGAGCATAGATATCAATCATGCTCAGCTTGGAACATCTCTGGAATGACCCTCTTAATAGGGCCTTGGTGAACACATCTGTTGTCTGTTCCCCTGAGCTTTTAAGAGGCTGAAGAAAATGGGTATATACGGTCGACTGAAGATCATTCCCTCTTTTTTTAGAGGGCTCAACGAGGTACGGTTGTCATCTTGACGTATGTTTATGTTATTATTATTACTGGAGATGATATTCATGATATTACCACATCTAAGAACTTTCTGGGACAACAATTTGCCACCAAAGACTTGGGTGAACTGCACTACTTTTTGGGTCTATAATTTGCTAAAAACCAGCAGAACCTTGTTATCCATAAAGGAAGTATGTAACTGACCTTTCAAAAGCATGAATGACAAGTTGCAGACCGATCTCCACACCTATGGATCCAAACATAAAATTGCATGATGTACCACTAGAGAGGTAGATAAAAGAAGGTATAGATAACTGGTTGGGAAGCTTCTCAATGCTACAATTATCGGACCTAATATTTCTTTTGCAGTAAGCAAGGTCAGCTAGTTTATGGAGCAACCAAAACATGTGCACATGGATGCAGTGTACATGATTTTGAGATACTTGAAGTCTTATTCAGGCACACGTCTATTATTTAACAGAGGAACTGTAGAGATATGATCAAATCTAATCAATTTATTGGTTGAGGCCAAGTCAATTAAGGAAATAATCATCACTAAATATTTCTCAAATATTTTCCATAATTATTTCAGGAAATTAACAATTAATTTCACTAATTGACAATCACATGATTCTTGATTAGGAATGTAATTTCAGCAGTGACCCCTACTTACTAAAATTAACATATCTCAATCAATTTAAATCCAAATTAGACAAAATCAATTTTCAAAGATTGGGCCAAAAGTGGGATCGTGTGCTGGTAGCGGAAATTCTCCCTTGCGGGACCGCAACAACTATTGCTAATTTGATTTATGACAAAACCTAAGTTATATTTCACGCATTTCTAGGCGGATCAAAACAATAATTAACTCATTAATCATGTTAAGATTTGCAGTTCCCGTAACAGTGAATATACATTCATTAAAACAGCCATATCTCGAGCAAACAGAATCCAAATTACATAAACTCAGATCCTATGGTTTCCTTATTTAATGGGGAACAAAATCCAAGTGATTAATTCGTGTTTAAACATTTTAAACAGGGACGAATTTATTCACTAAACAGATGTGCGAAAATCAAATGCGACAAGAACTTTCGCGACCTTAACGAACCCAAGTCGTCCTAGGTTTACGGATCGCATCCAAAACCGTCAACCTGGCTCTGATACCACTTGAAGGATATGGGATAATCCTCAAGCGCATCACGGAAGCGTGAGCGTCGTATCGAATACGACGAAGAACGACTAATCGAACTAGTTGTTCTATGCAGCGGAATTTAAAAAAATTTCATGCGATGAAATCACATGATCCAAGAACGATTCTCGGATCGTTTCGTCTAGAACCACAAGTATAAAGGAATACCTCTTGAAGCGTGGTTGATCGAGTCTCTACGAAAAGAGACCTCCTGCCTCAAGTCCGATCGTCGGAGAAGACGCTTGAGAGCGCGGGGATGAGTCACGTGATCCTCGCAATCCAATGAGTTGATCCAAGCACGGTGAACTCCTGATCTCGTCGTACGAGATCGAACACCTTCTTCGTGAGCGTAGCACTCCAAAGAAGACGGAGAACCGAAGAACGTCGAAGCGACGACGCGGTGGGGAAGCGACGACGGCTTCTTTCCTTTAGGGTTTGGTGGACGGCCACCAAGAAGGAGAGAAGAGAGTTGACGTGTAGAATGAGAGAGAGAGAAGAGAGAGTTGTATCTCAATTGCATAACCTTAGAGAGCATGGTATGCCTCTCTATTTATAGGGTTTTGGGATCCATGGATCACAATCTATGGGACACATAAAATCAATGGATGAGATTGATTTATGTTCAATCCAATGGTCAAGATTGTTGTTGGTAAAACCAACAACTAATAATCTAATTTAGATCAAATATATTTGATAAATCAAATACAATTCAATCTTAGATTAAATCAAGCAATTAAGGAGATAATCATCATGGAGATAATAGCTCCCCATGAAACATGGTGGACGGCCACCAATTCCATATAGGACTTGGTAGCCGCCCACATGTTTCCATGTGGAGGCAATCTCATGAAATCTCATGAGATTGCATATCTCCATGAAAATCTCCATTAATTTTCTAACAACTTTTGTTGTGATTTATTCTTCAAAAATAATTCATAATTAATTTTGAGAATATTGCAATCTTACCATTGGTGCTTGAAGAAGAAATTCTGAATATAATCTCAGTTTATGCACCGTAAATTGGTTTAGATGAAAGGACTAAACAAGCTTTTTGGGAGGATCTAGATAAGATTCTACAAGGAATCCCACAAAGAGAGATGATTTGCATAGGTGGAGATCTTAATGGACATATGGGAAAAGATGCTTCAGGGTATGATAGTGTTCATGGTGGACATGGTTTTGGGGATAGAAATGAAGAGGGAAAAGTCAACCTGGATTTTGTAACGGCATATGATCTTTTCATAGCAAACACTCTCTTCAAGAAGATGGAGGAGCATTTAATTACTTATAAGAGTGGGCCAACGAGAATACATATAGATTACTTTGCGTTGAGGAGAAGAGATCGGTTATGTTATAAAGACTGCAAAGTAATCCAAGGAGAGAGTTTGACAACCCAACATCGCTTGTTAGTCTTGGATATACAAATAAAAGGGCTGGTAAAGAAAAGGAGGGTTCCTAAGATCACTAGAACTAGATGGTGGAATCTTCCACTGAAGCAATCGAGCTTCAGGGAGAAGGTTTTAGAAGATTTTTCTTGGGATTGTAGTGGAAGTGCAAATGAGATGTGGGAGGCAGTAGCATCTTGTATCCGAAAGGTAGCCAAAGAGATGCTAGGCGAGTCAAAGGGAGGAGCCCCATGTCAAAAGGAGGCTTGGTGGTGGAGTGAAGGGGTGCAAGAGAAGCTAAAAATTAAAAGAGCATGCTTTAAAGCTACATCTAAGGATAGAACAGAGGAAACTGTCACAAACTACAAAATAGCAAAGAAGGAAGCAAAGAAGGCTGTAAGCGAAGCTAAGTCGAAAGCTTATGAAGTTTTGTATACAAATCTCGAATCTAAGGAGGGCCAGAAGGATATATTCAGGTTGGCCAAAGCAAGAGAAAGAAAGACCAAAGACCTTTCTTAAGTGAGATGCATTAAGGACGAGAAAGGTCACGTGCTTGTTACTCAGAAGGATATAGAGACTAGATGAGAGCAGTACTTCCATAAACTTTTTATTGGGGAAGGAAATAGAGAGATCACTTTGGGTGATCTAGCTAGTAGTGAAAGTTACTTGAATCGTGCAAGCTATAGACAGATTCGAAGAAAGGAAGTAGAGGAGGCTTTGAAGGTTATGAGACCTGGAAAAGGTATAGGACTGGATGACATCCCTGTAGAAGTATGAAAAGTAGGTGAGCACAGTTTGACTTGACTTACGAATCTATTCAATGTTATTTGGCGAAGCAAGAAAATGCCTGAATATTGGAGGAGTATCGTGGTGCCTCTTTATAAAAATAAAGGAGACATTCAAAATTGTTCAAATTATAGAGGTATCAAGCTGATGAGTCAAACTATGAAAATTTGGGAACGTGTGATCGAGAGAAGGTTGAGGCAAGTTTCCAATGTCAAAGAAAACCAATTTGGATTCATGCCAGGTCGCTTAACTATTGAAGCCATCCATTTACTGAGGAGAACAATGGAGATTTATAGAGCTAAAAGGAATAACCTCCATATGATCTTTATTGATTTGGAGAAGGCTTATGATTCTGTCCCACAAGAGATATTGTGGAGAGTTTTGGAGAAGAGACAAGTGCCTGTCCTATACATTAACCTCATAAAGGACATGTATGATAGGGCTTTATCTTGTGTAAATACACCGTCTGGGAAGACTGGCTATTTTGACATCAACATTGGTTTACATCAAGGTTCAACTTTGAGTCCATTTCTTTTTACTTTGATTATGGACGACTTGACAAGTCACATTCAAGATGAGTTACCTTGGTGTATGTTATTTGCTGATGATATTGTGTTGATTGACGAGACCAGAGATGGAGTAAATGAGAAGCTCGAGGTCTGGAGACATGAGTTGGAGAGTAAGAGATTTCGTATAAGTAGGGCTAAGACGGAATATATGGAGTGCACCTTTGATGGAAGCAATGGTGAAGGAATTGAGGTGAAGATTGGTGATGATAATATTCAGAAGAGAGAGTCTTTTAGATATCTGGGTTCTATTTTGCAACATGATGGGGAAATTGATGGAGATGTTACTAATAGAATAAATGCAGGCTGGCTAAAGTGGAGAGGAGCCTCTGCTGTTCTCTGTGATAAGAAAGTTCCTTAAAAAATTCAAGGAAAGTTTTACAAAGCAGTCGTGAGACCTGCTATGCTCTATGGATCTGAATGTTGGCCTGTGAACCATAGACATGTGCAGAGAATGGCTGTAGCAGAAATGAAAATGCTAAGGTGGATGTGTGGACACCTACGTAAAGATCGGATTCGGAATGATGCAATCAGAAAGAAAGTTGGTGTTGCTCCAATCGAGGATAAGATGAGAGAAAATTGCTTAAGATGGTTTGGTCATTTGCAAAGAAGACCAACTGATGCACCAGTTAGGAGATGCGAGTGTTGGGATGTTGAGCCGGCTAAGAGAGGGCGGGGACGGCCCAAGAAGTGTTGGAAAGAGACCATACGAAGGGATCTTTGTTTTGTGGATATAAGCCTGGGATTGACCCAAGATAGATCTGAATGGAGGCGAAGAATCCATGTAGCCAACCCTACTTAATTGTGGAAAAAGGCTTTGTTGTTGTTGTTGTACATTCACAACCCAAAACAAAAATATAATTTACATTTTCAATTAATTACACAATGTGTATCCAATACACATTAATAATTAATTAACAAATATAAAGTTTAATTAGCTCTCTCTAATACATTATAAATCACATTTATAATATATTATGAATAATTGGATATTGTTATCCACATTATTCTTATCCACAATAATTAAATCACATTTAATTATATTCGATAATTTCCATATACATCAAGATAATTAAATCACATTTAATTATCATTCTCTTATTGCTCAGATATAATTCACCTATGGAATTATTCTTGAACCTCTTCAAGAATAATGCGATTTCTCCGCAGATACTTGGAGATAAGGACATGGCGATTGTATTGTTCCACGTATAGTAACTTGGATATTGAGATCACATCTTAAATCCAGATCTCATGGACCTCCCACAGATGCTTGATTAAATCAAGGCCGTAGACCTAATCTTCTCATTGCATCTGAATCTCATTCAGACCAATGTCCAATACACGGATAAAGATCATGTCACTTCTTTACTGAGAGGAGTCACTAAAATCCAAACCTGTTTCATCACTCCCTCGGAATGGAAGCGTCATGGTTATACAGTCATTTATGATCAAATCACCCTCAGGTATTCCTAACACATGTACATCCCGCATACTGGAAGACCTATGATCAACCTGAAAATATAGATCAATTTTACACTATCATCGTCAGGGTTTGATCACCAAGTTTCTCAATCTTGGTCATTGGGAATCGGTATCGATCATATGCTTTCTCAAAGCATATATCATACCTTCAAATTCTTGTCATGCTTCCAAAGCACGACAACCATGCATGGAATTTGATCGGTCCCAATACCTCATGAGTGAGCTCATGTCTCCCGGTTCACATGTGAACCTGTACGATCACTTTGAGAGATCGTATTACTCATATGCCCTTACATGCACACCAGCTCGCCTGTGTATAGACCTTGGTTAGGTCATCAACCTATTGGTCTGCCAAATGTACATACTCAGACATATAGTAATACATCTTTCTCTGGTCAGAGGACGCATGCCTATGCTGTGACAGTATTCAACATAGGTCTTTGGTTATCTCGATCTCGTTAAGTCAACCCTTTGACTCAACTAATCTGACACCTCCGAATCTCTATTCCCATGCAGAGGACCCACATCAAGAGGTCGGTCAGATATCAGCCTAAATGAGAAAGGATTACCATCTCCTACTAAGGCTGGAGATCATCTCTCAACAATCATTTGACGGTGCTTGATGAGTGATCAATCTAACTCTTTAGATATTCATCCAAGCACCAGCCTCTGAATCAATAACTGAATCAACAGCTGTATGATCATCAAGATGGCCATGGTACATAACCCTAATTGTACTAAGGGATCTATTATGCAAATTGATTATTATTCATCTCAGATCAGGGAATGATATTCGCAATAACATTTATTGCATAATGGCTCGCCGTGGGCTCACATGTCCAAAAATCTATCACTAGCCCAAAGAGCCATTAATGTCCAACACCCTCCTACTCCATTATCTCCACCATCACCTCCCACTATGATTGTTCATCCATCTCTAGGTATGTTCTAAGCACATTATTTTTACTGATGTCATTGATGATTTGTTTATTGTTACTTTACAAGACGAGCAAGTGCCTTCCTAGGAGGCTAGTTTACAGGTCGATGAAGATGCAGATGACCTTGATGTGCCTATTGCTCTACATAAGCGGAGGTATACATGCGCTACATATCTTCTCATGGCTCATGCTTCTTTGAGGCATCATTCAAAGGATTTTAGGATGTTTGTCGTAGGTCCATCAATTGTAGTGTAACACCCCAACCCCCACAGATAGTCCACATATAAACTCACGAAATGTCGATGTAGGTTATAGGCGGTGTAGATTACTACTTGACAACTTAGGCTTAAACATTTTAGGTGGTTGTCAACGCGTTTGATAATTACTTTGATTGGCCCCGGACCCAACAAGTTGTCGGGATTAGTTTTCCTTGATAACAAACCGGGGACTTAAGTTTGAGACGTTACAAATGGTATCAGAGCGGGTTTCATCTTATAGTGGAAAGGGCTACTTGAAGGGACCTAAGCCTGGAGCGTTCAATTGCTACTGTCATTGGGAATAAGTGAATTGTCATATTGCAACGAGGACGTTGCGAATATAAGCAGGAGAGATTGTAATACCCCAATCCCAAAGATTGTCTCACATCTAAAACTCACGAAATGTGGGTGTGGGTTATAACTGGTGGAGATTACTACTTGACAACTTGGGCCTAAGCATTTTGGATGGATATCAACAGGTCCATTCAGGTTGGAACCCAATAAGTTGTCATAGTCAGTTTTTCTCGATAATGGATTGGGGACCTAAGCTCGTGACATTACAAATGGTATCGGAGCCGATTTTCTTTTGATAGTGGAAAGAGCTATCTGAGAGGTTGAGACACTGTCACTAGGAATAAGTGATGGGCCATGTCGCAACGAGAATGTTTGAATATAAGTGGGGGAGGTTATAACAACCCAACCCCAAGCATAGTCCCACATCTAAAACTTACAAAGTGTGTGTTATGAGTAGTGGAGATTACTATTTAAAAACTTGATCTTAAGCATTTTGGACGGTTGTCAGCAGGTCCATCTGAGCCATACCCAACAAGTTGTCAGGGTCAATTTTTCTCAATAACGGATTGGGGACCTAAGCCAGGGAAGTTACACATAGTGATTCCACAAACATACCATGAGGTCATATGAGACAGTCAATGGTGTCTTGCCATGGAGGAGGAGATGGTCGCATTACACTCGTGTAGCACGTGGAGCCTTGTTACAGCTTCTACAGGAGCATCTGTGGTGGGATGCAAGTGGTACCCGCAGCAAAGTACCATGTAGATGGCAGTGTTGATCGCTACAAGGCGAAGCTTGTGGCTCGTGGGTTCACCCAGACGTATGGGTGGACTATTAGGATACATTCTCTCCCGTGGGTCGTCATTCTACACTGCAAATCTTTCTCTCAGTTGCAGTGATACGGGACTGGTCTTTATCTCAACGTGATGAGAAGAATGCATTTCTCCATGATGACCTATAGGAGGAAGTCTACATGCAGCAACCACATGAGTTCGTTTCGTGAAGGGGAGTGTTAGATGGTTTGCACACTTTATAAAACTATCTATGGCCTTAAACAAAGTCCCAGAGCATGATTTCAGAAGCTGTCAGACTTGATAGAGCAACGGAGATTTGGTAGAACGTCCGCAGATCATTCACTTTTTGTTCGGAGGAATTAGAGAGATATAGTTGCTATATTGGTCTATGTTGATGAATCATTGCTATAGGAGATGATATACAAGGTATCCATTGCATATCATCACTTTTTGTTCATAGGAATTAGAGAGTCTATGTAGATCGACTAAGAATTTCTTGGGTCAATAGTTTGTCACCAATGACCTTGGTGATTTACCTCCTTGGACTTGAGTTTGCTAGGAACCAGTGAGGTCTTCTTATAACTCATAGGAAGTATGTCACTAATCTTCTCTCTGAGACATGCATGGCGGATTGCATGCCTGCCACTACTCTTATGGACACTAACATGAAGTTGTATGATGATGATACAAAGGAGGCAGACAATATACTGTACAAGGAGCTCATTGGGAAGCTCCTATATGTGACCATCATAAGGCCATATATCTCGTTTGCAGTAATTAGAGTTAGACAGTTTATGGAGCAGTCTAAACATGCAGATATGGATGCAGTTCATATGATTCTAAGGTACCTGAAGTCCTCTCCTGGTAGTGGATTGTTCATTAGCAAAGGGATATCCCTTACCGTTACATCATGCGTAGATACATATTAGGTATGATATCCCAAAGAAAGGAAGTCTACCTCAGGTTTTGCAGTGCTCATAGGGAGCTCTTTGATGTCGTGGAAAAGCAAGAAGCAGAATGTGGTTGACAGATCTAGTGCAAAGTCAGAGTATAGAGCCATGGTACAGGGGAGGGCTGAGATGATGTGGGTCAGATCTGTTCTGACTGACTTAGCTATTGACGTGTCTCTTCCTATGCATCTACAATGCGATAACCATGCTGCTTTTTTCATTGCCAACAACCTTGCCTTCCATGAGATGACCAAACATATTCTAGTTGACCGTCACTACACTCGTGAGATGATTAAGAAGGTATGTATCCCTACTTCCCACGCCAGCTCAGGAGAATAGACAACAGATGTGTTTCACCAAAGCCCTAGCCAAAGGGCCATTCCAGAGATGTTGTTGCAAGCTTTTAGTATGATTGATATCTTTGCTCCATCTTGAGGGGGACTATTGAGAGATATTTTATCTTTTCATATGTATTCCTTTTTCTTTCTGTCTCTATTATGTAATTTTATCAATAGGTTTCCCCTCTTATATAAGAGAACCATAGGGCCTCAGTTTAAATCAATTCATTACTCTTTGCACAGGTGCCATTTTGCAATCACCTAAACCTAGTTTTAATTCCATGCAATTTTTTAAATAAACAATTAGATAATATTCTTCGCAGGCTATGTGAATTCCGAATAAGGTCTAGATTTAGGTTTATTTACACAGAAGTCAAGATGTTTCATATAGAAATCACATTTAGGCCTCTCGAACTTCAAGAATCATAAAAGATAATAGAAAAATCTTTAAAAGTACCAAGGAAAGTTTGTAGAGTCCTCGAAACATCTTAAATCTAGTGACATAGGTCTCTAACCATGTTTCAAGGTCCTAATTAAAATATGGGGTCACATTGAGTCAAATAAGGACAAAAAATCACTAAAATGCAATAAAACTTCATGCAAAAGTCCCAAGTGGATCGATCCTTTACTTGCCCCTTTGCATTTTTCATATTTTTTTTGCATGTAGTTGTAATAAATTTCTTTGAAATCGATCAATTTTTGGGTGTTTGCACGACACTGTAAACACCTTTTTTGCATCAAGAAAATCGCCTTCAGATTCAGACTATGTTGCATATGTTGATGGGAATAGATCAATGACATGCTACGTCTTTACTTTGGGAATTCTGTCATTAATTGGAAGGCTACTTAACAACCTTCAATTGCTATATCTACCATATAGGCAAAATACATGGTGTCGATAGAAGCTGCAAAGGAAGACATTTGGTCAAAAGTTGGAAATCTCAATCTACAACAGGATCATGATTTAGGCGATAGTCTAAACATAGAAAATTTTAAATTTCGTTGGGGCGTTCCCTACTTACGACATGTTGAATTACCCATATGCAATGAAAAATTGGCAAGGACCGCTACATCGCTGCCCAGACGTGGTTCAAAATTTGCAAGAGTTCTCGCATAAGGAACGCATGCGAGTAAATAAGCTAGTTCCGCTGCATCATCGTCCAGATGCAGTCCAAAATTTGCAAGGGCTCTTGCATGATGGACACATGCGAGTAAAGAAGTTAGTCCAAAAGAGGTTGCAAAGGAAGTTGCGGATAGGTAGTTGGAATATTGGCACTTTGAGTGGTAAATCAATGAAGATAGTAGATACGATGGAAAGAAGAAAGATTCAGTACTATGCCCCCAAGAGACCAAATAGGTTGGGGAGAAAGCAAAGGAGATCGAGAAGACATGCTTTAAACTTTTGTATTCCGGTAAAGATAAGGGTAGAAACAGTGTTGGAGTGGTTGTTCATAAAGATTTGAAAGATTGTGTGGTTGAGGTGCAAAGATTCAAAGATCGTATTATTTTGCTAAAATTGGCGCTTGAGGAAGAAATTCTAAATATCTCAGTTTATACACCGCAAATTATTCTAGATGAAAGGATTAAATAATCTTTTTGGGAGGATCTGGGTAAGATTTTACAAGGAATCCCATAAAGAGATGTTTTGCCTGGGTGGAGATTTTAATGGACATGCGGGAAAGGATACCCCAGGATATGCTAATGTTCATGGAGGCCATGGCTTTGGGGATATAAATAAAGAGGGAAAAGTCATTCTGGATTTTGTAATAACTTATGATCTTTCCATAGCAAACTCTATCTTCAAGAAGAGGGAGGAGCATTTAATTACTTATAAGAGTGGTATGACTAGAACACATATATATTACTTTGCGTTGAAGAGAAGAGATCGATTGTGTTGCAAAAACTACAAAGTAATCCCAAGAGAGAGTTTGGCAACCAAACATCGCTTGTTAATCATGGATGTGCAAATAAAAAGGATGGTAAAGAAAAGGAGGGTTTCCAAGATCACTAAAACTGGATGGTGGAATCTTCAACTGAAGCAATCAAGCTTTAGGGAGGTTTTAGAAGACTTATCTTGGGATTGTAACGGAAGTGCAAACGAGATGTGAGAGGCGGTAGCATCTTATATCCGAAGGGTAGCCAAAGAGATGCTAGGTGAGTCAAAATGAGGAGCTCCAGGCTAAAAGGAGGCTTGATGGTGGAGTGGAGGGGTGCAAGAGAAACTCCAATTTAAAAGATCATGCTTTAAAGCTATGTTCAAAGGAAACTGTCACAAACTACAAAATAGTGAAGAAGGAAGCAAAGAAGGATGTAAGCGAAGTTAAGTCAAAAGCTTATGAAGTTTTATACAAAAATCTCGACTCTAAGGAGGGCCAGAAGGATATATTCAGGTTGGCCAAAGCAAGAGAAAAAAAGACCAAAGACCTTTCTCAAGTGAGATGCATTAAGGACGAGGAAGGTCATGTGGTTGTTACTCAAAAGGATGTAGAGACTAGACAGAAGGAGTATTTCCATAAGCTTTTCATTGGGGAAGGAAATAGAGAGATCACTTTGGGTAATCTAGCTAGTAGTGAAAGTTACTTCAATCGTGCAAGCTATAAACGAATACAAAGAAATGAAGTAGATGTGGCTTTGAAGATTATGAGACCTGGGAAAGGCGTAGGACCAGATGACATTCCTATAGAAGTATGAAGAGTTTTAGGTGAACGTGGTTTGACTTGGCATACAAATTTATTCATTGTTATTTGGTGAAGCAAGAAAATGCTTGAATATTGGAGGAGAAGTATCGTGATGCCCCTTTATAAGAACAAATGAGACATTCAAGATTGTTCAAATTACAGATGTATCAAGATGATGAGTCACACTATGAAAATTTGAGAACGTGTGGTCGAAAGAAGGTTGAGGCAAATTTCCAAAGTAAAAGAAAACCAATTCGGATTCATATTAGGTCGCTCAACCATTGAAGTCATCCATTTGCTGAGGAGAACATTGGAGATTTATAGAGCTAAAAGAAAAAAATCTCCACATGATTTTTATTGATTGGGAGAAGGCTTATGATTCTGTCCCACGTGAGATATTGTGGGAGTTTTGGAGAAGAGACAAGTACATGTCCTATACATTAACCACATAAAGGATATGTATGTAGGACTTTATCTTGTGTAAGGATCTAGTCTGGGAAGTCTGACTATTTTGACATCAACATTGGTTTACATCAAGGTTCAACTTTGAGTCCATTTCTTTTTTACTTTGATTATGAACGAGTTGACAAGTCACATTCAGGATGAGATACCTTGGTGTATGTTATTTATTGATGATATTGTGTTGATTGATGAGAGTAGGATTGGACTAAATGAAAAGCTTGAAGTCTGAAGACATGCGTTGGAGACTAAAGGATTTCGTATAAGTAGGGCTAAGATTAAATATATGGAGTGCACTTTTGATGGAAGCAATGATGAAGGAATCGAGGTGAAGATTGGTGACGATAACATTCAGAAGAGAGATTCTTTTAGGCACCAAGGATCTATTTTGCAACATGATGGGGAAATTGACGGAGATGTTAGTAGTAGAATAAATGCATGTTGGCTAAAGTGGAGAGGAGCTTCTGTTGTTCTCTGTGATAAGAAAATTCCTTTGAAAATCAAAGGAAAGTTACAAAGCAGCCATAAGGCCTGCTATGCTCTATGGATATGAATGTTGGCCTGTGAACCATAGACATGTGCAGCAAATGGCAGTAGCAGAAATGAAAATGCTAAAGTGGATGTGTGGACACACACACACACACGTAAAGATCGGATTCGGAATGATGCGATCAGAATGAAAGTTGGTGTAACTCCGATCGAGGATAAGATACGAGAAATTGCTTAAGATGGTTTGACCATTTGCAAAGGATGTCAGCTGATGCACCGGTTAGGAGATGCGAGTTTTGGGATGTTGAGCCGGCTAAGAGAGGGCGAGGAAGAGAAGTGTTGGAATGAGACTATACGAAAGGATCTTAGTTTTTAGATCTAAGCCTGAGAATGACCCAAGATAGATCTGAATGGAGGCAAAGAATCCATGTAGCCGGCCCTACTTAATGTGGAAAAAGGCTTTGTTGTTGTTGTTAATAGTCTTAACGTAATATGCCTATTTATGGATTAGTTTCATTATGAGATGACCAAGCATGTTAATGTTAGGTATCACTTCATACGTTCTGTGAAGAGGATCACGGTGACGAAGTTGGCATGACAGATAATGTAATACCAATGAAGAACCTCGAAGAAAGTTCAAACCTTGTTGGATATGCACAATGTCGATTGTTCGCATTAGCCCTATAGAGGGTAAGGCGATGATGGAGTCTAACAGTTGATACTCTGTTATCTGAGGAATCAATTCAAGATAAAGATTTGTTGAATGACATGACTCCTACTATGTTATTTGTATCAGGATTGGATCCTATTTATATTTTATTTGAATCATATTTGTAACAAGATTTGAATAATCCATCTATAGGGGGAGATTAGTAAATAAACCCTGGTAGGTTAGTTTTAAACCATCCTTTATTCTTCAGTTCTTCCACCATTATTAGTAACTTGGGATTTCACACAAGATCCATTCATGATTTATTCAAGTTCGAGAAGACTTCTAGGGTTCTTGGTGGAACCCAAAATTCTGTAGGGTGGTGATGGCTAGGGTTCATTCATTAGAACCCTAGATCCTAGCTACAATCTACGCGCCTCCATCTCCAAATCTCGAAGAAAAATCCACACCGCCCCATCCAGGTTCACCAGAGCGCTTCCAGGCGGATCCACAAGTATCTCCATGATCTTCAGAGGATGAACTAGATCACGTCGGCTGAGAGCCTATCTCCTTGCAAAGGTATACCTCCACGTGGTGCCAACCTCCCGCAAAGGCTCATCGACCTCTAGGCAGCGACCCCTCAAGTTCGCACCACTCATCCGACTCCAAGCTGAGCCCCATCTCCCTGTGGCATGCCTCCTCCTCATGCCAACCTCCGTTCCAGGGCCTCCTCCTGCTCATTCAGGTCCTTGAAAAGCCATCTTCAGTTACCTCACACAAGCGCATGTATAATACCCTTCTTCACATAATCGTCCATCCCATGTCCTGCAGATCAGGCCGATCCTTCGAAGCTCCCCGGGCGCTCCTCCAACCATCCCTCTAGTGGGGTGACGATACCGTGGTTTCATCTTGCTCCTTATGGAGTAGGGTTCCACATTATACTTGGTGTTCTTTCATTATTTATATTTCATTATCTCCGAGACTCTTCCGCATCCTCGTTTCCTACAACCATGTTGAGAGAGATCAACCGCTCTTGTTGGAGATATAGCCTAGTTACGGGTGAACCTTGTAAATCTTGTGTTACAGTTGTTTCTTCTTTGTTTATCCGTGCGTTTGTTTCTGCGCTCCATTTCTGCTAAGGGAAACATAGTTGTTACATTAATTAAGTTGACAAATGGAAACTCGTATCCAAATGGTTTGTGTGAGATTAGTCTCCGTGCACTTAGTTGATTCTTAAGTTGAAGAACCGAGTTGTTTTGTTATTTGAGCAGACCAGGAATCCCATAACGAAATCAACTGATCGTAGATATCAAGGATTAGCAAATTGATTAATGCTTTGCTGTTAAGATATTAGTTATCTTTATTATTGTTTTTTTTTCATTTTCTATTTCACTTTTCTTCTTTATGTAATTTGCCCAATAGATTCCTCTCCTATATAAGAGAAACCTAGGGCCTCTCATAATGCAAGTCATTCATTTCCTTCCACATGGTATCAGAGCGACGATCCTAGACCGGAGACCTGACCTAAAAGAAATCCTAACCCTACCCAAAAACCCGTCGCGCGTCTCCCCCTCTCTCCGTCGAAGCTGCCCTAGCGCCACCTCAACGGCCCCTACGTCGCCCCAGCGACCCTCGCACCCCTCCCCTTCGTCTCTCGCATCGCCCCAGCGGCCCCAACGTCGCCCCTGCTGCATCCAACGACTCCTTGCGTCGCCCGGGCTGCCCCAGCGGCATCAGGAGGCCCCTCGTGCCGCCCACCAGCGACAATCTGCGCAGCCCCTAGCCCCGTACCGTGTGCCAACGCCCTCCAACGCACGCCAGGGCTCCCACCCGACCCTTAGGGGAGCCGCCAACGGCCTAAGGCTGTTACCTTGACTGCCCAGATCGCCTTCAGCCCTCCCGAGCGCCTTCGAACAGATCTGCACGTCGTTTTGAGGTCTATTTTTGACCAAAAAGCGTGAGTTTAGACCTATAATTCACGTTTTCCAACCCTAGTAAGGAACGAGGTTTGGTAAGGATGATTGTATGAGTCTACACGTACAATCAATCCTTCATATGATTGTGTAAACTCGTTTATATCGGTCTACTCCCCAGTTGAGTTTCGTTAATTGGTCGTCTTATCATCATGTCAGAGAACAAGGGTGACATTTTCTCGTCTGGAGCCTTCAAAGGCTTGGCTCCCATCACTAAGATGGATGGGACCAACTATGAGTTGTGGTCCATTCAGTTTCTCACCCTCTTGCATTGCAACAAGGAGCACATCCTGATAGATCCAGAGCCAACAGATAAGACTGGGGCAAATGCTTCTTGGAAGCAAGATGACGCGTATGCGCGTGTTTGGTCGTGTGGGACTCTCACGACAGAAATAGCCAATGATATTCTGATTCAGCCCACTGCCAAGGCAATGTGGGACACTTTGGCCTCTACTTATGGTCAGGTGAAGAATGAGGCCAAGATCCTTCAGTTACAGTTTGATATCTACAATATCAAGAAAAATGGTCGTCCTCTACATGTTTACTACTCTTTGCTTCGTGTCATGTTTAAGAAGCTTCATAACTACATGCTCATTACGATATCTACTGAGCAACAAAAGACGTATAGGAACTCCACGATGGTTGGAGTCTTCATGGTTGGTTTTGATACAAAATATGATGATGCACATACTCAGCTTCTTACTGGAGCTATTATACCTCCCATAGAGGAGGCCTATAGTCGTCTTAGCCGGATCATCATCCCTTCGACGGCTACATCTTTGCCCTCTTCAACGATGGCTGCTTCTCATGGCCGAGGGAGGGCGATCCAGTCCAGAGGGCGCTGATGAATCTGTGATTCATCACTCTTAAAGTTGAAAATAGAGTCTTGTTCCTGAGTATTTAGCAGCATATTTCCCTTTATCTTGCATAATTAGCATACATACATGCATACATAATACATGCATTTTAGCATCCATATTTGCATTAAATAAGAAGCATAATTCACTTGTAAAATATTCACCACTATTCACCTAATTATTTGTATTTTATACCTCCTCCAAAGTCAATAAAACCAACCTTGTACTGTGTATATTACTAATTAATAATACAAGGAAAAGGGGCGGGGTTTTTATCTTGTAAAATAGCCCAATAAAACCCCAAACCCAGTTGGAGATTCCAGACCTTAGAATGCAAATATCTACCTCATACAACCTCCGATCTAGGTCCACTCACCTTCAGATTAATACACATTCAGAGACCTTCAAAATGAAACCCATTTCATTTAAATCGGAGCTCGTATGCAAAACTTGAGTTTTTGGGCCCCTTTGTGTACTATATGTATGTATATTTGTACCCTTGTATTTTTGTATCTTATTTGACCTCATCTCCGTTTTTGGTCAACATGAAACTTGTAGATCTCATCGAGATCTACAACTTCCATGTTTTGAGTTTTTCCAAATTCGGCCTCCTTCTCTCTCTAATTCAACATTCTCTTTCAACCATTCAGATCCGGCCACGTGGCGCCCTCTGATTGCGCCACGCGTCCCGCTCCATTGTGCGCCACACGCCCTTCGCTCTCCGTCGTCCGATCCCGTTCCCTCTCTCTTGATCTGGGCCATCCAGCGTCGCAACCAACGTCAACCATCCGATCTTCTCCAGATCGCATCGCCTCCGTCCCTTCGCGCCTCGCCCTCAGCACGACAAGTGTTGCGCTAAGAGCCCTCCGATCTTCGCCAGAGGCCCTCAATCCTGGCCACTCATCTCGCGCGATATCTGGACCCTTCGACCAAAGCCTTAAGAGCTCATCCCGATCGTCTCTCAGCACTTTTACCTGCGCCCTCCACGTGGCGCCATCGTAACCCTTCTATCTCACCCCTCCGATCAAATCCCTGCCGCCCCGTAGCACCTAATTCTCAGCCGTTGGATTGCGAGATCCAACGGCAGAGACGTCGTCTTCTACCTCCCGCAGCTCCCGCACCCACGTCGCCCACCTCGTCAACGCACCGCCCCCTTTCTATTTTCGGCACCACTCCGGCCATCCTCTCCGTCCTCTATCACCTCCACCTTGTAGCCCACTCTACCCTTATCTTCGCCAATCCCAATGACTCCCATGATCCCTTCTCCCTCACTCCACAAACTCCACGCCAACCTCTCCCTCCATCACCTGTCACCGCCTCCTTATCCCTATAAATACACCATCTCCGTCAACCTTCGACCCCATCCGCCACTGCAGAGAGAAACCACGAGCTCCTACCTTCCTTTTGGTGACAGCAATTAGAAGAGACGTCGAGCGGCGACGGTTGTATTTCTCTGGCGAGATCCACGGCTCCGCCCCGCCGTGCCGCAGCTCCTCCCGTGAGCTGCACGAGCTCAGGACCCCTATCGACCTTCGAGCGACGACCAGGAGCTCAACTCCAAGCTTCAATCCCCAGGTAGATACCTCCATTCTCCTCCGATCATCTTCGTCCTTTCTTCTCGATTTTCTCGCAATTACGCCGCCATCTCCGCTCATCTTCACGTCCACCTGATCATCCACCGAGCTCCGCCATGGAGCTTCTGATCTTCGTGTGCCATTCCATTTCCTCCTACGGCATCTCGCACCTCACTCCGACAAGAGCTCCGCCACCTTGGCGGAGGAGCACCACCGGACTACCTTCACTTCACTCCAGGCCTCCCACCGCACTCATGTTTACCTCACAAACCCGTTGCATGCTTCGGCTATCGAGTTAATCCCTGCAGGTACACTCTCTTTCATTGGCCGGAAGCTTCACCGGAGCGACTTCGACCTTCATTGCCTCCGGCCTACGGACCTCCTCAGCTCCATCCAGAGCCTCCGACGGCTCCCTGACGCTTTCCCGATCTTCCCCAGCTACTTAGGAGCCGCCGACGAGCTTCATCGACTACGGGAGGAGGAGGAGGAGCCAGGAGGACTTCATCGGAGCCCAACCACGTCCGCCGCAGGAGGCGGCGGACCGGAGGAGCACGAAGCACAGTAGCCGTCCGATCCTCATGATCGGACGGTTCTGAGCGAGCCACGTCGCCATCAACCCGCCGTCGTCGGATCAGGAGGATCCCACGCTCACGATCATGCCACGTCGCTCTCCCCTTTGACCTACAGCAACGGTTCGATCTCACTAGGATTGTACGCCTCGCAACACGCCACGTCGACGCTTCCCCGAGCTCCAGATGCCGTTGTATTCATCTTGATTTAACAACCCTCGATCGTCCACGCCTTCATCTCAGGAGCCATCAGTAGCCGTTGGATCGCGTTGATCCAACGGGCCACATCACGCCACGTCGCCTCCTCCGAGCCTCCTCCTCGACCCTTAGGCTCGGAGCCCCGAAGCTATCCTAAGCCACGTCCGAGCCTGCTGCGCCCCTGAGCCGACCTCCGAGCCTCTGACTCCTTCCGAGCCTGGGACCTCACGTGTTTCTCACGTGCGGTCTGGGCGTTTTACACTGAAGCCCCTGGAGGTTTTGAAAATTACAATTCAGTCCCTACCAGGAGCATCACGTGAGGTGCACGTGTTTCAGTGGGCATTTTCCACGCATACCCCCTCATTATAGGTAATTGCATTTAAGTCCCTGTCAGCATGTTCAAATTTCACTAATTTATTTTCTATATTTGCAATTTGGTCCCTGTCTTTGCACGCATATTTAGGTGTCCATTTGGCATGATTTTTAAGTTCTAAAAATTGCATTGTGTAGCTTGTCTTGTCCTTTATCTTATGTGACACTTGTCTCATTTTTGTGACATCAGTGGATTTTATTATTATTATTATTAAATTGGTGAAATTTTCCATATTTTGCCCATTTGATGCCTTTTAATTTGTATTAAATTCTCTGTTGCTCCAAAAATAACCAAAAATTCACATTAGACTTAGTATAATTTATTTACATTTTGCCCAAAAATCAACACATTTGCACGCACCCCGAGGTCTGAATAAATTATCTAGTGATTTCCTTAATTGATTTTTAGTAAGTCCAATTCACGTAGAATTTTAGGTTTATCATTTTTCCTGGATTCATCATACTTAGATCTATCTAGGATAATTTTTATATCTAGAAATAAGGTGTTTGGTATTTATTAAAATTAATTTTGTAAAAATCACCTTGCATTCATATTTAATTCACAGTAAATTCATAAAGTGTCAGAAAAATTCAAAAAAATTAATGTAGCTTAATTTCATTGCATTACATATTCTGGCTAAGTTTCATAATTTTTGGACTTAATTTGACTACATTTCTGATTTAACTTGTAAACTGGCATGGTATTGCATTGTCTTTCTTTTAATTGCATAAAAATTGTCGAAAAATACCAAAAATATCTTCTGAAAATCTGACCTCTGAAATTCGCTCAAAATTTACCTAAGGAGACAGCTGTCTCCCTGAGTTCGACCTTGAGCTTGCCCAAGTAAAATAAATCTGCTGCTCGTGATTAATTGAACTTTAATTGGAAGTGGTTTTTGATCAGTCTGTTTTTACCTGACTACAACGAACGACTTAAAATTTAATTTGACCATTAATTTGATTGAATTAACAAGGGTAGAGACGCGACTCTTCAAATGGCGCCGTTGCTGGAGAGGCACAGCTTAGGTTAATTTGTAGAAAATTTTTGAATGTTCGATTTTCCATCCCCGGGTAGTCTGATCCCCGATTTTCTTGTTAATATTTTTCTGTCATTTAAATTTTGAGTATTTTTGTGTCGTCCTTTATTTGACCTCAATTTGTTTTTGTGCGAGGAACGCGAGGAGTCGAAGGCGCTTCAAGGAGCTTGCATTTTTGAACTTTTTGAGTGATTGTGAGGATTTGTAAATTTTTATTTTTCATTATTTTTGCATTCTTTCCGGCGGTTCCAGTTTGGGTTCTCGCATTTGTAAAAATAGTGGAAACGTGTCCCCGTGTGCTGTGTGGATTGATTTTTAGATTAGGCTTGCACTAGCGGCTCCTCAAGCCACTCTAGGATTTACTTGTGCTCGTAATTCTTTAGGACCACACATCATACATAAAAGACGCACTTAGACCGCAGATTTAGTCAAATTAAATCGGTGCTTCACTCGCTAATAGAACTGCCTGTAATAGGAGCGGATTTTATTGTCTGCATTTGCATATAGTATAAAAAGTTTTCAATTCTGTTCTGCATCCTGCATAAAAGTGAAGGGATCACTGTAAGTCTTCGTAACGCAGCATAACATCATTGATTTATCGTGCATCGGCTTTTCTCGACTCCTTTCTCTTAGTTTTTCAAAACTTAGGTAAAAAGGAAATTGGGACTGGACGATAGGCGTGCTGTGTGGTTGGACTTAATCAGTGATAACTTAACTTAAAACCGGGACCGCTAAACATTATTGACCAAAAAAATCAATAAAATCGAAATTTCTGCTTGCGGGAAATTAACCCCCGACCTTGTTTTCAGGCTGAGTGATGAGTGTGTGTGAACACCTTAAGGTAGAGCCCAAATCCCCTCCTTCCATATCACGTACAGATTGATCCTAGCAAATATCACGAGTTGAATTATTCAGGTTCACTGACTAGTACCAAGTAGCCTCCGCCTGTCCACAGGTAGACAGGGGTGAACCAGCGGTACTTTGCGACAAGTTGCTAGTAACCCTCCGGGGTGAAGTTCTATGCCTTGTCAGCCTCCGCCTGCTTGCAGGTAGATAGGGGCAGGTCTTTGAATACATCAACTTGGGATAGGAGCAAAGAAATGAAGGATGCAGGTATCTTAGGCGACATGCTAAACAGGGAAGACGCATCCTGTTTTGAGCCACTTCCCTATAGGCTACGTAACCTTTGTTTTGCTTGAAAATCACACTTAAAATCAACCAGACTAATCGGACTCGGTTTCGGGTCCTTCGCCGTGTTGAGCGTGAACACAGTGTTTGGATTCAATTGCTTGCTTCAGGTAGGAATAAAATCCTATCTTCACTTAGAATTCCCGGTTCTTCTTCTAGCCAATCCAAGATGACTGACTGGGGGGATATCAACTCCCGATTTGCCAATCTTTCTCTAAGCCCCCCACGAAGCTCATCTTCACCGGCCCAAGCGCAACTTGGACCAACCAGAGCTCATGACCCTCTTGAGTTCTGGATCCCTCAAACCCAGGGTGGTTACTCTCAAACCAACCTTTTTCTCTCCTCTGATCTTACCAAGGAAGACCATCACCTCGGTAAGAATCCCTTTCTTGATTTGTCCTCTAACCAAGTCCATTTTCCATTCCCAGGGTTAGAGGACAAGATGCCACCTAAGCGACCCCGGATGATGAGGAACACAGAGATGGCCCAATACATCAAATCCTTGCTCGCCTCGCCACAACCAAACAACAGAATGCAGATCTTACGGCAGGGATGGGACAGATCATTACGGCAGGAGGAATCGACCGACCAATGGTTGATGCTTACAACCCAGCAGAAAATGAGATACATAGTTGGTTGGCGCCAGTGGTTCCCTCTGAAGCGTTCGAGCTAAACCCCCACTTTTTGAGCCTGCTACCGAAGTTTAATGGAAATACAAGCGAAGAACCATATGCCTTCCTCAGAGACTTCGAGCTGGTTTGCAACAACCTTAGTCACCCTGGGGTTGGGCAAGATTATATCAGGCTGAAGGCCACCCCGTTTGCCTTAGGAGTTAAGGCAACTCATTGGTTGAAAAATCTCGGGGTGATATGTACAACCTGGATGCAGTTCAAGGACCATTTTATGAAGTTCTACCCACTCAGTAGGACTAATCAAATGAGAACAAAGATCGTGAGTTTCTCCCAGGAACCTAATGAACCATTCCATGAAGCCCGGGATAGGTTTAGTGACCTAATTCAGAAATGCCCTTGCCATGGCATTTCAAAAGCGATCTTAGTCCAGACCTTGTTCTGTGGCATGACCCCGAAGATGCAGGGGTTAGTAAGTGCCGCCTATGGAGGAAGTTATCTGAACAAGAATGAAAATGCTGTATGGAAAATCTTGGAACAGATAGCGGAAACAGGCAGATCGCAGACCACCAGGGCTTATCAGTTGTCTCCATCAATCTTATCCAACGAGACAACTAAAGGACTGTAGCGGATCTGTCAGAGGTCCTCATTCCCAGCATGGGGATGATAGCTGACAAGTTAACTATGGTCGAGCAGATTCACAAGAGGGTCACTGACCTTGAGTCACTCTCGCGATTGCCGAAACAAGTGGAGGAACTTACTGAGAGGGTAGCCAAGATAAAGCTACCTACCCCTTCTACACCACCTGTACCTGTACACCGAATTCATCTTGTAGAGGAACAGGCACCGGGGCTCAGAGTAGCTGGGTAGAGGAGCAGACTTACACTCAGCAGGATCAGCATGCACCCCCACAAGTGGAGACAGGATACGAGGAGCCTCCGCAGGTGTTCGAGATCAACGGGCTGTGGTACAACCATGATCCCGTCGGCAGACAGTCGGGGTTAGGGAACGGTCAGCCATACCGACCTTCTCTATCTTACCAGGAAAACGGCTCCGTCCCCGCACCACGCTTCGTACAGTCCTGGCCCGAACGAGGGTACCAGCCTCAGCAGCACCAGCAGCAGCGCACTTTCCACTCGGCCCAGCAGGGCTCTCCACCAGCGTCCATCATCAGCAGTATCCGAATGGCCAACAGGACCAATACATGAACTCATCCGCGAGTCAGCATCAACAGAACCAGCCCACTAGTGAATTGGAGTCCCTCACCTTGGCGATCCAGACCCTGACTGATAGGGTCCAACAAATCCAGAATGACTATCTGGATATGAGAACCGATTTGAATCGTGTTTCTCGTACCCAGGACCAGCAGATGGCGCCAAAGATCTCAATTCCCGCCCAGGTTCAGGCCAACTCGAATAGCTTGAATCAAAGCTAGAACCGACCACGAGATCAGGTATACTATTCATAATTCTTTGTCTGAACATGAGATCCTTTCGTATGATAATATAAACCATATCTCCCTCAGGAGCGGAAGGACCGTGATCGTACCCGATCGGGCACGGGCACCGGAGGAAGAAGCCGCCAAGTCTCTACCTGAGGAGAACTTGGAGGCAGAGGAGCAGCACCATCACCACCACCGGCAGAAGAAGAGGACTTATGAGTCCTCCAAGAAGCAGGAGAACCGCACCAGTAGGGAGTCCAGCGAAACTGATGAAGAGCCCGTACCTCCATCTGAGGAGGATGTTCCAACAGTCGCAGAGAATGCATCACCGGCTTCGCAGCAAAAATTTTCTTTTCGTCTGAGTCAGAGTCAGTCTCAGAGTTCGAGTCATGTACAGAACTCAGTTCCAGTTTTGAATGAAAATCTTTCAGTTTCAGAATTTGAGTTGGAGTCAATAATCCCTTTCCCTCGAGCTCTTAAAGGTGGAAAGAAGAAAACTAAAAAATTTCAAAAAGATGACCCTGAGGTGCTAGAGTTTTGCAATAAACACATCAAGGTCACGATCTCCTTTGACAAGTATGTGGAGATGACACTTGCATTTCGGAAATACCTTAAGGTGAGATGCACACCTATTAGGGTTAGCAGGAAGATCAAAAGTCATATTGAGAAACACATTCTATCAGTAGCCACATCTTGCGCAATAAAGAATTCGTTTCCAAAGAAACGAAGAGACATGTGTGCACATTATGTGGTGAGTCATGTCGATGACACTGCGTTTGCACGCACTCTCCTTGACAACGGATCCTCAATCAACTTAATGCCAACAACCCTCTATGAGCGGCTTAATCTCGGACCTCTTAGGAAATCTAGAGCCCTCCTTCAGTTTGCAGATAAATCAACCAAGAGGTCCCAAGGAGAATTGAGGAACGTTGTCATCAAAGTCGAGGGTCAGGAATACATGGTGGACTTTACCGTCCTTGATATGGAGACCCCTCGTAATTGGAGAGATTCCCAGATCATATTAGGAAGATCCTTCCTCAAAACAGCAGGGGCCTTGTTTGATTATAAGATTGACAAAATCCAGTTCCAAACTCCAGGCAGAGATGAGGAACTTGAGATGAAGCAGACCAGATGGCAGAGACCGGATTCAGAATCCAGCACCGAGTACTCTTCATTCGAAGTAGATTGCGTTCATGTGGACACTGTTGGGCTATGGAGACAGAACCCAGCAAGCACCGATGAGTCCCTCCCCTCCGGAGAAGATCTTGTGCATGAGTCAGTTTGTGAGGTCCTTAGAAACGAGCACAACTCAGAATATGCATCCCCCTACATCTTCGATGACTTAGAGGCCCAGTTGGGCCTGTCAGTCCTTCCCTCTTTAGGACAATCAGAAGATGAGGATGACGAGTCAAACGTGGCTTTTGCCGATTACATGGAGACCTTTGACGATCCGACTCCAAAGACGAATGACTTGGTGGCATCAATTTCAAAGACAGATCCAGCCACTACCAGCGCTGAACCAGATTCGATTGAGCCAAACTTCCTCGATGATCACACATTACCTGAGCTCAAACCTTTACCCACAACACTAAAGTATGCCTTCCTTGTAGGACAAGAGAAGAAGTATCCGGTCATCATCAGCTCGTTATTGACCGAGGAGCAGGAATCTCGCTTGCTAGAGATCCTGGAGAAAAATCGCAAGGCGATAGGCTGGAGCATCTTCGATCTCCACGGAATAAATCCCGCTCTGTATTCGCACCATATCTACTTGGAGAATGAGGCCAAACCCTCTCGTGAATTCCAAAGTCGGTTGAATCCAAATTTACGAGAAGTAGTGAAGAAGGAAATAGAGAAATGGTGCGACGCGGGTTTTATTTATCCCATCTCCGATTTCAAATGGGTGGTCCCGATCCATGTTGTCCCAAAAAAGTCGGGAATTCAGACAACCACCAATGAAGACGGAGAGGAGATCGTGACGCGAGTACCCACGTCGTGGCACGTCTGTGTGGATTACAGACGCCTGAATGCTGCGACGAAGAAGGATCATTTCCCCCTTCCATTCATTGATCAGGTCCTAGAGAGATTAGCGGCGAAAGAATTCTTCTACTTCTTGGATGGGTTCTCAGGCTACAATCAAGTAGCCATATCTCTGGAGGACCAGGAAAATACCACGTTCACATGCCCATTTGGTACCTATGCTTTCAGGCGCATGCCCTTTGGGTTATGCAATGCTCCCGTTACTTTTCAAAGGTGCATGATTGATGTATTCGCCGAAATGGTGGCGAATTCGTGGAATTCTTCATGGATGACTTCTCGGTCCATGGTGATTCCTTCGATTCTTGTCTTAGGAATATGGACCGAGTCCTCAAACGATGTTGTGAGGTTAATCTGATGCTCTCCTGGGAGAAAAGTTACTTCATGATGACGGAGGGCATTGTGTTGGGGCACGTCATCTCCAAGAGAGGAATGGAGGTTGACCCTGCCAAGGTGGATGTGATCAGACGACTCCAGCCACCAACCAACGTGACACAGTTGCGGTCGTTCCTCGGGCATGTCGGATTTTATCGAAGATTTATCAAGGATTTTTCTAAGATTGCCCGACCACTAACTGAGCTTTTACGCAAGGACATGGAGTTTATTGTTGATCACAAATGTCTTGAGGCTTTTAAGATATTACAAGTAATGATCATGGACGCCCCGATCCTACAAGCCCCAGACTGGTCTCTGCCTTTTGAGATCATGATGGACGCATCGGACTTTGCTGTTGGGGCTGTGTTAGGACAGAGGAGGGATGGCGTTCCGTTTGCAATACACTACGCAAGCAAAGTGCTTAATACTGCTCAGCGTAACGATACAATTACGAAAAAGGAGATGCTCGCGGTAGTGTTTACCTTGGACAAACTCAGATCTCATTTAATCGGATCCAAGGCAATTGTATTCACTGACCATACAGCACTACGTTATTTAATGGAAAAGAAGGGCATGAAGACGCGTATTCTTAGGCGGATTCTGCTTATCCAGGAGTTTGATTTGGACATTCGTGATAAACCTGGAAAGAAGAACGTAGTAGCTGATCACCTCTCCCATCTTGAGGATCTTGATGCTTTCGAGGATTCACCGATTCGAGACTCCTTCCCCGACGAGTCGATTTTTGTTGTCGACTCACTCTCATGGTATGCCAATATCATGAACTATCTTGTCTCCAAGAAGGTTCCCGAAGATTAGCCCAAGAGCCACATTGACCGACTGAAGTCGGATTCTAGACATTACCATTGGAAGGATCTGATCCTTTTCTTTGAAAGACCGGATTGTTTCTGGAGACGGTGTATTCCTCAGGAGGATTACCAGAGTGTCCTTTCTTTATGCCACAGTCTGGAGGCAGGAAAACACCACTTCAGGAAGAGGACCGCATGGAAGGTACTTCAGTGTGGCTTTTACTGGCCGACTCTGTTTCACGATGCGATCACCTTTGCGAAGTCGTGCCCAGTATGCCAACTAATGGGAGGAACTGTTGGTTTCAAGGATGAGATGCCGATGCAGCTTGTCATCATTTGTGATGTCTTTGATGCCTGGGGCATCGACTTCATGGGCCCATTCCATGTTGGCTATGGATTTGAATACATCCTTCTTACGGTAGATTACTTGTCCAGATGGGTTGAGGTTATCCCAACCCGAGCCGCAGACAGCATGACTGCCTGTAAATTCATTAGAGATCATATCATCTCTAGGTTCGAGATCCCCAAAATGTTGATATCAGATGGGGGTAGCCACTTTGTAAACAAAGATGTGAAGAAGCTCTTGAAGGATTGCGGCATCGAACACCGTGTCGCTAGTCCTTACCACCCACAGACTAATGGTATGGCTGAGGTGTCGAATAGGGAGGTGAAAACCATATTGCAGAAGCTTGTCCGCCCAGACATGAAGGACTGATCTCAGATCTTGGATCAAGTCCTGTGGGCTTATAGGACAACTTAGAAGACACCGTTAGGAACCTTCCCATTCCAGATGGTATTCGCCGTGCCATTTGTCCGCAAAATTAGTGCACAAATCAGAATGGGCAATCAAGAAGGTCAACTGGAACACACACTTAGGGCATAAACAGAGAGAAATGGATCTGAATAAGCTTGTGGAAGTCAGAAACCGAGCATACGACAACAGTTTGGTGTACAAGGACAAAGTGAAGCGTTGGCACGATAGATATATCATACGAAAGACCTTTGTTCCTGTTCAGAAGGTATGGTTGTTCAATGCAAGGCTGAAGGTTTTTCAAGGCAAGCTGAAATCCAAGTGGACGGGCCCATTCGTTGTCCATGCGGTGCATGATAGTGGATGTGTTGAGATCTCAGATCTCACAGATGACGCACCGACATTCCTAGTAAATGGACAACTGTTGAAGCGCTTCGTCGCACCTAATGAACAGTTAGTCCATGTTGAGGAGATTGTATTCATGCGCGAGACAGGTTCAACAGATACACATCGAGCCGCGCACGAGACCTTACAGACTACAAGATTATAGGCCCGGGTCGAGTGGCATTGCCAATGTGCCTGCGCCCGGCTCTGCCATATCCTGCCTTGTCTTGATCGCTCTATCAATCAGCACACTGCCTTGCACATCTTGCTTGGATGGATGCCCTATGAGTGGACTCACTGTGCTTCATCCTTTTGTGTGAATCATGATAGGAAGAAGATCTCTCTGGCGGCGTGGCGGAATGCGCGGGCCCGGAGGCATGAAAGGAAGGCAGGCAAGAAGGCATGAAAGGGCGTGCATCGTCTACCAGGCCGACGGCACCGGCTCCGGAGTTTGACATCTCTTCATCCGGGACCCTCTCCTTGATCTCAACGGCCGAACTAGCCTCACTCGAAGAGCAGCGAGTTGAGGAACTCGTCCAAGCTCAAAGTTTGTGAGAGCAGCATCTGGAAAGATTCAGATCGCAATCCTTGTATATATCCATCACTCCTGTACATTCTTCCCCTCCCTCCTGCGACTCTAATCACTCACCCCAACTTCATATATTCTCATCTACAACTATATCTAGGATGACCAGATCCTAAGTATGGGGGGGGAGTCACTTGAGTTCATTCACTGTACATCCTACACATCACATCGGTCCTCATACCACTCCAGTCCTATACTTAGGCTGACCTGAGCCTAAGTATAGGGGGAACCGATGCCCGCCTTGTACATATATTCATCTACTTCCCCTCTTGACCTCATCCGCCCCATTTTTGATCTTCTGCTACACTTAGACTTCCAAGAGCCTAAGTATAGGGGGGCAGGATGACTTCTATACATTTTTGCTCCTTTGGCTCTCTTACGCTTAGCACGAGCTATGTCTTCTTCCTCGCTTTTTGTGCTCTGAGGACATAGCACACGCTAAGTATAGGGAGCATGTATATATTACATATATACTTTACCCATAGCTCGTACTTTCGCGTATTTTTTGTATATATTACGCAATAATCACGGGATGGGTAAAAAAATGGAGAATTTTTTTTGTAAAATACATGTATACTTGTATAATAATTTGTATAAAACTCTTGTAAATTGTTGTAACATAGGAGGTATACCAAATTTTGAAAAAAAAACAACAAAAAACAAAAAAATAGGCTTCTTATTTACTCTTGCACATCATCTCTGCAAAAAAAAGAGTCTTGCATTTCATTCATCCACATAGCATGTCATCTACATCTCATCTGCATATCTTGCATATGCAAGGTGAAAAGCTAGTGGGTTCTGAACCAAGTTATGAGTAGATATTGAGGATGGACATGATTTGACCTTAATCCACCTAATTTCAGAGGAACCTTATAGGAGCTGGAGTTAAGATTTCTCAGGTCAAGTGACTTAATTCTTTGAGTCCGCAAGTCTATGTTCACATATCATCTTAATCAGACTAAGTAGAATAACTCGTGCACACGCATGATTCTTTTAGATAATGACCTAACTTGGACAAGCACAATGCACGTAGCTCTTCATTGTTGAGGTGGTGAGGAAGTAGAATCCTTTGGCTTGGAGTAGCACACAGGTGGAAACATCTGTCCTCCTTTAGGGAGGGTAGTGCATCTCAACCTAGTCTGGTGGTGTTGACGTCTAAAGACGGGACGTTGTGGGTTGCAATAATGCTTCAAAAGAGGCATACTCTACTGGCTCAAGAGGAAAAACTCCTGATGTACATGCTGCATCTTGTATATAGTTCAAAAAAATGCAAAAAAACTCCAAAAAAATTAGACAGGTCCAAGTGAAAATAAAATACCTGTCGGAGTATGTATATTAGCAAAGAAGTATGCAGCTGGATTACTTGGCTACACTGGTCAGGCATCCCGGGATAGGTAGCTACATTGGCCACCGTCCATTCTTTTCTCCACCCCTCCTCTTGAGCTGGTCGCACTTGAACTTAGAAGGGAATACCCCGCTCCTCGAGGAAAGAGTTACTGGATCGGGTAACTAGAGTTACCTTGTTAGAGGAGGTTGTTCTGAGCCATTTCTGATGTGGAGAGCTATATTACACTTACACAGTACAAGCAAGGCCTTAAATGTCGGTTTCGGTCACCATTTCGGTGACGACCAAAACAGAATTTCGATGGAATTTCGGTCAAATTTCGGTCGAAATTTCGATCATTTCGGTCATTTTTTGTACTAGGACCCCCATATTTCGGTCATTTCGGTCGAATTTTGATTTCGACTGGATATCGATATTCGACAGAAATTCAACCGAATTTGGCTGAAATTTGAGGCTATGAGTACAAGTAAGAATCATAGTCATCAGAAATTTGCGTTTGAGGATTTGTTCTGACCTGACTATTGAGGAGTCTTGAATAGAAGACTTGTGGAACTTGAAGTCTGTTAGGTCTTAAGTTCAGGTCCTAATGAGGTTCCGCCACACAATTAATCCAAAGGTCGAGTCAAGCTCCATTTTCAACTTTTGTTCATGACCTTGGTATGGAACCCAAAATCATTTCACTCTTGCATTTCATGTTAGTTGCTCGGGGACGAGCAAGGTTTAAGTATAGGGGGTTGAGGAATATGTGATTCATCACTCTTAAAGTTGAAAATAGAGTCTTGTTCCCGAGTATTTAGCAGCATATTTTCCTTTATCTTGCATAATTAGCATACATACATGCATACATAATACATGCATTTTAGCATCCATATTTGCATTAAATAAGAAGCCTAATTCACTTGTAAAATATTCACCATTATTCACCTAATTATTTGTATTTTATACCCACTCCAAAGTCAATAAAACCAACCTTGTACTGTGTATATTACTAATTAATAATACAAGAAAAAGGGGCATGGTTTTTATCTTGTAAAATTACCCAATAAAACCCCAAACCCAGTTGGAGATTCCAGACCTTAGAATGCAAATATCTACCTCATACAACCTCCGATTTAGGTCGACTCACCTTCAGATTAATATACATTCAGAGACCTTCAAAATGAGATCCATTTCATTTAAATCGGAGCTCGTATGCAAAACTTGAGTTTTTGGGCCCCTTTGTGTACTATATGTATGTATATTTGTACCCTTGTATTTTTGTATCTTATTTGACCTCATCTTCATTTTTGGTCAACATGAAACTTGTAGATCTCATCGAGATCTACAACTTTCATGTTTTGAGTTTTTCTAAATTCGGCCTCCTTCTCTCTCTAATTCAACATTTTCTTTCGACCATTCAGATCCGGCCACGTGGCGCCCTCTGATTGCGCCACACGACCCGCTCCATTGCCCGTCACGCGCCCTTCGCCCTCCGCCATCCGATCCTGTTCCCTCTCTCTTGATCTGGGCCATCCAGCGTCGCAACCAACGTCAACTATCCGATCTTCTCCAGATTGCATCGCCTCCATCCCTTCGCGCCTCGCCCTCAGCACGACAAGTGTTGCGCTAAGAGCCCTCTGATCTTCGCCAGAGGCCCTTAATCCTGGCCACTCATCTCGCGCTATATCTGGACCCTTCGATCAAAGCCTTAAGAGCTCATCCCGACCGTCCCTCAGCGCTTTCACCTGCGCCCTCCACGTGGCGCCATCGTAACCCTTCGATCTCACCCCTCCGATCAAATCCCAGTCGCCCCGTAGCGCCTAATTCTCAGCCGTTGGATCGCGAGATCCAACGACAGAGACGTCTTCTACCTCCCGCAGCTCCCGCACCCACGTCGCCCACCTCGCCAACGCACCGCCCCCTTTCTATTTTCGGCACCACTCCGGCCATCCTCTCCGCCCTCTACCACCTCCACCTTGTAGCCCACTCTACCCTTCTCTTCGTCAATCCCTACGACTCCCATGATCCCTTCTCCCTCGCTCCACAAACTCCACGCCAACCTCTCCCTCCATCACCTGTCACCGCCACCTTATCCCGATAAATACACCATCTCCTCGACCATCGACCCCATCCGCCACTGCAGAGAGAAACTCCGAGCTCCTACCTTCCTTTTGGTAACAGTAATTAGAAGAGACGTCGAGTGACGACGGCTGCTCCGGCGAAATCCACGGCTCTGCCTTGCGGTGCCGCAGCTCCTCCCGTGAGCTGCATGAGCTCAGGACCCCTACCGGCCTTCGAGGGACGACCAGGAGCTCAACTCCAAAGCTTCAATCCCCAGGTAGATACCTCCATTCCCCTCCGATCAACTTCGTCTTTTCTTCTCAATTTTCTCGCAATTATGCCACCATCTCCGCTCATCTTCACGTCCACCTGATCATCCACCGAGCTCCGCCATGGAGCTCTGATCTTCGCGTGCCATTCCATTTCCTCCTACGGCATGTCGCACCTCACTCCGACAAGAGCTCCGCCACCTTGGCGGAGGAGCACCACTGGATCACCTTCACTTCACTCCAGGCCTCCCACCGCACTCACGTTCACCTCACAAACACGTTGCACGCTTCGGCTATCGAGTTAACCCCTGCAGGTACACTCTTCTTCATTAACTGGAAGCTTCACCGGAGCGACTTCGACCTTCATCGCCTCCAGCCTACGGACCTCCTCAGCTCCATCCAGAGCCTCCGGCGGCTTCCTGACGCTTTCCCGATCTTCCCCAGCTACTTAGGAGCCGCCGGCGAGCTTCATCGACTACAGGAGGAGGTGGAGCTAGGAGGACTTCGTCGGAGCCCAGCCACGTCCGCCGCTGGAGGCGGCGGACCGGAGGTGCACGAAGCACAGTAGCCGTCCGATCCTCATGATCGGACGGTTCTGAGCGAGCTACGTCGCCATCAACCCGCCGTCGTTGGATCAGGAGGATTCCACGCTCACGATCACGCCACGTTGCTCTCCCCTTCGACCTACAGCAACCGTTCGATCTCACTAGGATCGTACGCCTCACAACACGCCACGTCGACGCTTCCCCGAGCTCCAGATGCCGTTGGATTCATCTTGATCTAACGACCCTCGATCGTCCACGCCTTCATCTCAGGAGTCATCAGTAGCCGTTGGATCGCCTTGATCCAACGAGCCGTATCACGCCACGTCGCCTCCTTCGAGCCTCCTCCTCGACCCTTAGGCTCGGAGCCCCGAAGCTATCCCGAGCCACGTTCGAGCCTGCTGCGCCCCCGAGCCCACCTCCGAGCCTCCGACGCCTTCCGAGCCTGGGACCTCACGTGTTTCTCACGTGTGGTCTGGGCGTTTTACACTGAGGCCCCTGGAGGTTTTGAAAATTACAATTCAGTCCTTGCTAGGAGTATCACGTAAGGTGCACGTGTTTCAGTGGGCATTTTGCACACATACCCCCCCTCATTATAGGAAATTGCATTTAAGTCCCTGTCAGCATGTTTAAATTTCAGTAATTTATTTTCTGTATTTGCAATTTGGTCCCACTCTTTGCATGCATATTTAGGTGTCCATTTGGCATGATTTTTAAGTTCTAAAAATTGCATTGTGTAGTTTGTCTTGTCCTTTATCTTATGTGACACTTGTCTCATTTTTGTGACATTAGTGGATTTTATTATTATTAAATTGGTGAAATTTTCCATATTTTGCCCATTTGATGCCTTTTAATTTGTATTAAATTATCTGTTGCTCCAAAAATCACCAAAACTTCACATTAGACTTAGGATAATTTAGTTTACATTGTGCCCAAAAATCAACACATTTGCACGCACCTCGAGGCCTGAATAAATTAATTAGTGATTTCCTTAATTGATTTTTAATAGGTCCAATTCACATAGAATTTTAGGTTTATCATTTTTTCTATTCATCATACTTAGATCTATCTAGGATAATTTTTATATCTAGAAATAAGGTGTTTTGGTATTTATTAAAATTAATTTTGTAAAAATCACCTTGCATACATATTTAATTCACAGTTAATTCATAGTGTCAGAAAAATTCAAAAAAATTAATGTAGCTTAATTCATTGCATTACACATTCTGGTAAGTTTCATAATTTTTGGACTTAATTTGACTACATTTCTGATTTAACTTGTAAACTGGCCTGGTATTGCATTGTCTTTTTTTTAATTGCATAAAAATTGTTGAAAAATACCAAAAATATCTTCTGAAAATCCGACCTCTGAAATTCGCTCAAAATTTACCTAAGGAGACAGCTGCCTCCCTGAGTTCGACCTTGGGCTTGCCCAAGTAAAATAAATCTGTCGTTCGTGATTAATTGAACTTTAATTAAAAGTGGTTTTTGATCAGTCCGTTTTTACCTGACTACAACGAACGACTTAAAATTTAATTTGACCATTAATTTGATTGAACTAACAAGGGTAGATACGCGGCTCTTCAGGCGCACCCCTCGCGGAAGAGGCGATGGATGCCGGTGTGGTCCTTGCACCTACTGTCGCAAGCCTGGACATGCAGAGGATACATGCTATCAGAATCATGAATATCTTGTTTCTGATCAAGTAGCAGAGCAGATTATGTCTTCAGAGACTTCAGCTCCCCAGATTGATCCTCTCCTGGATGATATTGTCTCTCATATTCGAGAGATCATGACTCCTACTGCTGACACCACCAATATAGATATCACTGCAGCAGCTAGAGCCTCTTCGAGCTCCTCAGGTATCACCTATGCTTTTACTAGCAGTTCGAATACAGATATGACAGAGTGGATTATGGATTCTGGTGCTTCTCACCACTTATGTGGAGACAGAGCATAACTGAAGTCGTACAAGACTATACCACATGGCAGATGGGTTGTCATTGCGAATGGTGACCACTTACCCATTACAGGACATGGGAAGGTGCATTTGACACCGTCCATGCGTCTTAAGAATGTTTTATATGCTCCTGCCTTGTTTCCGCTCCTATTGATACATCTGTTGTGGAATGCAAATGGGTGTTCGCTGTGAAGCACCGTACGGATGGCAGTGTAGATCGCTATAAGGCGAGACTTGTGGCACAAGGGTTCACCCATACATATGGGATGGACTATCAGGATACTTTCTCTCCAGTTGCCAGACATTCTACTCTGCATATTCTACTTTCTGTTGCTGTGACACATGATTGGCCCCTTTATCAGCTTGATGTGAAGAATGCCTTCCTCTATGGTGATCTACAGGAGGAGGTTTACATGCAACAACCATCTGGGTTTGTTGCTGAGGGGGAGTGTCAGAAGGTTTTACATGCTACACAAGGCTATTTATGGCCTTAAGCAAAGTCCAAGAGCATGGTTCCAAAAGCTTTCAGACTTGATAGAGCAGCATGAGTTTCTGAGATCAACTGCCAATCACTCCTTGTTCGTACAGAGGACCCAGAGAGGTACTACAGTCATTCTTGTTTATGTTGATGATATTGGTGTTACAGGAGATGACGAGCAGGGCATTCAGGGTGCAATGATTCCTAAGTCAGCAATTTGTGACCAAGGACCTTGAACATTTATGTTACTTCCTTGGAATAGAGTTTGTCAGGAACTAGCAAGGTCTTGTGATGATCCAGAGGAAGTGCGTTATAGATCTTCTTTCAGAGACATGCATGGCAGATTGCAGACCTGCTACTACTCCTCTTGACCCGAGCATGAAGCTCTATGATGATGATACTGAGGAGGTCGACAAGAGGAGGTACAGAGAGCTTGTTGACAAGCTACTATATGTGATGATTACCGAGCCCAACATATCATTTGCTGTGAGCAAAGTGAGTCAGTTTATGGAGTAGCCCAGGCACATATGGATACAGTCCATATGATTCTGAGATACCTGAAGACTTCACCTGGTACTGGACTTCTTTTCAACAGGGGCACATCTCTCTCAGTTACAACATGTGCAGATGCAGATTATGCTGGATGTCTAAAGGATAGAAAGTCTACATCAGGCTTTGTTGTATTCATAGGGAATTCTCTTGTTTCATGGAAGAGTAAGAAGCACACTGTGGTTGCCAGATCAAGTGTTGAGTCAGAGTACAGGGCCATGGCACATGCTAGTATAGAGATGATGTGGGTCAGATCTGTTCTTACTGACCTGACAATAGAGGTGCCTCTTCCTATGCACCTCCAATGTGATAATCAGGCTGCCATTTTCATTGCCAACAACCCAACCTTTCATGAGAGAGCGAAGCACATAGAGGTGGATTGTCACTACACTCGTGACATGATACAGAAGGGTATTATCGTCACTACGCATGTCAGCTTTGGAGACCAGACAACAGATGTACTTACAAAGGCCCTAGCGAGAGGACCTTATCAGAGATGTTGTTCCAAGCTGAGTCTGATTGATATCTACGCTCCATCTTGAGGGGGAGTGGTGAGATATTAGTTATCTTTATTATTGTTTTTCTCATTTTCTATTTCTCTTTTCTTCTTTATGTAATTTGCCCAATGGATTCCTCTCCTATATAAGAGAACCCTAGAGGCTAGAGCCTCTCATAATTCAAGTCATTCGTTTCCTTCCACATTTGCTTTGATTATTAGCATTTATAAAAAGTGATTTCCGGCTTCCATGTCTTTTATTAGCTTTCTGATTTTTCTTGGACTCCGGGAATGCAAAATATATATATTTCAAGGATTTACACTTTGCAGTCGATGGGAAGGAAGTTGGTTGCATACAGAGCAAGCTCCTGTGCAAGTCTATATTTGACCTCTATGTTGGAGTTGATCCATTTGATAGGAAGGCTAAAGAAGATTATGAAGCAGCTTTGGTTTCTCTCCTCCAAGACTAGCATGCTGTTAGCTTGTACAAATCTTGAGGGAAGGTTTGGCAGTTTGCTAGATTTTTTTCGTTCATTATTTTATTCCAGAAGATTCATGTTTCAGACTGAGTTCTTACTACCACATCTTAAATGCATAGCTAGTCTTTTCCTTTGTATTCTTATGATTTCTGTGCTCATGACACTCTTGCGGTCCCATATCATCCCCGAGCAGGGGCATCAGCTGAGTATGCCTTAAGCTTATGAACCATGAATTCCTTTGGAAGAGCTGGACTCCTTAGATCTGATTCCTCATGTGCTGGGTCTGGAAGAAACTAGGAGGGATTTATATCTTGGGCTGGGATGGAAAAAGGAGCTGGAAATAAGTTAATTTTTGTTGACTTCCACTTTATTAAATATATTTCTACTCGCATTTACGTAATCTTCTGAAATAATGTCGTATTGAGTGGATTTTTGCAACCGCTTTCACTTGGATGTATCATAGATATGCTTTCAATCTGAATCCATTTATTGCATAGATGTTTGATCTTCATTTGAAAGTGGGGACGAAGCCCTCCGTCCCGAAACAAAAGCAGACAGATTGTATTTTGTTGGAGTGTGTATCTGGATCAGTTTGTATTGGGGGTGGCTATACAAACTTCATAAGGTCGGGTTTTTCGCCTTGCGTCATTTGCAATCTCATGTACTCTTTCTTCTTTTTCCCCACACAGTGAAGTCCAAGAGTGCAGCTTAGTTACAGGTGAACTATGTAAACAAGTGTGCCTGTGTGTATGTTTGCTTAGATTTATGAGTGATGCTTTTTATGTACTAACATGATAGATAATTTTTGTCTCCATGGTGCATTTGCCTTCGACGAGATCGAGGGATGGCGATCGTTATGTCATTCGAAGGACGGGGTATGGAAAAGGCAAGGGGTACTAATCCCTATTAATTTCCAACAAGGGTAACTGGATCCATTAAACCTATTCATTGCTCTCGTATTCTTTTCCTTCTGCATCATAAAACGGAAGTGGACATAAGTGAGAAACGAAAGGAAGACAGTAACCTCTTCTTCACTTTTTTGACAGCTTCATTGACTTAGACTTGATAACGCAAATGAGGGTGGCGAATTTCCATTGATAATAACTTGAGATTACACGATTTACTTGTCAAGATTATTTTTTTCGATACTTCCCTTTGCTACAATTTGACAGTAATCCATGTAGCCGACCCTTCTTAAAGTAGCTTGCTTGGTGTGGGCATCATTTCTGCACTGCTCAAATATTGATGTCTGACTAGTTTTGTCAAAATTGGTTAAGGGAGGAGGTACATCAGTGTTATATCACCAAGTATAGCTGGAAATAGCGGACGTCATTTTGAAATCTATCTATATAACTAAAGATGTATCTCTCTAATCATTCTCCTACGATATGCCACGTGGACTCCCTCTCTCCCTCACGTCGGCTTTTTCCGACCTTTGCTTATTTCCCGTATAACACTTGTTCGCCCATATTCCTAGGGATGAATATAGATCGGATTGGATATGTTATTTATATATCCATATCCAAGGTTGTAAAAGTTAGTAGTCAGTACTCGATCGGTCGGGTCATCGACTAAGGATAAATCGGTAGTCGGGCAACTAATTGGATTTAGTCGGACTTTAATTGGATTTGAATTTTATGATTATTTTAAATATATAACTCACTTTTATACATATATTAGATTTTGTACATTTTTATATTATCATAATAAAATAAAAGAAGTAATTGAATTTAAATAAAATATTAAGCATATTATAATAAGTTTGCTTATAAAAAAAGCAAAATCTAAAAAAATATGGTATCTCCAAGCAAAAAATTGGCTGACTAGTGTGCTTAGTCGGAATTAGTCGGTACTCGGTCGGCCACCCCACTGACTAGACTAGTCGGACCTACTAGTCGAGCCAGTCGGGTGAGTTTTACAACATTGTCCATATCCTGCTTCATCTATATCGAATACGACTATACATATGTGAGTTGGATATGAATTTAGGGAACATTCTAGTATAATCTTCTAGATAATATGATACTGCGTCCAACTCTTGTCCTTCTTTAGGACCTCTTAGTTGGGCTATTTATACACTCGCTTTCGTGCAATACTACGTCCAGCTCTTGTTCTTCTTCAGGACCTCCTCTTATTCGGGCTATTTATACACCTCGCTTTCGTGCAACACTATGTCCAGCTCTTATCCTTCAGGGCCTCCTCCACCTCGATCCAAAGTCTTCCTCCTGCAAGGAAGAAGACCCATTTGGGCTCCGTCTCTGACCACCCCCAATTAGCCCTCCACCTCCTCTCAATTCCCCTTTTCTTCGACTATATAACTAACACCTGCAGGATCCTTGAGACCTTAATGGTTGGAGGCTTCAAAGACTTGTTGTTCTCTAATGCCACTTCTAATAAAGCTTCATCGAACCAGCACTCCAGTACCTGTAGCTTCACCTCCAACCTTCTATCTTCTTCGCTCGAGCATCAACATACTTGAGGACAATAGAGGAGGAAGATGAACATCATCAGAGCTCCACATGTGCGCCACCAGAAGCAGAGGAGCATCCCCAGCACGAAGTAGCCATCCAATCTGACCCATTAGGTTTGATCCTATGGCTCTGATTCTCTCTGAACTGCCTCCCAGAGCCTGCAACCTTAGTGGTCCCTCTCATAGGTTGAGGTTCCTACAAACACCCACATGTCCCAACGTCAGGATCGTCTGTTGTGATGTTGTAGCGCCCCACAGCCGTTCGATCATGCTCGAGCATGATCGAGCGGCTGTGGTGCGCTACAGCACCACATGAGAGAACCCACTAGCCTGCCCAGGCCCCAAGGCTATCTCTGAAGCTACATTCCACATGCTACGGGAATGTGTCTAGACTATTTGCAGCGCTCAGGCCCTTCATTTCCATAATTGTAAATAAATTCGCGCACCTCGAACACGTGTCTGTTTGGGTTATTTGCAGACTAGCCCTGACGACTCCTTGTATTTGTGAAGAAGTCCCCACATGCCTGAATATTTATAGATAAGCCATGCTGGATTTCTATATTTGTAAATCAACCTATTTTGGACCATTGTGTGCATATGGACTTCAACGTTAATGGGATTGATCTCTTTGGAGTCTTCATGATTATGACCTTATTTCTCTGATTTGATAAATGATTGCCTATTAATTTACAGAACAAAGAGCATACTTGTTAATTTGTATTTAATTTACCATTAATTAATTTTAGATCTCGACTTGATACAAAATTAGGTAAATGCATATTTGTTTATTACACTTCCTGATTAATTGAATTTTAAATTACTTTGAACCACTTTTAAATTTTATTAAATAGGAATACGAGTTCATGTGATTAAGGACTTAGGCGCTCCGATTTCAATGTGAAAAATCAATAAACCAGCATCTATTTTGATCATTCATTGTAGAATCGAATGTTTGAGATCAATCCATCTTAGTTGTGCAAATAATTCAGGAGCTATTTTCTATGTTTGATTTGTGAGAGTGTTGCATTGAAGGCATTCTAAGCATTTTATTCTGCATCTAAAAAAGTAAAAACATCATGCATTCACATTCATCCTGACTTAGATCACACTAGATTAAATAACTTAGATTTTTAAACCCTTGATTGAGTAGTTTAGATTACTCATGTCCATGTGTTCGATCCTTGACTTATCCAGGTATAAATTACAACCATGTTCTCTTCACTAAGATCTTAAGTGTAGTTATAAATAAATTACTAATCGCTCATACTATATTTTGATGACTTTAGAATGATGATTTAGCAATTTGTCAGATGGCACTATTGCCAAGGAACACAACGTATTTAGGCTGCTTAATCAAGTTTAAGTGTATTTTATTTGATTGAGTCAAGCATCATTTTGAGATATTTTTTTGGTGGTTGTTTTTGTGTTGTCTTCTCTTTCATTATTGTTGTTGATATCTCTCTTGGCTTGTATTTGACCAAGTTGTATTGTGGATAGGTCCCGAGGAGCCGAGGAAGACAAGGCGGCACGAAGGCAAAATGCTTGGTGCAGCTCGCTGAGAAGACCATGTCTAGCTGCATTAATTAGAGAGTTCTATAGATTAGATTCACTTTTTATTATCACAAATCACTTTCTAATAATTTGTAATAATTATTAGTTCATTTTCCAGTGTTTCTCGTTTGAGTGTTTGTGTGTGTATAAACAAGAGACTTTGATTTTTTTGTTACTATGTGTGTGTTGAGACATGTTTCACCCCTTGATTTCTGGGGGTCGACTTGAATGGTCGAACATTTAGGAAGGCACATGACTCAGAGAGCTTTCTTAGGGCGTCTTTGTGCTCGATAACTTAGGCCAGCACAGATTCATTTAATAGACATACCTTAGCATGCTCTAATTAGTTCAAATCAAATCATTTCTTTCCCGCTAATAGAATTTATGTTAAGGAGAGACTTCATCGCTTGCATCACATATAGCTTAGCTTTTATATACAGTTATGCATCTCACATAGAGAATGTTGGGAATCACTGTAAGTAATCTTACCTAAGCATTCATCATTGATTTCTCGCTTACATTTAATTTTCTCGACTTCTCCCTCTTGAGTTTCATAACTTAGGATTAAAGGAAGCATGGTTGACATTAAGCATTCATATGTGTTCAATTAAATCTCTAAGTGATAACCAAAATTAAAATTAGGACTGACCTAATAAACTTGGAATAAAAGCAACCTTGTTCTACGGGAGAGCAAACCTTCATTGCTCACAGGTACTTACATCCAAACTAGAGTAGATGAGGATGAATCCATAAGGATATAACCTAAATCCCCGGAGATGCACCCTAAGTCTCCAGATCTGACCTTTACGGGTTTGGAAGCTGCAAGTGCTCACCTCCAACCTGAGTGGACATTTTGGGTGTGCAAGTCTTGTATCTCCTTTAAGGGTGTGATTGATGAACCGCAAAATCGGCCCTTTAATAATGTGTTTTTAGCACATGGAATCATCATCGTAGTCGGGCCGGTTTCGGGTCGTCAAAGCGATCACCTCATTTAGATATATGCCATAATGAATCGAAATGAGGTGATCGTTAATTATTTTTTTACTTGGCAAGAAACCAAGGTCGAACTCAGGGACACGAGCCTCTCTCATATTATTCGGATTTAAGTTTGTTTAACTAAGTGTAGAGTTAAAGATCTAGAGGTCAAAACATGCAAAGACAAAATAAGACATGACAATGCATTAAAACATAAAACATGCATTTTTTTTAAAACAATTTTATCATGCAAATATATGGATATGCAAAGCGAACGTTATGCCCAATAAAAATCACTTGAGCCATAGAAAAAAAATGCAAGTTAAACAGAGTTAACATTAAGAAGCATTCTATCCTCATTAAGCGAGCAGACAGGGCATGATAAATAAAGAGATCAAGACACTTAGATAATAAAATAATACATCACGGTTCATAGTATCAAATCTGAAATTTAACCATGCCATAGTGAAGAGGACGAGAAGAGCTTCAAAACGAAACTGAAATCAACTTGATTGGAGCTATGTAGCTCAAGATATGCAAGTTCAAAGATAAGGGCATAAATGAAAGAAAACATGAAAATAAAATTGCATACAGGCCCCTGGGAGGGACTAAATAGTAAATAAACAAAGTAGCGGGACCTTCCCTGTAATTTGACCACGCGCACAGGGGTATTTTTGCAATTTGGAAAACCCGCGAGGGTTTCAATGTAATTTACCCACCATGCGTGTGATCTGCACGTGACGCAGGACCATTATGCAATTCTGGAGAAGATATGGGCCTCTCTGCAATTTACCCAGAATAGCACGTGCGATGCACGTGCTATCTAGGCTCGGACGAAGGGGAGGCTCGGCAGAGGTTCGGGGCAGCTTCGGCCAGGCTCGGACGATATGAAGCTCTGTGCAGGCTCGGTCGAGGCTCGGAGCAACCGAACCTGGAGGCACGGAGACGGAGGCTCGGTGCTGCTCTGGTGACGACGCGTGGCTAGCTCGAGGCCGTTGGATCGGGATGATCCAAGGGCCGCTGAAGGCGAGGACGCGGCTCTATCATAGCCGTTGGATGGTCGCTGGAGTTGGACCATCCAACGGTCCCTGTGCGGTCTCCCTCGCCATGGACTGGCGGCGCTAACTGAGCTCCGGTGAAGGGCCTCCTCCTCCGCCGCTCGCTCCCGGCTACGGTGGACGTCCCCCGATGCTCAAGACAAGTCGTCGATGAAGCTGCGAGCTCGGGGGAGATCCTGAAGGCTCTGGTGCGGCTCGTCGGGGCTCGGAGGTCGGCTGCGACGTCGGTGAAGTTTGCTCCGATCAAGCTCCGGTCATTGAAGCTCTTGATGACCTGCACGTTAGTAGTCTATAGCCGAAGCCTAGTGGTGCGTGAGTGAATGGAGTGGGAGCTCCTAGGGGACGAAGAACATGGGGAGCTCGAAGCTCCTCCGCCGTGAGTGGCGGAGGAGATGGGTGACGGTGGGGAGGTATGGAAGAATGAGAGTGTGGCTGTCGGAGGTGACGCGTGAAAGAGGGAAGCGTAGCGAAGCTTGAAGGGGGGTTAATGGGGGGTGAAGGTGGTCGGAAATGCCTAATTAAACCAGAGAAATTGAAGAAAAAAGACAAACGGAGAAGAGGGAACTTACCTGGCGATTGGCGGAGCGGGGCCTATGCTCGAGGTCATCGGAGGACCTCGGGGTCATCGCTGGACTCCCCCGGCTACGGGGAGCAGCTTGGCGGAGACGAGGCTCCGCAGGCCTGGCCTACCATGGCCAGGGGTCGTCACCGGGGCGTACCTTCGTCTTCGCGCTCCTGGCCGCCCCCTCGCTGTCACCGGGGGGCGGGGACTCGCTGGGAGGTTTCCCTCGTACAGGTGGACACCGGCGAAGGGTCGTGGTGGACGCTTATTTGAAGGGAGAAGTGGCGGAGATAATGGTGGCCGACGTGGGTTTCCGGTCAGCTATGGGGCGACTGGGAACGTATTTGTGGATCGTGGAGGAGTGCGCGAGGGAGAGGGATGACTGGGGAGGCCCGTGGAATGGTTGGCGAAGGAAGAAGTCCACGGGAGTGGCTGTGAAAATGGGAAAGGGGTGAGGTCTGTGCGAGTGGAGATCGTGGGAGAGAAGAAGGAATCGGAGGTTGACGATGACCTCCGACCGTTGGATCTGGAGATCCAACGGTGGAGATCTAGGCGAGAGAGAGCGGTCGAGATTAAGTCAGGGGGCGGAGTGATCGATGGCAGATGGAGCTGCCACGTGGCGTGTCGAGAGAGCAGCGCGAACGGATGGCTCAGATGAAGGAGCGGTTGATCGCATGGATGAGGAGCGTTAGGGGAATGAGCGGTCGAGATGGACGATCAGGAGCGCGATCGGAGGGCACCAGTCTGCGCCACGTGGCACGCTCTGGTGAGAGCGCTCACGTGCGGTGATGATGGAGGCGGAGGAATGATCGGATGGCCGGGATTTGAGGCGTGCGTGGAAGCCAGCTGGCCGTTGGATCAGAAGGAGATCCAACGGTCTAGGAAGGGGGCGGATAAGACAAAGGGGCCGGGCCACGTGGCTACCCCAGATTGGGCCACGTGGCCCAATCAGATTAGTCAGATTGTATTTTTGATTTTTGAGGGCTTATTTGGTCGAATTTGAGAAAACTCAAAACATGAAAGTTGTAGATCTTGACAAGATCTACAAGTTTCGTGTTGACCAGAACTCGAAAAGAGATCAAACAAGGGCCCGAAATATTTTTGAGGGTATTTTTGAGTCTAAAAATACCACTGATTTTTGTTTTGTCCTTTTTTTTGTGATTTTTAATTTATTTAGGGCTCTGTTAATTATAGGGCATTAACAGGGTTTTATTGACAGACGTCTAAGCAAGGGGGTTAATTATGGGAAATAAAGATGATGAAACTGAGGTTCATCACCCCCCTATACTTAAACTATGCTCGTCCTCGAGCATCAAAAAGAATGACTAAGTTGGATTAACCCCCTTGTGCATGTGAATACAGGATCCAAGCTGATCAAGTCGACTCGGCTTCAGAGATCCAAAATTCTAGAGTTCAACCCAGCCTTAATCAAGAGGCTTCCAATTCCTCTATTTCTCTAGACTCTCTCTGATGTACATATAAACTAAAGGATATGAGTTTAGTGTTGACTGCAATTTCGAGAGTAGAGTCAAGTCTTCACCCAAAATCTTGGTCCGAGAAAATCTCCTAAGGACCTAATCCTCAGCACTAGGGAATAAATCAAATCTTGCATTCAGTCCACCTTCTCTTTAGTTTGTCAGACTTAGAAAGTGTAGATGGCAGGCCATGAATGGAGGGCATGGGATTGTGTCAATTCTTCTCTCCCTCTCATTGGAACAAGGATTCTCTCTAGTGCCATTTTACGCAACATATTTTTTTGTTGTTGATCAGTGCGTCCGTCAAGAGAAGTTGGAGTCGTCTGCACTTGTTTTCCTGGGAGTACACCGGGGTGTGTCTCTTTTGAGTACCTATCGTACCTTCGACACCCAGACTTGTAGCATTTACGATGCAGAGCCCTTTTTTGGTGCTAGCCCGACTCCTGGTCCTAATAGCGGTGGTCCAAGTGGACACTTTGAAAAGTTTGGGAGCGCTCGCCTTTGGTGGAAGCTCTTTGATATTTGACTTTGGTGGAATGTGAGCTTTTCTTTGAATTTCATTGACTTGTATAATTGGTGGCTAGCTCCACTGCTTTTACCAAGAGTTGGCGCACACTGATCAACATTTTTATTTATTTTTTCACACCCAGGCACTTAGGTCAATATCAAGAGATTAGTATAAGAATCAAGTTCTCATACTGGCTAATATTGCTGACACTCAGGTTTCATGAAGCCTCCAAAGATTTTATCCCATCATCGAGCATCATTAGATCAAATCCAAATTCGACTTCCTCATCCCAATCCCTCAGGTGAAAAATCAACTCATCTCATCGAGAACCGCAGTCGTGCATGTGATGTGCTGATCATATTCTTTATGTCTGAGACTAAGCATGGAATATAGCATGCAAATCTAGAAACCTAGGGAAATATGGATGATTAAGTCTAAGACCCTGATGGTTAAGGCTGGTTAACCTAAAATCTCAAAGACTTCTAAAAGCTAAGTCTTCTTGACCAAATCCGATCCCGGGTGAAAGTGAAAATGTAGAGGACTAATCCAACTTCTTCATTCAAAAACAAGACACTTTTTTTTTTGAACTTCAAGAGATATAACAACTGCCTAAACTCAATTAAGTAGCTACAATTCAGCCAGTATGGATGTAAGTACAGGCCGAAGCCCGTTGCTTGAGGACGGGGCCTTACGTGATGTCCTCTAAACCATCCAATCTGCTAAGGGCGAACCCTCACTGAACGCGGCTTTTTTAATTGGGCTTAGTAGTCACTAATAGCTCCTAAAGGTTTTTAGGGGTTTTCTGATTTTTATGGATTTTAATAAGAGAGTTAAAACACAAGTTAGACTCAACTTTCCTTGAAAAGAGATGGCGATTTTTCAAAACCCATGTCACACAAAATAAAAATTTTCAAAACATTTTCAAAAATCATTTTCGAAAATATTTCTATAAAATAGTGTAACATAATATCGAAAAAACCGCGAAATCCTTTGAGTTTTCTTAGTCCAATGAATTTTTACCTTAGCCAACCTAAGAATATCACTCTATTTCTACTATGGTGTCTGATGTTGATTTTAGCACTTTATTTCCCTTTTTCAGTTTAACAACTAGATCATGTAGAGTAGTCATGGCTTCTCGTAATTCATCTATAGATGGTTCATCAGATGTTACCTCATCATCAATTTCCTTAAGTCCGAGCAAAGCTTCTCCCTTGTCAGAGGTGTCTGAACCACATCTAGAAAAGAGTTGGAAGACTCGGAGTCGGAGGAGTCCCAAGTAGCTTGCAACACCTTCCTTTGTGGATGCTTGCGATGGTATTTATGGGGTCCTTTCCTATGATTTTTTTGTTTCCTTGCCTTTATAAAACTCGGTTTGCTTTGACTCTTAATGGTTTCTCTTTTGAGTAAAGGCAAAGCCTTCTTCAAATGTTTCTGTCTTTTGCAGTTGAAACATTGTAGCTCAGATTCCTTTCTTCGATCACCATGCTCGATGAACTTTTTGAACCTTCTAGTGAGCATAACTATATCATACTCAAAGATTTCATCTGTTAAGTGGTCTCTGTAGCTTGACGAGCTACGTTCTTCCTTTTTCTTTTGATGTCATTCATGTATTTGGACTTGTGGGTAGCCATCTTAGGCTTGGGCCTAGTTTAATTGGTCTTAATGATATTACACACATCATAATCGATATATTCAAGGAATATTTGCATTATGACATTCCAGTCGTTGTAGTTGGCCCCGTCGAATGGAGGATGCCTAACAATGGACTAACTTTTGTAATTATTGCTTGTTGAAGATGCCATATATGTTGTCGATCCTTTACTTCATATCATGGAACCACTCTGATATCACTTGTGAGTTTCTTAGGATCGAGATACCATTAGAGTTGGGGTAAATACTAGTACCAATGGTAGAATAAAACTTTTGTAAAATATACTTGAGAACGTCACAATCCACCAATCAATCAAGCACACTACACATGATGTCACTGTGGAAACCCAATCGGGTGGAAACCATGACCAAAGTCTCCTAATTTGAGATTTTTGGTTAGGCAAACCAATCGATTTTTTTGCTATATTTTAATTGTCATTTACAAAGCTTCTTGCTTTATACCTTCGAATCAAGCACCAAAGTCAACACCATATATTCGACACTACGACAATGTTGAGGTGGACAAGCTCTAACTGTCCTCTAACTTCCTTGGATAGAGCCTATCGGGAAAGATCCAAGAATAGCCCGCAAATTTTTGGATATAGCACCAAAAGTTCATACAGAGAAGGGGTATGGAAAAAATATTTCACGATATTTTTCTCGGTAATATTATAATAATCATCAATCAATAAGTATAGTGATATCAATAGTTAGCAGTTGATAATATCATAATATAGCACAAACAATTATATCTCAATAAGCATAGGTGAATAAACTAATATATCAAAGAATAATATCACTAGAGTTGTAGTCTGCCAAAAGTGTTCCGACTGATATCAGAAGAACTAGAAGACTTAGAGGTGATCGAATACTATTTACTGAAAGCTTTTCTTGAGGAAAGTATCTTCAAAACTATCCTCTCATAAATATCAAATAACTCAAAGAATTAAAGAGAGAATAAGAGAATATCAGAATGTTTTACTTCACTTTTAGAGAGTGGGAGTGATCTGTATTTCTTCCAGCATTGGTTATGTGATCTTCTATATAGGGGTCCAAGAGAATATGGATGTTGTACACAAAATAAGAATGCATGCAAACTCAGGTGATCAATCATTCTAGCAAGGTGATTGATCATCCGATGACAGCGAGAATATTATATACAAAATATGATCAATCATGTAAATAAGGTGGTCGAGCGGTCTTGGTCGATCAGGTAAACCCAATGGTCAATCATATTTGGTAACTCTTTGAAGAGGTTGGTTGATTATGTCGGGATGTTCAATTAAAATGTATGGTCAATCAGTTAAAATGTACGGTCGATCAGTTATGACTTCTTTAACCTGTTTTGATTTGGAAAGTTCTGAGTATAGTTTGAGATTCAACTTTTACATATACTGAAGGATATGGAAAGATCCTTAAGCGCATCACGGAAGCGTGATGATCGCATCGTATGCGATCGAGAGCGACTAGTGGTACTAGTCGCTCGAGACGGTGGAATTTAAAAATTTTTTGATAATGAAACCACATGATCCAAGAACACTTCTCGGATCATTTCATCTAAATCACAATTAGATATTAAGGTTACCTCTTGAAGCGTGGTTGCGATCTAGTCTCTAAACGAAGAGACCTCATGTCTCAAGTCCGATCCGACAGAGGAGACGCTTGCGAGCGCGTTGATGAGACACGTGCTCCTCACAAACCATGTTGATGATCCAAGCGATGAATCTCCTGATCTCGTCACACGAGATCCGATGTCTTCTTCACAAGCGAGGCGTACCGAAGGAGATGGAGATCCACGAGCAAATACCACGAAAACATAATGACGATGCTGTGGCGATGACGACTCTCTATAAGGCTCCATGGTGAACGACCACAATGAGAGAGAGAGAGAGGTACATGACATGTAGAGAGAAAAGGAGAGCATTAGTTGATGTCGTAATTGTGTAACTCAAAGAGCAAGGGGTACCTCTTCTTATATAGGGTTTTGGGAGTCCATGGATCTCAATCCATGGACATACACAATCAATGGATGCGATTGATTTGTGTTTCTTTCAATAGCCATGATGTTGTTGTAAAAACACAACAACTATTAATTTTATTTAATTTAATATATATTGATAAATCAATCTAAATTAATTTCAAATCAAATTAATTAATTAACCTTGAAGATAATGAGGAGATAGAACTCATCCCCTAAAAAAGGGGGGACGGCTACTCTTCTCCTTTGACTATTGGTGGTCATCCCCCCTCTTGAGGTGGAATTGGTATATCTCTTCAATATCTCATGAGATCTCATTTTCTCATGATATCTCCAAGATTTACAACAACAATTGTTGTAAATTATTTCACAATATAATTCATAATTATCTTGTGAATATTGCAATCATACCATTGGAAAATGTGAATCACATTCACATCCCAAAACAAAATGTAAACTATATTTTCAATTAATTATTCAATGTGAATCTTATTCACATCAATAATAAATCAACAATTATAAATTAGAATACTCTCTCTCTTTTATTATAAATCAGATTTATAATATATTTATGATAAATATGGATAGTGATATCCATATTATTCATATCCATGATAATTAAATCACACTTAATCATCTTGGATCTCTATTCTCTTGTGTTCAAATAATATGAATCACATTCACATTATTCACATCTTTGATAGTTAAATCACATTTATTTATCCTGGATAACTCTCCTTATAATATGAATCAAATTCATATTATTCATGATAATTAAATCACATTTGATTATCTATTTTCTCAATGCTCAGATACATATTCAACAATGAAATTGTCCATGAACTCTTTCAAGGATAATGCGCTTTCTCTGTGGATACTTGGAGATAAGGAGATGGTGATTGTATTGTTCCACGTAAAGTGATTTGGATATTGAGATCACATCTCAAATCCAGATCTTGCGTACATCTCATAGATGCTTGATTAAATCAAGACCGCAAATCTAATCTTCTCATTACATTTGAATCACATTCAGATCACTGTCCAACATTTGGACTAAGATCAGATTACTTCTCTATAAGAGGAGTCACTAAAATCCAGACCTATTTCACCACTCCCTCGGAATGGAAGCGTCATAGTTATACAATCGTTTATGATCACATCATCCTCATGTATTCCTAATACCTATACATTTCTGCATATGGAAGACCCAGAGTAAACCCGAAGTATTAAATCAATTTTACACTGCCTACTTCAGAGTTTTATCATTAAGTTTCTCATTTGACTATTGAGAGTTGGTATCGATCATATACTTTCCAAAAGCATATATCATACCCAGTGTTGATCGTACACTTTTCAAAAGCATATATCAAACCTTACAAATTCAGTCAAGCTTCGAAAGAGAGAAGATCGTGCACGGAATTTGATTCTTCCCAATATCTCATGAGTGATCTAATGTTTTCTGGTTCAGTAAATGAACTTGTATGATCCCTTTGAGAGATCGTATTACTTATATGTCCTTGCATGCACACCAGCGCGCCGGTGTATGTACCTTGGTTAGGTCATCAACCTATTGATCTGCCAAATGTACATACTCAAACATATAGTAATACATCTGTCTCCGGTCAGAGGATGCATGCCTATATCATGACAGCATACAATATATGACTTTGGTTATCTCGATCTTTTAAGTCAACTCTTTGACCTAACTAATCTGACACCTCAGAATCTCTATTCTTATGCAGAGGACCTGCATCAAGAGGTCGGTCAGATATCAACCTCTAGAGAAAGGATTACCATCTCCTTCTCAGGCTGGAGATCCTCTCTTAATAATCATTTGACGGTACTTGATGAGTCCTCAATCTAACTCTTTACTATTCATCCAAGCACCAGCCTCTATGATTCAATAATTGAATTAACAGTTGTATGATCATTAAGATGGCCATGGTATATAACCCCAATTGTACCAAAGGACCTATTTTGTAAAGTAGTTATTCTTCAGTTCAGATCAGGGAATGATATTTGCATTAACATTTATTGTATAATAGCTCGTCGTGGGCTCACATGTCCAACAATCTCCCAGTAGCCCAAAGAGCCACTATTGGGCTAATTATTTAAACCCACACTCATGTGACAAATCATAGGCTATTTAAGAAATAGCTAGGTTAGTTGATCAGTCACTTTGTTTCCGAGAGACTTTGCCAAGTCCTTTTACGGCACTTGCTATCCCCTAGTAATAGTACTCACATCCAATGCGAATGTTGTATCTTATGTAACCAATACTCAATTATGTATAGTGTCCTTGACACTACAGCTCAGTAATCATTATAATCAGTATTTCCATTATCTTTATCAGAATACCCTTATTCCTGGGAGATATCTATCTCCTAAGGTATCTATAGTTAAGACCATTTAGATCACTGTCTAAAAGTCTTAGGTTCTTGAAGATAAGACTTTGAGATCACTATCTCAAAAAATCTTGTCATCTTTGCAGATATTGTTATTACTGCGATCAAGGTTTTATCTCCATAGTAGATTAGTAATAGTTTACTACTCTTTTTGCATGGTAGACATATGGCTTTTGTACACATTTAGTATACACTCGACTTCTCGTAACTGATGCACAATGGCAAGCAATTTCTAGCTTCACTTCCTCGATTCTTTGAGGTGTTATCCCTTCAGATAGGTCAGTACCATATCTTAAGGGAAGGAAGCCTTCCTTGGGGTTTTTCGAAGAATGGAATATGGCCAAGGTGTATCACTAATGTGATGGTCCCAATACCATCTTCTCTTTGCTTCTGAACAACTTCAGAACTAAGATCTAAGAGGTATCCTTGAGATCATATCTCAAGGTATGGAATAGCCAGACTATAAACACTTATTATCATCCCTTATATCATTCCAAATGATTAGGATATCATTTACATTTAGCACGATGAACGCAATGGCACTCCCACTAAACTTCACGTGGTTCATCAAGATTTTATCTAAAATCATAGCATGTATGATTTCATCAAATCCAATGTTCCAACTACAAGAACTTGTTTGAGTCCATAGATGGAATTCCTTAGCTTGCACACTTGCTTTCCTCAACTATGAAGCCATGGGGTTACTTCATATGATCCTCATAGAGGTATTCATAGAGGAATCTTAAGTCACATCTTGAAGATGCCATAGTCAAGCTGTGTAGCTATAGTTAGCAATATTCTGATGGGTTTAAGCATGGCCATTGAAGAGCAAGTCTCATCGCAAGTGATGTCTTCTCTTAGGTGTATCTTGTGAATATGAGTCGTGCTTTGAAGGTCACGTTCTCATCAGTTTCCCACTTTCTCTTAAAGATCCATTTACACCTAACATGTCATACTCTTATAGATGGATCCTCGAGGGTCCACATACAACACTTATATATGAAGTCTACTTTAGACTTTATTGCTAACATCCATCTTTCCATGACATGATCTTCATAAGCTTCATCACATGAAGTTCGATTATTATCAGATTTCTCTGACACGTGAAATCCATCTTCAAACTCATTTGAAGAGGTATTAGTGTTTCATCTTTATATGTCCTTTTTGTTTCCAATTTCAGGAGCCTCATTATCTTCTCTAGATTAAATGAGTTCCTTCACTTCATTTTCATCTTGATTCTCAAGAGATTCATCCTCTAAGAATCATATCCTTAGAAATGAGATCTTTTAAGAATCTCAAAGTCATAAAGTAGGTATCCAATACCATCCTTTATCTTCCTAAAGAAGCTGCACTCTCTGGTGCTAGATTCCAGCTTACTTGCATCCATGATAATGTTATGGACCAAGGAACCCTAAATCCTCAAGTGTCCAACACAAGGCTAAGTTCCAAACCTTAGCTTATGAGGATGTTCGGGTTTAGATATGCATGGAATCTTATTAAGGATATATATTGTAGTCTTTACTATAATATACATCTGGAACTAAGTGGTAATTATGCTAAGATTCATCATTGATGATATCATGTCACACATGATCAATTGTATCTCCCTACAACTCTATTGAGTTTAGGTGTATCAGGATGAGTGAGATAGGAATGATATTCCTATCTCTATAAGGTATTCTTTAAAGTCATCTAATAGGTACTTTCTACCTAGGTTAGACTAAATTCATTTCATCTTCCTTCAAACTTTGATTCTAAACCAAAATTGTGAAATCTTTGAACATTTCAAAGATTTCTAAGGTGAAGGGAAGAAATTTCATATCACAAATAATCATCGAATGATATCACATATCATCGATGTTTATCATGATACAAATGATCCACATACATTAATATGTATGAGATCTCAAATACCTTGTCATCTTACACCATTCTCAGAGAAGGGTGTATTGGACATTTTACTTTGAATGTAATATTCACAAGTGTGTAAGATTTGAAATTTTAGACAATCTAAAGTTTTGTCTCTTACTAGTCTATTGATCCCATCGACAGACTAATGTCCAAGGCTTGATGATAAATCATTGTCAAATGATCTTCATCCTCCTATTGATCTTTTAAAGGTTTAATTTTCAATATCAGAAATGTTAATGAATCATTCATTAATTTTTAATTTGGTAGAGTCTATTAGATGTTAGAATACTATCTGAAATATATCTATCATAACTCTTTATGATAGGTCTATTCCAAAATTCTTGTTTATTTCCAACATTTAGAAATAAACTATGAATGTATTCTAATATACAGATCATAGAGACATTCTCTAAGACTAAAGGGCTCTCCACTAAAAATATGAAGTCTATCTATCCAATAGAGATTGTTGCAACAATTGCATCAATATCCATGTGGATGACTATAAAACCTTATGATCAAATTTTTCAGTCTTCTAAAATATATGCAACCAATTGCAAAATGTTATTAGAAGAATGAAATACAATTATCATACTATGATCTTATCAAATAAGAAAGTCGATTTCAATGATTATATGTAGATATATATTATTCCGATGCACTATCGGAGTCCTTCTCTAAGGATCCTAGATAGACTTGATAGTCATACTATCAATACATCAACTTATTGTAGTATTGGCATTCATCAAGTATTTGGATGTCATATGGAAATTACAAAAGTATAGTCAACTCCTTGACTTTCCTTCTTGCTTGGGGTCCAACCCATGCTTCTATTGCGCTCCTTTCATCTTATAAACAACCATTGCTTAAGACAAAGGATCTCTTATGTTGAATTCAAAATATTTCAATATAAGAGTATTTTAACTTTTATACATGCTTCATTTAATTCATACAATAAGAATATTATGAAGTTTCATGAATGACTAGAGTATAGATGGTAGAATGATGACACTCATCATATATACGTACATCTTAACTCTTAAATGCATAGGTTTAGGTAGGTACTCAAACATTTTGAATACATCATCTCTTATTGAGCCACAATTCTGCATGATGCAGTGAACCATGTCATTCATGATTAAATGTCGAGAGCACATATGTATGCCAGAACATCTTCTTAGATTTATAAGGATTATTTTACAATTACAATCATTATCGATAAGTCACTTCCAAAGTACGTTCGATGAGAAATCAAGACTATAGAGATATATAAACCCTAGGGTTGTAGTCATATTATTTATTTAATTATCATTCATCATTCTTATGAGGAAAATTTATACATTGCAACCACATACATTATGTGCTCAACTGCAAGTACAATATCTTGATCATGGATCTAATCCATGATGATTTGCTGATTATTATCGAGTATAGTATTGAGTGGGTTTAATAAGGATTATCTAAAATAAGAAATTTACATAAATATATACACATATAAACTTTACTTTGATTTAGGAATTTTTTTACATATCAAAGTTGTCTTGCATTGTCAACACTGAAAGTTCATTCCCTTAATCACTTTCAATGTAAGAGATATACTTACCATTATATCTCAAGCAAGATCTGGGATCTCCTTCCTTATCTTTGTCACATCCCAATAATATGAGAACATGTAACTCAGATAAAAGGAAGTGGGAACACATTTCGCCTTGCAAGTCTAACTTGCATTCTCAATTCAATCTTTAACACCTGGGCCCACCACCCCTAAGGTAATGTTGACCCATCATTAATTGAACCAACCATCAAGAGGAATACAACTCGCTATGCACAATCCAATATCGTCCCAATAATATAAGGACCTGATATTGGGGTCACTACGCATGTGTCCTTACTCTTTCGAGAAGCAAAGAGCCCGATCCGGATGCGCTTGTATGCAGGAGCTGTCACTTTGGGCATGTATCTCCTACATACAGTCCCTGGCGACGGAACCCTTCGCCTTGACGAGAGATCATGGATTTCACTTATGTGATCCTCCATCTCATATTCAAATTCTAATTAATCATTATGAATCATATTCATTACGATTAATTTTTCAAAGGGAAATACAACTCTATTTATAATAGAATGTTTTAATTTTAATTGATTCCAATCAATCTAATCAATGATCCAATTAATATCCAACAAACATTCTTTACTGTTACTTGAAATATGGTATTATCTCAGATACGTATTATTTTGAATTTATTAGAAAAAATACATCACGATCTCTCAAGCATTATCCCTTCCCTACCCGTTGTCATGGTCAGTACTAACGGGAGTGAGACAGACCGCTCACAGAGCACATATCCGCCTCGGGTTAGGATACTGCCAAATTGATCACTTTGTAGTTGAGATGATAATCGGTTTTTAAACCGAAGTTATACCATATAATACTAATCAAAACCATTTTGATTAACATTATAAGGAGATTTGCTAAATAAATCTCCAATCCTATGCAAGTATCAATGTTTGTTGGAAGGTTCATGGAATCAATTGTGATGTAAATCATATCTAATCAAGTTGGTTATGGTCAATGTCATCCAAGGAAATAATTATCATCTTTAAATAATTCAAAAAATATTCATCAATAATTATCTCAGAAGATTAACCATTAATTTCCATTAATTTAATTGAATGACAATCGCAAGGTTCATGATCAAGTATGTAATTTCCATCATTGGCCCTTACTTACTAAAATTAGCATATCTCAATCAATTTAAATCCAAATAAAGCAAAATAAGTTACCAAAGTTTGCTAATTTGATTTATAATAGAACTCAAGTATTAGCACACATTTATAGACGTTTGAAAATAGTAACAAACTCTTTGATTACGTCATGATTCACCATCCCTGAAACAATGGATATATGTTCATTAAAATGATCATATCTTGAGTTATCGGATTTCAAATCATGCAAACTCAAATCCCATAGTTTTCTTAATTAATGAAAAATATTATTCAAGTGATAATTTCATGTTTAAACATTTTAAACAGGGACGGAAATAATCACAAGACAGGGCTGCGAGAATGAAGTGCGATAAAATTTTCACAAACCCTTATGAGCCCAAGTCTTCCTAAGTTTATGGATCGCATCCAAAACCTTCGATCTAAGGATCTAATACGACTTGAAGGATATGGGAAGATCCTTAAGTGCATCACAGATGCGTGAGGATCACACCGTATGCGATCGAGAGCAACTAGTTGTACTAGTAGCTCGAGGCAGCGGAATTTAAAATTTTTTCGATGATGAAACCACATAATCCATTAATACTTCTCGGATCATTTCATATAAAGAATCATTAGGTATTAAGATTACCAATTGAAGCGTGGTTAGGATCGAGTCTCTAAATGAAGAGACCTCCTGTCTCAAGTCCGATCTGATGGAGGAGACGCTTGCGAGTGCGTTGATGAGACGTGTGCTCTTAGCAATCTTTGTTGATGATCCAAGCCCTCCTGATATCGTCACACGAGATTCGACGTCTTCTTCACAAGCGAGGCATACTGAAGGAGACAGAGATCCACGAGCAAATACTCAGGCATCATAATGACGATGATGTATCTCTATTGGGCTCCATGGTGGATGGACATAATGAGAGAAACAGAGAGGCACGTGACATGTAGAGAGAAAGAGGGAGAGAGCATTAGTTGATGTCGTAATCGTATAACTCGAAGAGGGATGCCTCTTCTTATGTAGGGTTTTGGGAGTCCACGGATCTCAATCCCTGGATAAACACAATCAATGGATGAGATTGATTTGTGTTTCTTTCAATGGCCATGATGTTGTTACAAAACATAACAACTATTAGATTAATTTAAATTAATATATTGATAAATCAATATAAATTAATTTCAAATTAAATTAATTAATTAACCTTGGACATAATAAGGAGATAGACCTCATCCCCTAAAAAAGAGGGGGACGATCACTCTTCTCCTTTGGATATTGGTGGCCATCCCCCTCTTGAGGTGGAGTTGGTCTATCTCTTCAATATCTCATGAGATCTCATTATCTCATGGGATCTCATTTTCTCATGATATCTTTAAGATTTACAACAACAATTGTTGTCAATTATTTCACAAAAATAATCCATAATTATCTTGTGAATATTGCAATCATGCCATTGGAAAATGTGAATCGCATTCACATCCCAAAACAAAATGTAAATTATATTTTCAATTAATCATTCAATGTGAATCCAATTCACATCAATAATTAATCAACAAATAAATCACAATACTCTCTCTCATATATTATAAATCATATTTACAATATATTTATGATTAATATGGATAGTGCTATCCACATTATTCAAATCCATGATAATTAAATCACATTTAATCATCTTGGATCTCTATTTTCTTGTGCCCAATAAATATGAATCACATTCACATTATTCACATCTTTGATAATTAAATCACATATAATTATCTTGGATAACTCTCCTTATAATATGAATCAAATTCAAATTATTCGTGATAATTAAATCACATTTAGTTATCTATTTTCTCAATGCTCGGATACATATATCAACAATGAAATTATCCATGAACTCTCTCAAGTATAATGTGCTTTCTCCACGGATACTTGGAGATAAGGACATGGCGATTGTATTGTTCCGCGTATAATGACTTGGATATTGAGATCACATCTCAAATCCAGATCTTGCGGACCTCTCATAGATGCTTGATTAAATCAAGACCGCAAATCTAATCTTCTCATTACATCTGAATCACATTCAGATCAGTGTCCAACGTTTGGACTAAGATCAGATTACTTCTCTATAAGAGGAGTCACTAAAATAAAATCCAGACTTGTTTCATCACTCCCTCGGAATGGAAGCGACATGATTATACAATCCTTTATGATTACATCACCTTCAGGTTTTCCTAATACTTGTACATCATGCATACTGGAAGACCCAGAATAAGCCCAAAGTATTAGATCAACTTTACATTGTCTACTTCAGAGTTTTTTCGTTAAGTTTCTCATTTGACTATTGGGAGTTGGTATCGATCATATACTTTCTAAAAGCATATATCATACCCAGGTGTTGATCATATACTTTTTAAAAGCATATATCGAACCTTACAAATTCAGTCAAGCTTCCAAAACGAGACGACCGTGCACGGAATTTGATTCTTCCCAATATCTCATGAGTGAGATCATGTCTTCCTATTCAGTAAATGAACCTGTATGATCCCTCTGAGAGATCGTATTACTCATATACCCTTGCATGCACACCAGCGCATCGGTGTATAGACCTTGTTTAGGTCATAAATCTATTGGTCTGTCAAATATACATACTCAGACATATAGTAATACATCTATCTTCAGTTAGAGGATGCGTGCCTATTACGTGACAGCATATGACATAGGACTGGTTATCTCGATCTCGTTAAGTCAACTCTTTGACCTAACTAATCTGACACCTCTGAATATATATTCCTATGCAGAGGACCTGCATCAAGAGGTTGGTCAGATATCAGCCTCTAGAGAGAGGATTGCCATCTCCTTCTCAAACTGGAGATCCTCTCTTAATAATCATTTGACAGTACTTGATGAGTCCTCAATCTAACTCTTTAGATATTCATCCAAGCACCAGCCTCTATGATTCAATAACCATCATCTATATGATCATTAAGATGATCGTGGTACATAACCGTAATTGTACTCAGGGACCTATTATGCAAATTAGTTATTCTTCATTTCAGATCAGGGAATGATATTTGCAATAACATTTATTGCATAATGGCTCTCTTTATTGGAATGTCATGTGGTCCAGTAAACAAGTACGCAAGCGAGCGACTACGATATATGTGTGTTATCTTTAAAATAAACTTGGATATAAACAAAGAACTTACATCTACTATACACTTGATCAAGACCTTTGGGATTCATGAGGCCTCTTGTGTTATTATCTTTATACTTGGTCCAAGCCATGTTCATTCGTAATTTATGTCATTTCATATTTCTCCATAATGAGCTCAACATGTTGCATTCAACTTACAATCTATTTGTATATTGAACATATCATAGGTCAATGTGTTGTTTATAATTTGTCATAAAAATAGTGCTAATCATTTGTAATTGTATGCAACAACATAAACTAATCATACGCTTCAATAAACAAGTTATATTTAGATAGTAGTCACGTTAATCAACACCATTAAACATCTAAAATAGTGGTAATTCATGTGTATAATTTCGTACTATGTGCAATGATGCATATATTCATCTTAGATACTTATACAAGGAAAGTATGCACATCACCATATCACATTCATTCTATACTTGTATTTAGATGGTAAAAAAATAGCGAGAAAAAGAATGCCACACATACACATATATATAGGATTTCCTTCCAATAGGATGCAGTAATTCCCGACTTCAGGAAGACCGACTCTTTTTTTGTCTAAAAACATGATAACATTAGTAGAATATGTATATAGTTTGTATTATAATGTGCATTTTTAATGTTTGTATTATAATATGCAGTTTTGTATGTGGGTTTATACTTATAATGTGCATCTATAATACATATACATATTCTACTAAAGTGCTCGTGTTTTACACAAAAAAGGGTGACCTTCCTGACCTCAGGAAGGACTGCATCCTATTGAAAGGGCCCTTTACATGCACGCACACGCACACGCAAACCTACTCAACTGAACAAAACAAAAAACTTATTGCATGCTGAAGGTCCATTAAAGTCACATAAGATCTTCTTAGTATACGAAGTATGTTAAGGTCATATATGATTATTAGCACATCTACACATGCTCCTTACTCAAACATCAACATCCTTGCATCAGACATACATGCATGTATTTGTATACAAAATAACATTATACTAATCTAATAAGTATAAATATCTAAGAGTACATAGATAGAGTTTAAACATACAAAAAATTGTTGAGGGATCATCGTTGACTAATCACTATAAGAAAATGAGTTGTGATCACAGAATGTGGCTACGAAAAGTGGTGACCACAATAATTGTGTGGCCACTAGTTTCTTGTAGCTACAATTATGTGGCCAAAGTCTTCAAATATGTAGGAATGACATTCTTGCAAGAACTGTGGCCACGACAACTTCTGTGGTTACTTGTAGTGGTCACGATATATTCTTGATTAGAGAATTCTCGCGATGAGACTTGTATCTACGACTACAAGCCACGACGTATTGTGGCCAGAGCTCAATTTTGTGACCATAAGCCCCATATCCGTGGGCATAATTCTGTAACCACAACTTGTTTTCCTTATAGTTAATTCACATACCCGTTATACATCAGAGCTCAAGGAAATCTCAACGCAATACTTCAAACAATATATTACTCGACTGGATTTTAACCTAGTCGATTGTATTACTCAACAATCACTTTTGGAAACAACTAGTTGATTAATGTACACCTTAGTTAATTAAAAAGTGATTAGTCAAGTAGTAGAAAATGTTAATCGACTAACCACAACATAGTGATTTCTAACCGACTGCTTAGTCGACTAACCTTGTCCATAAATTGGTTGAAGACTGATTACTTGACTAATACTTTCAATTAGATGATTATCTAACAACTATAGGAGTCAAATTGATGGTTAGCCAACTAACTAAAAAGGCTAATCGACTAATCATATGTTTGTAGCATTTTATGAATTAAGATACAATACAAGATAAATGATTGATTATCTATACCTATCTAAGATTGAAGTTAATGTCAAAAAATTATAAAAAAATCGTCTTAATAAAACAACATGTGATCTTTTCATTCATATATTTGGACTTTTTAAAATTATGGAAAATAAGCCTCTAATAGACAAAGAAACAAACTTGATACAACAAAATCTTGTTCACAGTTTTATTTTAGACCCATTCTTAAGTACAACAATGACATGAATAATTATCATAAATCTAAACTAACATCATCATGGAAGGGTGATAGCATAAGGAGGTCTCTCCTATCTTTTTTTTTGCTAATTGTGATTTTTAAATTTGATATTAGTTATTTAAGTGCTTACACGAAAATTTAAATAAGAAAAACAAAAAAGGAAAGATGCATGGATGTGTTTTCGTAGGTGGCTTACATTCCTTATTTGTCCTAATTTCCCAAGTCTATTTAAAAACTTAATATTTCTAATGGTAGGATGAACTCAAGTCCTCTTGATTTCCTCATCTATCACTTAATCAGCTCCTCTACAATTATTTCTTATCAATTTAATTCTTCTTAATCCTTTTAATCAATTAAACTAATAACATTAGCATGTTAGTCTACATGGTCAATTTAATTATCTTGCCATATCATCCTAACTCAACCAAGTAGGTTGGACCCACTGAGACTTGATGACCTCATATAATGAGTAAGCACATTTGATATATTTTGAATGCAATAATGTAAGTAAACTCCACTCTTGCAAATGTTTAACCATACATCAACGAGATTTCTAGATACATCACTCCTCAATCTAAAATGAAGAATATAATTTGCATAATAGGTACCTTTCGTACAATTAGGTTTATGTACCATGACCATCTTGATATCATACAAATGTTTATCAAAATGTTATATCCTTGATAAATACCCATTCATTCATCTTTATTCTTTTCTTTTGTCTTTAAATATCTGGATAAATACATGTAAATATCTCTAACTTGTACAAATTAACACCCTAACTGTTGTATGTAAATAGCACATAAATACATGTATCTAAATACAAAATAAATGAATAAATAAAAGAAAAAAAATTAAAGGAAGTATTGTATATACTGACTAATCCTAAACCCTGAGACTAAGTCAATATTGACTTGGTTGACAAGGAATAAAGTATGGGGAGATAAGGACAGAGAAATACAGACAAAATTAACACAACACCTAGAAATCTTAGGTGCTCATTACACTGCATATAACTAAACTTGCACTAATTTATATACACTCTTACACATCTCAAATAAAGATATTTTCAAAACAAAATATGTACATATAAATGTATAGAAAAAATACAAAATTAATCACAGATAAAAAATACACTGTGCAATTGGGACACATGAACGAAAAAACTGTAAACCGAACTTCAGAGATCAATATCTTCTCCATATGAACTCAAAATTTACCAAGCTCACCTTTATCATACTCTAAAGTAAATTATCCATCTAATAAAGATGGTTTCATTAGAATTGAAGTTAAGATACAGAAGCCAGCTTTTGGGGGTCCCATTGTACTACATACATGTAGATTTTATTCATTTTATTTATTTTCTTATATTTTACTCTTTTTATATTTTTAATTACTCGTAAATATTATTTGAAACATATTAAAAATATAAACATAAAATAAAACTATTGAAAATACATCAAAACAAATAATAGAATAAAATGTATAGGTATACTGTACCTATAGTGTATATACCCATATTTATTTAAGTATACAAATAAAATCATAAAAATGAAATAAAAATCTATAAATGTGTATTTAATTATACTATAAATAAATAAAATGTTTAAATAAGATATTAAATATTAAAATATAAAATAAAAATCAAATACATAAAATATAGGTATAAATACATATAATTACACTTATAAAAAGTATCACATGATAAATGAGTCGATATAAATAAATAAAAATCATCCAAAAGTAGTACATAAAATATAAACAACTTTCATGTTTTAAATTATTTTTAATAAAATTATTTTCTATTTTAAATTTGCCAAATTTCCTTTCTAAGTGATGTTTTGTCCTTTAGCGACTGAGGTGGACCAATCAGAGTCGTGCGAGGGTTAATCCCAACTCAACTCTCCCTTCTTCGTGCAATATCTCCTTCACCTTATTTTTGCCGCCAGTCTCTTTATCGTTTGACCTTGATCCATTCATGAAAAATATGCATCGATTAACTTTGACTCACGCTTGAGCATCCAACGAGCTTCATCTCCATCGATCGACACACAAACCCTAGTCAAACAATTCTCCTCCAGTCACCTATAAAAATTTTCTTCTCGAGCTCCAGTCCAAAATCAATCTCTTTCTACCCGCTTTTTCTCCCTGAAAATCTTTGTTGGAGCTTGCCCTTAGTGATAGTGAGCGGAGCCTCTCGATTTGCGTCATGGAGGAGTGGAGGAGGTGATTCACCATCGTCAAAGAACCTTCTCCATATGGTTATGTTCCTGACCATCCCATGTTTGGTGAGCCTTCTTTTCTTGTTCTTTTGCTTCTAGGATAATCAATAGCATAATTTAGTCCTTTATTTTATTTAATTCCATCTAGTTTAGCTAAAAATCCCAAAAAGATCTCACTGGAGCTCTAGGCTCCGATCACTGTTTCCAGCTATCTTTGACCTCGTTCTGACTTCGTCGTTCAACCCATTACCTTTTCTTTGCATTGCTATATCTTCCAGTCCATCATTATACATTGATCTCGCTCAGATCAGGTCCTCCCAATCTTCTCCTCTGCCGCTCGTCGAAGATTGATCCATCTCATCCATCCAGCCCTCTTTTTGTTGACCATCGGGTCAAGGAGCTTCTCCCTGCAGCCTTGGAGCTTTTTGTGCATGAAAAAGACTCCATCTAGGGGGTTAAATCAACTCGACTTTGTAGTATTAGGTGCTTGAGATCCTCCGATCATCCAGGCCTCCATCGTTGAGGTCTGAAGCTTCTGGTGCCTCAAAAAGCTGCAGAATCAAACCAGGAACGCGAGGAGAATTTTAGTAGTGAGGGAGCACGTCAGGATCGCATTGGAGGCTCGATCAAACCTCAACATCCGGTTGTTCTTGAGTCGTTCTTCCATAACAGCTCAGAGTCGTTGGACGTCTAGGTGGAGTAGGTGTCGTCCAATTAAGTGCGCATGAGCCGTCAGATCAGAGGACGGGATCTAATCTCCGTCATCCATTGATGAAGCCTCATCGACCATTACGAGTGCGACATGTGGATATGTGAACACATCTGGACCCTTTGTCATGCTCACTTTGGGGGTATTTTGCACTATACACCCCCTTTATATTTATCATTTAATATTTAAACTTTCATTTATCGTTGTAATATTTTTGTAATATTTGCAGTAAGGACCTTGAGCTTTCATCTTATTGCACACTAGTCCAATGCTATGTCACCTCACGTGCCTGTGCGGATGAGGGGGAGGATGTTTTTGGTGGAACCCCTCTGGGTTGTGTTTATGTATGTTTGGTCCTTAAGCTTTGAATATCCGTACAAAATATTTTAGATAAATTGCATACATGGTCTTGTGGTTTCTGATATTTGCATTTATACCCTATCTGGTATGTATTATATTTTATTGTGCAAAAATTACATGAATGCTTTTAGATTTTGTCAAGGTGTTATGAAATGCTCTGAAACTTCTTAAAAGTTACAAATTGGTCCTTATTATGTTGATTTAAATTTTTATTTATTTTAATTATTAAAATACCATTTTGCATTTAAAAATTATAGGAAAATTATCTTAAGTGCTTGGAATAATAATTTATCACATATATTTTTTGCAAGGTAATTAAAATTATTTTCCTATTTATAGAAATTCAAAATATTGTATTTTCAACTATTTAGCATTTAAAAATTCATAAATATTACAAAATATTTTGAAAATTTTCCAAAAATTTTATTGTATGTTTATTTTGCTATATTTTATTTTCTAACCAAGTATTTTTGCAAAATATTAAGAAAAACTCCTAAAAATTACAAAACACAGAAAATCTTATAATGATTCCATAAAATTATAGACAATTCACAAAAATATGATCTAAGGTTTTGAATTTTCTAATTATTTTCTAAAAGTATCTAGAAAATTGATTTTGGGCTTAATCTAAATTAATAGATATTTATACAGCCCATTTCAAGTTCCTGGTTTTTCTATTTGAATTATTTTGTGTATTTCCTTATTTAAAAATTTATAGGAATTCTAAAAAATTGGCAAAAAATCACCAAAAATAGGAGAAAAAATTATTAAATCCAAAAGCATTTTACATCTGTAATTTTGTGTTCATTTATCATATTTTAAAATCCCAACATATCTTTTCTATATAACATCTATATAGTTATATATATAACTATTACATACATTATTATATATTGTTTTCTTTAATTATAAAAGAGCAAAAATTTGCAAAAAAAATAAAAGCATAAGCAAAATACATAAAACGCAAGACTCATAAAAATATTTCAAAAATTAAAAGAAACAAAAAATCTCTAAGTAATCTACCCTTCTTTTATCTACATTGTGTGCTCTCTATGGTTCGACCACTACTACTTATCTACTATACATATTTTTGCAGGGTATAATAAATTTTAGATCACTTCTTTATATTGCTTAATTATCATTGTGGGTTAATTGTTGATGATTTGATTGAGTTACATACCGAGTGTCGAGAGAGGGTCGGTAAAGTGATTCATGGATCCAACTTGCCGGATACTGCAGACTCCTCCAAGACCGGAAGTTAGGTACCTCTGCTTGATCTCTTCTTATTAATCATAAGAGCTAGTGCGAGGTTGAATATCTAAAGGGTTAGATTGAGGACTCAATACTACCGTCAAAGTGACTATCAAGAAAGGATCTCCATCCTGATAAGGAGATGGAAATCCTTACTCCAAAGGCTGACATTTGATCGACCTCTCTGTGCAGGTCCTCTGCATATGAATAGAGAATCGAAGGTATTGAATAAGTTAGGTCAAAGAGTTGACTTAATGAGATCGAGATAATCAAGACATATTATACTGTCACGACACATGTATACATCTTATAACCGGAGACAAATGTATTACTATATGTTTGTGTATGTACGTTTGGCAGACCATCAAGTTGATGATATAATAAAGGTCTATACACTAGTGTATTGGTTTGCATATAAGGCATATGGGTAATATGATCTCTCAAAGGGATCATGCATGTTCACTATTGAGCCAGAAGACATGAACTCACTCATGAGATGTTGGGATTAGTAATTCTTCGATTCTCCATTGTTTTAAAGATGACACACACATGTATATACCGTAGTCGCTCGCATGTGCATTATGATTGCAGGACTACAAGTGTGGATTCAGCTCAATTAGTCTATGAAGTGTCGTTGACTTGAAGCGCAACAAAAGCTTAGTTTGTTGCTTAACTTTGCTCAAAAGTTGTCGCATTATTTATTTCAACTATTTTGGAAAGTTGAAATATTCAACAAGATTCAACAGATAATTTATAAACTAAGATATCAAGTATTCCAATTCCAATCTACAATTTGTTCTCAATGATCGACCATCACTGATCGACCATGAAACTTTGATTGATCGATCATACCAGATTGACCGTCACATTTTGACCTGATCGATTACAATTTGAATTCCATCTCAAAGGTCAGAAAAGATCAATCATACCTTATAGCATGATCGATTATTTCCATCTGATCGATGAAACTTATTTATATGATCGATCATTATAGTAAATCACTTATGATTTGTTGCTTATTGTACCAACAACCATATTTCTCGGATCCCTATATACGGGACACATATCCATTGTTGGAAGATACACAATTCGAGTAAACACTCATATTCTCTCTAAAAAAGCAAGAAGCTCTTTCTGAGCTATTGACGAATCTCTATTTCATCACCTTTATTCTATCATTTTGGCCTTAAAAATCCTAGATAATGCATGTAAATAGCCTCAATTTGTGCATAATAGCATTCATTATTTATTGTATTTATTGTGTATAAAATAAGATTTTTAATGCCAAGATTATAGAATAAAGAGAGGAAAAGAAAAAGGAAAAAAATATTGAAAATATTTTGTGACCCTAAACCTTGAGACCAAGTCAAGAATTGAGTTGGTCGACAAGGAATAAAGTCGGGGGAGATAAGGGCCTAAAATGGAATAAAAAAACCAATTCTTTTATTCATTATTTATGTAATTTAGACACCTATTTTATTTTTTTATTATTTATTCATCAAATAAAGAAACTTTATACATGAAAGTTGTATATAATAATGTAAATAAAAATACAAAATTGAGTTTGTACAAAATAATATACAGTGTTCATTTTATACACAAAATAAAAAGCCAAAAATCCAACTTCCTAGACCCATATCTTTCAAATAAAAACTCAAAACATATCAAAATCACCTCTAATTGTATATAACTTTTCACAAGCTATTTAATGGTAGTGGTTTCATATTTTTTGGAGTTACTGTATGAGAGTTAGGTTTTTGACTCTCATTGTATATTATACCGATTAAAATATTCAATTTATTCATTATTCATTATTTTTACAATATATTTTTATATTTTTGTAGTCATTATTTATAACATATGTGTATATTAAAACCAAAATAAAAACCAAAAAAAAGATATAAAATAAAATAAGTCTTTAAAATACATAGACTGAATACCTATAGCATACTTGTATATAAATAAAAGGGAATCATATTCTTTTATTATTTACTCTTTATATTTTTATGATGTTGTAAATAATATATACATTTTATTAAAAATACAAAACTAAAATAAAACTCATTAAAATACATTAAAATAAAAAGATATGTATAAAACATAAGTAAAATACCTATAAATATACTTATAAAATATACATATCTATTTATTTAAGTATACAAATAACATCATAAAAATAAAATAAAAATATATTTATACTCACAAAAATAAGTTATAAATATATAAAATAAAATCATAAAATAAATAAAATAAATATAAATAAAAATATACAAAATATAGATGAATAAACCTATAAATACACTAATAAAAAATAACTACTAATAAATAAAGCCAATAAATAAATAAATGTCATAATAAAATAATAAATAAAATAATAAATATTTTTTTATTTTATACATAAAAATTAATAAAATCATTTACTATTTTTAAATATTTAATTTCGAATAAATCTGTTATTTGGTCCTGTAAAGGGTCTACGTGGCCCAATGGGTTCAAGTCAATTGTTGACCTCTGGTCAACTGTCCCATCTGGGACCTGGCGCATCAGAACTGTCTACTCCCCTCTTTTCCTCCCTTTTTCACGGTTGATCTGTCGCTCATCTGCCTTTGCTTCCTTCAGATGATTTGATCTTTGATCATCATAGGTTCACGCCATGTCATTTAATCTCTTGTACATAGCTTGTAGCTCCACAATTCACCTGGTTAATAAGGGTGCTCTCTTTGTTTTTAAATAAGAACCTTCGTTCCTCCTCTCAATTTTTGCCATTGATCCGGGTCTAGGAGCCATGTTTCTTCATCTAGGAGGCTTCATCGTGACAGGATGAGCCTCCTGGCGGATGGAACAAGCTCTGGGAGAATGGAGGTGCGCCCATGACGGAGCTCCGACATCATCCTGCTCCCTTTCCTCCTGGGAAGGCACGAGCTACGCATTTACTTATTTTGGATAGGTTTTTAGATTAGCATTTCATTTCTGTCATTATGTTAACGCTTAGGTGTTAGATTTAGCATAGATTGGCGATTTCGTAGTTCGCAGGAGCAAGGCTCCGGCGAACGATTCCGTCGCATACCCAACATGTCCCGATGCCGCTTCCACCTCCATTTCTTTTCCCTTGCGCTTCCCTGCACCCAACCACCCTTCGTTCACCTCAAGTCCCTAGGGATCGAGCTACCGGGGTCCTTCCTCCACCTCTTCGTCAGACCTTGCCGCCACGACCCCCATACCCCTCCATCTCACCGTTTAATAGGACAAGGCATTTTGCCCTCGATCCCTTTGTTCTCCTGTGTAGGTTAGAGGCACAATGACGTGCCAGGAGGCGATTTCGAAGATCGCCGGAGGTACCTGGAATGCCGCCTCTTCACCGACCTCGTGGTGGCGATTTAGCGAACCTCCGCCCATTGTAGTGCCTCCATTCATTAAAGAACCTCGTCAGGAATATGCTAGGCCATCCGGAGCTCAAATGAACACCAGAGGAGGAAGATTTAATCGGAGGAACCTCACCCTAGCGATTGTTCTTCCCTGTTCTTGGACCGTACCTCTTCGCCGTTGGATCAGATGCGCCTCTCCATATCACGATCCAGCCATTGGATCGAACCATGCGCTGACCGTCAGATCACTTACTGCGATCTAATCCATGCCGTTCAGCGATGAATCGTCATCGTGCGATAAGGCGCCACCACGTGGATAAGCTGATGGCATCCTGCCGTCCATCAGCGCCTATGTTTGGGGTAAGTTACATACTCTGCCCCACATTTTGTATTTTATTTTTTAGTCCTATAAATAAAATTTAACATTATTAATTTGGACATTTTACAAATAGACCCCTGTATTTGTTTAAATTGTATTTGAGTTGTCCAACTTAGCTCACGTGTCATCCCAGGTGATGGGCAAATTGCAGGGATACCCCTGCGAGTTTGTATATTTATATTTATCCCATAAATTGTGGATAACATTGAATATTTTTTGTAAAAATTGCTAGAAGGCCCCTGAACTTTCTCATATTTGCATTTAGGTCCTTCCTAGGCTGCATCACGTATAGTCCCACGTGATGGGCATTTTGCAATGATGCCCTGGTGGATTTTGTAATTGTTAAAAGGTCTTTTAAAATTAAATAAATATGGTTTTCTTCAAGAACTTTTGCATAGAATCCCCTGGACTTTATTTTTATTACAGAAATACCCCTGTCAGGACATGTATTTATATAACTTTTATATATTTATTAAATATAGCTAATGTGCTCCTAAAAATCCACAAAAATAGGGATAGATGCTTCATGTCATCTATATTCATGCCCATATTTTATTTAGCATTTTTTGCATTTAATCTATTAATTAAAAATATAAAGAAGCTTATATATTCCCTGTTTAACTTATAAAATATAAAAAATATAAAAAGTGTAAAAATTCCAAAAATATTATATAGCATATTTTATCCTATTTTAATTATAGACCAAAAATCACTAAAATTGAAAAACAAATGGCCTAAAAATTGAAAAAAATCCCAAAATCCTTTATAAAAATCTTAAAAATTCTTAAAAAATCCAAAAATATCTTTTTCTATTTTATTATTTTGTTTATATAAATATTTATATATTAAAATTGATATAAGTAATTTTAGGATTTATTTACTATTTTTAATACCCAAATCAATTTCAGGTATATTTATTAATCCCTTATTTGGGATATTTTGACATTAAAATACATAAAAATTAGCAAAAATTCCAGAAAAATAATAAAAAATTAGGAATATATAAAAAACACAAAAATATTATTTTTACTGTATTTTGACTATTTTTAACATATTATGTATTTATGGTACCTATATATACCTTACATTGTATTTGTATATATATATATATATATCTACATATATGAAAAAGAAATATAAAATTTGAAAATTATAAAAAGAAAATACAAAAACATAAAATCAAAAATAAAATAAAAAATATATAATTAAAAATCCAAAAAAACAATAACTTGGACAAGAGATAAAAGACAAAAGTTTTGAGCATTGCATTTTCCTCCTTTTACCGTTTGCTTCCTGTGTTCGACCTCTACACGTACTTACACCTATACACTTTTATTGTAGAGTTATAATAAATTTTAACTCCACACATATTTTTTAGATTCGATTGCTTGATTAATTATTGTGGGTTATTTGTTGATTAAATCCAAGGTTTTAGCCACGGGTCGCCACAGCGACTGTGTCTCCCCTTGTGTGAGGCATATTTATACTCACGAGAAGATTTCTAGGTCTATCAAATGGAGCCTTTGTCGGGGAGCAACGTCACTTAGTTGGAGATTATTTCATTTTGTCTTATATCTCATGTTCATTCGTTTATTTATTTTTACATTTAGTTTTTTTATTTATTTTTCTCTATTATTTGATATTATTGTGAACTGACTGACACTCCTTCATGTTTGAATTGTTGCGAGGGACCGTGACGTGAAGGAGGACCTCTTAGGAGGACCTATGCATCCAAGCAAGGCGGAGCCGGCCTTCTGACTGAGCCGACAGGAGAAAGCAACTGATCCAGACTTGGAAGAATTTTTGAGACAGTTTCTGAGCTTCGTTTTATTATGCATTTTTTTCTTAAAAAATGTAAATTTATGTGAGAGAGTGATACTTGGCATGTAATAATACATGACTCTTAGACACTCCGAATTCTCAGGGTCCATTGCCCGAGGGATTGCTCCCTTGGAGGCCTCGATAGTTTTGATGCTTTTTCGCTTTTTACTTTATTTTTATTATTTTGTGTGAATGAGCCCTAGCTTAGGAAATTTCTTGCTTGATAGATTAAGGTCCAAACCCCTAATATATTTGCATGTGCCTATAGATGCGGCTTTGGACTTAGTCAAATTTTGCAATATGGTGCTTCACGATAATAACAATTTCTCACCTAGGCCGATTTCATCGGATTGCATTTGCATATAGTCTAGGCTTTCAAATTTTGTTATGCATCCCACGTGGAGAGAGCTGTGAAGCACTGTGAGTCTCCTAACTTGGCATGCATCATCGATTTCCAACGTGCATGGCTTTTTCGATCTTCTCTATCTGATTTTAGCCACTTAGGATGTTAATGGAATTGGAAAACCATTAGGCACGTGCATTGAAAATTAAACAAAAAAGGTGATAACCAAAATAAAATCGAGACTGCTAACTATACTTGATCTCTAAAATAAAACGTAATGGATTCCATGTCTTGGGGAGAGCAACCCCCTCCTTGTCTGCTTATTTTATTCTCATGTACACGCTAAGGATTAGTGCCACATTCCCAAGCCTGTCCTCAGTGTGTACAATTTTATGATGATCACCTAACTCTAAAAATGAAAAGTTAAAAGACTGTCTTGGTCTTCACTGTGTTGAGTAGATGATCTGAGGTTTTCACTGTGTATTGATTGTGACTTGGAGTCCATTTGAATTTTCATATCTCTTTGAGTTTTGTGGTCCCTCTCACGACCTCGATTCCCAGTCGTCGGATCCTCCCATATCTGGATTTGATTACTCAGCAATAATTTATCCAGCAATCACAACTAACATTCAGAAACAAATTGAAAATAAAAATACTCAAAAAGAAGTATTTAATACTTTTCCATTCACAAAATAAAGTTTACATGATCCATTGTCTGACTACAACCCTCTACATGTACATCAGCTGGAAGGAAATACAAAGAAATATTACTAACCACCTTAGAGAGTAAAGCTATTATGGCTGACTGGGTGGCTAAAGTCCTTGCGATGTCTCACTGACACCTGTTGGGTTTTCCAATAAATCATAGGATAACAATTAGCGAGTGCTAAGTAACGAAGAAGAGAAAAGTAAACAAATTGTGTAATTTTACAAAACTTGTTGTCATTAAAAGTTACAATCCTTTCATTATTTTAAGTCCTATTCCTTTCTATTCCACATCAGAGATTAGTCTAGGGAAACCCCGCTATTCTTGGACTCCGAAGTTGTGGATACTCTAGGATTGGATATTGCGATGATCTGGTAAGCTTATGCTGTCGCACGTCGCCTCAACCAATCCTCCAATACTACCCTGATAATTTTCCTTTTATTTTATTAATTAGGGTTTCAAACCCTCAGTCTGGAATACAAAGGAGCACACCATCCTCGAGGATCCGGTTGCTTAAAACCTTAGGCTAACCTTTAATCACATAACCTAGCAGCTTCAAATACATGTTATCGTGACCCAGCCGCTATTGAACTACCCGTGCCTCCATATGGCACGACCACATCTTCCGTCGTTCAACCTGAATATATTGGCACCCGGTACCACACGTTGCAAATCATTCATTTCGTGCACACTTATCAAAACAAGGCAACTGCGTACCACCTAGGTAGGGTCACACCAATATGGGTTCCTTCCGACAAACCTACAGGTTGCATGCCCGACTTGTAGTTCTACTCTTAGTCATTTCTTAACGTAACCCATGATCTTTTTCACGATCCAAACCAACAAATATCAATTCCCATGTTGTAATTCCTCAATTTAGCCTTATATTTGCATAACCATAAAATATTGAGTACAGACTTACACATATATTAATTCATATATTTATATACTCATAATTATGCCCATTTTAACTTCCAACCATAACTTTCCAAACCACTGCATCCATTCGATGTTTAGACCTTATTTTAGTTGAAATCACAAAGAAACCTTTTATACTTTCTCAAAAATAGCCAACTTAGGGTTCTTCGTAATAAAAAGCATAAATACAGAAATCTCAACAATCACACATGAAAACCCAACACCAAAAGGAAGGATTTTATTACCTAATCGAGCTCTCTCTCTCTCGTGTATGCAGTGCTTTATCGTGATTCTTTTTCAACAGGATGATTTATAGCTCCTGAAATGATCGAATTTCATTTTCGTATCAAAAACGCTAAGAACGTGCCAAGAACAGACGAAGAACGTGAAGAGTATATTTTCTCTTGAAATTTCGGCAGAGCTTCCCTTATACAAGGTGATATTTCTAGAAAAATTTTGACAGAGTTTCCCCTTATACGAGATGATATTTCTAAGAAAATTTCGATAGAGTTTCCCCTTATACGGGGTGATATTTCTAGGAAAATTTCGGTAGAGTTTCCCCTTATAAAATCACCGAAAGGAAAACAGAAAGGGAACTAAACATGAATCGAAACCTAACTCACGAAGCAAACTAAGAGAGGATCGTACCTTCCTCCTCCTCGTTCTCCCGACAACGCTTCGCCAGCGCTCCTTCCTCACCTCCTACTCCTCCTACCCACCTCTCGACCCTAGCCCTTGGGGTAGTGGTGGTAGTGGAAATCGTAGAGAATGAATGGGTAGGGGGCTATTTACAAGCTCTAGAAAACCACTAACCATGGTTAGAAAACCATGGTTTAAACCTTAACTGCGGTTAACGGCCCATGGTTTTGGCCACAACTTATCCCAAACTTAGGGCTTAAGTTAGAACATTCCAAAGGATTCTAGATTCGCTAATGATGCTTAATTAACACTAATCATGATTAACTTTCACTAATCGCGATTTAACTTTCACGACTTACGCTTATCTTTTGCTAACTATTGATTAGTGTTCGCTAATGGTCATTAGCAGTTTTCAATCCATCATTAAATTCTTTAATCATGCTTAATTAGTCATAATGATAGCCATTACGGGTTAATGACGTCTTAATCCTCCTTACTTCTCTTTCTTCCGAAGATCATAATAAATCGAAACGAAGTTCGATTTACACGAAACAAATTCCGTTGGTTTCCTCTTGACGAGCCGTATCTTATGATATAGGATTCGAGAGACGCCAAGTTCAAGGCTTTACAGTCCCACCCGTGTGAGTCATTATTTTTCATCTTTGAGTCTCTCTATCTCTCTTATACATACACCTCCTCATTTGTATCGAGTCGTGATATTGGGTTTTGAGCTTCACCTTCTTAGCCGGATTTTGCGGCTTCTCTCCTTGCCATATCACCTGCATCTAGTCCAGTTTGAGGAGACCCTCTCCTTGAACCACAAATTTGACTGTGTCCACCTTCATCTCACCCACCCTCCTCGTGCCCCTCTGTATCATCCCTTCTTCTACTTGGGATTGATGTGCTTACGGATATAGCCCGCATCGAGGATTTTGACTTACCTTAATTATTAGAATAAGTCAGGCACAATTTTGAGGATGCTGAGATTGATGAGCTAACTTTGGTGGGTCTGGACTTCACATGTGCATAAGAGCTTATTGAGGACTTTGATGATGCACGATTATTATGTGTTATTATTATTTGAGGATTTTGATCATGCACTCCGGATTGAGGATGTGGTATATTTTGATGATTGGATGATGATTTCATGAGTATGATTGATCTATCTATTTTGAGGTTCCTACCATATCAATTTAAAGAATTGATTGACTACTCTGCTTCGGACTTCAGAGCGATGGTGTATGAAACACACATGATCTATCTCATCTTCTTGATTGACCCATCCCCGATCTCCTGACTGATTCATCCACACATGGCACCTAGAGGATTTCTGATTATTTTTTGTGCCATCTCAGCTAGATTGATTGACTTGAGGGGCGTATAATGATCAACCTGATTATTTATCCCTCACATGATCTTATGCCCTCCTGATGATTCATTGATGGCTTGATGATTTTGAGGACATGAGATATGCTGCCAGCAATCCCATGTTTTGATTGACCAAGTTTGCATTTCTCCCTGAGGACTATCTGCGGGAAAATGCAACACATTCTCTACGCTCGGTTCTACTTGTTGATGTTGGAGCACGGAACCGAGTCGTTTGATTTGACTGTTGGCCTCCCTACTGATTGTGCGCCAGATATGTAGGTGCACGAGGCCAATTTCCCTGACTCCTTTGAGTATTCTCTGCTTGATGGTCCTCACAAGGATGAACTTCTCTTTTTCTGATTATTCCTTGCCTAGTTCGTAGTGCTCTCCGGTGGTTATCTGCAAGAGGCTATGACACCTTGCTAGAATTGCGGTCTCTTCTGTTGGGTAGCCGATATGCGAATACTGAGACTGTTCTGATTGACTCCTTTGAGTCCGCTCGCCTTGACGACCCTCGCAAGGATGAGATCTGATCTGACTATTCTCTGCTTAGCTTGCATTGTTCTCCGAGGACTATCTACGGGAAAATACAACACTTTCTTTACGCTCGGTTTCCCTCGCTGATTGTGTATCCTTCATGTTGAAGCACAGGACTGAGTCGTCTGATATGCTTCATGTCCACTACCTTGGTTTTCATCTGATCTATTGAATCTTGGGACTTATCTGACTGGACTCCTTTGAGTCCGCTCTCCTTGACGGTCCTCGCAAGGTGAACCACTTTTCTCTGATTATTCATTTGCTGGTTGGCAGTATGCTCCCCGAGGATTGTGTGTGGGATGCTTCCACATTCTCTTGATCTGTCGGTCTCTTCTGATGGTAGACGATCTGTCGCATACCGAGACCACTTCTGATGATCCGCCTCATGGATCCGGCTCCTTTGAGCCCGCTCACCTTGATGACCCTCGCAAGGGTGAGCTCTATCTGATTATTCATTATCTAGCATGTACCACTCCTCGAGGGTTATCTATGGTAGGGTACATCATTTTCTAGGGGCTCGACTTCACTTTTGGTGCCTCCTTTCTAGTGGAGCACGAGGCGGATCTTCTGAATGGTGTACTCGGTCTCCTCTCTGGTTGTATCTCCTGTCTATAGGAGCATGGAGCCGAGTCTTATGATAATCTTTGATTCATCAGAGTCTGCTCACCTTGAGGACCCTCACAGAGTGGAGCCACGACTTGTGGTGTTCAGTGTGTCTTTTCGACTTTATGATTTTCTGACCACCGGATATCACACCACTACATTGAGAGTCTCTATTTTTTACTGATTGTATATATCTGAGATCATGATTGACTCGGAGGGTTTTGTATTGTTCCTTCTCCCTCCAAGTCTTACAGTATCGGCTCCGCTCACTCATTCCTTCCTTATGAGCTGATATTCTGCTTTCGCTACCGATCCATGGTTTAGTTTTCGATCTCTTGCCACCGGTAGCTGACATCCACTTGATTGCATATTCAGGTGTCTTTTCACTGTTTGACTGCGTCCTCGTTCTCACGGGGAGACGACGACGAGAGCACGGTAGTCACGTACTAGATACCGTCCTGCACTTCACCTTGATTCTTTAGTTGTTGTATATACATGTTGTGTATTCTATTCCTTCTTTCTTTTGTATGTTATGTACACCCCAAATCACGCGCCATATCTTTATTCCTGTACTTAGGACGTACTTTGTCCTAAGTATAGGGGGGTTCACACCGTGTTGTTCTTCCTTCGTTCTGTTTCTTCACTCCTGTTGTTGCTTATACTTAGGGATCTTTCACCCTAAGTATAGGGGGAGTGATGCGTACATTCTCCACGATCCTGTCATATATCTGTATATGTCTTTTCTTCTTTTCTTCTTTTCCTTTTCATTTTCCATTTTCTACAGAAAAGGTGTCGCCCCTTTTTGTCAGTCTTCTGTACTTAGTACATATTTTGTCCTAAGTATAGGGGGTGTGCATCCCGGATTCTTTCATTCTTTGATCCCCTCTACGGTCTCCTCTCTTGTTGATTTGCTTTGCTATACTTAGGATATCTCACCATAAGTATAGGGGGAGACAACACAAGCCGTGATCTGTTTATTCCCACCCTTGACCCTCCCCGCCTTGTGTACAGTCTGCTATACTTAGGATTATTTGATCCTAAGTATAGGGGGGACGGTCACCTTCTATTCATTTATCTCTTAATTCTTTCATCCCTTCTTCCGTCGTTGTAGTATAGGCTTTTCTATACTCAGTACGAGTTATGTCTTCTCTTTCTCTTTTCGATCTATGTGGACATAACTCATGCTAAGTATAGGGGGGTCGTATATACTCTAGCCATAACTCGTACTTTCGAATAATTATTAATAAATATCGCTAAAAATACTATATATACACATATAATTCATTAAAAACCATTTAATTATGTTTTTTTCAAAATTCTTTTTAAATATACTGATTAATCAATCAGGATAAACATATTTGTGCAAAATCATTTTGAAAAATGGTGTGAACCGTTTGGAAAACTTTTTGTGAAATATTTTCAACCTTTGTAAAAATGTTTTGATTTGCAAAAAATCTTTTCTTTATGTTAAATAAAAGATTTGAAAACCTATTTGCAAATGGTTTTGAAAATGGTTGTAAAAATATTTTGAAAAATGTATATATATTGTTTGAAAAATCTTTGCAAAATGGTCTTCAAATGTTTGTAAATATTTGCAAAAATTATTTTGTACTATAGTTTTCAAAATTGTTTTCAAATAAATTCGAGGAATAAATGCATCATTAAATAAATAAAATAATATATATATACACAGATAAAAATAAATAAATAAAATTCTTTATCAATTGTATATACCTATAAAAATAACTTGTTTAAACATGTAAATTCTTTTAAATACTTAGTTCTTGTAAAGAAGCACGCCCGTGTAAATAGTTGTACATATTTTATACTTTGTGTGCCAAAATTCTTTTTATTTGCAAAATTCTTTGCATAAAAACTCTTTTTATTTTCAAGATTGTTTGAAAAATTGCATCACTCTTTGCATTATTGTACATAGAATTTGCATAACCTTCATATTCTTTTCAACTGATCTTGATGATTAAACAAGTCCAATAAAGTCGAAGATTGGAGCTTGGTTGGACCTTACTGCACCTAATTGCACCGGAACCTTATGGGAACTAGGTTTAAGGTACTTCAGGTCCATTAGGACTTAATTCTTTGAGACTCATGGCTGGGTTCGAGTCACCTCAACTGACTAACTAGAACTTTTCGAGATGCACACATGACTCTTGTCGGCGTGACCTAACTTGGACACTTGCACCTTTCACATTGGCTCAACTCAGTTGGAGTGGTGAGGAGGTTAGATTGCCGGTATGAGACATATACGGGTGGAAACATTCGTCATCGTCTAGGGAGGGAAGTGCACCCCAACCTAGTCAAGTTACCATGAAGTCTAAAGACAAGAGAGTGTGGGTTGCAATAAAGCTTCAAAAGAGGGATAGCCTTCTGGCTCAAGAGGAAAAACTCTTTATGTAAATGCTGTTGTAAATAGTATGTTGAAAAAAAACTCCAAAAAAGTGGACAGGGCTGCAAATAAAAATAAAATGCATGCGGAGTATGTATATATGTTGTATAGAAAATAAGCAAGCTTGAGCATCAAAGTTATACCATGTGAGCCTGCAGCTGGATGACTTGACTACACTGGTCAGGCATCCCAAGATAGGTAGCTACACTGGCTACCGCCCATTCTTTTCTTCACCTCCTCCTCTTGAGTTGGATGCCACTTGAACTTAGAAGGGAATACCCCGCTCCTCGAGGACAGAGTGTTGGATTGGGGAATTATTGGGTTGTCATTCTGGAGAAGTCAGTTCCTTTTTCATTTCAGTTGGGGAGAGCCACTATCACTTACACTGTACAAGTCAACTTCATAGTCATAAGAGTTTGCGTATGATGTAGGCTATCTGACCCGGGTATTGAGGTGGTTTGAACCAAGTTCTGTGACTCTCGAAGGCTATTGTGTTTTAAATTTGGTTCCCAACCACGTTCCACACACATTTTCACATCAAGGTCTAACTTGAGCTCCAAACTTTGATTTTGTGAAGACAAGTTTAACTATTGAAATCAATTCCATTTATTCTTTCTTTTTCTTTTCTTCTTTATTCTTTTCATACTTTTTGCATAAGTATTTGCTAGGGACTAGTAAAGACAAGTATAGGGGGTGATGAATCTCCATTTCATCACCTTTACTCTATAATTTTGGCTTTAAAAACCCTAACTAATGTATGTAAATAGCCTCAATTTATGCATAATAGCATTCATTATTTATTGTATTTATTGTATTTATTATGTATAAAATAAGGTTTTTAATGCCAAGATTATAGAATAAAGAGAAGAGAAGAAAAGAGAATAAAATACTGAAAATATTTTATGACCCTAAACCATGAGACCAAGTCAAGAATTGACTTGGTCAACAAGGAATAAGTAGGGGGAGATAAAGGCCTCAAATGGAATAAAAAACCAATTCTTTTATTCATTATTTATGTAATTTTGACACCTATTTTATTATTTTATTATTTATTCATCAAATAAAGAAACTTTGTACATGAAAGTTGTAGATAATAATATAAATAAAATACAAAATTCAGGTTGTACAAAAATAATATACAGTATTAATTTTATACACAAAATAAAAAGCCAAAAACCTAACTTCCCAGACCCATATATTTCAAATAAAAACTCAAAACATATCAAAATCATCTCTAATTGCATATAACTTTTCACAAACTATTTAATGGTGATGGTTTCATATTTTTTAGAGTTACTGTGTGAAAGTTAGGTGTTCGATCCTCATTGTATATTATACCGATTAAAATATTTAATTTATTCATTATTTATTATTTTTACAAATATATATTTTATATTTTTTAATCAATATATATATAACATATGTGTATATTAAAACCAAAATAAAAACCAAAAGGAAGATATAAAATAAAATAACTCTTTAAAATACATAGATAAAATTCCTATAGCATACTTGTATATAAATAAAAGGGAATCATATTCTTTTATTATTTATTCTTTATATTTTTATGATGTTGTAAATATTATCTACATTTTATTAAAAATACAAAACTAAAATAAAACTCATCAAAATGCATTAAAATAAAAAGATATGTATAAAACATATGTAAATTACCTATAAATACACTTATAAAATATACATATCTATTTATTTAAGTATACAAATAACATCATAAAAATAAAATAAAATATATTTATACTCACAAAAATAAGTTATAAATATATAAAATAAAAGAATAAAATAATAAAATAAATACACAAAATAAAAATAAAAATATACAAAACATAGATGAATATACCTATAAATACACTAATAAAAATTAACTACTAATAAATAAAGCCAAAAAATAAATAAAAATCATAATAAAATACTAAATAAAATAATAAACAGTTTTTACTTTGTTCACAAAAATTAATAAAATAATTTACTATTTTAAATATTTAATTTCGAATAAATATGTTATTTTGTCCTGTAGCGAGTCTACGTGGCCCAATGGGGTCACGTCAATTGTTGACCTCCGGTCAACTGTCCCATCTGAGACCTGGCATGCCAGAACTGTCTACTCCCCTCTTTTCCTCCCTTTTTTACGGTTGATCCGTCGCTCATCTACCTTCGCTTCCTTCAGATGATTTGATTTTTATCATCATAGATCCACGCTATATCATTTAATCTCTTGTATATAACTTGTAGCTCCACCAATCTCCTAGTCAATAAGGGTGCTCTCTTTGTTTTTAAAAAAGAACCTTCGTTCCTCCTCTCAAATTTGGCCATTGATCTAAGTCTAGGAGCCATGTTTCTTCATCTAGGAGGCTTCCTCGTGACGGGAGGAGCCTCCCGGCAGATGGAACACGCTCTGGGAGAACGGAGTTGCGCCCACGAAGGAGCTCCAGCATCGTCCTGCTCCCTTTCCTCCTGGGGAAGGTATGAGCTGCGCCTTTACTTATTTTAGATTGGTTTTCAGATTTGCATTTCATTTCTATCATTATATTAGCTCTTAGGTGTTGGATTTAGCGTAGATTAACGATTTCGTAGTTCGCCAGAGCACGGCTCCAACAAACGATTCTGCCGCATACCCGACTGGTCCCGACACCGCTACCACTTCATTTCTTTTCCCTTGCACTTCTCTGCACCCGACCACCCTTCGTTTACCTCGAGTCCCTAGGGATCGAGCTACCGGGGTCCTTCCTCCTCTTCACCGGACCTCGCCGCCACGACCCCCCTAAGCCTCCATCTCACCTTTTAACGGGCCAAGGCATTTTGACCTCGGTCCATTTGTTGTCCTGTGCAGGTTCGAGGTGCAATGATGCACTAGGAGGTGATTTTGAAGATTGCCGGAGGTACCTGGAATGCCGCCTCTTCTTCGACCTCGTGGTGGCGATTCAGCGAACCTCCGCCCATTCTGGGCCTCCAGTCGTTAAAGAACCTCGTTAGGAATCTGCTAGGCCATTTCAGAGCTCAAATAAATGCCGGAGGAGGAAGATTTGATCGTAGGAACCTCGCCCTAGCGAGTGTTCTTCCCTGTTCTTGGACTGTACTTCTTCGTCATTGGATCAGATGCGCCTCTCTAGATCACACTCCAACCATTGGATCGAACCATGCGCCGACCGTCGGATCTCTTCGTGCGATCTAATCCATGCTGTCTAGCGACGAATCGTCATCGTGCGATAAGGCGTCACCACATGGATAAGTGGATGGCATCCCGTCGTCCATCAACGCCTACGTTTGGGGTAAATTGAATACTCTGCCCCACATTTTTGTATTTTATTATTTAGTCCTGTAAATAAAAGTTAACGTTATAATTGGATATTTTGCAAATAGGCCCCCGTATTTGTTTAAATTGCATTTTAGTCCTATCCAGCTCAGCTCACGTGTCGTCCCATGTGAGCTACGTAAATTGAAGGGATACCCCTGCGAGTTTGTGTATTTATATTTAGTCCCATAAATTATGGATAACGTTTGAATATTTTTTTGTAAATTGCTAAAAGGCCCCTGAACTTTCTCATATTTGCATTTAGGTCCTTCCCAGTCTGCATCACATGTAGTCCCACGTGATGGGCATTTTGCAATGATGCCCTGGCGAGTTTTGTAATTATTAAAAGGTCTTTAAAAATTAAATAAATATGGTTTCCTTCAGGTACTTTTGCATAGAGCCCCCTAGACTTTATTCTTATTACAGAAATCCCCCTGCTAGGATATGTATTTTTATAAATTTTATATATTTATTAAATATATCTAGTTTACTCCTACAAATCCAAAAAAATAGGGTTAGATGCTTCATGTCATGTATATTCAAGCCCATATTTTACTTGGCATTTTTTTGCATTTAATCTATTTATTAAAAATATAAAGAAGCTAATATATTCCCTGTTTAACTTATAAAATACTAAAAAAAACAAAAACGTGTCTAAAAATTCCAAAAAAAATTAAATATAGTATATTTTATCTTATTTTAATTACAGACCAAAAACCACTAAAAATTGATAAACAAAAGGCCTAAAAATTAAAAAACCCCAAAATCCTTTATAAAAATCTTAAAAAATCCAAAAATATTTTTTCTACCCTATAATTTTGTTTATATAAATATTTATATATTAAAATTGATTTAGGTAATTTTGGAATTTATTTACTATTTTAAATACCCAAATCAATTTCGGGTATATTTATTAATCCCTTATTTGGGATATTTTAACATTAAAATACATAAAAATTAGCAAAAATTCAATAAAAATAATAAAAAAATAAAAAAATATAAAAACACAAAAATTATATTTTTATTATATTTCACTATTTTTTACATATTTATTTATTTATGGTACCTATATATACCTTACATTGTATTTGTACATATATATGTATATCTACATATATATACATATAATGTTTAAATGAAAAAGAAATATAAACTTTTAAAAATATAAAAAGAAAATACAAAAATATAAAACCAAAAATAAAATAAAAAATATATAATTAAAAATTCACGAAAACAATAACTTGGATAAGAGATAAAATACAAAAGTTTTGAGCATTGTATTTTGCCTCCTTCTACCGTTTGCTCTCTGTGTTCGACCTCTACACGTACTTATACCTATACACTTTTACTGTATAGTTATAATAAATTTTAACTACACATACATTTTTGAGATTCAATTGCTTAATTAATTATTGTGGGTTATTCATTAATCAAATCCGAGGTTTTCGTCACAGGTCGCCACAACGACTGTGTCTCCACCTTGTGTGAGGCATATTTAGATTCGTGAGGAGACTTCTAGGTCTATCAGCTATTTCCGCGGTAATTCTTTCTCATGTTGATTTATTCGTTTGATTATTTCAAGAAGACATTTATCAATTGATAGCTGCGAAGCATCGCTTTCAAATCAACAGAGTTTGATTGCTCGCCATTGATCAAGTTCTTTTAATAGCAGTCTGAATACTTTTAGCAGCCCTCTTAGGTTATTATTTGTTTGATATTTCTTATTTGCATGTGCTATCTGTGATATAATTGATGTGATATATCTGTGAATATTGTGTAATTATATTCTGTTGATTATCTTTACATCACTATTCTTAATTTGAGAACATCTTTTGATATCTATTAAGATAAGTTTCTCTAGAAAAGTTTATTACGAATATATCCTTTGTTTCCAATTAACCTCATTTTGTAGAACATTAGGTGTTTAATCCTAAGTGTGAAAAGAAGCTCTTGAAAGTAAGATCTCCAAGGAAGCTAGAAGAAAGTCAAAGCTTGTATGTTCTTCTGCTTGTGGTACAATGCTTGATCAAGAATATTTTATTGATAGTTCAGAGTAGGCAGAAGTTGTATGTAGATCATCGAAGGAAATACTTGACTTTTGCATATGGTGATCATGTCTTCTTGAAAATAGCACCCCCTTAAGAACTTCGAGAGTCAACCCCAAATAAATAGTTAGCGGCTTGGCAAGATGGGAAAGCTAAGTCCATCATATGAAGAAATATTTAAGATCTTTTGGAGGATTGACAAAGTTACTCATCGTGTTGCACTTTCAACCTAGTATGAACATTTGCATGATGTATTCCATATTCCTATACTAAGGTGATCCAAGATTATGAAGCATCATCTTTGTAAATGGTGGAGATATCTTTGTAAATATCTCAAGCTTTAGTGAAGTAGTTGAGTAGCTCGGCTAATAAAAAATCCTGATTTAGGAAGACCCGGGTCATGGTTTTTACCCAGCAGGGTTTCCAAGTAAATATACTATGCAAGTGTGCTGATTAGATTGCTTATCTGATTATTTCTGTGCTAGTTGTGTATTTAGAACAAAGTTTTAAAACTGCTTCGTACTACTATTAACCCCCCATCTAGTGGTATCACAATCTCCGAACTCACAAGGATAAACCAAATTCCAACTGCGGTCATCTTGTTATAGAAAAGAGACATAATTTGAAGGTACGATCTTTGCTTTTGGAAAGCATATTATCACCACTGACTCCTAATGATCGAATGAGAAACTTACTGAAAAATGACGAAGAAGACAACCCAAAATGGGATCCGAACCTCGAGTTTAATGTACAATCTTGAATTTATTTGGAATACTTGAGGGTGATGTGATTTTAATCAATTATATGCCATGACACTTCCATTATGAGTGAGTGATGATATAGGTTTGGATTTTAGTGACTTTTGTTCAGTGGACTAGTTATCCAATCTTTGTCCAAATGTTGAACATTGATATGAATTGGATTCAGATATAATGAGAAGATTGGGTGCAATGTATAACATGATCAGACACCTCTGAGAGGTCCTCGAGATCTAGATATGAGATTTGATCATATTATCCAAGTCATTATACATGGCATATACAATCACCCTGACCTTATCTCCAAATATCTATGGAGAAGGCACACTATTCATGAAAGAGTGGGTGGATTGTTCCTAAAGAGGAAAAATCTGAGTGTTGGGCAAAGAAAAGAATTTTGGATGATTAAATTAGATTCAATTATCCCGAATAACATTATCTTAGATAATATTATCCACATTACTCCAAGAATAGTATGGATAAGATTCACATTATCTTGGATATATGCAGAGAGACGTCTAATAATTAAATTAGATTTAATTATCGTAGATAAGATTAATATGATAATGCTATCCACAAGAATATGAGATAATGTGGATGAAATCCATATTATCATATTGATACTTAGTTGTGAATAAGATTTGCAAATAAAATATAAATATGAATTGGATACACGTTATATAAAATAAATGTAAATGAGATTTACATTTATTTTTGGACAGATAAACATGATTTATATTTTCAATGGCTATTTTTTAGTTGCTACAAATTATTAAATTTCAAATCAAGTAAATGAATAAATATTTGGTGGTCATATATATTACAACTAACTTGTTGATATAAAAATAAAAAGGGAAAATGAGACTAATCCTAAAGGGGTTGGACATCCAATGGTGGGGCCACCATGAACGTCCTTCCAAAAGGATTAAGTCCTTTTTTTCCTTTTTCTTTTTAATTCAATTATTCATTATGATTTATTTAGAAAATTATTTGGATAGATTAAATTGATATTTTTTTACCAATCCTAATCTTTATCCTATCAGAGGCTGGTTAACACCTTTAATCTTAACCATTGATTGGATTGTCTGATTCAATCCCAACGATCCAAATTAGAATAAAAGGAGAGGTAGTCCATGCCTTCCTTTCATTGAAGAAAATACACACAGTTGTAAATCAACAAGTCTCTGCCTCTTTGTACCCCTTTCTCTACATGCCACACTCTCCATCTCCATATGGTCGTCCCCTTGCCCCACCCATACGAAGAATCTTCCTCTTTGGTTCTTCGTGCAATAAAGGAAGGAAGAGGATTTCACACGATGAAATCAAGAGATAGGACACGAATATTATCTCGTTGTCTTGCAAGAAGCACACGGATCATCCCCACGTCCGCTAGTACTATTTCCATTGGATCGAACTTGAGACATGAGATCTCTTACTTTAGAGACTTAAAGATCACGACCACACTTCAAAGCTATGTCCCTTTAGATGTGTGATCTTGATATAACAGATTGGGGATGGTTCCCAATCCATGTGATTCCATCAATTTTTTTTATTATTCTGCTGCTATAGTGACTTGTATGCTGAGCCAGTTTTGATCATATATGATTGAATCCACATGCTTTTATGATGCGTGAGGCATATCCTTCTCCTTTCAAGTGTTCCATGTGCACCATATCACAAGCTTTATATATAATTGAGTTTTTCTTGAAATGATATGTTCCTTGTGGAACTAAGCTTTTTTTTTGTTATGCATCCATTTCCCTGTCTAGGGATTTCTCGAAAGCTTGGTCCTGACAAGCTCAACTTGAGCTTGGCTCCTTAAGGGCTTGTGAGCCAAGCTAGATTGAGGTGATAATCCAAGTTAGAGCCGAAAAATCGAGCATGTATCATTAATAGTCGAACTCGATTAAAGTATTTCTCAACTCTCAAACTCAAGTTGCTAGCTTAATAGCACACACATATCAAATAAAAGATAATGTATATATTGTACTTATATTTTTTATTGTAATATTGTACTTATATTATAACATATAATTCAAGCATGGAGTCAATATTGAATTTCACATTGCATCTTAAAGGCGTAATTTTTTGAATTTATTTCTCATGTATCTTTGAATCTCTTTATTTAAGTTGGATGGGGAGATGATCCAAATCGTAGAGTTAAAAGAGAGGTCTTTTCCAAAATTAACCGGCTCCTCCTTCGGTTGCTCCAACATCGAGTTCTATCTAGTTCCCTTTCAGTTGCTCCAACTTGAGTTTAGATCACCTTTCGGGTGCTCCAACTTTGGTCGTCTAAGTCATCTTTTTTGGAAAAAAACCCTTTCCATCCTAAAGTATCATATTTTTTGTGACTATTTTCCATCATAAACATGATCATATATATAAAAAAGGATTGTCTTGGGAAAATAGATGCCATCTATGTAAAAATGACTCATAAATTATGAATCATATTCTTTGCAGATGCCCTTTCTCGAATCAAGTATTTCTCTCATTGGACCTTCCGAGAATATAACTCATTACAAAAATCTCTTTGCGATAAAATTTAAACAAGGGGGGAATATTGAAAAATTGTTATTGTAAAAGTGGCATCTGTTTGGTGGCTTATCTGAAAAGAAAGATGCTGCCGTACATTTGAGGAAAAAGAAACACCCTTTTTCTCGTTGTCCCGAAATATTAATTCCTTTCTTTGGACAAAAGTTTCAAATGGCTAGTGTTTCTATGTTGATTTGTCTTCTTTTTTTTTTGTTATACATACCTCTTGATCCTACCGGATTTTGCTCTGATTAAACCCTCTCAAGTAAATGAGGAGGTGTGTTCTCCAACAAAGCATCACTCACTTTCAAAGTAACTCCTAATGGATGGTGGGTAGTTGGGCTGACTAACAAAAACCACTTGTTAATATTCGATATTTGCTCACTTTCTCTTTTCCTCGACAAATAGAGGTTTGAGGAATTTTGGTTAGGCTATTCCCATTTTTGTCGATGGAAAGAGGATGTTCGGACTGAAGTGCGACTGGAATTTTTTTGGGCTGGGTTTGTTGGTTGAACGTGGTTGTGGATATCAACCTTTTTTGTTGTTTTGGTTTGATAACTCCATGTAAGCACATGAGTATGTCCACTTGTCACAGGGCCTCTATTTTGATGAATGAAATGATCCTTTTCGGGAAAAAAAGTCGAGTTCCATGGACTATAAAGAAGCCTTAAATGGGCTTTTAATGGAATAATAACTAAGAAAAATTCTGATGGAGAGGCTCCAAGTCAGACTCGTCTTAACTCTAACATTTGGACTCAATCAAGAGTGGTCCGCCTCAAGCTAAAATTAGATGGAGGTCAACTTGAGTTGGTATTTCTTGAGCTATACGAGTTTAGATCTTCCTGACGATACGCGAGGCACCGTTCGATCCTATCATCCCTTGGGGTTTTCCCGCAAATTGTTTCGGGTTTTTATCACGAATTAATTAAGGGATTTTCACCCGACAGACCCTATAATCTTTTCCAATTACCTCTATGACCTTTGAATTATCGTAATTCCTCCCCCGATCCTGTAAAATTGCTAACCCTTACCCTACAGACCCTGCGGTTAAGCCCTGTTAATTTACCTGTTAAAATTAACCAGATTCCGTTCTGTTCATTTATATTATACTCATTTTGTTTATTAAATTTACATTGAGTGCCACTCCATCATCCGAAATCCCCTTCCCCCTACCGTCGCTGCTTCGCCCCCCTCCCGCGCCTTTGACGATGCTGCTCCCCCTCCCCCCGCCGCCCTCCGACGATGCTGCTCCCTGCCCCCCGCCCCCCCCGGTCGTTGCTGCTTCGCCACCTCCCCGGACCGCTGCTGCTTTGCCCCCCGCCGCCGCTGCTTCGCCCCCCTCCCCCGATGGAGCCCCCACTCCCCCCCGCTGACGATGGAGGCCCCCCCTACAGCCGCCGCCTCCCCCTGCCGCCGCTGCTTCGCCCCCGCCCCCCCCGCAAGAACGTCTTCAGGATTTTTTTCCTATTCTTTTTTTATTTTGGCTAATCCTAACCGTTCGATGATAAATTGGTTAGGTTAACTCAAGACTAACCTAAGTATTTGACTCAAATATAGTTAAAATTGACGACAGGGTTTGTTAGGTAAGGCGGAGTAAGTTTACAAGGTCGGAGGAGGAATTACGATGTTTCAAAAGTTGTAGAGGTAATTGGAAAAGATTATAAGGTCTGCCAGGTAAAAATCCCATTAATTAATAAATACAAAATACCATTTGAGCCTAGTGCCAATGTGTCCACCACTATCTGTTCCACTTTTAAAAAACATCGGGTCCACGTAACCTTCGTCCCTCCGTCCACCCACGATGGGTTGCTGTGGCGGCGAGGATGACGTCGGCGACGACCTCATACACGAAAACCTCCTCCCGCCCACCGGAGCCCTCCAAAACCCGCCCTCTCTCTCAACGATCTCGCCGATGAACTCGAACTTCTCGGCGCTGAGCACGAGGGACCTCCTCCGCTCGATCCTCGAGCTCCTCGACCCGTCAGACCTCGCGCGGGCCGCCTGCGTCTGCAAGCTCTGGAGCTCCGTGGCCTCCGAGCGGGAGGTGCTGGAGAGGGCCTTCGCTTCCCCCTGGGGCCTCAGCCACGTCCTCGGGACCCCCTCTTCCCTCGCCTTCTGGCGCCACCGCGCTCTCGCCCACTTCGCCATTTCCCATCGCGTTCGCCGCAGGGACTCCGTCGCGAGCCTCGCCCTCAAGTACTCCGTCCAGGTCCGTTGCTCCTAGATTCTCTGTTTAGGGCGATTTCTGTTATAAGCGGTGTTAATTTGACGACAAAATCCGAGGACTGGTGTGGCTGTCGGTTGCTGCTCATCCACTTCATCATTTAGATGGGTTTTTGAATGAGTAAGATGATGTTACTCACTATCATCGAGGCCTTAGGATTGTGCTAAGTTAAGATAGCTTGTGATGCAGGTGATTTTGGTTAGCGAACATGCCGTGGATTTCGTTTCTCTAAAATGCACTTTTGGAGAACAACCATGTGATGCTAAATTAAATTTAGGTTTCATAGCAATTGATGAAGACCAATTCGGGCATTGCATTTGATGTGGAGAATCCTAAAACAGGGAAATCTGAGCACGGGACATGCTCTGATGCCAAAAAGCTATTTGATTAGTGGGTAATCACGAGATTTGAACTGTAACCCTCTTCGATAGACATAAAACTTTTATTCTGTTAACTGATGTGATGCTGTACACATCATGTTAGGTGCTAACTCAGGATGTTTATTCTGATATTGTTCTCTTGGAGCAAATCTACATGGAGTTGAGAACAATGCAGTAGTCTAGTTTGGTCTCCATTCCTTTTATTTAACACACGCACACACAAAACCCAACACTCGCCCTCACTAATGCACGCGAACACATACACACAGAGAGAGAGAGAATGCTGCTCCCAACTATCACACGAGAGGAATTTATTTTGGGATATTTACATCCATAACCCTGAGTAATTATGTAATTACCCCAGGAACCCTCGATAATCACGAATTACATCAGAAATCCCGAATAATGCTTAACTTTTACATAGCATAACCCTGTGTCAAGTTCCGTCTTAAATCTCCGTTAAGTCTGACGGAAAAGGTTATATGTTGATAATTTTACCCTTCGGGATACCTCATATATATAACATGATGCCATTCAATCAAACAACACAACATGATGTCATTCTAGAGAGGAGGGAGGCCGAGGAAGCTTCCATCCCTTCCTCTTGCTCACCCTGCGTCTCTGCCCGTTCCACAACCACCCCTCCGCGACCACCTCTCCAACTTGCGCTCGGAGCTCCCCCTGCATGCTCCTCCGCCCGCAAGCTCCAGCCGAAGCCCTCCCGTGCATCACCCGCAAGCTCCCCCTACCCCCTTCCCTCAGCTCTCCAGCAAGCCCAGGCCCCACCCACCCACCCGGGCAAGGTCCAACGCACTTGGGGTCCCTCCCATGCCGCCTCCCCCACCCCCGCCCTCCCGCAGCATGCGCCACTCCCTCCCCTCCTGCGCCGCCCTCCGACTCCCCCCCGGCCTTCGTCCCTGCCCCCCCTCCCGGCCTTCGTCCCTGCCCCCCCTCCCGGCCTTCGTCCCCCCCGACAAGCTCCAGCACCTGTCCCCCCTGCCTCCTCCCCTCCCGCGCCACCCCCTCCCTTCCCGCGCCGCCCCCTCCCCTCCCGCGCCGACCCTTCGTCCGCCCCCTGACAAGCTCCAGCACCTGCACACCCCCTGCCCTCCCGCGCCGCCCCTCCCCTCCCGTGCCGCCCCTCCCCTCCTGCGCCGGCCCTTCGTCCCCCCCTCCCCCCCTCCCCCCCTTCTCCGCCCTCCCGCGCCGCCCCCGCCTCCTCCCCTCCCACGCTGCCCTCCGATTCCCCCCACCCGCCCGAGGTAGCCCCAGCTCCAGCACCCCCCTCACCAACGCCTCCGCCTTGCAAGCCTCGGGTCAGACCCTGCTGCGTGCACCTCCGGCCGTCTGCTCCTGTCGCTGCCCGCCACCCTCCATCGTGAAAAGACTCCACCGCCTGTGCAAGCTCCAAAGCCACCTCCTCTTCTCTTTTTTTATTAATCTCGGCCGTTAGATCACGAATGGGTTAGATTAACGCAACCATCTGGTTGAGTTAATGAACTAAACTAACGGAGGGATATGGATGTAAAATGGAATGATTTTACAGGGTCTTGAGCGTATTTAGTGATTATCGAGGGTTCCTGGGGTAATTACACAATTACTCAGGGTTATGGATGTAAATATCCCATTTCTTTTTTGGAAAGATCTTTTTGTTACTTGCCATATGGCCTTTACGCAGGCTCCTGTGTGCAAATTCCCGTGTTGTCAAAGAATGTGGTAAAGATAATGATGATCGTGTCCACTGTTGGCATTTGCAGTTTAAGCTTATGGATTCATTTCACATGCAACGGCAATGAACAGTGGCTGCTCATGGATGCAATATTCCCTCCTACTATACATCTGCATAATATATGCATCTTGACCTACTCTACTTTCTACATATGAGGGAATTACCTTTCTGAAAAAGATCGGAAAATGTAAGAGTGTACTGTAATTATGTGTGTGATAATACAAATACGGAGGCTTATTGACATGATAGCAAATTATGTGTGTGATAATACAAATATGGAGGCTTATTGACATGATAGCAAATTATGCGTGTGATAATACAAATATGGAGGCTTATTGACATGATAACAGTGATGCATATATTATGATTAATATATATGTATGGCTATTAACTTCTAATAGCCATCTCAGTGGGTTTTCAAAAGAAAATGATAATAATGTCAAACAACATTCAAAAGCTTAGATGCCAGGGGAGGATGGAAGGGAGTGTTCTCGTCGGGTGTGGAGGCCTCTCAGAGGAAACATGAGAATAAGGGAAAGGATGCAGAAATGTGTGATGTTGGAGTGTTTGGGTCATTGGGTGGTTCTGGTGCAAGCAACAATGAGGGAGATGGCTCGTTGGAGGAGGGAGAGTGGCAGCTTGTGGTCTTAGTTGAGAAGGAGGATGCAACATTATCTTAAGTCATCAATTGCGGTCCTGCAAGTGCAATGCTGCTTTTGGTTTAGGAGGATTGGGCATATGGCCAAATCTTGTGCCAGTATCATTGTTTGTTTTCGTAGTTGGGCATTTGGCTATCATCATGTTGATTGTGAAGTGAAAGGGGTTTGGTAGTGCATGGTTGTATCGTCCTCAACAGGTCTCTAGGTTCATGTTGAGGTTTTAAAAGATAACGAACTCCGATTTCGTGATGAAGCACGATTTGGTGATGAAGTTCAAAAGGATGATGTCACTATGATTGTTTACTCTGGTTGGCTTGTCAAGCATATGCCTATTTTATAGTTGGTTGATGTGCTTGTGGGAGAGCACTCTGCGAACTATCTGTGTGAAATTGTGGATTTCTTCGGGAGCATGAGCGGATGATGCTTTGTCTATTATTTGATATGGTTGGATGACTCTTTGGTTTGTGCAAAGCAGCTCTGATATAGAGGTGCAATAGTGGTTGAAGGGCATGTTGGTGGGCTCCATCAAGTGGTGCAGTGATGTAGGACATATCTTTGTGATGACGTTGACTATGCGAGCATCGATGGGTGGTTATATCTTGATTTTTCCTTGTAGTGTCATGATTTCCTATCGATTGAGGCGACCCTTTCATCAATTGATGAGGTGATGGCAGTGGCTGAAGATAGTCTGTGCTCGGGTGATTGATGGGAGCTCATGATAGAGTCAAGGCCCTAAATGTTAGTTTTGGTCACCATTTTGGTGATCGACCGAAACGGAATTTCAGTCTAATTTCGGTCGAAATTCAACCAAAATTTCAGTCATTTTTTGTACTAAGGCCCCCATATTTCGGTCATTTCGGTCATTTCGGTCGAATTTCGATTTCGACAGGATATCGATATTCGACGGGATTTCGTTGAAATTTGAGGCCATGGGTAGAGTTGAGAGGCCAAACTCCGCCCTTCTTAGGAAGGTCTTCTTTCTCACTCCAGTTAGAGGCAATTGTAGGGCTTCATGGTGATGGTGGTGTGATATTTTTTCCGTTTAGGGATTGCAACCACTATGAATTTGGGATTGTAGGTGTTGATCGAGGCATCATCCTCGAGAGTGGTAGCATCGAGGGTGGGTGGGAATATGAAAGCGGTAAAGCAGTCAGAGCAAGAAGCAGTGAATGCGGTGCCTAAAGGGGGTGGGAGGTTTCACCTGTTGGAGTCTCATGCTACGAATTATGTGCATTTGACTATTGGGTTGGAATCGTCGGACTGAAAGAGGCTGGGTCTAGTGGACATGATATGTTTGGGGCTCTTTTCAAGTCATGAGGGATCTAACTGAAGGGAGGTTAGACCTCACACATCATGAAAATGAGGAAAATGCGAATCAAATTCGTAATAAAAGGTACTCATCATATGAGTGACAATGCAATCATATAACAAAAAACTTGATTGTAAATGTGAAACCTCATGGCAACGAAAACTATTTCAGCATCATTTCACAAGATCACAAGAGTGTAACGATATATCTTTCACGCGCGAGTCTCTAAAACAAAAGAATTCCTTATTTATGTTCGATCTGACGGACTCTTGCACTTGTAGTTACGACGGTGACTCGTGGTACTTCTTGCGAACTCGCGAGTTAATCTCCACCAAGTTGTCCACACCAAGGGAAATCTAGATTGATCTCTGCATCTTTATTTCATCTTACGAAACTAAGTTCTTCTCCACATGCACAGAGCACGAAGAAGACGATGGATCCCCTCGCAATTGGTTGAGCCAATGTAGAGGAAGAAATGGCTATTTTTTGGACGACCTAGGGTTTTATGGGATATATGGGACGACCAAGGGAGAGATTAAAGAGAGCTTTTTTCTTCTAAATTATTCTCTCAATTCTGAGGATTAGAGAGCACTTTCTTGGTGTTGAATTAGAATTTGATAGAAATATCATGAATATATGCCTCTCTTTATACACTCAAGGGGACAACCAATGAGAGTCCTACTCTCCAAGTACAGGCAACCGAAGGGGACAGCCAAGGAGAGTCCTACTCTCCAAGTATAGACAACCAAAGATGAACCCTTGATCTCATTATATGGCTATGAGAGTCCTAGTATCTCAAGGAGATGGCTAGATAATTAACCTCCGTTATTTTTCTCAAAGCATACTTAACCTCCATTATCTCTAAACAAATTGTCATAATAGAGAGTCCTATAGAAAGGACGATATCATGGGTATACTCTTTTCCTCACAGTGTTTTCTATTGTGAAAATGTTAGTTTTCATTCCAGGACTCTTCTCGAGTCTTTTCTTTTGTAAGGTTTACTGTATAGTTTTAATAATACAATATTGGGGCGGACACCATAGCGTGTTTTTCCCTTTTTTAGCTAAAAAAATATCATGACTGGACGCCCATGGTGGATCCACCACATGATTCTATTCAATTAGAACTTAATATATTTTTTTAATCTCTCTTGATAAATATCAATTGAATTAAATTCTAAATATCAAATTGGGAGGTTTATAAAAAAACTTCCCAATTAATGAATCCAATTCATTAGTCAATAATAAAATACAAATTCAATTCGCATTTATTTATGCGGATCACATTCATATATTTCTTGAATAAATATGAATCTCATCCATATTAATTTATTATGTGATTATATTCATATTAATTAAATGCCAATAATGTGAATCATATTGACATATCCCATATTTTATTATCAATGATAATAACAATTATTATCTTGATATTTAATTTCTCAATATACAATTCTTAATCTAATTAAGTATTACGTGCATCCTTCATGAATACATGGGGATGATTGCAGGGAGATTATACATGCCATGTATAGTGACTTGATATATATAATATCTGGATTCACACCACTTTGAATTATCTGATTCAGTCAAATATTGAATCAGTTTCTCTAATTGACGATACTTTTGGATAAATTTCAAACTCTTCAATTTAGAAATTAATTGTATGAATTGAGATTTAATTCTATTAATTCTCATTCATCAAGACTCAGAGCAGAGTCACTAAAATCCATTCAATTTCATCATTCCCTCGGAATGGAAATGTTATTGTATACATTTATTATATCGCATCAACATAGAGCATTCCTAATACTCAAGCGTCTTACATACTAGAAGACTTTGAATAACTTGAAGTTTAATCATATATTTGGTTATCTCCTTCAAGGATTTGTCAGTATATTTCTGAATCGCTTAGTGGTCGACAATATTAATCATATGCTTTTACCATTATTTAGGGTAAATTACAAAAAAGGACCTCAACTATGCCTCGATTCCCAATTAAGGGACTTATTTTTCAATTGTAACAAAGAGGGGCCTGAACCGTCAACTCAAGGGTTTAACGTCGACATATAAGGGTCGCTGAAGCTTATATAGGCCTCTATTTGAGACAAAGATATAAGATCAGGCCCCTCTTTGTTACAATTGAAAAATGAGTCCCTTAATTGGGAATTGAGGTATAGTTGAGTCCCTTTTTTGTAATTTACCCTATTATTTAATTCTTATCTTGTTTCATAAACTAGATGACCATCATGGAATTTGTTTTGACCCTACTGTCTCATGAGAGAGCTCGAGTGAGTTCATTCTCTTGGTTTAGAAAGTATGGACCTATATGATTCCTTTAAGAGAACACGCATCCCATATTTCCTTATATACACACCAACTCACCTCTCTTTTGACCTTGTTAGGCCATCAATTTATTGGTCTGTCAAATGTGCATACTTGGATACATAGATGTATATCTGTTTCGGTCAAAGGATGTGTGCTTGTTCGTGATGGTATATGATACATGTCTTCAGTATCTCAATCTCGTTAAGTAACTCTTAATCTTAACTCATTCGACATTTCTGAATTTTTATTCCTATGCAGATGACCTGCATCAAGAGTGTCAGTCGGATTGTCAGTCTTTAGAGAAGATTGTCATCTATTGTTATACTGTAGAGCCTTCTTCAACATCACATAATGATGTTGATTATGTTTTTGACCTAACTCCTTAGATCTACAACTCTGCATTAGCTTCTATGTTTAGCTGTTCATATCAACAACTGTATGATATCAATATGGACATGATACATACTTTTATTTGTACTACTACTATACTTTTATTTGTACTACTACTAAGATACTTTACAAGTGCAAACACAATTTATGCTATAATTTATATAATAGAATGAATAAATCACATAACTTTTATTGCATAATGGATTGCCATGTGGTTACATGTCTAACATTCTCCCACTTGCCCTTAGAGCCATTCATGGGCCGCCCTCAAACCTATACTCATAACATACGATCAAAAGACTTTTGTGTCAACGACTTGGTAAGTGGATCAGTAATATTTTTGGCAGAGGCAACCTTGATGATAGTGATATAAGCCTTTTTTTGTATCTCTTGAATTATTTGGTATTTCCTCTCCACGTGCTTGCTCTTGTGATACCACTTGGGTTGTTTTGCTTGTTGTATGACATCTGTGTTATCGCAGAGTAATAGGAGAATCTTATGCGAAAACTACACCAAGTTCTAAGATGAACTTGTGTAACTACATAACCTTTTTAGCATACACCTGGCTTCAATTGTCGAATCCGTCATGATGTCCTGCTTATTGCTTATTCAACTCATAACATCACCATTCAACATGAATATGAACCCTGAGGTTGACTTCCTATCATCAACATCAAATTGGAAGACTGAATATGTGTATCCTAAGACATGTAAATCACTATCTCCATAACCCAAGATGTAGTATTGAGTTCTTAGGTGCTTGAAGATGCTTTTCACTGCACTCCAATGGTGTTCTCCATAACAGAATTGGTAACATCTCACTACTCCCATTGCGCAACAGAAATATGATCTTGTACACATCATGGAATATATCAGGCTTCCTATGACTGATGCATAATGGTATCCAACCAAAGCTTTATTGTCCTCAACATTTTGATGTGCTATCTCTTTAGATAGGTTAATACCGTGTCATAAGGGAAGGAAGCTTTCTTGTATTTTCCATATAAAATCTTTCCGAGATCTTCTTGATGTATCCTTGTTGAGATAGTCCCAGTATCTTCTTTTCTTTATTTCTGAATAGTTTTGTACCCAAGATATAAAAGGTTTTCCCGAGATCTTTCCTCTCAAAGGTATACGATAACTAGATCTTAACACTGATCGTTATCCCAATATCATTCCCAATGATTCGGATGCCATCTATATAATTATGATGGACATATTGGCACTCTTATTAAGCTTCTTGTATATATATTGTTTATTAAAATTTTGAACGAAATCACAACTCTTTATAAAATGTACTAAGCCTTCTCCCACTATTAAGTAGGGTCGGCTACATGAATTCTTGCTCAAATCCATGTTGAAAGATTCGACTATTTTTAACGCTGGCCGTCGACTACCTAACGCAACCCCTGCAAGACTGGGATTTGAACCCTGGTCTTTTGTGTGGTAGACACACTGTACTACCACTAGACCATTAAGTGGGTTCTAAAATCATAACTCTTTATGATTCCATTAAATCATATGTTCCAACTACAAGAAGCTTGTTTAATATCATAGATGGATTGCTTCAGTTTGCACACTTTGACTTCTTCAGTTATGAAGCCTTGGATCTGCTCCAATTCATGTCCAATGAAGTAGCACTTTCATGTCCAATGAAGAAGCCTTCAGTTTGCACACTTTTACATGTCCAATGAAGTAGCACTTTCATGTGTCAGATTCCAGTTTACTTGCATCCACATTTTAGCATAGATCAAACAATTCCAAATTCTTAAGTGCTGAACACTTAGCTTAGTTTCAAACTAAAGCTCATGAGGGATTTTAGATACTGATTTACTTGGAATCATGTTTAAGACAAGCTCTATTATCTACTTCATGACCCAGAAACAAAGAGGTAAGCGTGCTTTACTGATCATTGATCTTACCATATCTAACATGGCCTCTGTTGTGTCTCTCTGCAACTCTGTTGAGTTGAAGAGTGCTTGTAGGAGTGAGATTGGAAATTATTCATTTAAGGCATTTTCCAATTCATTTGAGATGTATTTTCCACCTTGGTCAGATCGAATTCCTATGATCTTCCTTCTTGTTTGGTTCTCAATGGAAGCTATGAATTCTTTGTACTTTTCAAAGGTTTCAGACTTGTGACTTAATAGGAAGACAAATCGAGCCTCAAAAAAGGAAGACAAATCATCAATAAAGGTCAGATAATATTATGTCTATTACGTGTTGCGGTATTAAATGAATCTCATAATTAGTATATAGAGTGTTGTAAAAGTCATCCGACTGACCCGACTAGTAGGTCCGACTAGTCTAGTCAGTGGGGTGACCGATCGAGTACCGACTAATTCTGACTAGGCATAATACTCGACCAATTTTTGCTTGGAGATATCATATTTTTATATGTTTTGCTTTTTCTATAAGCAAACTCATTATAATATGCTTAGTGTTTTATTTAAATTCAATCACTTTTTTTATTTTATTATGATAGTATAAAAATGTGGAAATCTATGTATAAAAATAAGTTATATATATAAAATAATCATAAAATTCAAAGCCGATTAAAGTCCAACTAAATCCGATTAGCCGTCTGACTGTCGATTAATCCTTAGTCAGTGGCTCGACCGACCGAGTACCGACTACCGACTTTTGCAACCTTGAGTATATATCAGTATACTTTCACATCTCACACCTTTCTTGGAAATGAGTGACTTAGATATTTTACCTTGAATACATAAATCACAAAAAAACCTTGGACTTTTATAAAATTTAAAGGTTTATCTTTACCAGTTTATTTATCCTATCAACATGCACATGTATGCCTAACCAAGGTTTGAAAAAATGAAAGGCGGAACGAGGCGTTTTCCCTGGAGGTGAGGCGAGGCGTAGCCTCGAGGCGGTCGAGGCGTAAGCCTCAGTTTGTATAGAAAAATACTTACAAAAAGTATAATAAATATATTTATAATTAAATTATCTTAATTGATATACATATAATATATAACATTGAAATATATGATGAAATTATGAAGATAAGAACGTGAAAGAAAGGATATGTAAATTCCATAAACCTATCTACTAAATTTCTACCCAATCAAAAATAGAATCATTAGCTATAGTTGCCATAAAAATATCAAAGACAACATATTTTTCGCTAAAAAATATCGTAATGCATAAAAATTTATGATTAGATGTATTTGTTGTATGACTAATATATAAAATGTGACAACAATGACATGCCTTGAATCTAATCTTGTTTTTTCTAGTTAGTATATTACGTTTCTCATTATGTCACCTCACTTAACACTAGCTTTTCTTTCAACTTTATGGATTATGTATTTAAAAGTGTAATATTAAGAATTTCTTGGAAAAAATAGACAAGTTTAATGCTCAATATGAATATGACCAAACTTAAAATTCCAAACATTCATCTTGTAAATATATATCCTAGACAACTATACATTTATAAGCATCTAAAACTACCAAGAAGACAATTTAAATCCTTAAAAAATGCTTTAAATTTCAGAAAACACCTCACTGGCCGCCTCGCCCCGCCTCGACCGCCTTATCGCCTCGACCTTCTGAGGCATACGCCTCATCAATTCCATCTGAGGCGTACGCCTCGAGGCTAAAAATCACCGCCCCGTTCCACCTCGACCGCCTCGACCGCCTCGACTGCCTCGAGGCCAGCCTTTTAATACCATGTGCCTAACCATTATCAAATGATCTCCATCATCTCTTGATATTAACATTTATAACATTGTTAACAAAATTAAATTTGAAAGATGCTTCAAGGTACTATATGATGCATAACTAGTAATAAAAATCATAAGGTGGGAGCATTATACCTTATGAGCAAGAAGGGTAACCATGGTATGATGACGACGACATCCATCCGTTGGGGCAGTGTCAAGATCCTTGGGGATCTCTTCTATCTCTTACTTGTAGCTTCTCCGTGGTTGGACTTTAGTTCCCGTTGCTCGTGGTTTTCTTGTATACTGCCATGCATGATTTGGTGTTTCCTTTTCTTTTTCTTGACAGTGTCTCATGCATTTTTCTCTATTTGCATGCATAAAAGTTTTTTTGGTATGTGTTTTTCTTCGGACCTGGAATGGGTAATTTTGTGGTTCCCAAGTTCACTTTTAGGAATCCATCCATTTCTTTTGAAATAAAAGAACTATATGCATGATTTGGTTTTGATTATATTCCATTCCAAATTTAGTGGAATTTTGTATGGAAGTCTCTTTCAATTTTTTTTGATGAATGTGACTTTGACACCCCATTGTAGGGGATCACTGAAACCTCATCTTTCAACATGTCTTCATGGATGATGGTGAGCTCTTTCCAAATAACATAAACTGTCGTACATTTGGATATTTCATTGAATATTTCCATGGTCAATCGTCATCACAAGATGGTTATCGCCTCAGAGTCGTTTGTTTCCATTTTTTCTTGTTGGTGGTGATGGTTCCCTTGGGCCTTTAATATTTAGAATGCAGAACATCCCAAATTTCATATCCCATAGATTCTATGCTGCATTCTATTTTCAAGAAGAAAAATCAGTACCATCAAACAATGGAGGTCTTACTGTAGATTGTCCTTCAGTGATGTCGTGATGGCGACGATATGCATAGATTTCAGTTATGTCCTCTGCGCGAACCAGGCTTTGATACCAAATATGATTTCTCTTGAATCGCAAAATAAAATGTTATAGTGAACAAATAATTATCGCAAATAATAATCACCACATATATAATAAGTAAGCCACATAACAACGACAAGAGACAAGTATTTTAGTATGGAAATCCCACTAGGTGAAAATCATGACCTAAGTCCCCGATCTTAGGATTTTTTATTTATCGAGTCAATCAACTATTCAATTGAATCAGGTTATTTCACCATAGACAATTCAACTATTTACAGATGCTCTACATCATACACCAAAGTCTTTTCCACAACTTGGATAAAAAACAAGTTCTTTGTATGCATTGGATCAAACACCAAGTGTTACAATACAATTGTAAAGATTACATCGAATCATAAAGCCTCAAATATTATTATGCGACAAGAATGAGATAAATAGATACGCGCTGTAATTGAATAAAGAAATGCAAATCGTATATGTAGAGTAGCGGCTTTCAAGATATGATCTTGAAGTAGAAAGAGAGAGAGAGATTGACTTGAGCAGAGCTTTTGAAAGAGGCTAGAGAGAATGTATTGAGATATGACTCTATAACAAATGTCTAGTGCTCTATTTATAGTGGTGGGGGATGCTCATTAAAAAATATAACGGTTGGAAACAAATTTGAAAATAAATAAAAAAATTCTTTCTAACATGATCAATCGTATAACTCTTAGAATTTGTGAACTAAGGAAAAAAGAAACTTGATTTTTTCATTGAAATAACTCTTCCTTATATAGAAGAGAGCCTACAGTTAGTGAAGCAATTACATACACCACCCAAACTATGAACTAATGTTTGTACAACTAATTATACTCCAATACCCCCCTCAAATTGGAGGATAGATGTTCATCATGCTTAGCTTGAAGATACACTTGGTGAACATGGACCGAGTGAGTGGTTTGGTGAAAACATCAGTTGTTCGTTCTTCTGACGTAACAATCACGGTCTTGATATTTTCTTATACCATATCCCCTCGTATAATGGTAGTCTACCTCCACATGTTTGGTACGTTTGGAAGGTAGAGTTGTTCCCAATGAACTTTGCAGTAGAATTGTTAAATGATTACATCACATTATTATAGTACTTGGTTCTGGTAAATGTTAATCCTTCAGATTCGACTTGATCCACATTAATTCAGTGTTAGCTTGGACCATTCCCTATATCTAGATTCTGCATTGGTTCCGGCAACTACTGCTTGCTTTTTTGCTTCTTCATGTGACAAAGTTACCACCTAGATAGGTGCAGTAACCAATGTTGCAGAAATCGGTAGTCGGTATTTAGTCGACGGGGTCACTGACTAAGGATTAATCGACAATCGGACAACTAATCAGATTTAGTCGACTATTAGTTAATTCTGATTTTTTAATTATTTTAAATATATAAATCATTTTATACATATATGCTTATATATTTGTACATTTTCTATACTACCATAATGAAACAAAATAAGAAATTGACTTAAATATAACATTAAGCATATTAGAATAAGTTTGCTTTTAAATAAAGCAAAAAATAGAAAAGCTCTATGTAAAAGTTGGACGAGTAGTCAACCCGATTAGTCGAGTCGGGTTGACAGACTAGGCCTAGTCGAGTCGGCTACCCCCTCCCCTATCCCCTATCCCCCCCTCGAATCGATTAGTCAGCCTAGTCGATTGACTTTTACAACAGTAACTAGTAATAGCCTTTCTGTCATTGACTCATTGAGACATCCACCATAGTCCGCAGTGGAGTAGGCCATAACGTCAAGCGTCTTGTGACATGTAAACTATGGACTTTTCTCTGAAGTGGACTTCAAGTATCTTAGAATCATTGGTAATGCCTCCTAGTGCATTTGACATGGTTTTGCCATGAATTGACTTGCTTTGTTAACAACAGAGATATTAGGACGAGTAATGGTAACATCTGTATTGTTTTGCATGAGTATACACTGACGAGTCTTCATACATTTGTGCACTTGGGTCCATAGAAATAGATGCTGGCTTAATATTCCAGTCCCATATAGAAGATCCATAACATATGTTTTTGTGAGAGAATCAGACCGCAAGTATTTAACAACTTTAATGCTCAAGAAATAACGAAGTTTTCCTAAGTCTTTGGTGATAAAATATTATGCAAGATATCTTAAGTGTCTAAAATCACTAGTATCATCCCTAATTAGAATTATATCATCAACATAACCGACATTGCCACTGTTCTTGATGAATAAAGAATGATCTGCAATAGAACAATTAAAACCAACCACAATATTAGACGGTTTCTGAAACCCGGCTTCGGGGCTTTTTTGAGACCATATATTGCTTTCTGGAGCCGACACACATTCTGATACTCCCCTTGGTCTCAAAAGCAGGATGTTGTTGTATATATACTTCCTTATGCAGATCACCGTAAAGAAATCATTCTTCACATCAAACTAGTAAAGTGGTCAGGGGAGAGTTGAACTGTGAAGGAAATAAGAATATGCATTATAGGTATACGAGCCACTGGTGAGAAGGTGTTGAGATAATCCAGGCCATATGTCTGAGCATAACCCTTGGCTACCAGACATGGCTTGTATCATTCTATAGAGCCATCTGGAAGATGCTTGGTGGTAAATACCCACTGGCTACCAACAACACTTGGATCCTTTAAAGGATCAACTAAAACGTACCTCGGGATAGAAGAGTCGTCATCTCTTCGTGCATGGCAGCTTTCCACTCAATAACCAATAATACCGGCTGATAAGTAGAAGTAACAATGGCAGCTGACGATCATGCTAAGAATGCCTTGTATTCCGTAGACAATCTACTTGTCGACACATGGTTGGAGATAGGATGTAGTGTGCGTGCACGCTTGCCTTTTCGAAGTGCTATAGGAAGATCATAGTGATCTTGGGAATCCTGAATCTCATCCTTAGCAAACGTTTCACCTGCAGCTCATTAATATTCTTATCTTGACATACCTTGGGATTAGGTGTTGGAGTGATAACATGGGATGCCATCCGATGATAGTACACTAATTGAAAAGGTGGATTATGAGATGGACTGCTGCTCTGAATAGGACTCTGCTCTATAAGGAGAAAGCATATGAAGACTAGCACTCTCCTTATTATCAAGAGATACCACCTGTTAACCAAAGGTATAATAATAATGTATGGATTCAAAGGTCACATCCGCACTGACATGGTAACGACGATGCAAGGGATCATAATATCGGCACCCCTTATGAGCCCGGGGGTAGCCTACAAAGACACCTCTCATAGCACGGGGAGAGAGTGTCACGACCAACCGAATGAATGTGAACAAAGGATGTGCACCCAAAAATCTTTGGTGGAACGCGGAACAAATTCTTATCAAGGAAGAATAGAGAATAAGGTGTCAACTCTTCCAAAATGATGGCATACGGTTTATTAGTTCTGTATTGTGAGAACTACATCTCCCCATAACATAAGAGGAATCATACTTTGAACAAGGTGCGAGCAACATCAAGGATATGACGATGCTTCCTTTTAACCATACCATTCTGTTGGGACCATGGCTTCCGATTTTGCGAAATTTCGACGGAATTTTGATTTCGACAAGGAACCGAAATCTCGAGCGAAATGGCGATATGAGGACAATTTTCGGTCATTTCTTCACAAATGGTGGTCGATATGGGCGAAATGTCGTCGAAATTTCGACGAAATATCGTATCGACGGGGTATCGATACGATATCCGAAATCGATATTTAAACCCTTGGTTGGGATGTATATGGTGACGATGTTCGGTGGATGATCCCATGCTCATTCAAAAAAGTGCCAAGATATTGATTAAGCATTATCGGTATGAATATTTTGATATGAAATTCAAGCGCATTTTTTCCACTAAGATTTTTTCATAACAACGCCCACTTCATATTTTGATTTTAAAAGAAAAACCCAAGAAATACGTGTAAAGTCATCAACCACAACTAGGTAAAATCTGTGTCCCGAGTAATCTGAAACACGACTATACCCCCACACATCAAAATGGACTAATTCGAAAACAGACTTGGTAGCACGACCATGACGACTTGGAAAAGAACCCATATGATGCTTTACAAGTTGACAAGCTTCACACAGGAACAAGGTGGATGCAGGAATTTGAGGTAGAATTCTTCTCAATTTTGTTAGGAGAAAATAACCAAGATGTAAGTGCCATGTGTAGGCAGACGACTCCCCATTGGACATAGAAATATGACGCGCAAATGGAGAATGCATCAAGTGCTACACACCCTCTTCTTCATGACCACAACCAATCACTCGATTCGTCAGCATATCTAAAAAGATAAGAGACACTGGATCAAAAATAAGCTCAGTGGTAATTCCAGAGATAGATAAAAGACTCATAGGAAATTCAAGAGGTAGAAGAACATTATTCAGACGAATATCTGGAGCAACTTGCACCTCCTCATGTCAAGCAATAGGGGATTGCCTGCCATCTATCACAACAATAGTATGACATGGTGCAACCACTCGAAGTGTAGAAAAATAGTTTTTGTTGCCACTAATGTGTCGTTATGCACCCGAGTCTACCAACCAATCAGATGAGTCGGAAAAACTCCTTCGTAGAAGTGGTCCCCATGGTAACTCCTGCTTCGGAAGATGATTGTTGGGGTGTGACTCCATGTTGACTCATCCGCTACGTTAGATCCTCATATTCTACTATGGATATACTCGATGAGGCATCATTGTATGCTGGGATGGTGTGGGAGCAACTGGAGGCAAGGTTGCAAAAGTCGGTAGTCGGTACTCGGTCAACTGGGTCACACGACTAGTCGGATTTAGTCGGACTTTAATCGGCTTTGAATTTTACGATTATTTTAAATATATAACTCATTTTTATACATATATTTACATAGATTTTGTACATTTTTATACTATCATAATAAAATAAAAGAAGTAATTGAATTTAAGTAAACTATTAAGCATATTATAATAAGTTTGCTTATAAAAACATCAAAACATAAAAAATGGTATCTCCAAGCAAAAAATGGTCGACTATTGTACCTAATCGGAATTAGTCGGTACTCGGTCGGCCACCCCACTGACTAGACTAGTCGGACCTACTAGTCAAGCCAGTCGGGCGACTTTTACAACACTGACTGGAGGCCCCAACAAAGATCCTCGGTGTGGCCCATACGACAACAAAAGGTACACGGGAGCCTTACATGCTTGGAATGACGTCTACGTACCCTGCTTTTAAAGAAAGCCCCCCGACCTCTGCTTGATGGTACCGTCATAGCCGATGTGGTCTCAACATGCATCTTTGCTTGGATAGACAGAGAGAACCTGCTTAATCTGTTGCAGGCTTCTTCCATGGACGAGATCTCAGATGTTGTGATCATCTATGCTCTAGCAGGCTAGCAGCTTCATACATCGACTTTAACCCTCCCCAGAAAGAGTCCAACCACCAGTTGAGATCTGAAGGTAATCTCTGTCGGACAGGTACATATAGGCATATAAGGATTCTATCTATAGAAGCCAGAATTCAATACTTAATAAAATTAGGCTAGAGGACAACTGTAACACCCCCAACTCCCGAGATACGGTAATACCGTGCGATAGCGGTATCGCACGACCGTGTGGTTCGGTGGCCACACTATGAAGTTCTGGAGGACTTCACCTTAGCTTACGGACGGCTAAGAATGGGGTTTACCGCATGACCGCGGGTTCCCCTTGGCACAACACAAGTGTTCGGCGGCACTTGATGAGCTTGAGCTGCAACATCCTACGTAGGAGCGTGGGGCCCACTGATGACGTGGCGTGATGACATGGCGTGCTGAGGAGGCAGACGACATGGCATGCTGACGGAGCGGGCGACGTGGCGTCGGTTGCAGAAGACGAAGGGATTGCACGGAAGATGAAGAGCCAAGCGCACGAAGAGTCATCTAAGAAGACAAAGGGTCTCCATAGAAGACTAAGAGTCCTTGCATTCATTGTACATGTAATAATGGTGTCCCTTCGTATACCCCCAGGATGTCTATATAAGGAGGGGTAGAGCTCATTTGTAGATATCACACTCAGAGTGAGTCTCTTGCAATACAAAGAGGGTTTAGTGCCAAAGCTCTTGTGTCCTTGTGCTTGTGTGCTTGTGTACGAGCATTCTAGTGGCGTGGTTACATAGCGTGCTGGTGTACGTCTACACGCAAAGGGGAAGGCTGATTAGCTTGGGGAAGCTAACGCCGCACAGGTTAGTCTCAAAAATTAGAGTTTGAGATTTACCCCTGTGACAACTGGTATCAGAGCGAGTTATGGCGCCCAACACCGGAGATCGTCTTATTTCCTTGGAGGGAATCGTGATGGAGATCCAGTCTCAGCTGGGTACTCATGCCCAACGCTTAGCTCGTCTGGAGGATGATGCAGGCGTGGTGTCAGATGTCGTTGGCGATAGCCAGCGCTCGGTGGACGTGATGAAGGCACTTGGGGACAAGCTAGAGGAGCTCGAGTCCCTGGTGCAAGATCTGCATGGGGAACTCTCCATCGTCAAGAGGGCGATTGCGAACGGGGGCGGATCCAGCGAGTCTCGAAGGCCAAAGGTCCCAGAGCCCAAGTCCTTTTCAGGTATGCGGAGTGCCAAAGACTTGGAAAACTTCTTGTGGGACATGGAGGTGTACTTCAAAGCTGTCAAGACTCCTGAGGCGGAGAAGGTATCCTTGGCGGCGATGTACTTATCCGACCACGCAAAGCTATGGTGGAGGAGCCGTGCATCCGAAGGACGTCCAGACATCTCGTCTTGGGATGAGTTGGTGAAGGAGCTGAAGGAGCAGTTCCTACCCACCAACACTGCTTGGGTAGCGAGGGAGGCGCTCCGAAGGCTGAAACAGACGGGAACCGTACGGGAGTACGTCAAGCAGTTCTCATCACTGCTGCTGGATATCAAAGGTATGTCTGAAGAAGACAAACTCTTTAATTTCATGGTGGGTCTTCAGAACTGGGCTCAGGCGGAGCTCAGGAGGCAAGGAGTGAAGGACCTCCAGACGGCCATTGCTGCTGCGGATGCGTTGGTCGACTACAAAGTCCAACCCACCACCGAGAAGAAGGAAACTGAGAAGACCAAGAGCAAACCCAAAGAAAAGAGCAAGGGAAAGTTCAAGAAGTTCGGCAAGGCTGAAACTTCAAGGGAGGGTGCGGAATCCTCCAAGAAGGCCGAGCAACCCAAGGGGAAGGGCTGCTTTACTTGTGATGGGCCACATCGGGCGCGGGAGTGTCCGAAGCGGGAGAAGCTGAACTCCATGACCATGGAGGAGAACTCAGACGAAGAGGCGCGCATGACGAACCTCAAGTTGCTGCGCAACGTTCGCTTGTGTCCGCTGAAGTCGGGCAAAGAGGCGAAAGTGGAGGTGGAGCGCGAGGATCCAGAGTTGGTGTACCTCGATGTTGTGGTACACAAGAAGACCCTTTCGGCCATGATCGATACTGGAGCAACGCACAACTTCATCTCCAGCAAAGAGTTCGGGAGCTTGGGAGTTCCCTTGGAGAAGAGCCAGTGCCGCGTGAAGCTTGCCAACTCCGAGTCTCTACAGATCGAAGGTATGGCAAACTGCACTGTTCAGTTGGGTGAATGGCAGGGAAAGGTACGCTTTCTCGTGGTACCTCTTGACGACTTCCAAGTCATTTTGGGAGTCGAGTTCTTGAAGAAGGCGAAGGCGTCTGTCACGCCTTATCTGGGAGGCGTCTTCTTCGCAGCTGCAGATAGCCCCTGCTTCATCAGGGCTATCAAGAAGAAAGGGCAGACGGGAGCTATGTCTGCAATGCAAGTCTGCAATGGGCTAAAGAAAGGGGAGATGACGTATCTTGCTACGGTACGCGTCGAAGAAGATGGCGAGGAGACACAGCCATGCCCCAAGGCGGTAATGAAAATGCTGGGCGAATTCAAGGACGTGATGCCGAATGAGCTGCCAAAGAAGCTCCCACCGAAGCGAGACGTCGATCACGCCATCGAATTACTACCAGGTACGGTGCCCCCTGCACTTGCACCCTATAAGATGCCCCCTGCACATCTGGAGGAGTTGCGGAGACAACTCAAGGAGCTGGTGGACGCTGGTCTGATGCGTCCAAGTAAAGCACCATATGGAGCACCGGTGCTGTTCCAGAAGAAGAAGGACGGGAGCATGTGGATGTGCGTGGACTACCGCGCACTGAACAAGGTGACGGTGAAGAACAAGTACCCTGTCCCCAACGTTGAAGACCTGTTCGATCGCTTGGGCCAAGCCAAGTACTTCTCGAAGATGGATCTCAGGTCAGGATATTACCAGGTCCGCATCAAGGAGGGAGACGAGCCAAAGACGGCGTGTGTTACGCGTTATGGGTCTTTCGAGTTCCTTGTAATGCCGTTTGGGTTGACTAATGCCCCGGCTACTTTCTGTACTCTCATGAATGATGTCTTCCGCGAGTATATCGACTCGTTTGTTGTAGTGTACTTGGACGACATAGTAGTGTACAGCAGGACCCTGGAGGAACATGTCAAGCATCTGCGGATGGTGCTTGAGAAGCTGAGGCAGAACCGGCTATACTTGAAGCCGGAGAAGTGCGCCTTTGGTCAGGAGACCATCTCCTTCCTCGGGCATATCGTGGGCGGAGGCACGATACGCATGGAACCAAGGAAGACGCAGGCGATTGAAGAGTGGGCAATCCCCACAAAGGCGACAGAGCTACGATCCTTCCTCGGATTGGTGAACTACTACAGGAAGTTCATCAAAGGATACTCCAAGAAGGCGGCGCCCCTGACGGACCTACTTCGGAAGGATCAGCCTTGGAAATGGACGCGTGAATGCCAGGAGGCATTCCAGAAGCTGAAGAGGGCGGTGGTGGAAGAACCTATTCTGCGACTTCCAGACTTCGAGAAGCCATTTGAAGTCCACACCGACGCGTCCGACTATGCACTTGGAGGTGTACTGGTGCAAGATGGGCATCCCGTGGCTTACGAGAGCCGCAAACTGAATCCAGCGGAGAGGAGGTACTCCGTGCACGAGAAGAAGATGACAGCAGTGGTCCATTGTCTGAGGACATGGCGCCACTATCTTCTCGGATCAAGGTTCGTGGTGCAGACGGACAACGTGGCAACGAGCTGCTTTGCCACACAGAAGAAGCTAACTCCCAAGCAGACGCGATGGCAAGACTTTCTTGCCGAATTCGACTTCGAGCTTCGCTACAGGCCTGGACGGACCAACCAGGTAGCAGACGCTCTCTCGAGGAAGAGCGAACCAGAAGAGCCGAAGGTTGCGGTGATTGCATCGATCACCCGCGTGTCTGGAGACATGCTGGAGCGCATTCGGGAACAAACACAGGAGGATCCGGTCACTTCACGCTTGGTGCAACGCGTGAACGATGGCGAAGTCCGGAGATTCTGGATAGAGGAAGGCATCCTCTATGCAAAGGGCAGGAGGCCCTATGTCCCCTCGAGCGGCGGCTTGAGGAAAATGCTGCTGAAGGAAGCACATGACGCACAGTGGGCTGGTCATCCAGGAGTGGAGCGCACACTGGCACTCCTCTCCTCAAGCTACTTCTGGCCGAAGATGGAGGAAGACGTTGAAGTCTACGTGCGCACTTGTCTTGTATGCCAGCAAGACAAGACAGAGAGGAAGAAGACGGCAGGACTGCTGGAGCCCCTGCCTATCCCTTCACGTCCGTGGGAGAGCGTCTCCATGGACTTCATCACTGGGTTCCCAAAGGTGGACGGGAATAATGCGGTGATGGTGGTGGTTGATCGCTTCTCAAAATACGCGATCTTCGTACCAGCACTCCAGGAGTGCACAGCGGAGACCACAGCGAAGTTATTCTTACAGAACGTGGTGAAGCACTGGGGGATACCATTGGACATCGTGAGCGACCGCGATGCCCGGTTCACAGGTCGGTTCTGGACGACCTTATTTGAGATGCTGGGATCCGATCTCAAATTCTCTACCAGCAATCACCCGCAGACGGATGGTCAGACGGAGCGGATCAATGCCCTGCTGGAAGAGTACCTGAGGCATTATGTGACGGCCAATCAGCACAATTGGGTTAGTTTACTGGATACTGCCCAGTTCTGCTACAACCTACAGCAGACCTCCACCACAGGCCAGAGTCCATTCGAGATCGTGATGGGTAGGCAACCCGTGACACCGCACGAAGCGGCTAAGTAGAATAGCCAAGGACGGTGCCCTGCTGCACATCGCTTTGCTTTGGAGAGGCAGGATCGGTGGGAGGAAGGGAAGGATGCGTTGGCTCACGCTCAACGCAGGATGAAGAAGGCGGCTGACAAGAGCCGTAGGCCGGTCGAGTTCCAGGTTGGGGAGAAGGTGCTGCTGAAGCTTACGCCCCAGATTTGGAAGAAAATTCTGAGGAAGACAGCGCACAAAGGGTTGATTCCTCGTTACGATGGACCCTTTGAGATAGTTCGACGCGTGGGACCGCTCGCCTATCAACTACGTCTTCCAGAGAGACTGAAGCTGCATCCCGTGTTCCATGTCAGCTTCCTGAAGGAGTACCATGAGGACAGAGAAGATAACACCAGGAGGGCATCGAAACGTACCCCTCCTAACGTCCGGGTTCAGCACACGAGGGTTGCTGAGAAGATTCTTGACAGGCGCGTGGAGGGCCAGAGCAAGAAGAACCGGAGGATCTTCTTCCTTGTCAAATGGAAGGGACTCCCAGAGGAGGAGGCAAGCTGGGAACGTGATACAACCCTGTGGCAGTTCGAGGACCTCATTGAGGATTTCCTGAAGACGCAGGATCAGTCGCGGACGCCTGATGGATCAGGTGGGGGAGGCATGTAACACCCCCAACTCCCGAGATACGGTAATACCGTGCGATAGCGGTATCGCACGACCGTGTGGTTCGGTGGCCACACTATGAAGTTCTGGAGGACTTCACCTTAGCTTACGGACGGCTAAGAATGGGGTTTACCGCATGACCGCGGGTTCCCCTTGGCACAACACAAGTGTTCGGCGGCACTTGATGAGCTTGAGCTGCAACATCCTACGTAGGAGCGTGGGGCCCACTGATGACGTGGCGTGATGACATGGCGTGCTGAGGAGGCAGACGACATGGCATGCTGACGGAGCGGGCGACGTGGCGTCGGTTGCAGAAGACGAAGGGATTGCACGGAAGATGAAGAGCCAAGCGCACGAAGAGTCATCTAAGAAGACAAAGGGTCTCCATAGAAGACTAAGAGTCCTTGCATTCATTGTACATGTAATAATGGTGTCCCTTCGTATACCCCCAGGATGTCTATATAAGGAGGGGTAGAGCTCATTTGTAGATATCACACTCAGAGTGAGTCTCTTACAATACAAAGAGGGTTTAGTGCCAAAGCTCTTGTGTCCTTGTGCTTGTGTGCTTGTGTACGAGCATTCTAGTGGCGTGGTTACATAGCGTGCTGGTGTACGTCTACACGCAAAGGGGAAGGCTGATTAGCTTGGGGAAGCTAACGCCGCACAGGTTAGTCTCAAAAATTAGAGTTTGAGATTTACCCCTGTGACAACAACCATTTTGCTTCAGTTGAGACATGTCGACATATGTTTGAAGGATCTTAGCATAATTTCTCTTCTGAGTACGTTTTGCAGAGACTATCCCATATACATTTGGTTGTCTTGTAATGTACGGTATCATTGCGATACGTGAAACACAACTACTCATGATCCATGCTTCTACCATAGCATTATCTTTTCTTGTGTTGCATTCTTGCCGGTTTTTATTAGTTGGATCTTCATCAGTAATGACGTGCTTCGTGTCATGTCCTTCTATTACATTCAGAAGTGACTGAGACCATATCACATAATTCATATCATCCAACTTGGTGATGATACCGAAAAAAGGGTTCTTTATCACCCCTTCATCAGTAAATGAGTCAACTACTTCAGACATAATTCATGATAATCAAAACCAAACACAACATTTGTGACAACTTCAACAGGAATCAAATCACAAAAAACTTCAAATCATATGTAAACTAAGTCACGACAGACTGTTCGGATATCAATCACGGGCGGAGCTCAAATAAATAGCAACTCACAACACAATTAGGGTAGAAAGTGCCCAAATCCACTTTCTGATGTGAGATGGAGATGCGTGGCCAGATTAGATCTCCAAGTTGTGCTAGAGGAGTTGGCACTGGATGTTGCTTGACACAAAACAAGGTGCTGGCAGCGAGAGGAGTCAGTGTTGGTGGTGAAACGAGATGTTTGTGGCGAAACAAGATGTTGGTGGCGAGGCCAATTGCTGACGGTGAGATCGGTGATTGCTGACAGCGAGATCGGGTGGTGTTGGCGACGAAATGAAGTTTTGGCAGCGAGAGGAGTCGGTGTTGGCTGCGAAAGTAGGTGTTGGCGGCGAGATTTGGTTGATGGCGGGATCTGGCTTTGTGGTGGTGGGAGATGTGGGTGGTAGATGGCGGTGGAAGAGGGTATTGTTAGGTCATTGATACCATCTTAGAATTGATGAATTATGGAAAAAAGAACTTGGTTTATCATTGAAATAACTCTCTTGTATAGAAGGAAGCCTATGGTTATTGAAACAATTATAAACACACACCCCAGACTATGAAATAATGTTTGTACAACTAATTATACTTCAACAATAACTAAGGTGATTAATCATCTCAAGTTGATCAATCAGGTGGATCAACGTAATCGATCATCTGATAGCCACTGGGAGGTCTGAATTTAAATTATGATTGATCTTGGAAAGTGGTTTGTCGATCAAGGGTGATCGATCAGGTCAAATAGGTTGATTGATCAATAATGGTCGATCACGTCAATTAGGGTGATCAATCAAATGCAGTTGATCAATCAAATCGGGCGGTTGATCGATCAAGATGACTTGAACCTAATATATTATGCCTACATAATGAACATGCATATATATTTGAGAAATTTTACATGACTATTACAAAAGTCTTCTTTCGTTGCATTTCTCCATAGTTTTCAGCTTGTCTATTGAATATGCTTTTGCCGTTCTTGTACAACAGGTGCTTGAGTAGCTAAGTAGCTTTCCTTTTGATTTTCATTCTCCATAATGCCGCCCTTTTGAGATTCATACTGAGTGAAATTATCTGCAGTACAATCGGTATTCAAAAGGTTTGTTATCATCAAAATAATAATACAATTGATATGTAATCAAGATATCAACAACTCTTTTGAGTTTATTGTTCATTAAAATAGATCAACAATGAGGAGAATTCCTTTTGAAGATTGATTTTGCCATTTCTTTAAATTGGTCCTTTGGTCTTCTTGCGCAAGGGGTTTTCTTGATCTTGGATAATTTTTTTGCACGACTACATTATTTTCTGTCTTAATTAATGGTAGTCCAGAGGGTGGTTGGATTGAACCGCTGTGAGGCAATAGGTAGAACTGCCTGTTGGCATGACTTTGGATAGGTTCATAGTATGAATTTGTGAGAGCTGTCTGGTGTCAGATTCCTCTGTTGGAGGTGCTCAGTCAGTGATGATTCCGGTCCTGGAGTATGCTGACAGTTTTCTTGGTCTAGGGAGAAGGTGTACTTGACAAATCCACGAGCACTCCTGGATGTGCTTGGGAGGTGTTAAGGTTAAAGGTGAATAATCAAGGGGTTGATCTCTACAGTAGGGTCCCTACAGCTGCTATAGGAGACCACTTGGTTGGGTGTGCATAAGATCGTTGTCAAAGAGTTCATCTTCGGGAAGTGGATTGATGAATATGATATTTTTCTATTAGAGTCTATAAATGTGAGGCTTTCTGGTTTTCGATTGCAATTGAACGGATTGAACCTTGTGGAAGAGTGGTCTCCTTGTGTAGCAGCCATGGCTTCAAATTTCAGCGGAACTCGGTCGAATTTCTGTCGAATATCGATATCCAGTCGAAATCGAAATTCAACCGAAATGACCGAAATATGGGGGTCCTAGTACAAAAAATGACCGAAATAACCGAAATTTTGGTCGAAATTCCACCGAAATTCCATCAAAATTCTGTTTTGGTCGATATCGAAATGGTGACCGAAACCGACATTTAAGGCCTTGGTAGCAGCATCGGCTAGTAACCTCTTCAAGATCTCAGATTGTTCTGATCTGCCAAAGACTGCTGGTGCTATGCAGTTACTGGGTTTTAATTCATCCCTCCCTCAATGTTTAAATGGATGTTTAACTCGGAGTGATGGCATATTAAATGCAAGACATCACAAGCCTGTAGAATGGGAGTGGATCAAATGCTCATTGTGATCTTTTGGGAAAATAAGAGTTCCTTGCTTGCGACTAGGGAGGATGGTGATGATATTGTAAAGACCCAAGTGAACTGTTGGAGCAAACACCAGTTGACCCTTGTACTCATTAGCCTAGCTAGAATAATGCGGATAATCTCTTCTTTGGATGTTCTTTCTCCGTGGGGGTAGAAAACGATAATGTGGAATCGTATCAGAGATAAAGAATAGAAACATGGAAGAACACCGGGATTTACGTGGAACCCTACTCCCTAAGGAGCGGGATGAAACCACGGGAGAACTGCCTCAAAGGGTTGATTATTAACTTTTCTCAACTGATACAATGTGTGTTGGGCTTCTTATATAACCCCACAAACAGACATGAGTCTCACTAACATTAGATGTGAGACTAATACTGTGGATGTGGTAATTGGATCATGGAGGGATCCAATTACCCATCTATACATGTGACGCATACTTCCACACTCCACCTCAAGCCGGAGCATGCAATGCTCATCTTGGACAAATAGAAAGAAATTTCTTACTCACAATACAAGACAATACACACTATATCAACTCAACACATACTCTGATGGCTGCTTGTTGAGGACGTTGCTTCTCATGCCATGCTCATGAGGAATTGAAGGGCTGGAGTGCGATCTGAACTGGGCCTCCTCGTTGGAGAACGTGTGTTATGTACTGTGTCTATCAGAGTCACTGAAATTGGAATGAGTCTCCACCTAGAGAACTTTAGCCTGCAACTGCTCCATCTCTCCGAAAGGGCTAAACTGGAAAAAAACCGTGGAAGCATCCTCGTCGGAGTCCACAGTGGCTAGAGAATATAGTCTGAAAGTCTCCTCGTCGGAGAACTGAGTCTCTCCCATACTGGCTCAGAGAATGTGATCTCTACTCTGGAGTCCCTATGAAACCACATGAAAATCCTAAGCCCACAATGGCTCAGAGAATGGGATCTCTACTCTAGAGTCTCTATGGATCACATGAAAACTCCGAGTCCATATCAAAGATGGGGACCTCTCAAATAATGATCGCATACACGTGTGCATCAAACTGTAGACTATGAAACAATTTGAATGTAGAGTCTGAATTTGAACAATAGTGTATGAAATCTGAATTGGAGAATCTGAATTTTACCTGTAGAATTATGCTCCCCCTTTTCCCCATAGTGGTTGGAATAGTTGACGTCGACCAAGTTGGGAGTAGACCTGAATATGGGGGAAAACAATCTCAAATGAATTTTTTTCTCATCTATTTCCTTTTTTTATAGCCATCTCATTTTTTTTTCAATTTTTTTCAGAATTGACCCTCTTTTTTTTTTCTGGGCCCTCTTTATTTTTTAAAAAACTCGACCCAAATTGGCCCATAAAGTTGCAGCCTCCTTTTTTTTTCAAGAGCAGGCCACTTGAGCTCAAAGCATGTTCCCCCTTCTCTCTTTTTTTTTTATAATAGTGTAGCAGAGCCCACTGGGCTTAAAAGAATTGCCTTCTATTTAGTGTTCTCGATTGGGAACCCATCCTCCATTGCATAGTAGGGTTCCTAGCCCAAAGCCGCCGCCTATGGGAGAGTTCAAAGGTGTCACCCGGGGATATACTTGCGTTAGGAGATTGCTGAGGAGCTTCGGAGATGCCATCGTCTATGTTGTGCTGCTGCCATTGCTTGTATGGGAGAAGAGAGGACTGCCAACGCGATGAGGAGCGGGCTATGAGGTCTTGTTCCAGCCCTGGAGTAGCACACAAGGAAGAGAGCTATTGTCTGGAGACACCCGAAGGTTGTGCCTTATCACACATCAGCAATAGAGGACCGCCAGTTGGACTGGAGAGGCGGTGCCAGCGCTGCTGTGGTTTGGAACTTGTGCGCAGAGGTGGCTCTACCTGAAACTGTGCATCCCTGGAGAGATCGTTTCAACGGTGGGAGTCAACATTGCCTCTGGTCCTTTGATTCGTACGTGGAGTTGTGCATGCACCTGGAGTAGCAGCCTCGCTATAGAGGCTTCTTCTTCCGATAGTAGCCCACCTGGAGGCTGTGGGGACACCACTTGGAGATGGATCTTCATGAGAGATGCAGCCTGGAGATCTGGAGTCGATACTTTGCGGGGGCTGCAGAAATTCTAGAAATTCTGGGACAACTCTGATTGATTGTTGTTGGTTGTGTCTTGAATTAGGGTTTCATCAGAAACCTGAGAATGATGAACACGATCTTCAACAATAAATATTCAAGAACAGATCAACGAACATGATAGCAATAATTAATCTTCACGAACGGAATTCCAAGAACCACGTACTGTGCAGAATTAGGGTTTCAGCAGAACTGAATCTCGAATCTTAAACAAATTTTGAACATAATTAAAGAACATAAAATCCTCGAGAATCGAACCCACTCTGATACCATGTAGAAATACGCTCTGATACCATGTAGAAAACGATAATGCAGAAGCTTATCAGAGATACAGAGTAAAAAACATGGAAGAACATCAGTATTTATGTGGAACCCTACTCAAGGAGTGGGATGAAACCACAGGAGAACTACCTCAAAGGGTTGATATTTTCATTAACTTTTCTCAACTGATACAATGGTGTTGGGCTTCTTATATAGCCCCATAGACAGAACGGAGTCCCACTAACAGTAGATGTGGGACTAAACCCGTGGATGTGGTAATTGGACCCCAACAAAGATGCCCGGACAAAGTTTTTGTTTCCCATGATTTGATTTATCATCCTTTAGTAATTGTTGTTCGTTTTGAGTTCATAGAGAATTGTACCATCTGTCTCTTGCAGTGTGAATCATGTATGATTCTTATCCTCAAATAGTTTTTTGGTACATAGAAAAAATAGTATAGTACAAAAATATCACCCAGATACTCTACCTCTTTCATGATGCTTTCAATATTCACTATCATCTTCAGAAAGTGTCCAAAACCAAAGCTACGCAAGGTAGCATCTGTATTTAGATTCATATTGTCATTCTCATCTTCGTGTTTGTTGAATCACTGGAATATTCCTGTTGTTCATTTCGATGGCTATATTAAATAATAAAACCCTTTATCGTATTTGTAATGGATCATCCTTTATTCAGTTGTATCTTTCTAGTCGGCTCTGAACATGCATTGACTGAAAAGAAGCAAGCTGATCTGAAGTTCTTAAATCAATATGAGAGCCGATGCGCATTGCACAGATGCTCCGTGATAACATATATGGCTCAAATTTGGTTCTAGAATATTATTTTCTATGTACTTGGCCAATTTACGACTGCGCTGCTGAAATGATGTAGCCGATATTCTTCTCCTTGGATTTAATGAGACAGTTCTGTGATTTCAGGTCATGGATATAATGCGTCTTAACAACATGATGAGTGACCATGGCATATACTCAAGGGACCGGCTTCTCATTCCCATAGGCAACCCAGACATCCTCCGGGGAAGTACTTGCTACATCGAGCGGGACATTTACGCAAAAAGGGAAGTTGCAGTGTTGTACTTGGAAGGAGGCCCTCGTGAAAGAATGGGCTACCTGGATTCTGGGTCAATAACCAGTGCTGGCAAGAAGAAGATACTTGATTCTGTGAGGAGAAGCCTGGGAGTTGATGACGGAACCGCGGAGTACTATATGTCCATTTCGAATGGTGATCCCAGAATGGCCATCATGGAGTTCTCTGGGGATCTGAGATGGGAACAACAGAGGTCCGGGCTTTAAGAATACGCGAGCCCTGATTGCGCCTGTGATATTGTTCCGGTGTATCCTTGCTCTATTGTGCTTGTAAACAACACCACCGAAACTCAAACTGCTACCAGCATGGTCATACTTGTAGCCATTGGCACGAGTAATTAAGTAGATATGGGAATAACAGACTCCGGATTCTGGCTCAACAACTTCAAGTAGAAAGTGTAAATAACTATGCCACTATTTTTTACAGGAGAAGAAGCCCCAACTGAATGAGGTAATTGGATGCTGAAAGGGTTGACTTGAGTTTGACAGATATTTGGTTGGGCTTCTCGTTGAAAGTTCCAGCTTTTATGCATCTCTTCAGCTGCCCCCCAAGTTTCCACTTCTACGAGTAATACAAAGAAGTACATCACTTGTTCTATAAACTATTCTGTTATACATGGTTCTTATTCCATCATCTAGAGCAGATAAGGTAGCCATTTTCCCCATCTGAATAGAAAATGATAGAATAATACGTTAAATGTAAAACGGATATTGATCGCAGTCGAAAGAATACTAGAAATACTATATGGGAAAAATGAGACTGCTTCCTAAGGACAGCCAATGGGTTGTTCGTGATTTTTAATTTTTTTGAAAAAATAAAAATATGTGTTTTCATCATTATATCTTTCTAACATGTCATTCTAATTTCGTCAGAATCAGAGACTTTTATGCCCTTCATTCAAAACATGTTGATTATAATAATTCTAGGATCATTAAAGTTACTCTTCTAGATGAAGGGCATACGATTCTCTGTTTCTATTTTTCAAAATAATAATAATAAAATCACGAAAAATGGGGCAGACGTGACCCCATTTTCCCTATATTATATATATTAACTTAAGTTTACATGTATTGGATGTGCTTATATCATAATAGTTATACCAAATATGATATAAATATATTAAGTGTGTTTATATCATAATAGTTATACCTAATATTATATCATAATAGTTATACCAAATATGGTGAATGAAGGTATACAATTATGTGTTATATGGTTAAAAATAAAACTACAAGTATATTTATATATGAAAACATATTTGCGGATATAGATACTTGTGGATAACAATGTGATCTTTGTAATCGTATTTATTTTAAAATGGATATACGTATTCATATCCATTTTAAAACGGACACGAATACCAAAATGTGCATAAAACAGATATAATGACGAATCGGATACGGATATATATCTTTTGCATCCCTGTTTATATAAATTTCTCAATTGCCGTTGATTTTAATTTTTGTTTTTTCGTTTTATTCAACCACAGAAAACCTCAATAGTGACGTGAAGTACTTCCTGCCCTCGAAGTGGGTTGAGAAAACAGAGTTGTTGTATATCGATCCAAAAACATAAAAGGAAACATATGCTCAAATTTAATCTGGAATCCAATGTGGCATCCACGTGAATGGATGCATCTGAAGCCATATTCTAATTTCACATCAATATGGATTTTACGTTAGAAAACCCTTTTTTCACAGGAAAAAAAATTTTAATTCATTTTTTAAAAATCTCTATTTAAGATCACAAACCACATCTCACGTTTTCCATAACAATTTTGAGGAAACAACAAATTCGTGCCGTATGAAGGATACATCAAGATCATTTTTAGGGATGAAAACAGATCAGATACGGATTAGACTTAGTTATTTTCATATCCATGTTTGCTTCGTCTGTATCAAACACGAATACATATGAGTCAGATATGAATTTAGGAAACCCTATCCTAATATAATCAGATACGAATTCCGATCGAATGTTTATTTAATACAAATCTGGATCGAATGAAGAGTGAATATGACTTGAATAGGTACCAAATATGAAGTTTTCTAAAAAAGATACCATTACAATACACACTATAAAAAATATATCCAATCAATAAAAGTTATAGTTGCAAAGGGATTGCTCTGTAAATATAGTCGTCAAGGGGTTAAAGCTTACTTGAGACTTCTCTTATTTATGTTTCCTGTGAAGTTGTAGATGCGAAGAGATGTAGTGGCTGTCGGAAATCGAGGGAATGCATGGACGTGGATTTACCTTAGTTCTTTACTAACACAATATTATATATATATACATATATAGAGGGCTTATCTAGAGAGCACTGTGGACATTTGAGACTAAATGAGCCCATCTTTAGAATCGTTAGATCCTAATCGTATGGTTTAAAATTAAATAATAGAGAATGCGAAATTAGCAAATTGATAACAGCGCGCGCGAAATCCTCGGAGTTTAGTTTCCTTCCTTAACGAGTAATTAACGTTTGTTTAATACCAAAAAAGGCAATCGAGGCTTCTTTCTTGTCGATTCACGGATGACCATCGGAGAAACCCTACTTCTTTGACGGCGATCTTTGGTTGAAGTTCATCGACGATATACGTAAGTTTTATTGTATTTTAAATTTAGGTAGTTAGTTTTAATCTACTACAAACGAAATATAAAACATATGCAAACAATTCAATCGTTTAATCTGTTAATATTATCATTTTGAATAAAGATGTTGCTAATCGCTGCTAAAGAGGTATTTTCGATCTCAGAATTATTGCTCACACGTCTTAATATTCTTGCTCTAGCACCTTAGTTCATATGCTCGAATAGTTTTTCCTCGTGTTACTAGTCATTCTCTCTAATATTAATAATTTTAATTCTTACCTTAACATGTTAGTAATGCTACCAATCATCTTTTTACAAATTACCATCTTTCAAAACTTTATTACTTAATATTCAATACATATTAATGGTCGTTTGCGCATTTTTACTTCTACAACATAAAATCTTACTAAAGGTTTCTTTCATTCTTAACAAAATCACTTATGGTTCGTAATGCTCATAATGTCATTTTATCTTTTTGAGAATACTAATCGTATATATTTGAGTTACTTAACATCTACTATAAAATTACGAATCGGGGCTATAAGTTTTACTTGTTGCCGATATTGTTACTTGTACATGTTAAAGGGTTACTGATTTAGTTCAACAAAATTACCAATGCTTGGGTCTATAGTTACTAATGTCTGAGATAAAGTTACCAATGCTTGTGTTACTTATCAACCACTACAATATTACGAATCGGGCTAAATAAGTTTTACTTGTTGCAAATAGTATTACTTGTACATGTTAAAGGGTTACTGATTTATTTCAACAAAATTACTAATGCTTGGGTCTATAGTTACTAATGTATGTGATAAAGTTACCAATGCTTGTGTTACTTATCATCCACTACAATATTACGAATCGGGCTATAAGTTTTACTTGCTGCCACAAGTTATACTTGTACAAGTTAAAGGGTTACTAATTTATGTGAACAAAGTTACCAATGCTTGAGTCTATACTTACTAAAGTATGAGATAAAATAATCAATGCTTTTGTCGATTAAATATTCTTACTTCTGCAAAGTTTAATGTTAGTAAATGATTAATTCGATATTACCAGCATTAATAATAATCCTTATTGGACATACTCTGAATACTTCATTTGCATATTACCAGACGCGGTAAATATGAGTTACTGATAACCATTGCAATATTACTTGTCGTAGATATTACTTTTACCAACGCTTATGTTAAAAATTACTGCTGAGTGTGAGATTATTACTTCTTTTCTATTGGAGCCATTACAAATACAATTTCAAGTTTACGATGTTACCAACGCAAGGGTGTATTTCTTTTAGGTTATTCTTATTCTTCAACTTCGCTCTGGGAGTAGTCGTTCGTTTGGAGGTGGCGGAAACACTTCTTCTTTCGTCCTGATTGAAGGTCTACAAGGTTGAATAGCCAGCGGACTTTTGAAGAAGGAATCTAAAATCGGTATGAATTCAACTATGAATTAATTGTTTGCAAACTATATTATGATTCGTTGTTCAATCCGTGTATGTGCTTATAGAACGATATATGCGTTTCGCTAGGGTTAGCAATTTTGAGTTTCATTTCTTTTTACACTATTTAGGGCAGCTGTATTGAATATTTGCGACATGCATGATATAACTTTCAATATTACAACTTTTTACCTGTTCATCAAATCCATTTATTCTACTTCAGTTACCATATCTAAGAAAAATATATTACTTATGTTATAGTAACAAGTTACTAGAAAACAACAAGTTGTTACTGTTTGTAGCATGGAAGTTACTAACGAATTTGTATTGTCATTTTACAACAGATCTTGAGGCAAAGATTTGATCCAATATTTCTTAATTGTTATATCAATAGATCTCTTCAAAATGGACGAATCAAAAGGTTATCAAGTTTCATACAAGAGGAGAAAGCATGACGTTGTGACAGCTCCAGCAAAAGAAAACCCACTTGGTACAAAATATATAGATTTATACAATTTTTACTCTTTAAAATGTGAAATAACTACAACTTTTGATATAGGCCCTGGCAATGAGGTTGAGAAAGCTACTGATCAATCCAATGGTAAGTTATGCTATTAAGTTCTGTTATATCATGATTATTTGATAATGTACAATATATCATGTATTATATGTTTGTATAATGCAGTAACTCAAGAAAATCAATCAAATGTGAAGGATATTGCAAAGATAGAGACAAAAAAATCCAAATTTTGCATAGAAAATATTCTAGGTAATTGAATATTGAATTGATAATTTATCAATTGTAAATTAGTCAATACTAATTAACTGAAATTTATCTAAACTTCTTGCAGCACGATATTATGTGCATCACCGTTGCTACATTAAACAATTTGTGACCTATCTCGGAAACAATAAATTGACTGGAAGGCACAGAGACTTGATAGAAAGATCTGCTTTTTCAAGGATTGTCTCCATCACAAAACTTGATATCTTGGATTTTATTATTCAGAATTATCAAGGAAATAGAGTTTTCAGATTTGGTGAGAAAGAGCTTACCTTCTCGGACAATGACATAGGATTGATATTGGGATTACCGACATACGGATTCCCAATTCACCTAAGGGGGTTTTCTTTTGAATGGCCTAGTTCCTTAGAGGATCTAATTTTCCATTCAAACATGTCGCTGAATCGTCACAATATTTGTGATATTCTCGATTTGTTATGTGACCTCGAAGATGACCATTCTGTGAGGATGTACATTACATGTATAATTTCTTTGATGTTTTGTACTTTCTTGTTTCCGCAAAACAACTTTTGCTTCCCACGAGTTTTGTTGAATTACATAAACTCAATTGAAGACACTCGTTTCTTCAATTGGTCTAATGTGGTTGGCAACATGATAATGAACCGTATGGACGATATTGTTGAAAAAATGAAGATGCGAACAAGTATGGATGGGAAATGCACTGTGGGATACCTCACTAGATGTGCTGTATGTTTATATGTAAGTATATATAATTTTTAATATTATTAAATGCTTCTATTTAAAAATATATGATAATAAATTTACCTTTGTATTTCAGACATGGGCGCTAGAACATCTCTTTCCATTGCATGCACTGAATCAAAACTTGCTGCCAAGGATACGGAAATGGGCAACTCCGTGCAAAGTTTCAATAGATCAATTCTTATGCTTGGATGAAGACCAAGTAATATATAAAAATACAAAGTATAACTTACTAGCAAGTAATTCTTCATGATCATCCATTAATTCTTTCATTTACAAATTACCAATAGCAAGTAGTGGAATTACTGGTCTTCCTGTTAACTATTAAGGATGGTTTTGCTTAATTTTACAAGTTACAATTATTACTTATCAAAATGGTAGGTGATAGTACTAATCTTTTCATTACTACTTACAATGAATAAGTTACCAAGCTTAAGGAGTGGAATTACTGTTGACCCTCAATCTTAGAAATAATAATTTATATCTTACAAATGAAATGATACTTCTTACTGTACCTCCATTCATTCTTACATTTTCAAGTTACCAATCGTATATAATGGAATTACTATTCTATAACTCAATTATTATAGATCTTAATGCCTTCTTTTACAAATGTTAAATGTTACTGTTAGACTTCTCAATATTACTTAAAGAAATGGTATATGTTACTGATAGACTTTTCAATTTTGATTAACGAAATAGTAAATGTTACTGTTAGACTTCTGAATAGTACTTAAATTCTGATGAATATATTGATTTTGGTTGACAATTGTGATAACAAAATTTACTGAAAGAAACTATTTTTCAATGTTAGATTGTGGTTCTTACAAATGAAATGATACTTCTTACTGGACCTCCATCCATTCTTACATTTTCAAGTTACCAATCTTATATAATGGAATTACTATTCTATAACTCAATTATTACAGAACTTAATGCTTTCTTTTACAAATGTTAAATGTTACTGTTAGACTTCTCAATATTACTTAAAGAAGTGGTATATGTTACTGATAGACTTTTCAATTTTGATTAACGAAATATTAATTGTTAATGTTAGACTTCTCAATAGTACTTAAATTCTGATGATTATATTAATTTTGCTTGACAATTGTGATAACAAAATTTACTGAAAGAAACTATTTTTTCATGTTAGATTGTGATTCATTTGGATTATGAGGAGAAAGAATTATTCAAAGTTGACACAAATGAATTTATATTTGATTATGAAACCTTCATCAACGAGGGTTTCATTTCAAATGCATACGCCTTGCGTGTTGTTTCTCCCCATACAAAACGCCTTGAAGATGATTCAACAACATCAATCTTGAGGAGTGATCAAATACAGAAAAGTGGATAATGTAGTTGTGAAATACATGAGAAGAGAATAAGAGAGTTGGAGGATATCATATCACAACTACCAACCTTAGGAGAATTTCAAAGATTAAAAAATGAACATGATAGTACAATAAAGGAGAATGAGAAGCTTAAGATCGAAATATCGGTTCTAAAGCAATGGTTTAAAGATTTCTTTGCAAAATCAATTGCTTCAAAGAAAAAAGAGGACACTGAACCTGTAAATGTTCAAAATGAGGATAAAGGCAACATAGAATCAAAGAATGATTCACCTTCATTTGACCTCGGTTTTGAAAATGATTTACAAGAACCGGAGAGGGACACAATCAAAGGTACTAAGAGAGGAAGAGGCAGCAAATGCATTACTCCCAGTAGTTTGTCAAAAAGAGTAAAATCTAGAAGAGCACAGATGGGAGATGGAAAAAAAACAAAGAGCCCGATCAAGAACAAAATTCAAAAAAAAAGGGGAAAACTTGTGAAAAAACAAAGCGATGAAGTGTTACAAGTGGAAGATGAAGATCAAATTAGCAAGTTAGAAGACAACCAAGAAATGACATTAGAGGTATGAATCTTATATATATATTTTTTAGGATATATGAAACATATGTTCAAATTCCTTATAATTAATTGTTCTGTAGGTTCTTAATGTGACACTCATTGACTATACCGGATATAGTTTGATTTCTGAAACTGATAGAAGTATCATTCATGAATTCTTAAAGGATCCGGTTGTCAAGTAAGTTTGTACAAGATATATTATAAGTAATGTTTAAGATTACTAATTTCAATAAACTTATAGTGTTGTTTCTTAATTAACAATTGAATTTTTTGTCAGTATTGGAGTAACTTTCCACAGTCCAGGGGATAATTTTTGCATTGGAAGGCACATCGAAGACCTATTGTACAACAAGATGGTGATAGATGTGATTTTGGACATGTACATGATTGTCCTATACACTACTCATCGAGTAAATGAATTGAACGCTCCTTACATCTTTGCAAGCACTGCACAAATGATAATATTGCATTTCTTTCAAATATAAAATTATTACTAATTTCATAAATGATATTAGAGATCCGTAGATGAACAATGTATAGATAGTAGCTGATTTTATTTAGAAAAAATTAATATTTTACTACAATGCAGCAATTATTCCAGAAAACTGTCAATGAAGCGACTATAGAATATTATGAGCCTTTAAACAATTTATTCACATGCACAAAGACAATGTTCGTACACATAAAGAAGGCTTTTTGTGTAATTCATACTGCAAATCATTGGCATCTTCTGGTTTCTGACTTCGATGCGAAAAAGTTCATTTCATACAATTCATTGCCGGGAATGAAAAAACACTGGTTGGATGTAAAGAAATGGGTAACACTCTGAATTCATATTAATCATTATAATGATATCTAAATGAAATTAAATTTTTATTATTACATTCTTTTTTTTGAAGTTGATTGGATTGCCGAATACTTCATGCTATACACCGATGAACATCTTGAGAACTGGCCGGTGGTTATGGCGAAAGGAATCCCAAAGCAACCAAGTGATTCGATTGACTGTGGTGTTTTTGTGATGAAATATATGGAATACATTTGCCAAGGACCGGAGCCAAACTTTAACATTGAAGATATACCAAGGTTCCGCGCAGAGATTGCTTCTATACTGCTAAAGTGCTGGGAAAAGAAATGAAGAAATATGCTCTTCCATTTTTTGATCATATCTTTTTTTTTAAATGTAAGAAATGGGATGTGTTTACTTAGGAAAAAAACAAACATTACTTTCTGTAATTAAATGCTAATGAATATATTATTTTTGCATGACATTGATTATGAGTTGCTTGAGATTCATCTATTGCTCTATTCATAATCAATGAGCCATTGTATGATTCTTCTTCATGGTCAGCCAGTAATAATATCTTTTACAAATTACCAATTGCCTGTACATGAATTACTGGTCTTTCAATTAATTATTACTAAAGGTTTTGCTTAAATTTACAAGCTACAAATGTTACTTATCGAAATGGTAGGTGTTACTGGACATCCATTCATTCTTTAATTTTCAAGTTAACATTCGTACATAATGGAATTACTAGTCTATCGCTCAATTATTACTAATCATAATAATACTTCATGCAGTTCATCTTGCATGTTTTTAAGCATTTATTGAGAACACTATCATAATATCCATCCATTCTTTCTTTAATTTTCAAGTTACCAATCGTAACTAATGAAATTACTAGTCTATCACTCAATGTTACAAATGTTACTTAACGAAATGGTATATGTTACTGATAGACTTCTCCATATTACTTAATGAAATTTTAATGTTACCAATAGACTTCTCAATCTAACTAAAAATCTAATGAATATATTAATTTTGAAAGACTGTGGTTATGAGTTGCTTGAGATTGTTGTATTGCTCTTTTAATCATTGAACCATTGAATGATACTCTTACTGGGCAATCATTCATTCATTCATTTTCAATTTACAAATCGCAAGTAATGGATTTACTAGGACTTCACTCAATTATTACAAAACGTAATGCTTACTTTTACAATTTACCATTGTTACTAAACGAAATGGTAAGTGTTACTGATAAAATTCTCAATATTACTTTTCAAAGTTTTATAAAATACCATAAACATAACTTAAGTATTCCTGCAAAATATATAACGTAATACGTAACTATAATGATACAACATGATAAGAAACAAAACACTACTGTCAAAGTACATAACATATGTATGGTCAGTAATTTAAAATTGATTACATAGTCATCTCCTCTATCTCGGAAATATCATCTGCATATCATGTTAACGTTCATTAGTAATGGAATTACTGGTCTTTACTATTGAAATTACTAGTCTATCACTCAATGTTACTGGTCATTTTCAAGTTATCAATTGTAACTACTGAAATTAATAGTCTATCACTCAATGTTACAAATGTTACTTAACGAAATGGTATATGTTACTGATAGACTTCTCCATATTACTTAACGAAATTGTAGATGTTACTAATAGACTTCTCAATATTACTAAAAATCTAATGAATATATTAATTTTGAAAGACTGTGGTTATGAGTTGCTTGAGATTGTTGTATTGCTCTATTAATCATTGAACCATTGAATGATACTCTTACTGGACATCCATTTTCAATTATTACTGGTCTATTACTGATCATTTTCAATTTACAAATCGCAAGTAATGGAATTACTAGGATTTCACTCAATTATTACAAAACGTAATGCTTACTTTTACAACCTACCATTGTTACTAAACGAAATGGTAAATGTTACTGATAGAATTCTCAATATTACATATAAGTTACCAATCGCAAGTATTTGAAATACTGGTCTTTCTCTCAACTATTAGGAATCGTATTGCTTACTTTTACAAGCTACCAATGTTAATCAATGAAATGATAGGTGTTACCAAGCGTAAGTAGTGCAATTACTGTTCTTATATAAATAATTTTCTATATCTTACCAATAGAAATGATACTTCTTACCGGACAACCATTCATTCTTTCATTTTCAAGATACCAAACGTAAATAGTATAAATACTATACTTAACTTCAAGTAATACGTATCGTATTGCTTACATTTACAAGCTACCAAAATTACTAAGCGTAAGATAGGAATTACTAATATTCTTGCAAGTAATCATTTATATCTTACCAAAGTACAAATTACTACTCTCAAAGTACAAAACATATGTATGATCAGAATTTTATAATTGATTACATAAATTATATAAAAAATATTCTTCTGGAACAATGAATTATTTCGATCACATGTTGAGCCTTTAATCTCTTCCAGATGCTTAATAGTCATCTCCTATATCTCAGAAAGTTCATCTGCATAGAAGAAATATAGATATGAGCATATCATTAAAAATAATTAATGATGTTCACATAAATGAATAAATGAATGATAAATTTGCTAAATGAATCTTACTTTTACAGTAAGGCGTATGCATAGAAACCATCTCTCTTACACCAGAATATTATCTACATATAATAGATATGGATCTGTTGCAATAAACGCAGATATATTTGACATGTTATAATGCAATATAAAAACCAATGCTTTGATAAGCATGAAATGAAGTACCTCTATTGATTAGCATCAGACTTGGTAGAACAATTTCGTGAATCATGTCCAGCATTTACTTTATTGCATAATTTGCATTGTCTACGCTTAGCAACAGTTTCTTCACCAATAGTTTTCAATCTATTTGTACTTCCCTTTGATCTGCCACTTCTTCCTGAATTTTTAGGTCTTGCTACGTTGGGATTCTTCACATTGCTAACTGACTTGTCCAATGTTCCAATTGTGTCATCAGGCTCTTCAACAGTAACACTAAAACTTTTGCTTTTAATAGCTTTGACTGCCTCTGTGCATCTATAAGTACCTTCTTAATGTAATCAAATACTTCTTGGTTACCATCAGCTTCACTAATGAGTTCATTGGACATCACACGTAACTGACTAGAGTCGTCTTCTATTGTCCTCTTTCTGTATAAAGGATAATAACCATTATCATCGATATCTTTCTTCCATCTTTTCAATAAAAGAGAAGAATCAACATCTAACACATCTTTATGTTTTAACACACTAATGATGTGTCTACATGGAATACCCATTGATTACATTTTCATACAATCACAATGAAATTTATTATTGTAAGCATGATAAGAAACTCTGTTAAAACTTTGAATATTACCAATGGGATACACCCTGTATTCTATAATGTCATCATCCATTGGAAGTGGAATAACATTCAATTTAATTCCCTCCTTAAGCTCATTTTTAACAATGTAAAACATTGTCTTTGTATAATGCGTAACAAATTGTTTTTCAATACTCCACTGCGTATCCAACTTCGGCTTTTTATTTTCAGAATCATTGTCCATCATGTTGACCTACTCCCTCATTCTCGTAACATCAATTTGGAATCTTGTCATGAACTCGTATAGACTATTCAACTGATTGCCATTGTTGGACAAAAAAGAATTCATGCTCTCACTCCTCTGAGTTGTATTCATGTCGACGAAAAAGAAGCTTCTCATATATATAGGAACTCACTTTCTCCTAATACGATACATTACGTTGATCCATTTATTCTTTTCTAAATCACATTCTGTCACTATTCTGCCCCACTCAGCTTCAAAATGTTCTTCATTTTCTGCACCCCATATAATCTTATTCAAAGCAGGGATTGCTACATCAGCTTTTTTTCGTTAAACCAATTCTCTTCTTCATGTTGGCTGTAACATGCCAACCACAATATCTATGCTTTGTAGTCGGAAAGACTTCCCTTATAGCCGCATTAATCGATGGGCACTGATCAGTAATTAAAGACTTGGGAGGAACCTTAAAAGCATCCAAAAAATTTTGGAAGAACCATACAAATGACTCTTTTGACTTATTCATTAAAAATGCATTGCAGAAGAATACTGTCTTGTTGTGATTATTCACGCCACAAAAGGAAGCAAAAATTAGCTTGTACTTGTTGGTATCATATGTGGTATCAAATGTAACTGCATCGCCAAATAATTTGTAATCTTTTACAGAATAAGAATCTATCCACATGCAGTGTGTTAATGATGAATCATCGTCTTTCTTGTACACATAGAAAAAATCAGGTGTTAAACTCTTACAATACTCAAGATGTTTCAAAAGCATAACTGCATCATGACCATCTGTTTTTTTCTTCATATCTCCAAATTATAAATATCCCTTGCTATAGAGCCAACACGTTCAAAAGGGCCGCCTTGCTTGCCCAAAAAAGCTATTTGTTTTGATGTAGGAATGTTAACCTCTGTCATGGAATATAACAAATTCTTTGTGGCCTTAGTAATTCTCCTATTTGGTCTTAGTTACTTCTTTTTGCTAGGAGAAACAAGTTTATGATTATGTTCCTCAACAAAAGAAACCACATCCCACTGATTTGATAATGGATTTAACTTCATCGAAAACTTTGCTTTACAACCACAACGACTTATTCCACATCTTCTTCCCTCGCTATCTATTCATTCTGATTGTGCTTCTTCGTCAACCGCAATTAAACTTGAAGATATCTTCCTTTTTTTAGGAAGTTGAACATAAAATCCTTCCTTCCAGCAAACAAATTTTTTGAAAGAAATATTCCTGACTTTACTTTTCCTATCATAAGAGTACTTCGTGCTGCTCTTTCGAATACTAAATCCAATTTCAGTGGCATACTTTTCATAAAACAGTTCACAATCCTTAAGAGTTGCGAATGAAATACCCTCTCGAGAAATAATAGCAGGATCTACAGATGATATAGGTGATTCTTCGTCTATTAATCCTTTAGAGCTTTCAAATTCATCAAAATCTACAGATATTGAAATAAATATTCTTATTCAAACAATAATTCAAATACACATCATTCAAGTTGAATTAAATAAAGATATTAACATCATCCCAACTGCATATAAATGTTACTGATGAATATATATAATATTACTTGTTATTTATTTGAGTTGCTAAATTCCCTATTCAATACAACAGAATTACTAAAGCTTATAATATATAATACTGATCATTATGGAATAGTTAATGTTATAATATAGCATCGTTACTGAGTTGCTAAATTCCCTATTCAATGCAACAGAATTACTAAAGCTTATAATATATATTGCTGATCATTATGGAATAGTTAATGGTATGATGTATCATCGTTACTGAACAAATATATATACATCACAGAATAGTAACATATAGCTAGAATATGTCAATACTAAATGTAAAATTTTACGAAGGTTAATTGTCAGTAATTTAATGTTAAAGATTTACTAATGAGTATTATTACTTGTCAATAATAAAAAGTTAAAATTAAATGTTAAAGAGTTACTAATGAACGTTAAATATTTAAAAGGTTAATTGCCTATAATGAAAAAGTTAACAGTCAATATTAAAGAGTTACTGATGAATATTGATAATATTACTTGTTATAGATGATACTTGTCGTTCTCTTATAGTTACTGGAATGTTACATTATACTTACAAATGAACGTATAAATCTTACTAATTATAAAAAACTGTCAGAAAGTTAAAGAGTTACAAAGGTTGCTTGCCATTAATATAAAAGTTAACAATCAACATCAAAGAGTTACGGATGAATACTGATGATGTTACTTGTTATAATTGTTACTTGACGAACACTTATAGTTACTAGAATGTTACGATATATTTACTAACGAACCTTTAAGAATTACCTATTACAAAGAACATACATATACAATATCAAAAGTTACTGAAAGACATAACAAAGATACCTGATAACATATCAAAATTACCTTCTTCAAAATTTAACTCATTGATATCACTTCGATGTACATCATCTTCAAGAAGTTCGTTTTCCATCAAATATTCAGAAATATATCGATCAAATTCTCCACTCGATTGATCCATATATGCAACCTAATGAGAACGATATTAGCAAAGAAATTAACACAGCGTCGACTATTAAACAATTGCAATACCTTTTTGTGACAACTGCTGTCGCTGAAAGATCCAAGAAGAAAATTCTCGAAATCAATGGATGGTAGAACACGATCCAAGAACAAGAACCTAATGATCCATATATGCAACCTAATGAAAATGATATTACCAAAGAGATTAACACTTAGAGTCGACTATTAAACAATCGCAATACCTTTTTTCGACAATTGATTTCGCTGAAAGATCCAAGAAGAAAATTCTCGAATTCGATGGATGGTAGAATACGATCCAAGAACAAGAACCTAAATTTTTGGCGAGCACGATTGATGGTAGCGCTCAAGAATTACGAATAACCGATCAATTGCCTAATCAATATGATTACTATTTTTGGAAACTCATTAATTAATAAAATTAGACGATGCTGAAAATAAGGGATGAAAGTTCAGATCACACGGCTGATATGTTAGGCGCATGGAATATCAAATGCGCCCTGTGCGCATTAGATAAAAATCCTACATATATGTATATATATATAGAGAGAGAGAGAGAGACGATCCTGTGGGATGGAATTTTTGTGAGATGGTGAGATGGGAAATTCTGGACTATTAGATTCTGTCTTCTCTCTCCTGGTTGAAATCCAGAATTTTCCATCTCATCATCTCATAAAATCCCATCTCACAGGATCAGTCCTATATGTGTGCGTGTGCGTGTGTGTGCGTGTGTGCGCGCGCACATGTCTACATATTATTTGGTTCGGATATTTGGATTCGAATTTGAATCTTTTGGTTGTTACCATATCCATATTCAAAAACTTTTTACAACTAATATCCATATTCGAGCTACATTCGATTAATATTCGAATACAAACAACCATATTCGATATTTTTTCGAATATAATAAGCGGATGTTTAGATATATCCATATCCATTTTCATCCCTATTCATGTTATAAGAGGATTTAGCAGGTTTGTGATATTCTCAAATTAAATACCATGTTGCTTATGTATTTTAGCAATAAAGAACAAGAATGGAAAGGAAAAGAAAAAATGATACGCAACAAAATGACACGATGATATTAAGAAAAGGGCATGATATATGGAAGGTATTAAGCATGTAAATCACATGGGTGCAATGTTTGTGAAATCCGGAGACTGAACGGAAATCTTGCTGAAAAGCTTGGATCGGATTGAATTATGGAATCAAATCGGTTCAATCCGTTGATGACATCATCATATTTAAAAATCAGATTAAACCGAACATGTGGGGAATAAATGGTTGAAGCAGCTAATCAAACCAGAATGGATTAAAATGTGTATAAAATACACACTTAAATATAGTTAAAATAAATATAAATTAGATTGCTAATGTATATATCTTATAGTATACATAACATATGTTTTTAATATGCAACATTATATGTTACCACACACACACACAGGGACCTCTTCAATAGTGAGCCATCAATCAGATCCATTGGATCTCAATTTGACGGTTGCTTAAAAAATCTAATCTAAAAGGGCATTTTTGTCATCAGAGTTCACTAAATTTAAATTTCATTTAATGATATCAAATTACTATTTTAATACCGCCTATATGTGACATCCTCATTAATACATGCATTAATTAATTTCCATTAACGTTCTTAGCGAACTGGATATTTTTGCATATTTTTATAAATTCAAACACGATATATGTAGAATTTATATTTCGATTTACGAGTTGATTATTACATTCATTTACATTGCCATTCAATAGTTCTGAAGTAAAATTTGTGCTTTCCTTTGTAAATTTGCAATTTCTAGTGTAAAAAATGAATTCATAATTGTAATATATCATTTATTGTAAATGATATTTGTCGCTTTGTAAAAATTAATTGCGCAATTGTTACATGTGTAGGTCTTTATAAATTTTCCATACCCTTTTGTAAAATTGAAGCACCATTTGTACGTCTTTGTAAGTAAATGTCATAAGCGCATATTCTTCATATGGATCTTTGTAACTGTCCCGCATTTCTTTGTAATTTTTACACGTTACTTTGTAAAAGTTTCTAATCGCTTTGTAATATTTGTGTAGAATTTTGCAACAAAAAATAAATTGTTAGAAATTATGGTGAGTCATCGATTAGATCCGTTAGATCTTAATTTGACGGATCTAATCGATGATGGACGTTAATGGAAATTACTTAACCATCAGATTAGCATTTAAGTTTTTTTTCTAAATTTTGGTATTTTTCATTAATACCGTTATTAGTTTCTAATTTTGCTCTCAATAAATTGGATTCAACATATCTTTGTAAATTTCAGTGACTTTTTGCAAAAATATATATCTCTTTGTAAATGAATGGTTTTCATAAAATGAGTATATTTTTGTAAATTTGTTTGATTCTTTGTAAAGATGATTCTTATTTTGTAAACTATTAGCATGTAAGCACAATATATAATTTTCACAATTTTTTGCAAATGGTTAATATTTTGCAAATGGTTAATATTCATTTCGTAAAACTGTATGGATCTTTGTAAATTTTTCGTGTTGATCTTTCGTGCCCTTGAGATTTGTAATATTCTTGCAACATTTGTAAAAACTCATGACCACTTTGTAAATTTCATGGAGAGTTCTGCAAGATAATAAATCGATAATGAGATTTGTAAAAAAAGAATTAATATGTAAAATCAATTGTCAATTATATAAGAAAAGTATATCAAAATGCAAATCCACTCTCCTTCCACGCCTCCTCCCTTACTGTCTTCGACCTCGTCGTCCTCGCAGAGAGTATCAATATCATTGTATATGCCATAAACTATCGTTGTCGACGGTGTTGTCACATATTGGCTCCTCGTCGCACACCATCTTCGAAATAGAGAGGGAGATTTGCTATCATCGTCATCGCGAGTCATGTGCGAACTTACACTATCTTATGTCATCGTCTTCACCATGTGGGTCGTTGCGCTACCATCATCATGTTGCTGCTAATTGTCCAGTTGCCCTCCGCTACATTGTTGCTGCAAATTAAAATACACTCACCATCGTAATCATGCACTCGTTTGAAAAAGAATCTGGCACCACAATTGAATGGACTCCTCATCTTTCCCTTGACATGAACTACAAAAGAACAGGGTCAGCGGATTTTAAATAATAACAAGAACATATGTAGACGAGGAGAAGACGAACCTGGGAATATTGCGATCATGAAGATTCTTCGCGACTTTGATCAGGTCCTCCATGGTGGCACTCCAACCCTCAAGAAGTCGTGAAGAACAAATAATCGAGTTTGGAATCGAGAAGTAGGAGAGGAGTAGGTTCGATGCCACCGCCATCACCATGAGATGATCAATGGAAAGATGGGGTAAATCTGCACTTCCATCTTCGAAGTTTCATGAAACCCTAGATGCGAAGGAGAAGGTTTGGTGCTCGGGCATCAAATGTAGAGTCGCATGAGAGAGAGAAATGAAAGTGGAGATAAAATAAGGATGTGGTTGTCATATTCTATTTTTAGAATGTGACAATGACGAAAATATATTTTTTGTCATTAAAGTAATACAATTCATGTTTCATTTATCACAACCGTGTGATTTGAAATAAATGGAGTGAGATGGAGACCTTACCACAAAAGTGGTGAGACCCCACCTCATTTGAAGTTTCTTATACATACATACATACATATATATATATATATATATATATATATATATATAGTAAATATATCCAATAAGGTGCACCTTTCCTGGGTGCATGGAAAATCCGCCATCTTAGCCATCCGCAATTAATCCAACGGATCCGATTAATGCATCTTTTATCTTAATTTATTTAATATCGAAAACCCATTTTAGTCATTTAGTCACATTCTAAGAATAGAATGTGACAACTCATATTCTATTCTTGGTCCCTTTGTTGACAATTCATTGCTAGGGTTTTCCCCTACCACAACAAAGGACGACGGCATAGGTTCCACGTGGAGCACGAAGGTGGCTGCGTTGGTGGTGGTGCACGTGGCGGAGCACGACGAAGACGGAGTTGGTGGTGGCGCATGTGATGGAGCACGACGACGATGGAGGAGATGGTGGTAGCACACGTGGTGCATTCTCCTTCATCGTGTCTTCGACATCTTCGATGCTAACCGTGATGGCGTCCTCACCATCAACAAACTCTTCCTCGCCCTGATAGGATGTGGGCGGTGGAGGACAGCACAGAGGAGGTGGGTCGTGGAGGAGAAGGATGGATGGAGGTGCAGATGGAGGAGAGCATGCCCAGATTTTACAATCAGAGATCATTTTTTACAACCTCAGATCCTTTTTTACAATATCAGATCGTTTTTACAATATCATATCGTTTTTTTACAATCTCATATTCTTTCTTTACAATTTCAGATTGTTTCTTACAATCTTGGATTATTTTTACAATATCATGTTACTTTTTACATTTATCATTAATATTATAAATTTCTAACAATTTCAGTTCGCGAATGGGAAGTACCGCGCATAACTGTGGGTGTGGATTTACAATCTTCATACAGATTTTACAAAATGTGCATGAACTTTTACAACAGTGTTATCAAAATTACAATTATAATAATATAACTATAACTAACTGTAGTTTTATTTTACAATGCAGGATACAGTTCTAAAATATCAATGGGAATTTTACAAAGAGCTCTGCTATTCTGCATTGCGCGAAAATGCTACCACGTTGGCGAAACTTCATTAACTAAAAAGCAACAAAAATTACCGAATCAGACGCGCTAAAATGGAAAAATACAAGGGTGAAATAAATTTCAAATTCAAAATAAAATTCAAATTCAAAACAAAAATGTATGGACTAAAGTACCCTTTTAGATGAAGAACCGCTAGATCGAAATCTAACGGATCTCGCGTAGGCTTTCCATGCACCCAGGAAAGGTGCACCTCATTGGAAGGACCCCTCTCTCTCGATATATAATATTTAAATAATATACTTAATAGAAGGACAATAGTATAAGTTATATTTAAATTCAAGTTAATACAAGAATTTATGATGAGTAGTTGGTTAGAGGTTTTTTGTGGGGTTTTAAAGGTCATCAGTTCAACTACTAATAATGACATTTATTTTGAATAAAGTCAAAATTTATTGCAGTTCAATTTATGCTGAATCGAGTTAAATCAGGTCCGAAAAAATCAATTAAACTGGCGATTGCAACGAAAATTGGACATTCGGACGGAACAGGTAGAAACTTGTTAAACGAACGGTCCAGTCCTGATTAACCGATCGAACCAGCCATCCGATCTGATTTTCAAAACACAACACTGAACATGTGGGCTTTTAATATAGAACTCGTAGGAAATATAACATGTGTAGTATATCGACTTTTTATATAGTATGTGGATGCGAAGTGGCATTTGTACTTTTAATTGGAAAGTATATAAAATATATGCTATATACAAGAAAATATAGTATGCATTAAATTATAACATGTGTACTATTGATATAGTAGGTGGTTGAAATATAGCATGTGTGATGCTTTGCCTATCCAACTGTTGGGATCGACGGATGGGAGCATTAAACCTAGGATTCAACTCGTCCATGATCTCCTGTACTCAACATATTATCTGTTGCATTAACATTCAAAATATATAATAACATGAGAAACAATAGAAATTAAATGAAAATTGCACTCATTCTCGTCAAATATATTTTAAAAGGTCCATGCCCAAAAATTGAGATCCACATATAGAACTGTAAAAGAATGTTATAACTCTCAAGTATCTCACTAAAATGTTTCTCAAAGAAATAGAAAAGTGGATTGAAGTAAAGAATCTACTCAAAAATTATACCCACCCTGTATGGTGCTAGTATGACTGGGAAAGCCTGGTCTCATATTGACTTACTATGGTTGTTGCTACTCAGCTACTCCAATTGGGTCCACACGAAAGTAATGTCATGAGAAGTTGCCCAACAATGAAGATACCACTAACTATAATGTAACTGCAATTTAGGAAATGTACTCGTCGGTACTCACTACAAAACAACTTGTAGAATGCACACTATAACTCACACACGGTTCATCTTCAATTACTAACCAAATCTCATAACTCCCCTCATGACGCTAACACTCGGATACCATTTAATGCGGTGACAACAAATTTTATTTCAAGTATAAACTGTTGGACATGTGAGCCTACGTCGAGCTATTATGCAATAAAAGTTATTGCAGATCATTCCTTAGTTTAAAATAAAGAAAAATTAAGTTGCATAATAAGTCTCTTAGTAAAACTAGGGTTATGGCCATCTCGATATCATACAATTGTTGATCAAAAGGTTGGATCATAGAGGCTGGTGCAAGGTTGAATAGTCTAAATAGTTAAATTGAGGACTCAACTGCACTGTCAAGTGATTATCAAGAAGGGATTTCCATCATGAGAAGGAAATGACAATCCCTACTCCAAATGCTTTCATCATACCGACTGACGACGCTCCGAAATACCCTTGTTAATTAGTTTGTATTGTAGCCGGGCAATCTGGGAACTATAAAAAATGATCACACCGAGAAATGATATAGAGAATCAAGTCTCAATGCAATTCAGTATTATTTATTTTATTTGGGTAAATCCCAAGATCGAACTCAGGAGGTAGTGTGAGGGTTTAGAATCAATAATTAAATAATCTATAGATTTTAAGTTTTCAAAGAGAAATGGTTATTTTTGGTATTTTTGTCCTTTTTTGATTTTTATTTTTTAAAAATGAAGAGATTTAATTAATTAACGAAGAAAGATGATGCATGCATTTTGAAAATAATTTTAGTGTAAGAAAAATAATGCTATGATATGTGGTGAGAGAGCAAATAAATACAAGTTTTTATGATTTTGAATTGATGAATAACATGAATGATGATGTAATGTAGATGCAACAACTAAAGCAACCAATCAATGGGCCAAACATAGTTAATTAATACATCCCCCTAATCTCAACAAATAATTAGTTAATTAAGCTCTGATTAATCTCCCAAATAAATCCCTACAACTCACAAATGATTGAGCAATAAAGAATAGTTGACTCAGAATAAATATGCTCAATGTACTTATAATTGCCTTAACTAATTGATGTTCAGAAATATATCCAAATAAATACTTTAGCGTGCCATGTGATTGAGAATGAAAAAAAGATCAATTCGACATAAAGAATATACGAATCTGGTTCATGATGATCAAGATATCAATAATTGAAATTCCATTGGTGTAATTGTAAAGAAAGTTAATTATACCCTTCTAAGGGACTGCTATGTAATTCTTGAAAGTCAGTTGGGATTCTTCTGAAAATTACCCAAGGAAGGGGTATGACTGCAATATCCAGGAGTTACGAGGGCTTTAGTGTAAATCTCCCAAAGTCACGCGATCAGGCTCCTTTGAAGTTATGGAAAATTAGGAGGGTGCGCTCGCAATATTTCCCGCATGCATGTGGCACGTGCATGGGGAGCGAAGGCTCGAGCGGCAGTTTGGTGGCCCCCTCCACATGGCAACTTCTCGATGCCTTGGGTACCCCGAGGCAAGAGGCTCAGAAACGAGGTTCGGATGGTGGCACGTGACAAATTCTGCTGCATTTGATGAATATGGATGGACACCCGAATTTTAGGCGAAAAGGGACGGCTCAGAAGGTGCGCATTCTTGATTGAACGCCACCAGTGCTTTGGGAGGGTCATATCTTTTCTCTTCACAGAGGCAGGAGATCCACCTCCGATGAAGGCTGGGCCGACACACGGTCGAAGGTCGTTGAAGGAGATGACTGACTAGCTCCTCGTTGTACTCGCAAGTGCTTTGGATGCGACTCAAACAAGATGCTATGCCTGAGTTGATGCGTGAGAGTTGAAAGGGTGTGTATCTCTTTGTTGTAAGATGGTGGACATGGAGCGAATCTCTATCCGTCTCTCGGTCGGAGTTGGGAGAGTGCGGGAAGGTAGAGAGCGAAACAAAGAGGTCGAGGGTGATGGAGGTGTGGAGCGTGTGATGAGCGATCGATCGAGGAAGAGGATGAAGTTGAAGAGGCTGTAATGTTTGGAGGAGGACGATAAGGAAGAAAAAGAACGGGGGGAAGAAGAAGAGTAAATAGACAAGGGAATATACCTGATGGAATTTTCTTCGTCGATGGTGGATGAGAATGGTCTCGCTCCGGAGTCGCTCAATGCCCAAAGAAGAAGGTAGATCTCGGCTGGTCTGATGGAGCAGCGACATGGAGTTGAAGCTTCGTTGATCATGCCTGAGAGGTGACCTTATGCACTATCACCAGCGGAGTTCGAGGCTGTCTCTCTTTTCTTTCTTCTCTCTATAGAATGGCTGATTCCGACAAATGTCTTGAAGTATGGCGACAGTGGCATTTTAGAGGGAGAGGAGGATTGGGAATCGATGGGTTGTGATGGCGATATAGTTAGTTGGTTCCTAGAGGTTGCAGAGAAGGTTAGTAGAAGTGGCGATGAAGATAAAATGTGTTAGTTTCTGGGGGTAGAGAACAGAGAAGGTTAGGTCGAGGAGGATAGGATTTGGCTATTGGGAGATGGTTCACGGTTCTCAAGGTGGGGATAGAGATGGTGGTTAGGAATGTTGCAGGTGATTGGAGTTGATCAGAGATCTACATAGAAGAGGAGAAAGGGTTTGCAGGAGATGGTTAGAGCAGCTGGCGAGGCGGTGAGAGGAAGGAGCCTCGGCAGAGGGCGACTGATACCAGAGGAAGGGAAAGACACGTGCTTCACACGTGTTGGGAAGACGGGTGCTTCACACATGATGAGAGAAGAGATAGGAAGGGGGTTAGAGTTGGCCATTGGATCAAAGTGATCCAACGGTTCAGATAGGGTGGTGCTAGTAGGCAAAATCAGTTGACCGAGGTAAGCCATTTTAGATTGTCATTTCCAGTATGAATACTACTTAGAACATGGAACTTATGATTGATAGTAAAATATCGATTTTCTTGTTGAGATCCGATTCTATCTTCAGATATTTCTTGAGGGATCTTCTGACGATGTTTTGTTATAACATCTATAACTGCATCTGGCTTAGGTGGGCAGCCCGGTAAATACACATATATAGGAATTATCTTATCGACCCCTTGAACGGTACTATAAGAATCAGTAGAGCGAGTTGACTAACAGGTAATGTGGCTCCAGTGAATGCGTGCCACGTATGCAAAACTTTGACCATGTTTGTCCAATGTAATAAATAGAAGATAAACAAATTAAAAATAACACATATCCTATGATGCAAAAATGCTCAACATGAACAATTCTCATCTAAATTTAATCTACAATATTCATGAAGGACTCAAGTGCAAATGAGATCAATTATGCAAGATGTGAAATTGTTGGTGATATCTTATGTGCAAAAAATATCATTTTCTTAGATTTGTAATTTTTATTTGATTTTCTATAGATAAATAAATGCATGCAAAAATCAGACCTACTATTAAATGATGCAACAGACTCAAATATTATTTTTTTGGATTTTGTGGATTTCTTTTATGTTATAATAAATTAGGAAGTGAAATATATACAGGTCGATTAGGTCACTAAGCTCAATCAGAATCTATTTTTATTGCTTTTCTGATTTTTTGGATTTTGATTTTTTATGTAATATGATACGTCATGAAATGAAATGAAAAAAATGAAAAAGAAAGAAATCAAATTAAGTGAAATATGCACATGAAATGATATGTCAAGATCAGTAAAAATGTACAATGCACGGTTAGGTCCTAAAATGTAATTTTTACAATTGAACTCTGATTCTTTTGAATTTGGTCTTGATTTGTAGATATTTGAAAATGTATATTAATTCAAAAGTGAGTAGAGTACATTTGGACAGTGTATGAGAGTATCATCGTTTGCAACTTTTTATCTTGAAATTAGGTTTGGGTTTATTTTAGATAAGTACAAGTTGGTATTTCTTTTTGGATTTTTCATTGATTAAGGTTAGCCACATGCACACAATGAAGTCAGTTTTATGTCAATCGGAGTTAGCATGAATTAATTAAAATAGGTGAAGTTAGATGAAAATATGTAGATGAATATGAATGTAGAAATGAATGCTAATTTATGCAAATTATTTACAAGTGCATGAAAGTTAATTTTATGATATTAAAAGATGACTTAAACTAATTTCTCAGGACAAAGCTCTATTTTTAACTAACTAGAGTGATGCATCACAGATTTATCAACCCATATATTTAAATATTGCTCGTCCCCAAGCAACTAAGAATGAAGAGATGAAATGAGATTGGGCTCATTACCAAGATCATGAGCAAAAGGTGAAAATGACGTTAGATCCGACCTTTGGATTAATATTTTAGCAAAACTCCTATGAGAATTACGGTTCCAAAATCAACAACCTCCAAGTTCTATGCATCATTGTAACAGTTTCAGCTCGAAAGTCATCTTAGATCAATCCTCCTCCCAAAGCATACACCATGAACATTGAACAACCGTCTCATGTGTGTGAAAGATGTTAGCTCTTCCCATCCGAAATGCCAGACTACCATGTGAACCTCTCCTCCAGTAACTCATCCTCTGGGAGTCAGGTGTTTCCTTCTAAGTTCAAGTACATGCTAGTTCACAATGAATATGGGGAAAGAAGTTTTTAGAAGAATGAGAAAAAAACTAGAGTGTGACCGACGCAGTCACATCTCCTGTGAAGCTTGATCAGTGTAATCAAGTCTTCATCAAGATATGCAGGCTGTCTAAAGCTTGGACATTTGTGGTCAAATATTTATTTGGTAGTTGGCTTCTTTTGGTATGGATTTTTAGTTGCTCTGCATGGATTGTTTGTGCCCCGACAGAAATAGAATCTTTTGTTCACCCCATGTTTTGAGGTCTTAGAAAAATTGTGCTTGCAGTCCATTCCTCATGCAAAGCTTTATTTCAACCTATACTCTGGTCGTTAGATGTCCATGCTACCAAAAAAGAGACTCACATAGTCTTCCAACACCCCGTCTGAGTTGAGCTAAGTGCATAGTGCTAGAGTATATATTAATTCCCTATTCAAAAGTGATGCTTAGAATGAGACGACCATGTTAGAGACTAAGAGTCGAAGCATGGACATTGTCATGCGGAACTTAGAGAATTAAGTCTATGAACTAAAGCTTCTAAAATCCTATTTCTCATGAAGTTCCTATGAAAATTAAGTGGATTAAGGTCAAATCCAGACCACTCTCGATTTCTGCTCACAATTTAATTCACTTCCCAAGGACTCTTCACTAATCCAGATGCATGAAGTACAACATTTTTTTGTTTTTTTAAATTATTGATTATATGTTTCTTTTTTTCTCTTTTTTTAAAGTTTTACAAGAATTACCCACTCCCCATGTTAGTTTTGTATAGAGAAAATATGATACCATATAGTACAATGCAATGCAGAGTATGTACACAAATGTGACTCATCCCCTATACTTAGCTATGCCAAGTATAGAAGGATGCAAAAGAAGAAAAAGAGAGACAGAAGTCAGACACCCCCTATACTTAGGCTCGTGGTCATCCTAAGTATAGAAGAGAGAAAAAATGGGGCAGTCGAGGGAAAGAGGAGAGAAGGTGGGTATAAACAAGGTGGGCATCGACCCCCCCCCTATTTAGGCTTTTGTCTAAGTATAGAAGAAGTATAAAGGTAACATATGGGATCAGGAGATAATGTACAGAAGTTAGGAGTTAGAGCACTCATAAGGATTCGGAGATACGAAATGTGCATGTGCAAGGTGTCATGCAAAGCATGCTGGTATGTCTCCTGGATCTTCTTCTTGCATGACAATTTTCTCGACTCTCGATAGCTGATCGCTAGGTCCAACGAATGGCTTCAGTAGCTTCCCATTCACTAGAAATTCTGGTGCACCCTCTATAAGTTCTGAGATCTCCACGCTTCCACTCTTGTGTACTGCTCAGACAATGGAAGGCACCATCCACTTCTCATTGAACAATCGTACCTTCTTCCTAGGGATAAAACCTTCTTCCTAATGTGTTTATCATGCCATTTCTTCACATTGTCCTTGTAGATCATGTTGTTGTCATATGCTCGGTTTCTAATCTCCACTAGCTCATTCAGGTCCTTCTCTCTCTGTTTCTTCCCCAAGTGACTGTTACAATTGATCTTAATAGCCCATTTCCGTAGGAAAATGGCATGGTTTCCCAAAAACCATCATGAATGGGGAAGTATTGATGGAGTCTTGTAAGTTGTCTGATAAGCCCATAGAACTTGGTCCAAGCGTCGAGACCGGTTCTTCTTATCAGGACATATGAGCTTTTGCAGAATGCTCTTTACTTCCCTTTTCGACACCTCAACCATACCATTGGATTGTGGGTGGTATGGGCTAGCTACACAGTGCTCGATGCCGTAGTCCTTCAACAACTTCTTCATCTCCCAATTCACAAAATAGTTACCCCCATCAGAGATCAAGACCTTTGGGACCCCGAACCTAGAAATTATGTTCTCATCGACAAACTTACAAATAGTTTTGTTGTCTATGGCTCGATTTGGGATAGCCTCCACCCACCTAGACAAGTAGTCTAACGCTAACAGGATACATTTAAAGCCTTGGCTCCTAGGAAATGGGACCATGAAATCAATACCCCACGCATCAAAAACATCACATATGATGATTGGGTGCATTGGAATTTCATCTTTGGAACTGACAGTTCCTCCCATTTGCTTGCATACCGGACGCAACTTCATGAAGGAATACACATCACAAAATAGAGTCGGCCAGTAGAAACCACATTGTAATACCTTCCACATGGTCCTCTTCCCAGAGCGGTGTCCTCCTGCCTCCAATGTATGGCAATGAGTAAGGACACTATTGTATTCCTCCTGAGGAATACTTCTCCTCTAAACACAATCTGATCCTTCGAAGAAAAGGAACGAATCCTCCCAGTGCTAGTCCCTGGATTCCAACTTGAGTCGATCAATGCGGCTCTTGGGCCAATCATGGAGAGCTTGTCTAAAAACCATCACCATATTGGCATACCACGGGAGAGAGTCAACAACAAAAATTGGCTCGTCAGGGAAGGAGTCTCAAATTGGGTAGGGGTCGAAAGATTATGCTTGTTCGAGATGGGAGAGGTGATCAACTACTACATTCTTTACTCCAGGTTTATCTTTGATATCCAAGTCAAACTAACAAAGAAGAAGAATCCATCTGAGTAGACGTGCTTTCGCATCTTTATTTTTCATCAGGTATCTGAGTGCCGAGTGATATGTGTAAACTATCACTTTTGACCCTATGAGATGTGATCTAAATTTATCCAAGGTGAATACCACATCAAGCATTTCCTTCTCAGTAACGGTGTTGTTACACTAAGCATGATCCAGGGCCCTGTTGGCATAATGGATAGAGAATGGGACCCCCTCCTTTTTCCTAACATAGTCCCTATCGCAAATCAGAAGCATCGGTCATGATATCAAAGGGAAGAGACCAACAAGGGCCTGCAGAATTGGGACGTCCATGATTCTCTCCTTTAAAATCTTTAAGGCCTCAAGATGCTTGTAATTCACAATAAACTCCTTGTCTTTTCCTAAGATCTCAGTTAAAGGTCGGATGACCTTTGAGAATCCCTTAATAAATCTTCAATCGAATCCAATGTGCCCTAAGAATGACCGTAACTGTTTGACGTTAATTGATGGTTGGAGTTTTCTGATCACATCCACCTTGGCAGGGTCAACCTCCATTCCATTCTTGAAGATGACGTGCCCCAACACAATACCCTCCTGTACCATAAATTGACTCTTTTCTCAAGAGAGTACCAAATTCACCTCACAACACCTCTTAAGGACTCAGTCTAGATACTTTAGACATAGATTGAAAGAATCTCCATAGATCGAGAAGTCATCTATGAAGACTTCCAGGTATTCGTCCACCATATCAACAAAGATTGTGATGATGCACCTTTGGAATTTTCCTAGAACATTGAATAACATGAAGGGCATGCGCTTGAATGCATATGTTTTGAAAGGGCATGTGAACGTGGTTTTATCCTGGTCCTCAAGAGATATGGCCACTTGATTGTAGCCCGAGTACCCGTCTAAGAAGCAGAAACTCTTTCCCAACTGATCGCTCCAAGATCTGATCAATAAATGGAAGGAGAAAGTGATCCTTTTTTGTCGCAGCATTTAGGCACGTGTAATCTATACAGATACACTACGATGTTGGTCTCTCTTTGCAATCTACTCTCCATCCTCGTTGGTGACAATCTGAATACTCGACTTCTTTGGGACAACATGAAGTTGTGCCATCCTCTTGGAGTCAGATATGGGATAAATAAAATCCGTGCCACACCATTTCTCTAGCACCTTCTTCACGACCTCTCGTAATTTGGATTCAGCCGAACGCTGGAATTAATGAGAGGGTTTGACATCATACTCTAAATAGATATGGTGTGAACACATAACATGATTTATTCCATGGAGATCGGAAATGCTTCATCCTATTGCCTTACGGTTATTTTCCGGGATCTCTAACTAGCAAGACTCCTGCTCCTCATTCAAATGTGAGATGATGATGACCAGATATTTCTCCTTAGGTCCGATAAGGAAGGCATATTTCTCTGGCTTTGTACTGGCGGAGATCGGGTCAGTCCCTGCTATTACTGCCACCAACTATGTCTGCTGATCAAGTGTCGGATCACAAAAGATATCAAGGAAGTCAGTAACCACCGAGTCCGACTCATCATCCTCACCCTTAGATTTTCCTATAGAAAATAGGTCAGACATGCCTAGATCAGCCTCTATGTCATCGAAGGTGTAGGAATATGTAATTGTACTCGTACTCGGAAGAAGATCTCAGATAATCTTGCATTCTATCTCAAACACATTGTCCTCCTCAGGTAAGAGAATCTCATCTGCCTTGATTGGGTTCTGCTTCCAGAGCCCTGCAATGTCATTTGATCACATTCTGCTTCATATATAGAGTACTTAGTACCGCTCTCAGAATCTGGTCTCTGCTACTTTATCTGCTTCATCTCTAACTCTACATCATCCCCGTGATCACAAAACTGGATCTTCCCATCATTGTAATCGAACAATGCCTCGACTATCCTCAGAAAGGGGCGACAAAGAATTATCTGCGAATCCTTCCAGTGTCGAGGGGTCTCCATATCTAGGATAGTAAAATTGACTATGTATTTTTTCCCTTGATCAATACAACAACATTCCTCAACACACCCTTAGGTCTCTTTATAGACCAGTCACTGAACTGGAGATATGCTTGTGATCTTTTAAGAGGACCAAATTTAGTCTCTTGATAAGTGTAGAGGGTAAAAGATTAATTGAGGAATCATGTCTAGTAGAATGCGTGTAAACGCAGTTCATTGATCTGACTCGTCACATAATGAGCGCCCATATCCCTTTTCTTCCTCGGGATCTCATTGCAAATGGCACAAGTGGTGGTTATGGATAACACATTCTTTTTCTTTCTTGAATTCTTCTTCCTGCTTGCCCTTGTAGGTGTGCGTTTTGATTTGAAGTACTTCTTCATAGCATGTGTGACATCCATAAACTCAGCAAATGGTATTTCAATCTTGACATAATCCTTGAAAATCCATACCATCTCAGAATCATCTTTTTGTATTTATGAATTTTTCTTCCTCCCCATTTTAAGAGTGTGGGGAAAGGGAATTAGTGGAGGAGTTGGAATAGACATGTCAGAATCAGAATCATGTAACTTAGTCCTTTTATTTAAATAAGAAAGATGTTCATAAATATGACTTTGAACTGAACTCTGTACAAAACTATCATGATGCTCATAAATTCTATGCGGGGACTTTTCTAGTGCTTCAACTGCTCCTCGAGGTATGGGTACCTCAGCTCTAGACGACTCGTGTCCTGATGAATGCATACTCCTACTTGAATGATGGTGCTTCTCTTCATCTTTCGATCCATTCTTAGGTGGATGCTCGGGTCTCTCCTCCTTTCTATCCTTAGCCCGATCAGGCATGCACGATCCTTCCGCTCCTGAGAGATATATGTTGGTTATCATCATGCAAAAAGATCTCATGTCCAGATAATGAATGTTCTATATTATATACCTGATATCTTGGTCTTTGTTGTGGTGTCTAGTTCATGTTGTTAGGGTTAACCTGAACTTGGATGGGGAGCGAGGTCTTTGGAGTAGAGTTCTCATCCTGCCAACGTGACAGCCGATTGACGTCAACCCTCATATCATGCATCTCATTGGTGACCCTCTGGAGTTGATCTAGAATCTACTGGAAGTTTGAGGTATGTGTGCTAGATGGTCTAACCTCTTGCCTCTGGGGAGGCTATTGGTAGTGATAACCATGTGATGGTCCATGCCGAAAGTTCTGTAGTAGCTGACAGTATTACTGTTGTCCCATGGGTGGGCTCTGCTGACCCGACTGTTACTACGGTCTCTGCTATGAATGTTGATAGGTGGGGGATGGACAATACTTATGTGGTGTAGGATTAGAGTTAGTAGGATCAATGGTATATCATACTCTATCGATTTCCCAAACCTGTAGAGGCTCCTCGTAGGCTTCCTCAACTGGTGGCTCGGTCTGGTTATATGCTTAAACGTGGTACTGCTCCTGACCGATGTTCTATCCCTACATAGGGTGCTCCTAAATATGATGAAATCAGCGCATGGGATAGGGAGGAGCAATTAGGGTAGAAAGGCTCAACTAGGCTACCTTCTCGACTAAATTTCCACTTGCTTTGGCAATTTGGTGAGTTTATGCAACTCACCCACTTTTTTCATCATCTACTCCATCAAAGTTAGTTTATCAAAGAAAATCCACATATTAAGAATCATATCCTCTGATACCTATGTCACGGTTCTCTTGCCGCCCACCCTTCAGTAATTTCTTGGGCACGAGGAGCTTGGTGGTAAGCTCTACTAGCAGTCTGGGAGCGACTCGTATCTGACAGCTGTTTAAAGATCTTCTAGACGGTATCCACATTCTTTTCAGGTAGCTGCCTCCACAGGAGACACTCACTAGTCCTTGCATCTCAAGTGTGAGTCCTCCAAATAAGCTTTGTACAAGAATGGGCTTGGTAATATCATCATAACGACACTTCTGATGCAGATCCTTAAATCTATCCCATGCTTCACGAAAGGGCTCATGAGAGAACTGCATGAAACTCATGATCTGTGCTCTCATCTGGTTGATCCAGTTCATAGAATAAAACTTTTTCAAGAACAAGTCCTTGAACTGATTTCATATAGTCACTACGGTTCTAAAATTTTTTATCTAGTAAGATGCTTTATCTGTCAAGGAAAAGGGGACCACACACAATCGGATATAATCCTACTGACCCGAGGGTTACTCTAGTTATCACAAATCATTTCAAATTCATATAGGAATGCAAAGGGCTCCTCTATCTCATTCCCACTAAATTTGGGGAGTAATGCAAAGAAATACGGCTTCGGGTCGTATGCTTCTTGAGGTGGTACCAGCCTAAGACAACTCTGAATCTAGTTCGCTGCAGGGTTGTATTCATGTCGCATCAGTCCATATTCTCCTCCTGCAACTCTCAAATGGGTCACTTCATATCTACGAGTCTGATTATTCTATTCTGTTTGCACCAACCTTGCTAATATCTGCTTGGTGGGATCATTATGGTCATCTTCTTCGAATGGTGGTTTCTTGGGCGGTATATCTTTTTCTTCTTCGTTACTGGAAATAAAAAGTGGTTTCGTGTAATCTCTTATAAAAAAAGATCTAGGTGCACTGAGGGTAAGGCCACTCCTGGTGCTATGAGGAGACTAGGGCATTGGTCTGGGTCTGACCATACCATAACATTAGAGTATGGTACTGATTTCAAGAAGAGGGTCATCTAGGAACTGCTTGGGCCTACAAAGAGAGTCATCGCAGACCAGGAAAAAACATGAGATTTAGAGCATTCAGTGAAGTGTTCGTGGAGTCTGAATAAAATAACTCCAAATTTCCATTTTTTGATTTCAAAAGATATGAGTTGGAGCATGCTATTTAAATCAAGAGGTGAGAGAATACATGAAGGCGCATAATGTGTAATCTTTGCACATACAATTCAATACACAATTCAACCCCAATTTCACCAACTTAACCTAGTGATGGACATAAATGTTCGATCGTTTTTCTTTTCAATTTTAAGTTAGATGTACGAGCTTGGAATCTGTTAAACACAAGTGAGTCTCCCTGACGTCCAGATGTGGTTCTAGTATCCCTCAGTCGAAGGAGTGATCTGCTCGAGCTGCCGGATTATATCACACCCCTAACAGAAATAGTAGACTTGCACACCCAAAGCGCCTCTCTATGGTCGGAGGTGAGAGCTTGCAGCTTCCAAAATCCGCAAGAGTCTGATATGGAGACTTAGGGCACTCGTCCAGGATTTTGAGGTTTAACCTTAAGGCTTCATCTTCACCCACTCATAGTCTGGAGGTAAGTACCTGCATACAACGATCAGGGTTAGTCACTGATGAATCTCCATTTCAGAATCTTTATTCTTTAATTTTGGCCTTTAAACCCTATCCAAATGCATGTAAATATTATTCTTTTGTAAAAAGTAACATTCATTAGTTATTGTATAATTATTGCATAAATACATTGTTTAAATCCAAAATAAAAGAATAAAGAAAAGAAAAGAAATAAACTGAAAAAGGTATTGTATGACCCTGAACCCCGAGACCTAGGCATCATGATGACTAGGTCGACAAGGAATAAGTTTGGGGGAGATAAGGGTCAAAAAACAATAAAAACCTTAATTTTTACCCTTCATCAATTCATTTTTTGGGACCCATTTTATTCTTTACTATTTATATCTATAATAAAGAAACTTTGTACATGAATGTTTTAAATAAAAATACACAGAGAAATATAAAATTGGTTTCACACAAAAAACAATACACAGTAGACATTTTATACTCATAATAAAAATCCAAAACTCAAACTTCCTTTACCCATATCTTCTCCATATCAACCCAAAATGCACCAAAATCACCTTTAATTGTATATAACTTTTAATTAGCTATTTAATGAAGGTGGTTTCACTTAATTTGGAATTACAGATGTAAAAGTTGGGTTTTGGACCCCAATTGTACTATATACCTGAATAAAATATTCATTTTATTTATTCTTTATATTTTTTTTATAATTATGTAATTATTATTTATAATAGATGTAAATATTTAGAATACACTAAAACCATAAAGAAAACACTAAAATAAAATAGTATACAAAATACATAGATGAATATACTATACTTATTATATAATTAATACCCTTATTTATTTAAGTGTACATATTATATCATAAAAATAAAATATATCTATGTTCATTTAAATAAGTTATAAATATATAAATTATGTATACAAAATAATAAAATATCAATATAAAATAAAAATAAAATACATAATATATAGACGAATATACCTATATTTATACTTGTAAAAGGTAACATGTAATAAATAAACTTGTAAAAATAAATAAAAATCATATTAAAATACTACATAAAATAATAAAAAAAATTTGTTTTATAACTTTTATATAATTAATTCATTTAGTTTTTATTTTTAATTATTTATCATTTTAACCTATTTTGTCCACTAGAGCGCCCACATGGACCAAGAGGTGAGTCAGAGATGACCTCCGTCAACTCCTCGCCCCCAAGGTCTTCTGCACCGGGTCTCTTGCCACCTTGATTTCCCTAATTTTTGAAGCCTGATTCTTACATCCATTTAGGTTGATTCCTTGTTTACTTTTGTGCCTCAATCGATACACTTTCACGCACATTGATTTCTCAATCCCAACCTCTGAATCGAGCCTACTCCTCGATTGAACCCATGCATGTATGAAACATCTCTTCTGTCGTCCTTCAACCTTTAATCCCTCTTCCGTCGATAACCCTAGATCTAAGCTTCAAGCTCCTTCTGATGACAGCAAGAAGCAATACAACCCTTTAGGGGTCCAATCCAGTGTTGAATCGGGGAGATCCGAAGTCCGCCTCCTCCGTTGGAAGCCTTGCTTCAGGTGGTTCTGACCCGGTAAGCTTCTTATTTTCTCGCATTTTTATTATTTAGCATAGTAGTAGATTAGGTTTGCTCTTTATTTTGATTAATCCCTTCTCTTGTTGCATAATTTTAATCTCTTCGTACGATGGAGCTCCGACTCCGCCGCCGACTTCTAGCCATATCTGACCGCTTCCCTGGTCACCCTCATATTCTTCCTCTACGTCCGTTGGTCATGAAGGATATGGAAGAATCCTTAAGTGCATCACAGAAGCGTGAGGATCGTATAATATACGATCGAGAGCGACTAGTCGTATTAGTAGCTCGATGCAACAGAATTTAAAAAATTTCCAATCAATGAAACCACATGATCCAAGAACGATTCTTGAATCATTTCATCTATCCACACAATAGATAAAGGAATACCTCTTGTAGTGTGGTTCCGATCTAGCCTCTAAGAGAAGAGACCTCTTGTCTCAAGTCCGATCAGTTGGAGGAGACGCTTGTGATCGTGGGGGATGAAATGCGTACCTCTCGCAATCCAAGATGTTGATCCAAGCAAAGAACTCCTGATCTCGTCACATGAGATCATACGTCTTCTTCGCGAGCGAAGCACTCCAAGGAAGACAGAGAATCAAGAGCGGTCACGGCAACAACTCAACGACGATGCGTGATGGCGGGGTCTCCCTCTATGGTATGGGTGGACGACCACCCAAAGAGAGAGAGGGAGAGGGCATGAGAATGGAAGGGGGGAGAGAGCTTGATATCCTAAGAGTTGTTGTAACCAAGAAGAGTAAGGGATGCCTCTTCTTATATAGGGTTTTGGGAGTCCATGGATCACAATCCATGGACTACACAAAATCAATGGATGAGATTGATTTGTGCTTCTTTCAATGTCCAAGATCTTGTTGTAAAAAACACAACAACAATTGATATAATTTAGATTAAATATATATTGATAAATCAATATAAATTAATCTTAAAATTAGATCAATCAAAACAAGGAGATAATGGAATGGAAATCACACTCTTCCATATAATAGAGTGGACGACCACCCTTTCCTGATAGGATTGGGTGGCCGTCCACCCTTCCAATATGGAAGGGTGAGACTTCCATGCAATCCAATGAGATTGCATTATTCCTTGGAGATCTCTCAGATTTACAACAACGCTTGTTGTAAATTATTCAACAAATATATTTAATAATTATTTTGTGAATACTGCAATCTTGCCATTGGAAATTTGTGAATCACATTCACAACCCAAAAATAAAATGTGATTTACATTTTCAATTAATTATCCAATGTGAATCCAATTCACACCAATAATTAAACAACAAATATAAATCATAATATGCTCTCTCTAATACATTATAAATCACATTTATAATATATTATGAATAATTAGATAATGCTATCCACATTATTCATATCCATAATAATTAAATCACATTTATTTGCATTGGATCATCATTATCATAATATGAATCAAATTCACATTATTCATGATAATTAAATCAAATTTAATTATCTATTTCACAATGCTTGGATAATTCAACAATGGAATTATTCTTGAACTCCTTCAAGAATAATGCGCTTTCTCCGCAGATACTTGGAGATAAAGACATGGCAATTGTACGTTCTACGTATATTGACTTTGGATATTGAGAACATATCTCAAATCTAGATCTCATGGACCTCTCATAGATGCTTGATTAAATCATGACCGTAAATCTAATCTTCTCATTGCATCTGAATCTCATTCAGATCAATGTCCAACACTTGGACCAATATCATATTACTTCTCTACTGAGAGGAGTCGCTAATATCCATACCTATTTCATCATTCTCTCGCAATGGAAGCATCATGGTTATACACTCGTTTATGATCACATCACCCTTAGGTATCTAATACATGTACATCCTGCATAATGGAAGACCTATGATAAACCCGAATATAACGATCAATTTAACACTGTCATCTTTAGGGTTTCATCATCAAGTTTCTCAATCTTGGTCATTAGGAGTTGGCATCGACCATATGCTTTCCCAAAGCATATATCATACCTACAAATTCTTGTCATGCTTCTAAAACACGACAACCATGCATGGAATTTGATTTGTCCCAATACCTCATGAGTGAGCTCATGTCTTCCGGTTCACAAGTGAACCTATATGATCCCTTTGAGAGATCATATTACTTATATGCCCTCATATGCACACCAGCTCATCGGTGTATAGACCTTGGTTAGGTCATCAACCTATTGGTCTCCAAATGTACATACTTAGACATATAGTAACACATCTATCTCCGGTCAGAGGATGTGTGCCTATATCATGACAATATACAACATAAGACTTTGATTATCTCGATCTCGTTAAGTCAACTCTTTGACCTAACTAATATGACACCTCCGAATCTCTATTCCTATGCAGAAGACCTACATCAAGAGGTCGGTCAGATATCAGCCTAATGAGAAAGGATTGCATCTCCTACACAATCTGGAGATCATCTCTTAGTAATCATTTGTCGGTGCTTGGTGAGTCCTCAATCTAACTCCTTAGATATTCATCCAAGCACCAGCCTCTATGATTCAATTATTGAATCAACAGTTGTATGATCATTAAGATGACCATGGTACATAACCCTAATTATACAGAGGGACCTTATAGTGCATTCATTCATTTAATCTCAGAAAGGGAGTTGAAAGAATCAATAACTTTTATTGATAAATCAAACATTACAATAACATTTATTGTAGGAATGGTTCTCCTCAGACTCACATGTCTAACATGTCATCCCATGCACCCTCGTTCACCTCGATCTTGCGCAGAGAGAGAGACCCGATCTCCCTCCTCTGCCGGACATCGAAGATCACCGCCCTGCCTCATTCCTCGTCCATATCCCCCTCTGAAGCATTCCACGGCTTCACATTTTTGTCCCTAACGTTTTGCTGCAGAACATGAAAAGAATATACCCCCTTTCAGGGGTCTCCAAGGCAGGATAACCAGCTCCAAGTGTCGAGCCCCATCGGATCCACGTTGGTGGATCACCGACCATTTTGTGGAGCCCAACAGATATGGATAGCTCTCAGGAACCCATCGAACACCTCAAGAGCAAGGAAGGTAGACAGAGCCACTTTGGAAGATGGATCGAAGCCTTGCTTCACACGGTTCTTCAGTTGTTCTTCGCGAACCAATCGTTATTGTCTGATCAAGATCACACCTCTAAGCGTTCAACTTTTATTGGATCTCTCATGCCCTCGACTGTCAGATCCACACCTAGACCTAATCTTGGCGCTCCATCAGCGAAGGGGTACCAACCATCAGATTTTCACCATGTGGATAAGTGGCATGCCCTTCACTTTCCGATCAGATGCTTAGTGGAGGTATTTTGCATTTTCATCTCTTCCCCCCATTTTCGTTTTATTTACATTATAGTCTTGTTATTTTTCAAAGTAGTTTAAATTATTGGGTTATTTGCATATAACCCCCCTGCATTTCTTTTATATTACTTTTGGGTCTGTGCTAGGTTACCTCACATGCGGTCCCATGTGAGGTGGCCATTTTGCACCTAACCCCCTACAGGTTTTGTATTCTATTTAGTATATAAAATTCGAATATTAGTTGTAATATTGTGGGTTATTTGCATATTCACCCATGACTTTAATTTATACTGCAAAATACCCCTACTAGTTCATACATTTTTGTGCTTGATTTATATTTATCATTCGTGCTCCAAAAACTATGAAAAAATTTTGATAAGTACCTCCTAGCATGTATTTTCATGCCACATAATTATTTTTTCATTTTAGGAATTTTAACTATTTTTTTAAAAATTAAAAGAGCACATTTTTATCCTTGTTTGCATTTTAAAATACCAAAAAATATAAAACTTTTTTGAAAAGTTCCAAAAACATTATATTTTGTTTAATATATTATTTTACAACTCTAGACCAAAAATCCCTAAAAATAAAGAAAGAATAAAAATTTAAAAACTCCAAAATCCTTTATAAAAATATAAAAAATCACCAAAAATATTTATTTTTGTCTCTGAAATTTTCTTTATATCATTTGTTACATATTAAAATTGATTTAAAGAATTTTTGATAAGGATTTCTATTTCTAATCTTCAAATCAATTCGACCTATTTATTTAATCACTATTTTGGGAGATTTTTGACTTTAAAAATGACTAAAAATTAGAAAAAAATATCTAAAAAATTATAAAAATAGTTGAAAAATTTATAAAATTAGAACATATTTAATTCTACAATTTTTATTTATTTTTAGTTGTACTTATTATATTATTCTATGTTATCTATATTATATATTAGAAAGAAAAAGGAAATATAAAAATTAGAAAATATAAAAAGAAAATAAAAAATATAAAATTTAAAACCCAAAAAATTCAAAATACCCTAAAATGTCTAAAATCATTTATTGTCTTTCTTTGCCAATTTTTTATTGTCTATCATCCGTTGTTTCCTCTGTTCGATCAATACTATACTTGTCCACTATACAATTTATTGTAGGATAAAATAAAATTTGATTCACATTGCTTGCATTGATTTTCTATACAATATGTGGGTTGATTGTTGACTAACCACACAGTCTTGTGAGCGGTCGCCTCAGCAACATTTTATCTTCGTACTTCATGAGGAGATTATATTAGACACTCACAAAATCTGTGTCATCACTCACTCACAATGTAGTGGTATCTAAGTTCTGTCCTATTTTTATTTAATCAATATTGTTTAGAAGTCATAATTTTATTTGGCAATCACTTGCTTTGATGTTGAGAATCAAGCACATCTACCGAGCAGTCCTAATTTCCTTTAAACACTAAGTGAGAAAGCACTTAGGAAGAAGTCAGAAAACCTGATGCAATTCGACAAATCAATGATGTGTGCTTAAGTAGAAATACTTAAAGATCTTTGCAATCCCATGTAGATGCTAAACAGAATTGAAATTTAATCTATATGAATGCACCAGAAAACCGCTCCTTGATAAATAGTTCTATTAGCAAGTGAAGAACATATTAAATTTGGCTAAGTAGAACATCTAGTGAGTCTATTAATTATGAATGTGTGAATCTAAGACAACGGGTGCAATAAATGAAACCTAGTATCTCTAATAGCTATTTTGCAATCCTAGATCTATGATAAGCTCCACAAATAATATGGCCTGATTGGCCGAGTGTCCATTCGGGGTAGAAACACGACTCTTCAAATGAAGATCGCTAATAATAGACAATTATTATAAATTAATTACAAACAATAAAGTAAATCATTCTTTCTCCAAAAATAAAAGCAGAAACAAAAATTTCTCCGTGCCTCCTCAGTGGGCCAAGTCCACACGGTCGCTCGCGACTAGTTGCTCCAAGTTGCTTCGGCCTCTGAGAAAGCCACTCCAAGTCACCAGGTGCCTCACACAAAAAATAAGAGAAATAAATGTTAGAGAGATATTCACAAGAATATATACAAAAACAAAAGAGATAAAAATGCTGATAAATAAACCGAGAAATAAATAAAAGAAGAATCGGGGGTCAAACTACCAGGGGATGGAAAATACAAAATATAAATTATTTAAAAATTAATCCTAAATCGCATACCTCTCTGGCAACAACAACATTTGACATACTCCGAAATGCCCTTGTTAAGTTATCTGTGTTGTAAACGGGCAATATAGGAACCATAAAAATGATCACGTAGGGAAATAATATAGAGAGTTAAGTCTCAACGTGATCAAGATTATTTATTTTACTCGGGTAAGTCATAAAGTCGAACTCAAGGAGGTAATGTGAGGGTTTAGATTCAATAACTAAATAATCTAGACATTTTAGGTTTTAAAAAAAAATGGTTATTTTTGGTATTTTTGTCTTTCTCATATTGTTATTGATTTTAAAATGAAGAGATGTAATTAATCAATGAAAGAAAGATGATGCATGTAATTCGAAAATAATTTTTGATGCATGTAATTCGAAAATAATTTTAGTGTAAGAAAAATAATGCTATGTTACGTGGTGAGAGAGCAAATAAATGCATTTTTTATTATTTTGAATTGATGAATGAAATGACGCAATAATGATGTTCTGCAGATGCAACGACTAAAAAAGCAATCAGTGAGCCAACCCTAGTCAATTAATGCGTCACACGTATTTAATCTCATCAAATAATAGTTAATTAAGCTCTGATTAATCTCTCAAATAAATCCCCACAACTCACAAATGATTGAGAAATAAAGAACGGCTCTGAATAAATTTGCTCAATGTACTTGAATAACCACCTTAAATAATTGATGCTCAGAAATGTCTCCAAATAAATATTTTAGAATGACATATGATAGAGAATGAAATAAGGATCAATTCGACATAAAGAACATACAAATCGGATGCACGATGCTCAAGATATCAATAATTGAAATTCCATGGGTATAATTGTAAAGAAAGTAACTGAAACTTTTGCAATTATAACCTTCTGAGGGATTACTCTGTAACTCTTGAAAGCTGATCGGGCTTCATTTATAAATTTCTCACGTCATGGTACAATTGCATTATCCAAGAGTTGTGAGGGCTTTAGTATAAATATCCTAGAGTCACATGTAGGGTGCGCGTGACCGGGCTCCTTTGAAATTCTGGAAATTGGGAGGGTGCGCTCAAAATATTTTGGTGTCCCCCTCCACGTGATAGTTTCTCCTTGCCTTGGGTACCCCAAGGTACGAGGCTCGGAAACGAGGTTCGGATAGTGGCACATGGTGAACTCCGCTGTGTATGATTAAGATGGAGGGAGGATCGAATCTCGTACGAAAAGGGACGACTCAGATGGTGCGCGTTCTTGATCAAACACCACCTGTGATTTGGGTGGGGTCCGTCTTTTTCTCTTCTCAGAGGCGGAAGATCCACCTCTGATAAAGGTTGACCTGACACACGACCAGGGGTCGTCGAAGGAGATGGATGCCTAGCTCCTTGTTGTACCTATGGGGTCTTTGGACGCCGCTCGACCAAGATGCTCTACATGAGTGGGATGCACACGAGGTGAAAGGGAGAGGAGCTCTAGCTATAAGATGGTTGATGTGTAGCGAATCTTCGGCCGCTCTATCGGCCATAGTAGGGAGAGTGCGGGAAGGTAGAGAGTGAAGCAAAGAGGTCGAGGGTGATGGAGGTGTGGAGCGTGCAATGAGCAATCGATCGTGGAAGAGGATGAAGTTGAAGAGGTTGTGATGTCTGGAGGAGGACGATAAGAAAGAAAAAGAAGAGGAATGGGAGGAAGAAGAAGGGTAAAAAGATAAGGGAGCAGGGTCTTATGCAAATGAGATCAATTATGCAGGATGTGAAATTTTTGGTGATATATTATGTGTATAAAATAAAAATTTCTTAGTTTTGTAATTTTTATTTGATTTTTTGTAAATAAATAAGTGCATGCAAAAATCGGACATGCTATGAAATGATACAATCGACTCAAATGTGATTTTTTGGATTTTGTGTATTTCTTTAATGTTAGAATAAAATAGGGAAGTGAAATATATAAAGGTGGATTATGTCACTAAGCTCAAGTCAGAATCTATTTTTATTATTGCTTTTCTGATTTTTTATTTTGTTTTTTTTATGTAATTTGATACAACATGATGAAGAAATGAAAAAGAAAGAAATCAAAATGAGTGAAATATGCAGATGAAATGATAGGTTAAAAATCAATAAAAATGTACAATGCGAGGTTAGGTCGCAAAACTTTATTTTTACAAATGAACTCCAATTCTTTTGAATTTAGTCTTAATTTGTAGATATTTGAATGTACATTAATTTAAATGTGAGTAGAGTATATTTAAACATTGTATGAGAGAGATATCAATGTTTGCGGCTTTTTTATCTTGAAATTAGGGTTTGGATTTATTTCAGATATGTATTAGTATTTTTAGGATTTTTCATTGATTAAGGTTAATGATATGTACACAATAAAGTCAGTCTCATGTCAATTGGAGTTAGTTTGAATTAATTAAAAATGGGTGAAGTTAGGTGAGAATATGTAGATGAACGTGAATGCAAAAATGAATGCTAATTTAAGCAAATTATTTACAAGTGCATGAAAGTTAATTTTATGATACTAATAGATGAATGAATCTAATTTCTTGGGATGGAGCTCTATTTTTAGCTAATTAGAGTGATGAATCACAATTCATCGTCGACCTCTTGATGCAAGTCCTTTAAGCAGCAATAGATATTCGGAGGTGTCATATGAGTTAAGTGATAAACACGGATTTCAAGAGAGCCTAAATGGGTGTCTCACACAAGGCGGAGACAACCGTCGCTGTGGCGACTCTCAAATGAAACCTGTATTTAATCAACAATTAACCCACACTAAAGATCAATAAATTAGAAATAATGTGGAGTTAAAATTTATTTTTAACTCTGCACAAATGATGTAAAGGGCAAGTATGCAGAGAGTTCGAACACAGGGAGCAAACAGGGTAATTCACAAAAATGTGCACAAGTGAGTGTGTGTGTCAAGTGTCTACACTAAGCAAGCAATTAAAGGAAATTTTTGTGGGTTTTTAATTTTTAATTTTTTTAATTTAATTTTTAATTTTGTATTTTGATTTTTAATTTTCTAATTTTTATAATTTTATATTTTGTATTTTTTTTAATTTTCAATATTGGAAAATAAAGACAATGTAATGAAAGGCAAGATAAAATATTTATAAAAATATGCAAAAATAACCAAAAATTCAGAAATAAATTGTTTTTGATATTTTTAGGATTTTTTACCGTTTTTGTGATTTTTGGGTATTTTTCAATGTGTTTTTGGTATTTTTAAATACTGAAATAAGAGAAAACAGTGACAAAGTTGCTGGCTGGGGGTAAAACTGGAATAAAAAATAACAAACAACAACCAAAAATTTTCAAACTAATTTTATAATAAATAGGATAAAATCTAGAACAAACAGGAATTGAGTTTGTTATTTTTGGAGTTTTCTTTGATTTTACAGATTATTGAAGTTTTTGAGTGTTTTTTAAATTTTTAGTGTTTTTCTTTTGAGATTTTTAGTGATTTTTGGACTGACACTAAAATATAGTAAAATAGACACTAGGGAATTTTTTTAGAATTTTTCGAAGTGTTTTAATATTTTTTTGGTATTTTCTAAGCTAGACAGTTAATAAAAGCCCTGTTTTTATTTTTAATAAATACAAAAAAGGAATAAAGATAAAAACTAAAATTTGGGCGTCAAAATACAAGTACACAGAAGCTTAAGTCTATTTTTGTGGAATTTTTGGACTTAAAATAAGCTCCAAATAATTAGATCAAGCAAGCATAAAATAGGGGCCTAGTAGGGGTACAAATGTAAATAGACAAAACTATAGGGGCACGCCTGCAATTTTCGCACAAAATTACTACTGCATTAAATAATTTCTGGGCCAACAACAAATTACAAAACCCGCAAGGGGTGTTCTGGCAAAAAGCCCACCCACGCGCATGCGAAGCACACGCCTGGGGAGGACTAAATAGATATTATATAAAACCTTGGGGCGTAACTGCAAAATTCCAGAAATTAATTAACTGCAGTGGAAAGTTATAGAACTATATTTAAAATAATACTAAATACGGGGGCCTCTCCTGCAAAATGCCCAGCGCACGTGACAAACACGTGCGCCAGGCAAGGACCTGAGAGTAAATAAGCAAAGCGCGGGGGTCCAAGTATAATTTTTACAAACTTTTACTACAGCAGCTGAAAGATTCTGTGCTGATTAGAAATAACAAAAATGCGCGAGGGTCGGTTAGCAAAATACCCAGGCGCGGGCGCTGATGGACGATGGATGCGCGACACTTACGCCACGTGGCGCAACGAGGACGACCGATACCTCTTCGGTCTGGACGGCCTGGATTAAAACGTGGAAGCTTGATTGGACGGTCAAGGATGGTCGAGATCCGACGGCCGCTGCATCACCTGGGGTCCCTGGCTAATCCGACGGCGGTGGGCACGACTGAAAGAACAGGAGGGAGCTCTCGCCGGAGCGAGCTTCCCCCACGAAGAACGCCGCCTCCGTCAACCGCCGGGACTTCAAAAAGGGCTGGGGAGCGTCCTTGGGCAACCAGCTGGAGTTCGACGGCCTCAAAATGGCGTGATCAACGCCGGTAAGCCGCCGCATCGAGGGAGGATAGAAGGTGCTCCAAGTACCTGCACCAGCAACAAAAACCGACCCCAAGGGGCGGTCTCTTCTCCTGGACCCTGAAAAAGAAAACGCACAGCACCAGCAGAAGGATCCAAGGAAAAAGAAAAGAAAACGTGGTGATTGAGTGGTGATCGGCGTGAATGGGTGCTCCCCGGAGTAAACTCCGGCGAGGTGAAGCGGTAGAGATTGGATGGTCTTTGAGCGAAAGCTAAAGTATCTGGATGGTCCTACTACAACTGAGAATGAAAAGAAGCAAGAAAAACGAACAAAACGCAGACCTCAAGCCCAGGAAGGGCGAGGGAAACCTCACGGTGGCGCGGCCGCCGGAGATGGGTTGGAGACGCGCCTCGGCCTCCGCTGCACCTCGACAAGGTGGGGGATCGACTCTCTGTCACCGAGGATCCACCAGCTAGCCCTTGGATGTCTCAGCACTGGCCGAAGACGGTTCAAGGGAAGAAGGAAAGTGAGGGGGGCTGTTTTGAATGTGGTTGCAGAGGCCCAAATATCGAGATGCCAGGAGCGTCTAGATGGTCCATTCCCCGAGCAAACCATTGGGCGTGCATGGTGGCTTATCGAGGAGAAAAATTGGTGAAGACCGCATCATGAAACGGTGTAAGGATCGGCCCCTAAAAAGGGGTGAAAATCAAGAAAAATCTATTCTGACAACAGCCACAGGGGGGGTCAGACAGTTGACCGGAGGTCAACTGTCAGACCAACCTGGTTGGTCCACGTGGACCAACCAGGAAAAAAAACCCTTTGTAAAATCAATAAAAAATAACAAATGATATTATTTTGATTAGGTTATAAAATAAAAAGGTTTTATAATTTTATAAATTATTTTATTCCGATTTTTAATTATTTTTATGATATATCTTTTTACAAGTTGCTTTTATACCCCTATATAGGTATATTATCTATATATTGTATCCTTTTATTTTTATTTTGTATATTTTGATTTTATTATTTTTATTTATTATTTTATAAAATTATAAGATAATTTTATATACACAAATACATTTTTATTTTATTTTTCTGATTCATTTTGTCTATTTAATAAAATAGAAGTGTATTTTATATAGGTATAAGTATAGGTAGTATACCCATGTATCCTATTTACAAGTATTTTTATTTTTGTTTTTATTTAGGTTTTTATTCTTATTTTAATGTACATAATTATTATAAGTGATATTTACAACATTATAAAAATATAAAAATATATAAATAATGAATAAATAATAAATTGAATATTTTAATCGGTACACTGTACAATGAGGGTCCAAAAGTTAACTTTCAAACCGTAGCTCCGCCAAATGCGAAACCACCACCATTGGATAGATTATTTTATTCTATATACAATTAAAGGTGAGTATGCTGCATTTGGAGTTTTCAGTTGTGAGATACGAGTCTGGGAAGTTGGGATTCTGGGTTCTTATTCAAACCATAACTTTTTATCTGTACATTCTTTTTCTGTGAAATCAATTTTGTATTTTTCTTTATAAAATTATCTACAACTTTCATGTACAAAGTTTCTTTATTTGATGTGTAAAAAGTGGAACCAAAAATAGGTCCCAAAATGAATAAAGAATGAATAAATACATATAGGTATTTGACTCTTATCTCCCCCTACTTTATTCCTTGTCGACCTATTCATCAAGATGCCTAGGTCTCGGGGTTTCGGGTCATAAAATATTTACAATATTTTATTCCTTTTCTTTTCTTTTATTTATTCTATAATTTTGGCTTTAATTACAATATTTTATACACTAATAGGATGCACATGCATGAATGCTAAGATGATGATTTTAAGGGTATTTACAGGTATTTGCTAGGGTTTTTGATGCCAAAATGATAGAATAAAGATGATGAAATGTGGATTCATCATCCCCCTATACTTTACCTTTGCTAGTCCCTAGCAAACACTTATGCAATAAGTGCAGAAAAAGAAAAATAAAGAAAAGAAAAAGAAGAAGGTGGACTAAGTGTAATGATCAAACTTGTCTTCACAAAATCAAAGTTTGGAGCTTAAGTCGGACCTTTGGAATTTTAGTGTGGTCGGAACCTTAATGAGAACCGAATTTGAAATCCAACAGTCCTTGAGAATCCCAAAACTCTGTTCAAGTCTCCTCAATAGCCAGGTCAGAAAGACTTCAACTCATACGCAAACTCTTACGACTATGAATCTGACTTGTACAGTGTAAGTGATGGTGGCTCTCCCCAACTAGAATGGCAAAGAAACTGGCTTCTCCAGTATGACAACCCAATGATTCCCCAATCCATCAACTCCATCCTCGAGGAGCGGGGTATTCCCTTCTAAGTTCAAGTGGCAACCAACTCAAGAGGAGGGGGTGAAGAGAAGAATGGACGGTAGCCAGTGTAGCTACCTATCCTGGGATGCAAGACCAGTGTAGTCAAGTCATCCTGCTGCAGGCTCACATATTTGACTTTGGAACTCAAGCTTGCTTATTTTCTATACATACTTGCAGGCTTTTTATTTTTGTACATGCCTGAAATTTTTTTTTTTGAAAAGCTATATACAGCAGCATTTACATAAGGAGTTTTTCCTCTTGAGCCAGTAGACTATCCCTCTTTTGAAGCTTTATTGCAACCCACAGCCTCCTGTCTTTAGACTTCCTAATCACTGGACGGGTTGGGGTGCACTTCCCTCCCTAGAGGACAAGTGTTTCCACTTGTGTGCGTCTCATACCGGCAAATCCAATCCCCTCACCACTCCAACCGAGTCGAGCCATGTGAAAGGTGCAGGTGTCCAAGTTAGGTCATTATCAACAAGAGTCGTGTGTGTGCTCCGAAATACTCTACTTAGGCAATCAAGAATCCATTGAACCAAGTCCCGTGATCCTCAAAGAATTAAGTCAACTAGACCTGAAGTACCTCAAACCCAGTTCCTATAAGGTTCCTGTTATTAGGTAGATTTTAAGGTCCAATCAAGCTCCAATCTCCGTATTTTACTTAGACTCGTTCAACTATCAAACTCAATACGAAAAATGCGAATGCTATGCAATGCAATGCAGAAAATATTTTTGTAATGCAATTTTCAAAGATTTTGAACTTTTTATGGATTTTTGAAAAGATGATGATGATGCATGTGCAGATGCAATTTTTTTTGTATTTTTCAAAGAAATTTTTCAAATGTTTTTGGATTTTAATTTTGCAAATGTTTTTGGGATTTTTGAAAACAAAAAGTTTTGGCTGAAAACTAGGTTAAAATATGTACACGAGAGTGCTTCTTATATATACAAGAAGTGGATTTTAAGACTTTACAAGGGTAAGTGGTCAATTTTATACGTATATATAGATAGTGGATTTTAGTGTGATGTTAGTATTCCTCAAACTTATTTGACACAAGCTTTTCACACAAAATTTTGAAAACTATAGTCCAAAATAATTTTTACAAACATTTTGCAAACATGTACACACATTTGAAAATCATTTTGCAAAGGTTTTCAAAACAGTATAGATAGATTTTTCAAAATATTTTTGCAACCATTTTTCAAACCATTTGCAAATCATTTTTCAAACATTTTATTTCACACAAAGAAAAGAAATTTTACAAACCACACATTTTTACACAGGTTGAAAACATGTAACAAAACATTTTTAAAATAGTTTTCGATAGATGTTCACAAAGATTTTCAAATTATTTTTCAAACATTTTGCAAAAAACATTTTCACCTGATTTATTAATCAGTAATTACAAAAAGAATTTGAGGAAGCAGACATCTTTTTATTAAAGGTTTTTAATGAATTTTAAAGAATGATTAGCCATATTATTAGGAAAATATGAAAGTACAAGTTATGGCTAAAGTATATACACAGTATATACGACCCCCCTATACTTAGCTTGAGCTATGTCCTCATAGATCGGAGAGAAAAGAGAAGACATAACTCGTACTAAGTATAGGCAAGTCTAAATAATAACGAACTAATGAATGCATCAACGAATGAGAAGTTGGCCGTCCCCCCTATACTTAGGATCAAATAATCCTAAGTATAGCAGATTGTACACAAAGCAGGGAGGGTCAAGGGTGGGAATGAACAGATCGTACTCAGATTGTCTCCCCCTATACTTAGGGTAAGATATCCCTAAGTATAGACAAGAAGAGGAGACAATGGAGAGGATCGAAAAGAATAGAACAACTCGAGGTGCACGCCCCCCTATACTTAGGACAAAGTACGTCCTAAGTATGGAAAACTGTCTACAAGGGCGGCACCTTTTTTTGATAGATGAAGAAGATAGAAAATGAAAAGAAGAAAAGAAGAAAAGAGATCTGAAGATGGAAGGATAGATCAGAGGATATACACATCACTCCCCCTATACTTAGGGTAAAAGAAGCCCTAAGTATAGGCAACAATAGGAGTAATGACACGAAACAAAGAATGAACACTCGAATCGTCCACCCCCCCTATACTTAGGACAAAGTACGTCCTAAGCAAGGCAGACACGAGACTGGGTGGATGAGTAAAAACGGGAGATAGAAAGAGATGAACAAAGGAGGATGTACAACAGAGGTGGATGTACATATGATCAAGAAGGCCGAAAGCTAACCTTCTTGCGAGACCGCTGAGGGATAGATCTGGTGTGGTGTATGTCGACATCGGGGTCCACAACAGACGGAAGCCGATCAGGGTCGACACGGTGAAGACCCTCAGTGGAATCAAAACGGAAAGGGATGAACTGATCAATGGAAGCAGTATGGATGGGTTCTCCCTTGGTGGTCCTATGGTGTGAAGGCACAGACGGGCGAGTGGAAGAAGTACGACTAGGTCCGGCCTTGGAAGTCTCGCGGATGTCAAAGTGAAATGGGACAAACTCATCATCCTCGGAAGAAGTATAATCGGAGTCGTCCTGCGAGTCCTCGTCCAGGTCAAAATCAAAAGGCACGAAATCATCAGTGGAAGTATACGAACTCAGATCGTCCTCAAGACTCTCACCTGAATCCTTGTCTTCAACAGGAGGTCTGAATTTATCAAAATAAATGGCAGCATCATAACCGACCTCAATCATCTTTACTTGTGAAGGACCAGGAACGGATTTATCAGTGGAAGTAGTCAGACCAGGTCCGTCCTGCCTATTCTTACCTAGGTCATTTGTTTCCTTTTGAGGTCTCTTAAAATAATGAGCAACATCATAAACCTCCTCAATCGTCTTGGTATCTGCCCCCCGCTCAAATGGTTCAATCACATAAATACTCTGGATCTCATCAACACATCGCCACACACCAGGAGGAGGATCAGTGAGGTCCATGCTTTCCGATTTCCTCCCCTTTCGGGGGATCCGTCGGGTCTCATTAGGGATCGCTAAAGAAGTATCTCTAGTAGCATCAGGTAGGTCACATGCCTCAGAGTCAGCTATGATCGGTGAAGGTGCATCAGGTGCAGGTCTCTGGTAAACTGTGGGTGCGGTGATCGCCACTTCGCTCTCGTCAACAGGACGGAAGCGAATCTCTCCTGATCCATAGTCAATAACGACCCTCGTAGAGGCGAGGAATGGTCGTCCCAGGATGATTGGAGACGGCTCCCCTGTGGAGTTCTCCATGGGCAACACGACAAAATCAACATGGTGGCTCGTGCCCTGAATAGAAATGACAGTGTTTTCAAGGATACCCTTCGACCTCTTGATAGATCCATCAGCAAACTGAACGATCATCCTGGTCTTCTTAAGTGGCCCTAAGTGAAGAGACTGTACCAGCGAGAAGGGTAATATGCTAATAGAGGCACCGTCGTCCAGGAGAGTGCGATCACATGTATAGTCAGAGATGGTGCAAGTGATGAAAGGTGTAGCTGTGTTCTTCTTCTTGGGAATGGGACGATGTGTGATGGCGAGGGCAATGGCCATGGTCAGAATGTGACGCTCAGATCTACTCCTCCGCTTTCTCTTCTTGGGAAGAGGGGTAGATAAATGGGTCATGGCCTGCTGAAGTAGGGCGCGGATAATCTCATGAATAGTAGCCACCACTTCGGGTTCAGATAGCATTTTTTTGAATTTTTGGACTTCCTCCATACAAGGGAGGAAGTCGGAATCAGCGTATACACGAGGCATGCCAAGAGCAGTCTGTACAGCGGCATCCTCGGGGTCAAAGGTGGGACTGGGTGTGAATGCATGTGTGGTCCAGGGTTCTGGCAAGTGGACTCTCTCCTCAACATATTGATCAACCAAGTGTCTCCCGAACTCTTTTTGTATTTTTAAATTTTTCTCATTTTTTTTTGTATTTTTGGCGATTGCAAGCTCCCATGATCACCTACAAGTAAAGCCGTATTTCCGACGAAAGGAGCATTAATCTGATTCTTCCTCAAGAAAGCAATATCGTCATTCATCAAATCAATGCGCTTTGTCATCCGATTCAAGATATCACTCATAGAGATCGAGGGAGGTGACTCCATCAGGTCAGACTCGGGTGGATGTGAAGGTGGAGGTGGATAATATACAGGTGGGGGTGGATGTGGGTAGAAGTCTGAGTCACGATACTGTGGCTGAGGCGGGTATGTACAAAAATCAGAAAAAATAGGAGGAGGATCCTCCTGATAAAAGGGAGGTGGATCAGCTGGAGCGAGCGAGGGGTCCGCAAAGTCCGGATAAAATACACTCCAGGGGTCCATCTTGAAAACAAAAGGAAGTGATTCGGGGGAGCACGAAGGTCAAGTCAAGAGAGTGAAGAAAAAGGCGCAAATGCGCAGAGGAGATCTAGGACACACAAAAACAATCACAGACAAAAATGAAACAAGACAAACCCTCAATTCACCTACTCAACTCGGTAGAGACCGTAAAATGCGGTCTTTTAATCTTGTCTGTTTTAGAGTTAGGTGAGAAGTCAAAGAATTTCACACACACTTAGGGGGCTTGATGGGATTTGGGCACTAACCTTAGTGTGTGTGCGAGCAAGTAAAACGAAGACAATGAGGGGATTACTCGCCCCAATACAAGATTTTTCTTTTTGATCGGTTTTAGGGTCAAGTAATATTAGCAGTCCCAATTTTATTGATTATCACTTTTTTTTGGATTTTTAATAACAATGCACGAGCCTATCGGGGAATCAATTCCTTTGAACACCTAGGTTGGTAAAATCAGAGGGAGAGTCGGAAAAGCCATGCAAGCGGCAAATAATGATGGATGCTAAAGCGTAAATGCTCACCTTGCCTCCAACACTCTACATGCAAGGATTCTCAACAGAATTGAAACCTATCTATATGCAAATGCAAAAGCCGATGAAATCACCCTAAGTTTCAGAAATTGCTATTATCGTGAAGAACCACAAGCTGACCACCAACCCTCAATCCTAATGTCCGGTCTAGGCTCACCCCTCCTCTGCTCAACACATTTGAGTTAGGAGAAAGCGCTTGTGTGGGAATGAGCTCGCGGCGCGTGGATCGAAAGCTAATGATCAACTGTTTAAGATTTTGACTAAGTCCAAAAGAAACTATAGGTGCATGCAAAGGTATTAGGTATTTGGCCTTAATCTATCGCAAGCAATCCTAAAAGATAAGGGCTCAATCACACAAAAGAAATAAAATCGAAAAACATAACAAAATAAAAAGAATGTGAGAAAAGCCGACAAAAACCGCGTCGAGCCCCCAAGTGAACAATCACTTGGAAATTAGGCTCAAGAATCCAAGTCCGGGGGTACCTGTATTATTACAATAAATAGTCTCTCTCTCTCACAATAAATTACAAGAAATAAGGTCAATAAAATAAATGGCTCGGGAATTGTCTTCAAAAATCCTCTAAGTCCGCCTTGGTGCGAAGCGTCACCGCCTCACGTGGGTGCACAGGCACTCCTAGAAAAGAGAGCCTCCCTCGATCCGCGTACCTCGCACAAAGTCAAACACGAAGGTAATTAGACAATTCAAACAATAATTATTAAAAATGAGCCAAAATAAATTAAGCAGAAATAAAAGCCGCAAAGGTAGACAAATAATCACAACACACGCAAAAACTCGAACTACGTGCTGTTGCTCCTCGGCAACGGCGCCATTTGAAAAACACGGATTTCAAGAGAGCCTAAATGGGTGTCTCACACAAGGCGGAGACAACCGTCGCTGTGGCGACTCTCAAATGAAACCTGTATTTAATCAACAATTAACCCACACTAAAGATCAATAAATTGGAAATAATGTCGAGTTAAAATTTATTTTTAACTCTGCACAAATGATGTAAAGGGCAAGTATGCAGAGAGTTCGAACAGAGGGAGCAAACAGGGTAATTCACAAAAATGTGCACAAGTGAGTGTGTGTGTCAAGTGTCTACACTAAGTAAGCAATTAAAGGAAATTTTTGTGGGTTTTTTTAATTTTCTATTTTTTTTAATTTAATTTTTAATTTTGTATTTCGATTTTTAATTTTCTAATTTTTATAATTTTATATTTTGTATTTTTTTTAATTTTCAATATTGGAAAATAAAGACAATGTAATGAAAGGCAAGATAAAATATTTATAAAAATGTGCAAAAATAACCAAAAATTCAGAAATAAAATGTTTTTGATATTTTTAGGATTTTTTACTGTTTTTGTGATTTTTGGGTATTTTTCAATGTGTTTTTGGTATTTTTAAATACTGAAATAAGAGAAAATAGTGACAAAGTTGCTGGCTGGGGGTAAAACTGGAATAAAAAATAACAAACAACAACCAAAAATTTTCAAACTAATTTTATAATAAATAGGATAAAATCTAGAACAAACAGGAATTGAGTTTGCTATTTTTGGAGTTTTCTTTGATTTTATAGATTTTTTTGAAGTTTTTGAGTGTTTTTAAATTTTTAGTGTTTTTCTTTTGAAATTTTTAGTGATTTTTGGACTAATACTAAATTATAGTAAAATAGACACTAGGAAATTTTTTAGAATTTTTCGAAGTGTTTTAATATTTTTTGGTATTTTCTAAGCTAGACAGTGAATAAAAGCCATGTTTTTTATTTTTAATAAATACAAAAAAAGGAATAAAATTAAAAACTAAAATTAGGGCGTCAAAATACAAGTACACAGGAGCTTAAGTCTATTTTTGTGGAATTTTTGGACTTAAAATGAAGCTCCAAATAATTAGATCAAGCAAGCATAAAATAGGGGCCTAGCAGGGGTACAAATGTAAATAGACAAAACTATAAGGGCACACCTGCAATTTTCGCACAAAATTACTACTGCATTAAATAATTTCTGGGCCAACAACAAATTACAAAACCCGCAAGGGGTGTTCTGGCAAAAAGCCCACCCACGCGCGTGCGAAGCACACGCCTGGGGAGGACTAAATAGATATTATATAAAACCTTGGGGCGTAACTGCAAAATTCTAGAAATTAATTAACTACAGTGGAAAGTTACAGAACTATATTTAAAATAATACTAAATACGGGGGCCTCTCCTGCAAAATGCCCAGCGCACGTGACAAACACGTGCGCCAGGCAAGGACCTGAGAGTAAATAAGCAAAGCGCGGGGGTCCAAGTATAATTTTTACAAACTTTTACAACATCAGCTGAAAGATTCTGTGCTGATTAGAAATAACAAAAATGCGCGAGGGTCGGTTAGCAAAATACCCAGGCGCGGGCGCTGATGGACGGCGGATGCGCGGCACTTACGCCACGTGGCGCAACGAGGACGACCGATACCTCTTCGGTCTGGACGGCCTGGATTAAAACGTGGAAGCTTGATCGGACGGTCAAGGATGGTCGAGATCCGACGGCCGCTGCATCACCTGGGATCCCTGGCTAATCCGACGGCGGCGGGTGATGAGCGATCTGAACGACTAAGGTAAAGGTACAAAAATGGTCGTTGCGACCTCGGTCACTCAGATGCACGCAATCAAGAAAAATGAACCACTAATAGAGATAAAACAGATAAAACACAAAATAGCGGTCCTGCTATTGGATTAACCTGGTATAGCGACCAGGGTCGAACTCAAGGAGCACGGGTTGGCCTCTCGGCCTACGAAGTTGTAAAAAGGAATAAAATAAAAAAAAGAAAATATTTTTAGTGGTTTTTAATTATTTTATATTTTTTTGGATTTTTAGTTAATTAAGGAAATAAGAAAAACAAATAAACACACACTTCAACAATTTATTTAAAGCACTAAATATCACCCAAAAATTCAAACAAAAATATTTTTATGTGTTTTATAATTTTTAGTGTTTTTGGTGAATTTTTGATAATTTTCTGATATTTATTTATTTTTCTAAAAATCAAACAGTGACTGAAGTAAATGGTACTGTCCAGCCGAGCCAAAAAGGCCTAGATAAAATTTTTAAGAGCCCCAAAATGGCTGGGAGGTAATTTTCCTCTAAAGAAGACAAAATGAGGAAAATTTAGGCTCCAATTTTATTGTTTTTGGGTTTTTGGTTTAATTATTAGAATTTCTATAAGCTTTTATGTGTTTTTCAATTTTTAGTGGTTTTTAGTAATGAAAAATAGCCAAAATTGGTAGAAAATCAAACCTGCAAAAGGGATAGTAGACAATATTTTTTGTAATTTTTAGACACTATTTAATATTTTTTTGTGATTTTTAAAGTTAGACAGTGGCAAAATTAAAGATTTTTGACTTTTTAAAATAACAAATGAAAACAAAAATGTCCTAAAAAATCCTCGAAAATTTTACACTATGGCAGGAGCCATGTGTCCAATTTTCGTTGGATTTGGAGGTGTTTTGCTATTTTGTTCAAAAATAAAGAAGGGGCATTGTGCACAGGGACTAAAGTGCAAATACCCAAGAGTCTGGGGGGTCTGGTGCAATTTACCCAGCAAAACACGCGCCACGCACGTGCCTGGGGCACTCAGGGACCCAAATGCAATAAAAATAAGTCCTGAGGACTTATTGGTAACAGGTACCAAAAGTCCAGGGGCCTATTCGCAAAATACCCAAAATATCGCGCACATGTTGAAATAAATCACGCACAGGGGTATAAATGCAAATAAACTAAAACATTCATTCCATTGATAACAACCAGAAATACAGGGGCCTATCTTGCAAATAAACCAGAGGAACACGTGACGAAACACGTGTCATACAATGCACAGGGGCATAAATGCAAGGAAAATGAAGTACGGGGTCCTCTAAGCAAATAACCCTAAAACTAAACAACTAAATTCAATATTTACAGGACTAAAACGAAATAAAAGAAAAGACAGGGCCTAAGGGTAAATTACCCTTTATTAAGGTGAACCGCTGGATGCGCGCCACGTGGAGGATCTGAAGGTGGCGAACGATGGGCGCTCCAGATCTTCCCTCCTCAGATCGAACGGTGGTGGTTGCTCCGAAGATGAACGGCTCTGATGAAGACTGGAGCGAGAGGGGCTATCGAACGGCGACGGAGGATGTTGGATGAGCAGGTCGCCGGCAAGACTCGCCGGCCTCGGGCGTGCGCTAGGCTCCTCCTGGGAGCACTCCGAAGGTCGGAGAAGAGACGTGGAGTGCTCCCGCGTCTGGTGGTGGGCTCCGATGATCCAGCCGAGCTCCGAGGAGCTCGGGCGAGGTCGGCGGAGATGAGCCTCCTGGCTGGATGACTAAGGGCCTCAGATGGCCTTCGTTTGACCTGCAAAGCAAACCAGAAGACTCGCGGGTCGAGGGCAAACTGCCTCGACCCGGTTAGGCGAGGTGACGGTGGCTCGTGAGTCGAAATGGCGAGCTCCGGCGAAGGGGGTGGACGGAGGAGATCGACTCCCAGCTCCTGTGCGAGCTGGGTTGGATGGAGGGGTGAAGAAGGTGCGTCGCAGGGAGGCGGATGCGTTGGACGATTCCGATGATCGAACGGAGTGAGGGGATGGTCGGAATCAACTAGAGACGGCGACGATACAAATTGGGCGTAAACGGAAATCGAAGAAAGATAAGGACCTACAAGGTTACCTGGGTGGTCGAAGAGATTGGGGAGGAGCTGGGGAAGCTCCTGGTCGTCGCCTCGAGGAGCGTCTCCCTCCGAGGCTCAAGCTCCAGCTGATGGCGGAGCGACGGCGGCGTAGCTCGCAGGATTGATGGTCTCGCCCTCCTTCCTCGCTGCGACACCACGGGGGACAAGCTGTCACTCTCGCCGATGTGATGGAGGTCACTGGGAGTGGAACGAAGGAGCCAAAGATGGTGAAATGAGGTAGCGGAGCAACGGCTAAATATGGATGCGGGTCCGGCTAGACGAGGTCGGGTAGGGTGTGGAGGCGCGTGGATCCCGATGTGGATACCCCGACGAGGGTGTCGGATGTGGCAGGAGTGAAACGGACCCGGGGTTTAGGTGGGATTCAATCGGGTTTAGGCGCTAGAAATTAGGGAAGTCGGGTCGGGCGCTTAAATCCGCAGGAGGTGGTCCTGGGGGGGGTTGTTGACCGGGCGGTCAACAATCCCCTGGGCCCAATAGAAACAGGCCACGTGGCTGGATTTTGAAGTTAAAATTAAGGGTAGCTAGGGGCCGATTTAGCAAAAACTCAAAACATGAAATATTTTTATTTATTTTTTTCTATTTTTTAGTGATTTTTAATAATTTTTTCGAAATAAAATGAGGTATTTACATTATATAGCTATATATAGGTATATGTACACTATTAGGGTTTTTAATTTTTGATTTTTAATTATTAATTTTATGCAATTTTATTCCCATTTTATATTTTATTTATTTTCATTATAAAATAAGGAATAAAAAGATATTTTTATTTTATTTTTATTATTTATATACATAGGTAAAATAAATACATATATACATTTATATACATGGTATATTTACAATATATTTTTGTATTTTTTTTAATTTTGTTATTTTTATTTTTTTGTTTTTGTTTTAATTCTTTTTATTTTATTTATTTACATTATAACACATAGAATATTTACAAATATTTTGGAAATTAATTTTATTTATTTACAAGGTTAAATAAATATGTAGGTGAGTCTATGTACAATGTGAAAGTGATAATTTTGTTCTTTTTGATTTTTCTATTTTTATCTTTTGTTTTTATACTTATAAATATAGACACATATTTACAAGCATATTTTTGGTGAGGAAAATACCTTTATTTTATTTACATAAATATTTACACACATGAGCCCCTATCTCCCTCTACTTTGGCTTTTATGCGGTCAGGCCCATGCTGAGCCCTCCCTTGGGTTAGGTTGCTCAATATTTATTCTAAATATTTCCCTCTTTTTCTTTTTAATCTTTATTCTTTTATTTTTGCACAAAAACATGCTAATTATAGGTTTTTACACAATGCATGCTTTTGGTAATTATTTCTATTTACACATATCTACATGTATTTGCAAAGGTTTTTGTAGCTAAAATATAAGAATAAAGAGTGATGAATGGGTATTCATCACCCCCCTATACTTAACTTTGCTAGTCCCTTAGCAAAAACTTATTTGAAAAAGAAGTGAAAAAGAAAGAAAGAAAGAAAAAGAAAAAGAGAATGTACATGGATCAAGGCTGATTATTAAACTTGCCTTCATTAAATTAAGGTATGGAGCTCGATCAGATCTTTGGATTATTAGTTTGTCGGAACCTTATTTGGACTCAAGTCTAAAACTCAACAGCCTCTAAGTTCCACTAATCTATAATCAAGACTCCTCAATGCTCCAGGTCAGAGCAAGTCATCAATCACAAATCCTGAAGACCATGAATCTTTTCTTGTCATGTGAATGTGAGGTCTAATCTCTCCACCTCAGAAATGGCAACTTGACAACCCTCCCCCAACAAGGTAACTCTATGACCTCAATCTGGCCACTCTTTCCTCGAGGAGCGGGGTATTCCCTTCTAAGTTCAAGTTCAACCGGCTCAAGAAGAGGAGGAAGAAGAGAATGGGTCAAGGCCAGTGTAGCCAAGTACCCTTGGGAGCTTGACCAGTGTAGCCAAGTCTCCCTGCTGCAAGCTACATCAAGTGGATCATGAAACCAAGCTTTGCTTATTGCACTCTATATACATAATCCGGTGGGATTATCATTTTCTATCAGACCCACCACTTTTTTTTGGAGTTATTTTCTTTTTCCACATTTTTTTTCAAGTGCATCTGTACAACATATACATGTGCAGCATATATACAAGGAGTTTTTCCTCTTGAGCCAGTAGACTATCCCTCTTTTGAAGCTTTATTGCAACCCACAACTCCCGTCTTTAGACTTCATGGCAACCAGACCAAGTTGAGACGCACTTCCTTCACTAAAAGAAGAAGAGAGGTTCCGCCTAGAAGTACTACCCTCATATGCTACCCCAAGTCAAGGAAGACTGCCTCCTCACCACCTCATCCGTGGAGAGCTCGGTGCATAGTGCTGGTGTCCAAGTAAAGCCATAAATCTGTATGAGTCATGTGTTGTTGTTAAGTGCTCTACTTAGGCTCATTGAGATGACATGTGATCATAGCCTAGTGGACTCAAAGAATTAAGTCACCATGGACCTGAAAAGCCTTAAACCTAAGCCCTATAAGGTTCCTCTTAGAAGTTAGGTGGATTAAGATCTTAATCAAGCTCCATTCCTCAATTTGATTCCAGGCTAGTTTAAATGTAAACTATCATCCAGAAAAACTATATACATATGTACAAAAGATGCTTATTTACACAGATTTTACAAACATGCAAAATTTTTGAAAAATGTTTTGAAATCATGAATGGATGATGCATGAAGTGCAAGTTTTGCAAAAAGATATTTACACACATTTACACAAGATTTTTGCAAACTTTTGATTTTCAAAACATTTTGGAAAAATTTTGTACTATATACATAATTTTCATAAGAAAATATTTACACAAGCTTTACACAAAAGATTTTTGAAATCATTTTTATGAAAATAATTTGTACACTAGCTATTTATGTGCAAATAAAATAATGTTTATGTACATGAAAAATTTTTAATTTTTGTGATTTTTAGCCATTTTATTTATTAACACACTCACACAAAGTACGAGTTATGGCTAAAGTATATATGAAATATATACACACCCCCCTATACTTAGCTCGAACGATGTCCTCAGAGTCAAGAGCGATGAAGAAGACATAACTCGTGCTAGGTATAGGGAAGTGAAAAGAAAGGCTATATACAAAGAAGAAGAATGAAATAGAAAAGTCAAGAGTGTCTCAGGTCTTCCCCCTATACTTAGGATTAAATAATCCTAAGTATAGCAGGCTGTACACTAAGGGAAAACCGAGTGGAGAATGTATAGGGTCTACCCCCCCTATACTTAGGGTAAGATATCCCTAAGTATAGGCAGCAAAAACAGGGGTAGGCAGAAACAGAAGGAATACTCAAAAGGTCTCACATCCCCCCTATACTTAGGGTAAAGTGCTCCCTAAGTATAACATAATCACAAGATGAAGAAAGGGATGTGGGACTAAAGAATGTAGTGATATGGACATCTGGATATATACAAGGCGGAAGATCAGTGAAACTCAGGCGTGAGATGCATTAGATGTGAGTCAAAGACCACATCTCACGCAAAATGAATAGGGGCAAGATTAGCGACCCACGGCTCATGATCTAGAAATGGCTTGAGCCGCTGGCCGTTCACTCGAAAGGTACTCTCAGAAGACAACTCGGATATATCAATGCTACCGTTGTCGTGTACCTTTCTGACCAAATAGGGTCCCTTCCATTTGCTCTGTAGCTTCCCTGGAAATAGACGTAGCCTCGCATCAAACAGCCATACTCTCTGTCCAATCTCAAAATTCTTGTGGCTGATATGAGAATCATGCCACTCCTTCACTTTCTCCTTATAATGTAGGCTGTTTGAGAAAGCTGTATCTCTAAGCTCCTCCAGGGCGGCTAACTCTGCCCTCCTCTGGTCTCCCATACCATCTGGATCCATAAGAATATCTGTAACTGCCCAAAGTGACTTGTGCCTCAGCTCAACAGGTAAATGGCATGGCTTGCCATAAACGAGGCGAAAGGGAGATGTGCCCAACGGTGTCTTGAAAGACGTCCTATGCCCATAAGACTGAGTCCAAAAGCTGTGACCAATCCTTTCGGTCAGGGCGGACGACTTTCTGCACTATAGTCTTGATCTCCCTATTCGGTACCTCGGCTAGACCATTCGTCTGTGGATGGTAAGGTGTAGCAACACGATGGTCTATACCGAACTCGCTAGCAAGGGCCTTCACCTGGTCGTTGATGAAATGAGACCCCCCATCAGAAATCAGAACTCGTGGAACCCCGAACAGCGTGATGATGTGCTTCCTCAAAAATTTGCAAACTGTCCTCGCATCAGCGGCTCGGGCGGGGATAGCCTCCACCCACGACTAACATAATCTACGGCCAATAGAATGTACTCAAATCCCTAACTCTTAGGGAATGGACCCATGAAATCGATGCCCCATGCATCAAAAACCTCACAGAAATGAATGGGCTGCATCGACATCATATCACGTTGTCCACAAGTGCCCATCCTCTGACAGTCAGTACACCTCTTCACGAACTCATCTGAGTCCTTGAAGAGGGTAGGCCACCACAAGCCATATTGGAGCACTTTCTGTGCCGTTCTCCTCCCAGAATGATGTCCTCCTGCCTCAAGCTTGTGGCAGTAAGTGAGGACGCTATGGTATTCCTCCTGAGGAATACACCGACGCCAGACGCTATCCCCTCCTTCGTGGTAAAGGATGGGATCCTCCCAGTGGTAGGACTTGGCCTTCGCAAGGAAGGTCTCAAGCCTCTGCCTGGGCCAATCTTGTGGGACTTTCCCAGCAACGAGAAAGTTCATAATATCGGCGTACCACGGGAGTGAGGCGATAGCAAGGATCGCCTCATCTAGGAAGGTATCTCGAATGGGGTCAATCTGCTCAGACTCCTCAGGCTGCTCTAAACGGGAGAGATGATCCGCCACCACATTCTTGACTCCAGGCTTATCCTTGATCTCAATGTCGAACTCCTGGAGTAGAAGGATCCATCTAGTAAGTCTGGCCTTGGCATCCTTCTTTGCCATGAGGTACCTGATGGCGGTGTGATCTGTGTACAAAGTCACTCTAGATCCAATGATATAAGATCGGAACTTATCTAGGGCGAAAACTATGGCTAGCATCTCCTTCTCTGTAACCGTGTAATTCCGCTGGGCGGAATCCAATGTGCGGCTAGCATAGTGAATAGCAAATGGAACTCCATCCCTCCTCTGTCCCAGCACTACCCCTACGGCAAAATCGGAGGCATCCGTCATGATCTCGAATGGGAGAGACCAATCAGGCGGCTGGAGGACAGGAGCCTCAATCACACACTGCTGGAGAGTCGCGAAGGACGAAAGACACTTGTCATCGACAAGGAACTCGGTGTCTTTCGTCAAGAGGTCAGTCAACGGCCGGGCAATCCTGCTGAAATCCTGAATAAATCTCCTATAAAATCCAACGTGCCCCAGAAATGACCGTAGCTGCCTCAAATTGGACGGCGGTGCGAGTTTTCTAATGACATCAACCTTGGCCGGATCAACCTCCATGCCCCTGTTGGAGATGATGTGGCCAAGCACCATCCCTTGAGTCACCATGAAGTGACTCTTCTCCCAAGATAGAACCAAATGGAACTCAATACATCGTTGGAGTACTCGGTCTAGGCACTCAAGACAGGAGTCGAATCCATCGCCGTAGACCGAGAAATCGTCCATGAAGACCTCCAAACACTCCCCTACCATGTCCGAGAAGATCGACAGCATGCACCTCTGAAAAGTTGCAGGGGCGTTGCATAGCCCAAATGGCATGCGTCGAAAGGCATATGTACCAAAGGGACAGGTAAAGGTGGTCTTCTCCTGATCCTCAGGAGCGATGGCCACCTGGTTGTAGCCCGAGTACCCATCCAGGAAGCAATAATGGCTCTTCCCTGCCAGTCTCTCAATGATCTGGTCAATAAAAGGCAGGGGGAAATGGTCCTTCTTGGTAGCCTGGTTGAGTCTCCTGTAGTCAACACAGACCCTCCAAGAGGTGGGTACTCGTGTAGCAATCTCCTCTCCTGACTCACTGATCACAGTCGTGATGCCCGTCTTCTTGGGCACCACATGCAAGGGGCTGACCCACTTGGAGTCGGAAATGGGATAAATAAAATCTGCACTCCACCATTTTGATATTTCCTTCATCACGACCTCTCTCAGGTTGGGGTTCAGTCGCCGCTGGAACTCACGCGACGGCTTCGCCCCCTCCTCGAGATAGATATGGTGGGAGCATACTGATGGACTAATCCCATGGAGATCTGCTACGCTCCATCCGATTGCCTTGCGGTTCTTTTCAAGAACCCCCATCAAACAGGATTCCTGCTCTCCAGTCAGATCGGCGGAGATGATGACTGGGTACATCTCAGGCTCGCCCGCAAGGAATCGATACTTCAGTGAAGTAGGGAGCGGCTTCAGCTCTGGATAGTTGGGTGCTGGCAAATCTGGCCTCGGAAGAAGATGTGTCAATGCTGCTAAGTCTGCCAAATCTGCCTGGGAGAAAGAAATTGAACTCTCACAAACTGGATCTGGAGGAGGCTGCTCAACTGTACTGTCCCTGATCTGCTCTGCATCTGCCTCCTCCTCATCTGTCGGCTCAGGTGGACTCAGGTCTGGCATCTGATCATCGCAATCTGCCCAATCAGACTCTGAATCCGAGGGATCTGTATCAAACAAGGTGGCATCAGCACCACCATCACTGAAAACCGTGTCGCGGTCAAGAACCGGCTCTGCTGCCTCTGTGGTATCCTGGACCAGGGCTGTGCTCTCTAGACTCTCCTCTGCTATCATCTCGGCATCAACTGTATCTGAAAATGAGAGGATGGCCTGTGCTGCAGGATCTGCCCATGCTGCCTCATCGTCTGTGATCACAAAATCACAGTCCTGGTGGATGTCTGGCTCGGCGTCTGTCAGCTGCTCTGAATCTGTGCTAGCCTCTGAGCGTGCTCTCTCTCTGGCCCTGTAGTCCTCGACCGTCTCTATTTGTATACTCTCGCCCTTGACGTGAAAGTATACCTTCCCGCTTTCATGATCAGTCACCACCTTGGCTGTGGCCAAGAACGGACGACCAAGGATGATGGGGGTATCAGCCACTGAATCAGGGATCTCCATGTCCAACACTACGAAGTCCACGGGGAATTTCAGGCCCTGAATCGTGACGACAACGTCTCGCAACAACCCCTTCGGCCTCTTGACAGATTGATCAGCAAACTGAAGGACTGTCCTGCTCTGTCTAAGAGTGCCCAACTCGAAGCGGTTGAGAAGGGCTGCCGGAAGGAGGTTGATCGACGATCCACTATCCAATAGAGTCCGGTCGAACCTCTGCTCACTAATCTGACATCTGACATACGGGGCCCCTGAATCTGGCCTCTTGGCCGGCAGACGGTTCTGGATCGCGAAACACGTGGCTTTCGTCAGCACATGAATATCTGAAGTGTGGTTCCTCCTCCTCCTCCTGACTGTGGTCCTGTCTCTCAAAGATCGCTGAAGAAGGGGGATGTGCTGCAAAGCCTCCTGGAGGGTCAGCTGGATGTGAAATCTGTCGATCATGCTCTGGCTGAATTCCTCCTGCTCTCTCTTTTTTGGGTCTTTTTCTTTTTTCTTCCCCTTCCCCATCTGAAGGGCTCTAGGGAAGGGGATCACAGGGTCCTTCGCAGATGAAGGACTAGGAAAAGGCCTAGACGACTCGACGGCCGGATCCGCACATACATCAAGCACCACAGTGGGACTAGAAGAAACTAAAGCTTTTCCTTTATTCAAAACAGTGTTATGAGATACATGAGAATGAGGAAAAACATCTGATCTCTCTACACAAACACCGGTGGCCTCAGTACCACCACGGGCTGGCTCTGCTACTGGACGTATCGCGGCCTCAGTACCGCGGGCTGGCTCGGCTACTCTGGTGGCATCAGCACCACCTCCTCGAACTGGTGAAGCGGCAGCCTCAGTATCGCCGGTGGAATCAGCATCCTTGGTGGCATCAGTACCACTGTCATCATCGTGTGCGGACTCAGTACCGCTCTCCTCCTCCCCATCTGGCGCCCTGGGTGGATCCTCGAGTCGTCGCTCAGATGAGGCGCCGCCTGCTGGTGCTCTACCGCTCCTAAGTGTAACAAAATCAGCATCAAATAGATCCGAAGACATATCATCAAATGGATCACTAGGAGTGGCATGCTCAGTGGAAACTATCTGCTCAGATTTCCTCTTCAGGTTGTTCGGATTCAGCTCTATCTGTGCACGAATGGCGGCCTTCCCTCTCACAAGGTCCCGCATCTCCTGGCGGAACTCGTCCATCTCCCGTCTGAAGGTAGCCTGCTGGTCCGTGAGGAGGCGGGCTATGTCATCCAAGGCGGGGCTCTCATGGGAGCCCGACGGGTAGCCTCTCTGGTGCTGAGGCGGCTGGAACTGGTGCTGCTGATAAGAGGGGTAGGAGGAAGGATGCTGCTGCTGGTGTGGTGGGTGAGCCTGCTGCTCACGTCTCCAAGACTGTCCCTGCTGCTGATAGGGACGAGGAACGAAGGACGACTGCTGATATGGCTGGTGGGCTGGGGGCTGCTGCTGCGGCTGGTGATCTCTCTGCTGACCATACTGCCCTCCCTGACCGGATGACTGCTGCTGGGGCTGGGTACCTCCACTCCCTCACCTGAATCCGGGATGGTCTCGTCGGATCCCAGGCTGGGGGCGGTCATACCAAATCCCGTTGACATCCATCAACGGCTCTGCATCGTATGGGGCTGGCGAGAGTACTGCCAGAGGCTGATCCGGCTGGTATACCACCATCTGCATGTCTGGAGATGGTGGGGACTGGTAGGAAGGCTGCTGCTGCTGGTACGGCTCCGCCTGTACAAGGTGAACCTGTCTAGGCTGCTGAAAGGAGCTGGAGCGCTGGGATGAGCTGCTGCTGCCGCCGGTGTCACCTCGCGACTGAAGACGGGGCTGTGAAGCCGTCTGTGCCTCCTGGAGACACATGAGCTGGGTCTTCATGTCGCTCAGAGTTTGTGCCATCTGCTCCATCTGCGTGATGCTCTGGCACTGCTTCTTCTCGATCAGCTCCATCCGGTCCAACTTTTCGCTGATGATGCCCATATCCGCAGCGGACGACTCTGCCTGTGCTGCTGCAACTGCGGATGAACAGGATGGACCGGCATCGACCCGTGCTATCCTCTGGTACTGCACGGGTCCTGGCTGCTGCTGGGATCTCCCCTGAGTGTACAACCGGGTCTGGGACATCACCATATAATTCTCGGCCATCTCCTCGTAGATGGCCCAGACTTGGTCGTGGTCCTTGGAGAAGTAGGACCCGCCGCAAGAAGCATTCACCAGGCCCTGGAGCTCTGGTGTCAACCCGCTGAAGAAGCTCTGAACAAGGTTCGGCTTCGAGATGTCGTGGTGCGGGCATCGGTCTGTGAGCTCTCGGAACCTCTCCCATGCCTCGTGGAATTGCTCGTTGGGGAGCATGGAGAAGTTGCTGATTAGGGCCCTCGCTGCATTCGTCCGCCCGAGTGGATAGTACTTATTCAAGTACTCGGTGCGGAGCTGCTCCCAGGTGTAGACAAACTTCCCCAAATGCTTCAGCCAGGTGGCTGCTCTGTCTGCTAGGGAGAAGGAGAAGGCGATCATCCTGATCGTGTCCTGGTCCACCTGACGTTCGTGGACAGTGCTGCATATCATCAAGAACTCCTGGAGGTGGTGATGGGGCTCCTCTGTCGCGAGTCCATGGAAGCGGGGGAGTAGCTGCAAAGTGTTCAGGGGGAACTTGAAGTCCCCCAAGATCGCTGGAAGTACTACCTAGTGGTGCGTTAGCGTCGATCTGGGCTTGTGTAACTCCCGCATCGGTCTCGGTGGTCCTCCGGCCGCGGCTGCGGTGGCTGCCGCTGCTGCGGCGGTTGCTGCTGCGGCTGCATCCGCATCATCTGGGATCCTCGGTCCCTCTCTCCTCTGCTCTCGCTCTGCTCTCATCTGCTCCATCTCTCTCCTCATGTCGATCATGAATGCTTCCTGATCCCTCAGCTGCTGCTGGACGGTCTCTAACGAGGCAATCAGGGTGGAGTTGATCGCTCCCTGATCCAATACGAAGTGCTCAGGCTGACGGGAGCGATCCTCTGAACTACCAGCCATACCATCTGCAAAATCAAATGAGCCCAATTCAGGTGCTGTCAAATCTACTAATCTCTCCTCGGGCTCATGTCGCTCAGGTCTGAAAGAAAGGGGGTCGAGGGGGAACAGGGCGGAATCGTACTCGGGCTCGGAGAGCTGGTCTTCGCTCTCGCGGGCCAACCTAGATGATCGGGTAGACGTGCCTGAAAGCGGTGTAGCCAGAGGCTGCCTAAGAGAGCGTCTACCCATCATCTTGATCTGGCGAGTAGTGCGGATGAGATCTGGAGAAACTATGATCAGAATGCAAACCCCCGGTTCACCAACGCAACGCGAGCTGAAGACCATGAAAGTTCGGTCAAATTATCTTGTCAATTTTATTAGGTGAACACACAAGATATCAGAGCGCTTACGTGACCTGTTAGGATATTCGATGCTACCCCAACCGACTGGCCCGCACGGAGAAGTCGGTAATCAGTCGGGAATAACACCGGAGGGCTCTACCTAGGGTGCGGATCACTCTCTCGCGCATCCAAACCATACAATGAGGGGGTTGCTCTCCCCAAGACAAATTTTTATGGTGAGTGTCTTTTAGGGTCAATAGTCTTATCCAGTCCCAATTTTATGATTTCTCTTTTTAATATTTTTCAAATAGAAAACAACGGCCTAACGAATTTTTCGGTTCTCCTGGTTATTAAGTCCAAAACAGGGGGGAGAAGACGAAAAAGCCGATGCACGATGAAATCAATGATGCATGCTGAGTCAGAAATGCGTACCTTGCCTCCAGCACTCTACATGCAAGTGATCCGCACAGAATTTAAAGACAGGAAAGTAAACTACCCTAAATGATGCAGCGGGAAAAACCGAGTCCTAGATGAGCAATTTCTACTCGCAGCACCGTCTAATCGGTAACCGACCTCCAAGCCAAAGTGTCCGGTCTTGGCCCACCCCTCCTCTGCCCGACAAATCGGGGGTAGGAGAAAGCGCTTTACAGGGTGAGCTGCGGCACGTAGGTTACGAAGGAGATGAGTCGATTATTTTTATTAGTTGATTATTAGTGAGTCTAATTAGCGCACTATAGGAACAGGCAAATAGTTAAGTGTGGGGACCCTACTAATTACGGCACAAGCAAGAGAAATTCCTAAAGCTAGGGGCTCGATGAAAACCGCGTAAACACCGGAAAAGGCAGAAAAAATAAAAAGAAAACAAAACCGCGTAAAAAGCCGCGAAGAAGCCTAAGGGTCCCCCAAGCACACCGGTGCTCGGCGAAACAGACCCTCTAAGTCCAAGAGTCCACAAGTCCAGTCTGAGTCCCTGTATTATTACAATAATAATAATAATAATGAAACCTAATCTAACCTCACCCACTCAACTCTCTCTCGCTCTCTCCTGTGGCTCCGTAAAGAAGAGAGGCGCCTCTAAGTCCTGTAGTTGCGTCGGCTCCTCGAAAGTCGCCTCCGCGGTCCTCGGGCCCTCACAAGAGATAGAGACAAGTGGTCAGTCCGAAATAATCAAATAATAATAAGGAAAAATAAGTAAAAATAAAAATGAGGGTATATATGCAAAAATGCAAAATAAAATAAACACTCAAAAGAAAACAAAAATAAAAAACAAAAGAAAAGAAAATAGAGCAAAATAAAACCAAAATAAAATATGGACAAAAGCCGCAAAAAAGCCGCGAGCTCTGAAAGAGCCGCGAAAAGCCACGAAAATAAAAATGAAAATAAAAACAAAACTACTAAGCCGTGCTCCCCGGCAACGGTGCCATTCTGATGAGCGATCTGAACAACTAAGGTAAAGGTAAAAAAATGGTCGTTGCGACCTCGGTCACTCAGATGCACTCAATCAAGAAAAATGAACCACTAATAGAGATAAAACAGATAAAACACAAAATAATGGTCCTGCTATTGGATTAACGTGGTATAGCGACCATGGTCGAACTCAAGGAGCACGGGTTGGCCTCTCGGCATACGAAGTAGTAAAAAGGAATAAAATAAAAAAAGAAAATATTTTTAGTGGTTTTTAATTATTTTATATTTTTTTGGATTTTTAGTTAATTAAGGAAATAAGAAAAACAAATAAACACACACTTCAACAATTTATTTAAAGCACTAAAAATCACCCAAAAATTCAAACAAAAATATTTTTATATGTTTTATAATTTTTAGTGTTTTTGTGAATTTTTGAGAATTTTCTGATATTTATTTAATTTTCTAAAAATCAAACAGTGACTGAAGTAAATGGTACTGTCCAGCCGAGCCAAAAAGGCCTAGATAAAATATCTAAAGCCCCAAAATGGCTGGGAGGTAATTTTCCTGTAAAGAAGACAAAATGAGGAAAATTTAGGCACCAATTTTATTGTTTTTGGGTTTTTGGTTTAATTATTAGAACTTTTATAAGCTTTTATGTGTTTTTCAATTTTTAGTGGTTTTTAGTAATGAAAAATAGCCAAAATTGGCTAGAAAATCAAACACAGCAAAAGGGACAGTAGACAATTTTTTTGTAATTTTCAGACACTATTTAATATTTTTTTTGTGATTTTTAAAGTTAGACAGTGGCAAAATTAAAGGTTTTTAATTTTTTAAAAATAACAAATGAAAACAAAAATGTCCTAAAAAATCCTAGAAAATTTTACACCATGGCAGGAGCCATGTATCCAATTTTCGTTGGATTTGGAGGTGTTTTGCTATTTTGTTCAAAAATAAAGAAGGGGCACTGTGCAAAGGGACTAAAGTGCAAATACCCAAGAGTCTGGGGGGTCTGGTGCAATTTACCCAGCAAAACACGCACCACGCGCGTGCCTGGGGCACTCAGGGACCCAAATGCAATAAAAATAAATCCCGATGACTTATTGGTAACAGGTACCAAAAGTCCAGGGGCCTATTCGCAAAATACCCAAAATATCACGCACATGTTGAAATAAATCACGCACAGGGGTATAAATGCAAATAAACTAAAACATTCATTCCATTGAAAACAACCAGAACTACATGGGCCTATCTTGCAAATAAACCAGAGGAGCACGTGACGAAGCACGTGTCATACAACGTACAGGGGCATAAATGTAAGGAAAATAAAGTACGGGGTCCTCTATGCAAATAACCCTAAAACTAAACAACTAAATTCAATATTTACAGGATTAAAATGAAATAAAAGAAAAGACAAGGCCTAAGGGTAAATTACCCTTTATTAAGGTGAACCGCTAGATGCGCGCCACGTGGAGGATCTGAAGGTGGCGAACGATGGGCGCTCCAGATCTTCCCTCCTCAGATCGAACGGTGGTGGTTGCTCCGAAGATGAACGGCTCTGATGAAGACTGGAGCAAGAGGGGCTATCGAACGGCGACAGAGGATGCTGGATGAACAGGTCGCCGGCGAGACTCGTCGGCCTCGGGCGTGCGTTAGGATCCTCCTGGGAGCACTCTGAAGGTCGGAGAAGAGACGTGGAGTGCTCCCGCGTCTGGTAGTGGGCTCCGATGATCCAGCCGAGCTCCGAGGAGCTCGGGCGAGGTCGGCGGAGCTGAGCCTCCTGGCTGGATGACTAAGGGCCTCCGATGGCCTTCGTTTGACCTGCAAAGCGAACCAGAAGACTCGCGGGTCGAGGGCAAACTGCCTCGACCCAGTTAGGCGAGGTGACGGTGGCTCGTGAGTCGAAATGGCGAGCTCCAGCGAAGGGGGTGGACGGAGGAGCTCGACTCCAAGCTCCTGTGCGAGCTGGGTTGGATGGAGGGGTGAAGAAGGTGCGTCGCAGGGAGGCGGATGCATTGGACGATTCCGATGATCGAACGGAGTGAGGGGATGGTCGGAATCAACTAGAGACGGCGGCGATACAAATTGGGCGTAAACGGAAATCGAAGAAAGATAAGGACCTACAAGGTTACCTGGGTGGTCGAAGAGACTGGGGAGGAGCTGGGGAAGCTCCTGGTCGTCGCCTCGAGGAGCGTCTCCCTCCGAGGCTCAAGCTCCAGCTGATGGCGGAGCGACGGCGGCGTAGCTCGCCGGATCAATGGTCTCGCCCTCCTTCCTCGCTGCGACACCACGGGGGACAAGCTGTCACTCTCGCCGATGTGATGGAGGTCACTGGGAGTGGAACGAAGGAGCCAAAGATAGTGAAATGAGGTGGCGGAGTAACGGCTAAATATGGGTGCGGGTCCGGCTAGATGAGGTCGGGTAGGGCGTGGAGGCGCGCGGATCCCGATGTGGATACCCCGGCGAGGGTGTCGGATGTGGCAGGAGTGAAACGGACCCGGGGTTTAGGTGGGATTCAATCGGGTTTAGGCGCTAGAAATTAGGGAAGTCGGGTCGGGCGCTTAAATCCGCAGGAGGTGGTCCTGGGGGGGGTAGTTGACCGGGCGGTCAACAATCCCCAGGGCCCAATAGAAACATGCCACGTGACTGGATTTTGAAGTTAAAATTAAGGGTAGCTAGGGGCCGATTTAGCAAAAACTCAAAACATGAAATACTTTTATTTTATTTTTTTTCTATTTTTTTAGTGATTTTTAATAATTTTTTCGAAATAAAATTAGGTATTTACATTATATAGCTATATATTGGTATATGTACACTATTAGGGTTTTTAATTTTTGATTTTTAATTATTAATTTTATGCAATTTTATTCCCATTTTATATTTTATTTATTTTCATTATAAAATAAGGAATAAAAAGATATTTTTATTTTATTTTTATTATTTATATACATAGGTAAAATAAATACATATATACATTTATATACATGGTATATTTACAATATATTTTTGTATTTTTTTAATTTTGTTATTTTTTTTTGTTTTTGTTTTAATTGTTTTTATTTTATTTATTTACATTATAACACATAGAATATTTACAAAAATTTTGGAAATTAATTTTATTTATTTACAAGGTTAAATAAATATGTAGGTGAGTCTATGTACAATGTGAAAGTGATAATTTTTATAAATATAGACACATATTTACAAGCATATTTTTGGTGAGGAAAATACCTTTATTTTATTTACATAAATATTTACACACATGAGCCCCTATCTCCCTCTACTTTGGCTTTTATGCGGTCAGGCCCATGCTGAGCCCTCCCTTGGGTTAGATTGCTCAATATTTATTCTAAACATTTCCCTCTTTTTCTTTTTAATCTTTATTCTTTTATTTTTGCACAAAAACATGCTAATTATAGGTTTTTACACAGTGCATGCTTTTGGTAATTATTTCTATTTACACATATCTACATGTATTTGCAAAGGTTTTTGTAGCTAAAATATAAGAATAAAGAGTGATGAATGGGTATTCATCAGCGGGCACGACTGAAAGAACAGGAGGGAGCTCTCGCCGGAGCGAGCTTCCCCCACGAAGAACGCCGCCTCCGTCAGCCGCCGGGACTTCAAAAAGGGCTGGGGAGCATCCTTGGGCAACCAGCTGGAGTTCGGCGGCCTCAAAATGGCGTGATCAACGCCGGTAAGCCGCCGCGTCGAGGGAGGATAGAAGGTGCTCCAAGTACCTGCACCAGCAACAAAAACCGACCCCAAGGGGGGGTCTCTTCTCCTGGACCCTAAAAAAGAAAACGCACAGCACCAGCAGAAGGATCCAAGGAAAAAAAAAGAAAACGTGGTGATTGAGTGGTGATCGGCGTGAATGGGTGCTCCCCGGAGTAAACTCCGGCGAGGTGAAGCGGTAGAGATTGGATGGTCTTCGAGCGAAAGCTAAAGTATCTGGATGGTCCTACTACAACTGATAATGAAAAGAAGCAAGAAAAACGAACAAAACGCAGACCTCCAGCCCAGGAAGGGCGAGGGAAACCTCACGGCGGCGCGGTCGCCGGAGATGGGTTGGAGACGCGCCTCGGCCTCCGCTGCACCTCGACAAGGTGGGGGATCGACTCTCTGTCACCGAGGATCCACCAGCTAGCCCTTGGATGTCTCAGCACTGGCCGAAGATGGTTCAAGGGAAGAAGGAAAGTGAGGGGGGCTGTTTTGAATGTGGTTGCGGAGGTCCAAAGATCGAGACGCCAGGAGCGTCTGGATGGTCCATTCCCCGAGCAAACCATTGGGCGTGCATGGTGGCTTATCGAGGAGAAAAATTGGTGAAGACCGCATCATGAAACGGTGTAAGGATTGGCCCCCAAAAAGGGGCGAAAATCAAGAAAAATCTATTCTGACAACAGCCTCAGGGGGGGTCAGACAGTTGACCGGAGGTCAACTGTCAGACCAACCTGGTTGGTCCACGTGGACCAACTAGGAAAAAAAACCCTTTGTAAAATCAATAAAAAATAACAAATGATATTATTTTGATTAGGTTATAAAATAAAAAGGTTTTATAATTTTATAAATTATTTTATTCCGATTTTTAATTATTTTTATGATATATATTTTTACAAGTTGCTTTTATACCCCTATATAGGTATATTATCTATATATTGTATCCTTTTATTTTTATTTTGTATATTTTGATTTTATTATTTTTATTTATTATTTTATAAAATTATAAGATACTTTTATATACACAAATACATTTTTATTTTATTTTTCTGATTCATTTTGTCTATTTAATAAAATAGAAGTGTATTTTATATAGGTATAAGTATAGGTAGTATACCCATGTATCCTATTTACAAGTATTTTTATTTTTGTTTTTATTTAGGTTTTTATTCTTATTTTAATGTACATAATTATTATAAGTGATATTTACAACATTATAAAAATATAAAAATATAGAAATAATGAATAAATAATAAATTGAATATTTTAATCGGTACACTATACAATGAGGGTCCAAAAGTCAACTTTCAAACCGTAGCTCCGCCAAATGCGAAACCACCACCATTGGATAGATTATTTTATTCTATATACAATTAAAGGTGAGTATGCTGCATATGGAGTTTTCAGTTGTGAGATATGGGTCTGGGAAGTTGGGATTCTAGGTTCTTATTCAGACCATAACTTTTTATCTGTACATTCTTTTTCTGTGAAATCAATTTTGTATTTTTATTTATAATATTATCTACAACTTTCATGTACAAAATTTCTTTATTTGATGTGTAAAAAGTGGAACCAAAAATAGGTCCCAAAATGAATAAAGAATGAATTAATACATATAGGTATTTGACCCTTATCTCCCCCTACTTTATTCCTTGTCGACCTATTCATCAAGATGCCTAGGTCTCGGGGTTTCGGGTCATAAAATATTTACAATATTTTATTCTTTTTCTTTTCTTTTATTTATTCTATAATTTTGGCTTTAATTACAGTATTTTATACACTAATAGGATGCACATGCATGAATGCTAAGATGATGATTTTAAGGGTATTTACAGGTATTTGCTAGGGTTTTTGATGCCAAAATGATAGAATAAAGATGATGAAATGTGCATTCATCATTAAGTCAAAGAGTTGACATAGTGAGATTGAGATAACTAAGTCCTACATTCTAACTGTCACGATATGGGATTGCATCCTCTAACTGGAGACAGATGTGCTACTATATTTCTAAGTATGTATATTTGGCAGACCATAGGGTGATGACCTAATCAAGGTTTATACATTGGCGAGCTGGTGTACATATGAAGACATATGAGTAATATGATCTCTCAAAGAGATCATACAGATTCACTACTAAACCAGAAGAAATGAGCTCACTCATGAGATATTGGGATAAACCAAATTCCAACATTGGTCATCTTGTTTTAGAAACAAAGCATGATTTGAAGGCATGATATATGTTTTTGGAAAGCATATGATAGATACTTGTTTCCAATGATCGAATGAGAAACTTACCGATAAAACCAAGAAGGATACAATCCAAAATGGAAACAAAATTTCATGTTATCATAGTCTTCTAGTATGCAGGATGTACGGGTACTAGGAATACTCAAGGGTGTTGTGATCTTAATCGATTGTATAACCATGACCCTTCCATTCTAAGGGAGTGACGAACATGTTTGGATTTTAGTGACTCCACTCAATAGACTATTATGCAATCTTAGTCCAATGTTGGACATTGATATGGATATGATTCAGATGTAATGAGAAGATTGGATATTAAATTGACATGATCAGACATCTCCGAGAGGTCTTGGAGATCTGGATGTCAAATTAGATCTCACTGTCCAAGTCACTATACATGTTTTTATGGTCACCCTATTCTTATCTTCAAGTACTAGAGGAGAAGACACACTATTCTGAAAGAGTTCAAGAATTATTTCATTAGAGATAATATCTGAGCATTGGAAAAAATAAAGAGAAATAATGGTAATTAAATTAGATTTAATTATCATAAGTAATGTAAATGTGATTCGCATTATTTAGTCATGTGTGGAGATACATCATAGGCAATTAAATCAGATTTAATTATAATAGATAAAATTAATGTAGATAATACTATCCACAATAATTATTTATAATGTGGATATTGATATATAATATCCTAGATAGAATTAATTGTGAATATGATTCACAAATTTAATGTTAATATGAACTGGATTCACATTGAGCAACTAAATGTAAATACGATTTACATTTAGTATTGGATGGATGAACATGATTCATAATTGTTAATTATCCATTTGCAATTATCATAAATGATGTGAAAATTTTTTTATGATATTTTGTTGACAAAATAATTATATGAATAAAAATTTATTGTAGTAAGATTACATTAAAGGAGATTGGAGAGAGAAAGTCTCTCTCCAATCTCATGGTGGTTTATGTACCACAAATGAAGAAGGTGTCTATCTCATTTCCATATTTTTGGAAGGAATCTCTCTCCTTTCCTCTTTATTCATGAGAAAAATATTTATTTTGATATTAAGTTTTGAGGAACTAATTAATAATTGATTTATTAATTCTAAATTCTATTATATTCGAAGTGCATTACTATAATTTTTAATCCTAACCATTGATCATTATTAGGAGTGTGTCTCCACCATCCTTTATTTTATAAAAAGAGAGGCTAATCCTAGCTCTCTTAAATCAAATATTCATGCAATGATAGCATGAAACAATTCTTTCTCTCTCCCTCTCTCACCATATGTATACCCTCTCTAGCCCTTGTGGCCATCCATATAGGGTTCGTGGAGATTGTGATCATCGTCGCACCACCGTCGTTTTGCCGGAATGATTGCTCATGGGTCTTCATCTTCCTCGATGCCTCGTGATCTTAAAGAAGACATTGAATTTTGTGTGACAAAATTGGGGGATTCTTTTCCTGGATAATTGCCTTGGAATGTGTGAAGCACACATTTCATCCATGTATCCACAAGTTCTCTCTCGTTAGAATAGACATGAGACATGAGGCCTCTTCCTATAGAGGCTTTGAGATCGCAGTCACGCTTGACGATATAAATCTTATACTCATGTGATCATGATGAAATATCATGAGAATTGTTTCCATTATATGTGGTTTCATCGAAGATTTTTTAAATTCCATTGCTAGTATGACTTGTATGACAAGTCGTGTTTTTGTTGTATACAATCTGACTCTCACGCTTCCATGATGCATGAGACATTATCGTCTCCCTCCAAGTTATATCAGAGTCAGGTTCAAGGTCCTAGATGTGATCCGAAACCCTCGGGATGCAAGTCTATGAATATCAGGTTGCGGAAACATTATTTTTCCACATTTATGTGAATTTGAATCGATTTTGTGTATATATGATAGGACTATTATTTTGTCATGATATGAACAAATTTTGGGATACTAAATCATGTTTATAATGTTTGGACATGATCCCAAAATATTGGCCAAAGGTTGGAAACGATCGGACGTTGGTTCGGATATGGAAATTTCTCGCAATGTGTTGTTTTTTGCATGAATTTAGGATATGTAATTTAATAAATTTTAGATACTATTTTTCTTCCATGAAACATAAAACCCATTAATTTATCAATAATCAATCCAACAAACCACTCAAATTTATTTCACTTGATTTCGACTTTGTTTGCCATAGATGTGTGATATTTAGTGGGGTTGGGTCATAAGATGATTAGATTATCTCGATGACATTTTTTATTGCATCTTTATTAAAAATAAATCATAGAAATTATTAATTTACTCTGATTAGATGTTGTATCATTTTTAGTGAAATAATTGACAAATAACAACTTGATTGAATGATTGTTTCATGACAAAGCCCTAATTGAAAACTACTATAATTGTCGTTTAACAATATCCATGCAAAACAATTTGATTTCTTGATATGATTAGAAGCTTAGGAAAATTATAAATATTTTAAAATTACTAAATTTCTAAATGATTAGTATATAATATCATATAGGGTCGAATGATCGATAAAATCCGTTAGTAAAATTTGTATCAATTGTGTTGTTCCAAATTGGAAGGGTGATGGTGTCTAGGCTTGGATATGATAATGGGTTACTTAATTGGCACCCTACACTGCACGACAATAGAAGCAATACTTGTTAGCATAATATGTACAACCTAGCAAGATCCATTTCAACGAAGGGTGGCATGAGAAGTCTCTGCGTACTTTTAACATCTAAATTGGAATAAAATGTATGATCAATTAAAATTTGAATGGGATAAGGAGGATCATAAGATGACATTTGTGGTCTCCCGTCAAGAGGGAGGGTACCATCGCCATGGATTATATAGTGGAGACTCTTATGCGAAGTCATAGATCCAATATACAAGTACATATGGATCAAGCTCTATGCTTCTCGAAAGAGACATGCCATATGTGTAGTGACCCCAATATTGTTCCCATATAATTGATGTGACATTGGATTGCACATAGCGAGCGCTTTCTTGTTGACGATTTATTCAATTGACAAAGGGTCAACATCACCTTAGGAGTGCTGCCACTCGGGTGTCAAAGATCGAATTGGGAAGTGGAAGTTACACTTGCAACGATGAAAGAGTTCCCCCTTTCTTCACCCAAGTTACATTTTCTCATATTATTGGGGTGTGACAAAGGTGGAAAGGGAGATCCCAGATCTCGCTAGAGGTACTTAGGTTAGCATATCTCATGCTTTGAAAGTTAGAAAGGAAATGTACATTCAAGATAATAAAAAGTGGGACAACTTTGATTTAAAATAATATTAACCTTAACAAAAGTAAAATATGAATTTAGAAATTATCTTATCAGATAACCTTCACTAAACCTACTCAAATCTATACTTAATCATAACTAGTATCATGAATTGGATCCATGATCAAGATGTAGTACTTGTAGTTGGACACATAATGTATGTGGTTGCAATGTGTAAGTTTCCTCATAATGAGGAATGACAATTAATTATATTGTAGGACAATGACCAAGGGTTTGTGCATCTCTACAGTTTTGATCTCTCATCGAGTGTGCTTTGGAAGTAACATGTCAGTGATGATCGTAATTGTTAAGATCCTTCTAAAATCAAAGGAAATGTTTTGACAAACATATGTGCTCTCAATATTTAATCATGAATGACATGGTTTATTGTATTATGCAGAATGATGGCTTCATAGAAGGTGATGTACTCAAAATTTTTGAGCACTTGCCTGAACCGAAGCCTTTAAGAGTTAAGATTGGTGTGGATACTATGAGTGTCATCATTCTACTATCTTATTTAATTCCTTCATGAAGCTTATTTTTTTCATATTTTATGAAAGAGATGAAGCAAGCATAAATGTTGAAATACCCCCAAATTGAAGTCCATTTGAGGACATGTTCAATTTAAGAGATCCTTTAACTTAAGCAATTGTTGTTTATGGATCAATGAAGCGTAGTGAAAGCTTGGATCTTGACCCACAATAAGAAGAAGGAGAGTCAAAGAGTTGATTGTACTTTTGTGACTTCTACACCTATGACATCCAAAGAGTTGGATGATTGTCATTATTGCAACATGTCGATATACTGAAAGTATGACTATTTATACTATATAGAATCCTTAGAGAAGGACTCAGATATATATAGACATATCATACATCTTCATATCATCATTGAAATTGACCTATTTATTAGATAAGACTAAAGTATGATAATTGTATCTCATTCGTCTACTAATACTTGCAATTGGTTGCACATGTTTTAGAAGATAGAGAACTTGATCTTGATGTTCATAGTCATCCACATGGATTTTGAACAATTATTGCAACAACTACTATTGGATAAATAGACTACTTCATTCCAGTAGGAGAATCCTTAATATTAGAGAATGTCTCTATAACCTAGATGTTTGAAATGGTTCACTGTCTTGTTCTAAACTTATTAGAGTTAGATATATATATATATATATATACACACACATTTTGATATGTATATATACCTATTATAAAGAGTTATAATGGATATATTTCAGATGGTAATTGATGGAGTGGTTTTGCAACGATCTGCTAATCGAACAAGATCATCAAAAATTGATATAGTGACCAAGTGTCTCTCAATCAACAATTAACCCACAATCAGTGTAAGACAATGTGTGTGAGTAAAAAATTATTATAACTCTGATAAATGCATGTATAGGGCAAATAGTCAGAGTGGCGAATTCAGGGAAGCCAAACACGGATAGATAAAATAAGTATTAATTATTATTAATTAGTAGATAGTTTTGGATTTTTGTTATGCTTGTTTTTATTTCTTTTTTCTACTTTTTATATTTTTGTGAGTTTAAATTATATTCAAATTTTTATGATTTTTATGTTTTAAATTTTGCATTTTTTTAGTTCCTTGTTAACTTTGAAAACAATATAGATAATATATATACTATATAGATAATGTATAAAGCAAATGTTTTTGGTTTTTTAGTTAAGTCAAAATAAAGTCAAAAAAAGTCAAAATGTTTTTGGTTTTTTATATATTTCTTTATTTTTCGTAATATTTAGAAGTTTTTTTCCTAATTTTTATGTATTTTGAAAGTTGAAAATAAATCAAAATAATGAATATAATAAATCTAGAAGCTTGTTTAGGGTTTTGAAAATAGATATCAACGTAAAATAAAACCTAGATTAATTTTAATATATACTATATATCATGAAGAAAATTTAGAGACAGAAAACATAATTTTTGGAAGCAATGTCTTCTCTCTGTGTGTGACCATTGTCTGTGAGCTTTGCTTTGAAGGTCTTTACTGTCACAACAGGTTTCCTCTTTATCATGAAGATCCATTTACACCCAAAAGGTCTGACCCCTATAGGTGAATCCTCGATGGTACACACACGATAGTTTTGCATAAAGTCTACTTTAGAATTTATTACTAACATCCATCTCTCGATGTCATGATCCTTAAAAGCTTTACCATATGAAGTCTGATTATTGTCAGATTTCTCTGACACATGGAATCCATACCCTCTAGGTGATCTTACCATCTTCAAACTGATTTGAAGAGATATGAGTGTTTCATCTTTAATTATCCTTTTAGTGTCCAATTTTAGGAGCCTCATTATCCTCCTAGAACTCACCGAGTCTCTTTACCTCATTCTTACCTTGACTCTAGAGGAAGTCATCCTCTATTAATCATGTTCTTAGAGATGAAATCTTTTAAGAATCTTATGGTCTTAAAGTAGGTATCTAATACCATCCTTTTATATAAATAATGAAGTAGCACTCTCTAGTGCTAGATTCCAACTGACTTGCATCCATGTTTATGTCATGGACTAACAAACCCTAAATCCTCAAGTGTCAACACTGTGCTTGATCCCAAACCATATCTCACAAGGTTTTTTGGGTATGAATTCTCTAGGGATCTTATTATGAATATACCTTACAGTCTCTACTGCATATACCTGATAATTAAGTGGTATTTATGCTAATACTCATCATTGATCAGTTCATATCATAACATGATCTGGTTGTTGATGACAAGGATCTAACGAGGGTCTAAAAAATCTTCTAATGGGTGGAGAAGATATATGGTCGCTAAGGCGACCACTCACGAGATCCTAGATCGATCAACAATCAACCCATACAATGCATAGAAAAAGCAATGTAAACAAGTGCGAATCAAAATTTATTATAACCCTACAATAAAATGTGTATAGTGTACAAGTATGGTTGGGTGTCGAACACAGGGAGAACGAAGGATAGACAATAAAAATTGACTAAAAAAGATAACAAGTGTTTTTGGGTTTTTAATGGATTTTTGAAATTTTATGCATTTTTTATTATTTATTTTTTTTGGAATTTTTATTTTTACATTTTTCAGATTTTGCTTTTATAAATTTTATTTTCTTTTTATAATTTTCTAATTTTTAATTTCTCCTTTTTAATGAATATATATATAATGTAGGTGTATAATATAATTTAAGGTAAATATATTTATAAATAGGGATATAAATAACTGAAATTTCCAAAATAAAATATTTTTCCTTTTTTTAATATTTTTATATTATTTTTGTGATTTTTGGATTTTTTTGCTAATTTTTAGGTATTAATTGATATGATATGGCAAATAATGAATAGAATAAATAAGCCGAACTATTTTGGAAATTAAAAATAGCTTAATAGCTTCCAATTTTCCAAAACTATTTTTAGTATATAATATATTAAGTAAGCAAAACTTGAAAACATAAATGAATATTTTTGGATTTTTAAAGAATTTTTTTTAAATTTTACAAGGATTTTGGAGTTTTTTATATTTTAGTTTTTCTTTTTCTTTTTCTATTTTAGGGATTTTTATACGGGTAGTTGAAAATGGGATAATAAACAAAATAATTTTTTAGATTTTCTCAATAAGGTTTTATAATTTTTATATATTTTTCAATGTAAATAGGAATAAAATACAATATTTTTATATTTCTAAAAATAGTAAAATTAATTTAAATACCCGCCAAAAAGTATGTTTGATTTGTAATATTACTGGGTACTTAAATAATTATACTACAATTTTGGATGCAAGTTAATATTTTTAATAATGTAAATAAAACAAATAAAATTAAATTGCATGGTAGGGACGTAAACATAATTTATCAAAACATTTTCTTGTTTCCCGAACGCCTTAAAGAACCCTAAGGCAAAACATGCAAATGCCCAATGTATCTAAAGCATTATGTGTTAGTAGGGTTATAAATGTAATTGATAAAAAGTGGTAAGGCACATAAGCAATTTAACCAAAATAAGAACTCTAGATTTAGTATTTAATGGACCAAAAAGAAATACAATAACATGTAAGGGTTCCTCTACAAAACCCCCTCACCTTACGCGCACAGGCACATGAGGTGGCGTGGCGATGGCCAAATTATAAATTTTACAAAAATAAATACATTGCAGATGAATACATTGTAGATGAATGTTTTTATATTAAATACTAAATACAAAATTGTGGGGGTGAAAAGTACAAAATACCCCACTAAAGCGTAAGGCGATGGCGACGATTGAGTCACTTATACACGTGGCATCCCCTTAGCGCACGATGACGGTTCGTGGATGTCCAACTAGGATTAGATCCTAAAGAGGATCAACGGTTGAGGCTTGGGCATATCCAACAACTGATGCTCAATCTGGCAATGGGGCTTGATCTGACGACAGAGAGATGGCCAGGAAGAACAAGGAAGAATACCTATTCTTCCGAGCTTCAATCGGTTATAGCTACGCCATCAAGAACTTCCTCTTATTGCTGAGATGTTCTGGAACATACTCAGGGTGCTCTGCAGCTCCTAGAAGTCTTAAACGTGCCTGGGACCCATTGGTGGGGTCTTGGCTGCTCGAAGAAGAATGGGATTCCATGTGCCCTTCGTGCTGATATAAAATCGACCCAGTTGGGTCCTTATCCTCCTGGATCTGCAAGAGAAGCACACACAATAAAAAATGGAGGTTCCTGGGGTCTTATTTGGTGGAAATAAACGGAAGATGTGGCACGACAAAGTTCTCCATCGAGGGATGGCAGAAGAGAATTGATCGCCTGATCCAAAGAAGATCAGGTTGAGTGGATGTACCTGGGGTGTGGACCAATGGCAGGGGAGGAAGATGGAGCCTGATCGCAGTCGGAACTGGCTCTACGTGGTGATGGAATGATGGTCAGAGTTAAGCTCCGACTAACTACGAGAGCTAAATATCTAAGCTACTGCAAGTGATTAAAAGCTAAACTAAGGGCAGAAATGAAATACTGGAATAAAAAAACTACCAAGAAAACAGAGAAAAGGGCTCGAAGCTACCCGAAGGTAGGGGAGCCAAACCTCGCAGTGGCAGAGGTCACCAAAGGTGGATCAACCTCGATTCGGTGCTGCACACATGTGCCTAATCATCTTAGCAGCTCATGTTGTCACCACGGTTTGCTAGATGCGAAAGCATTTGGATTTTTGTGGCGGAAGATGGATCAAAATGGGGAAGAAGGTGGATGAGAGTATTTGTACATGCGAGGATTGGCTCGAGAAATGGGTCTGATTCAAAGGTTCTCAAATCGAAGTAATGATTTGGCATGAAAGGTCATCGATCGAGGTGGAAATTTGTAGAAGGAATTGACGTCAAATGGTGAAAGATGCTGATGGGAAATTCAAGGAAAACTGGTCAACTGCACTAGGCTACAGGACCTAGGGGTTAGATGGGGCCAGTTGATCGGTGGGTCAATCAAGGCCCACCTCTGATTGGTCCACATCGCCACATAAGGACAAAATCAAAATAAAAAGAGGAAATAAATAGAAATAAAATAGTAGACGATTTATTTAATTTTTGAATAAAACATAAAACATGTTTATTATTTTATGTAGTATTTTATTATGATTTTTATTTATTTTTATAGTTTAATTTATTATGGCTTACTTTTTACAAGTATAAATATATGTATTTTACCTATATAAGATGTATTTTATTTTTATTTTGTATTTTGAATTTTATTATTGTATACACATAATTTATATATTTATAACTCATTTAAATACACTTAAATATATTTTTGTTGTATTTTTCTGAAGTTAATTGCACACTTTAATAAATAGATGCCTTGATTATGTAGGTATGTGTATAAGTAATTCATTTACGTATTTTGTACAATATTTTGTTTTATTGTATGTTTTACTATTTTATTTTATTTTATTTTAATTATATACATGTACTATGAATATATTTAAAAAATATGAAAAATATAAGATTGTAAAAAAACAAAAAAAGAAGAAATAAAACGATTATTTTATTCAGGTATATTGTACAATAGGGGTCCAAAACCTAACTTTCGCATCTTAACTTTAAATTAAATGAAAACATTTCATTAAATAGACAATAAAAAGTTATATATAATTAAAGTTATTTTGATTGATTTTGATTTCATACTGAGAAGATACATGTCTGTGAAGTTGATATTTTGAAATTTATTTTCACTGTAGAAAGTACAATATGCATTATTTTTATGTGAAATAAATTTTGTATTTTTCTATGTATTTTTTCTACAACTTTCATGTCCAAAGTTTATTTATTTGATGTACAAATAATAAAGAATAAAATAGGTCCTAAAATATTAATTATTGTAGGACAAAAAATAGGATTTTATTGTGTTTTTGGCCCTTATCTCCCCCTACTTTATTCCTTATCGACCCAGTCATCATGATGCCTAAGTCTCAGTGTTTAGGGTCATTCAATCCATTTGGTATTTCATTTCTTTTATTTCCTTTATTCTTTTATTTTGTCTTTAAATATGTTATTTTATGAAATATTTACACAATAAATATTAATGGTAATTTATTCAAAATAATGATACATACATGCATTTGACTAGGGTTTAAAGGCCAAAATGAAAGAATAAAGGTGATGAAATGGAGATTCATCAATTGCATCTCCGTACAACTCCATTGATTTGATGTGTATTGGGAAAAGGGAGATAGGAACAATATTCCTTTCTCTATAAGGTATTCCTTTAATCTACGTAATGGGTACTAGTTACCTTGGTTAGATTGAATTTTATCTGTCTTCCTTCTAGCTTTGATTCTCAACCAAAAAAACTGTGAAATATTTGAATATTTCAAAGGTATCTAAAGTGTAAGGAAAAAAGAACCCCATGCCATGGATGATCATTAATAGATATCACATATCTTTAATGTTCATTTTGGTATAGAGGGTCTACATACATCAATATGTATGAGGTCTTGAATACCTTTGTATCTTACCAATTACCAGAGAAGGATGCCTTGGACATTATAATCAGAATACAATATTAACAAATATGTAAGTTGTGAGTTTTTAGATAATCTAAAGTTCTATTTCTAACTAGTTCGTTGATCTTATCAACAGACATATGTCAAAGTCATGATGCCAAATCATTGTCAAATGATCTTCATCCTCCTTTTGATCTTTTAAGGTTTAATTTACAGTATTATAAATGTTAATGAACCACTCATTAATATTCTAATATTGTAGAATCCTCCAATTGTTAGATTATCATCTGAAATATATCCATCATAACTCATTGTGATAGGTCTATCTCAGAATGTATATATCTATCTCTAACAAGTTTAGAAATAGACGATGTCATTCATCTAGGCCATAAAGACATTCGCTATGATTAAGTATTCTCCTACTTGAATGAAGTAATGTATCCAATGGTAGTTGTTGCAGCAATTACAACAAATCTCAGGTGGATGACTATGAATCTTAAGATCAAGTTTTCTGGTCCTCTAAAACATGTGCAACTAATTTCAAGTGTTTGTACCCAGACTTCAATTTTATCTAATAAGTAAGTCAATTTCAACGATGATAATAGATGTAGGATATGTCGAAGCAATATCTGAGTCCTTCTCTAAGGATTCTGATAGTTTGGATAGTTATAGTATAATTGCATAAGTTCATTGCAATATTGGCATTCATCCATCTCTTTAGATGTCATAGATGTGGATGTCAAATAAGTACATTCAACTCTTTGACTCTCCTTCCTTTTACGTGGGTCGGACCCATGCTTCCGTTGCGCTTCCTTTAGCGCATAAATAACCATTGATTAATATAAAGGACCTCTCTAATTTAACATATCCACAAAGGACTTCAATGTGAGATTATTTCAACATTTACTTACTTCATCCCATTCATACAATATGAATAATACGAAGTTTCATGAAGGACTTGAGCAGAGATAGTAGAGTGATGTTACTCATCATATCCACACCCATATCAACTCTTAAGACTTTGGTTCAGCTAGGTACTCAAACATTTTGAGTATATGGAGCCTCCATTCTGCATAATGCTGTGAACCATGTCATTCATGACACCTCCTTCGGTTTTAAAAGGATCTTGACAATTATGATTATCATCGAAATGTTACTTTCAAAGAAAACCCGATGAGAAATCAAGATTTTATAGACATACAAACCCTAGGTTATTGTCCTACTACCTATTTAATTGTCAAGTCTTATTATCATGAGGAAGCTTGCATATTGCCACCACATACATTATGTGTTCAACTGTAAGTACTACATCTTAATCATGGATGTAATCCATGATAGTGGTTATGATTGAGTATACATTTACCAATGAAGGTTATCTGGAATAAGATAATCTCTAAAAATATATTTATTTAGATTATGATTATTATAGTTTTAAATCAAAGTTATCTCACTTTTTATTACCTTGAAAATCTATTCCCTTTTGAACTTTCAAAGCATGTGGTATGCTAACCAAAGTACCTCAAGGGAGATCTGGGATCTCCCCTCTACCTTTGTCACACCCTAATAATAAAAGAAAATGTAACTCGGGTGAAGGTAGCATGAACTATTTCTACCTTGTAAGTCCAACTTGCACTTCCTAATTCGATCTTTGACACCCGAGCCCACCACCCCTAAGGTGATGTTGACTAATTGTCAATTGAACCAACCATAAATAGGAATAGAACTCACTATGTGTAATCCAATACCACCTCAATTATACGATGAACAATATCAGGGCCACTACACATATGGCTTGTCTCTTTTGAGAAGCAAAGAGCCTAATCCATGCACACTTATACGTTGGAGTTATGACTTTACATATGTGTCTCCACCATACAATCCATAGAAAAGGAACCCTTCACCTCGATGGGAGACCATGGATGTTATTTTATGATCCTCCATATCCCATTTAAATTATGATCGATCATTTTGAATTAAATTCTCATGAGCAATCCTTCTATGGAAAATTCAGTCTTATTAGTAATAGACTCTATATTATATTAAATTAATGTAAACACATTAAATTAATCATCAATCTAATGTGACCAACAAAAAGTTCTTGCTTGATAGTACTATATAGTATACACCCTTACTTAGTATATTTTATTTTATTCCAAATTAGTTATTAAAAGTAAGCATAGACTTCTCATGCAACCCTTCCTTGTACGGATCAGGTCTGGCCTACAGATTATGGTGACATGGAGTGCTTCCATTGCCAAGCATTTCATGGTGCCAATTAAGTATCTCATCAGCATATCCAGACCTAGACACCGTCACCATTCTAATTCAGGATAACATAATTGCTCCAAGTATAATAGGATATAGAATAATTAAATTAATCATTAAATGATGCTTCAAAATTAAATCTCAAAACAAATCTTTTTTCTCATGAATAAAGATGAAAAGAGAGAGCTTCCTTCCAAAAATGTGGAAAGGACATAGCTTCCTTCCTCATTTGTAGTACACATCCACCATGAGATTGGAGAGAGACTTTCTCTCTTATTTGTAACATTTAAATTATGGATCTTATTCATAATTAAAATTCTCTATGATATTATAGATCATATCTATCTTATCAATAATTACTGTAGATAGTATTATCAACATTAATTTCTTCTCTGATTATTAAAACTCATTTAATCATATAAGATGTCTCCATGCACACGTCTAAATAATGTGAAATACATTCACATTGCTTATGATAATTAAATCTAATTTCATTAACAATATTTCTTTTTATTTTACAATGATGTCAATAATGGAACAATTCTTGGACTCTTTCAAGAATAATGTGCCTTCTCCCAGGATACTTGGAGATAAGGATATGGTGATTGTACATTCCATGTATGGTTACTGGGATTGTGAGATCCAATCTCACATCCAGATGTAGAAGGCCTCCCAAAAATGTTTAATTCAATTAAACAAGATATCCAATTTTCTCATTGCATCTGATGACATTCAAATCAATGTCCAACATCTGGACTAAGATTAATTAACTAATCTATTGAGCGGAGTCACTAAAATACATGCATGTTTCATCATTCCGTCAGAATGGAAGTGTCATGGTTATACAATCGATTAAGATCACATCATCCTCGAGTATTCTCAATACTAGTACATACTACATACTATAAGAATGTGATTTAACCTGATGTTTTGATCCCATTTTGGACCGTCTCCTTCATGGTTTTATCGGTAAGTTTCTCATTCGATCATTTGGGAGTTGGCATCGATCATATTCTTTCTAAAAACATATATCATACCTTCAAATATTATCTTATTTCCAAAGCAAGACGACGACCAACGTTGGAATTTGATTTATCTCAATGTCTTGTGAGTGAGCTCATGTTTTTCGGTTCAATAGTGAACATGTATGATCACTTTAAGAGATCGTATTACTCATATGCCCGCATATGCACACCAGCTCACCAATGTATAGTCCTTGATTAGGTCATCAAATTAATGGTATATTCAATGTATATAATTACATTTAGTAATATATCTGTCTCCGGTCAAAGGATACATGCCTATACATGACAACATACAACATAAGTCTTAGTTATCTCGATCTCGCAAAGTCTATTCTTGGAGTGAGCTTATGTAACATCTCCGAATCTTTATTCCTCTACAGAGGACCTGCATCAAGATATTGGTCCAATGTAAACCTTGGAGTAAGGATTACCATTTTCTTCTCAGGCTGAGGATCACTTCTTGATAATCACTTGACGGTGTTGTTGAGTCCTCAATCTAGCTTTTTAGATATTCAACCCTACAAAACCCTCTATGACCCAACATTTGAATCATTAGTTGTACGATATCAAGATGGTCATGGTATATAACCCTAATTGTACTAAGGGACTTATTATGCAAATATGTTATTCTTCATTTCAGATTAAGGAATGATCTACAATAACTTTTACTGCATAACAACTCGTCTCACATGTCCAAGATTGGGATACAAAAGTTTTGGACTAATCTCCATGTCCTCATAGTAAATTACATACATGTGATCTCAACCTTTACATGTTTGATACGCAGAACATATCATACATGCCGGTCAGGTATGGATGAAGGGCTATTAAATAAGCCACTTTCCCAATGCATGCCAAAATCTTAGAAGGGACACTAAATCATGGAGCCAAATTTCCTTTGACATTGAATCTCTATATGCCCTTCATTGTTAATACCTTCAAGAAAAAATTCAATCTTGAACTCAAGGCCCTTGGTTCACGTAACTCTTGTGACAACTCTACACCTTAGCAACTTCTTCTAGTCGTCTCCACGATCCTTGTGGTATCCTCGCTGAAGTTGGTGGTATAAATCACGTTGTCACCTACTTGTTGCCAACATAACAATGTGGTAGATCTTCACCCACAAAAGAACTCAAAAGGGGCCATGCTGATGTTGACATGGTAAAGATTGTTGTATGTAAACTTAACTAATGAAGGCGATCCTTCTAGGATCCTTCCCACTCAATGGTACACGCTCGGAGTAAGTCCTCGAGCATCTGGATTATCCTCTCAAGCCGTATATCTATATGTAAAGGATAGAGTGAACTAAGACACAACCCGATCTTCAGGTCCTTCATGAATTCTCCCCGCCAATATGAGGTAAAATGTGTCACTATTACATACCACCTCCTTAGGTATCCCATGTAGATATGACATGATGTATAACTTGGCGTGCTCTACTAGCGTACAAATCATGTTGATTGGAATGAAACAAACATAATTAATCAATCAATTGAAGATCATCGAAATAACATCATACCTGCCTATAGTGTGAAGAAATGTTATCGCAAAATCCATGGAGATTCTATTCATTTTCACAACGTGATAGATGGAGACTCCAAAAAGCTAAGGGATCACTTGTGTTCTATCTTCTCCATATGACATGTGAGGTAACCATCAACATACTATACAACATCCCTCTTCAATCTCTTTCACCAAAAGTATCGGCGGAGAACAATGTCAATCATCGTGCATCTTTGATGGATGGATAATTTGGAACTATGTGTCTGATCCAAAATGTCTCTCTTCAGCTCCTCATCCCCAGGGACACAAATACAATCAATCTTCCATATAATTGATCACAAACTTTGAATTCATTAGGCTCATCCTTCAAGAAATGATAGTTTAAGTCGCGCGTCTTCTAGTTTGCATGCTTACCTTAGACAATCATGTATCATAACCCATGGTATTGATGAATCTACGTTTCATCATCTTTATTCTATCATTTTGGCCTTAAAAACCCTAGTAAATGCGTGTAAATAGGCTTAATTCGGGTATTTTAGCATTCATGCATCATTGTGTAAATATTGTATAAAATGCGGTTTTTAAAGCCAAAATTATAGAATAAAGAAAAGAAAAGAAAAAGAATAAAATATTGTAAATATTTTATGACCCGAAACCCCGATACCTAGGCATTTCGATGACTAGGTCGATAAGGAATAAAGTAGGGGGAGATAAGGGCTAAATACAATAAAAATCCCTTTTATTTCATTCATTCTTTATTCATTTTGGGACCTATTTTTGGTTCCACTTTTTATACTAAAATAAAGAAACTTTAACATGAAATTGTAGATAATTAAATAAAGAAAAATACAAAATTTATTTCACTCAAAAATAATGTACAGATAAAAAGTTATGGTCTGAATAAGAATCCAGAATCCCAACTTCCCAGACCTGTATCTCACAAATGAAAACTCCAAATGCATCAAACTCACTTTAATTGTATATAATTTAAAATAATCTATTTAATGGTGGTGGTTTCGCAATTAGCGGAGCTACAGTTTGAAAGTTGAGTTTTGGACCCCTATTGTATACTTGTACAGATTAAAATATTCAATTTATTTATTATTCATTATTTTTATAATTTTATATTTTTATAACTGTGTGTAAATATTACTTATAATATATTTGTACATTAAAATCAGAATAAAAACCTAAGAAAATACAAAATAAAATACTTGTCCATATGATACATAGGTATAATACCTATGCTTATACCTGTATAATTAGTACTTTTATTTTATTAAGTGTACAAAATACTTCAGAAAAATAAAAGAAAAATATATTTAAGTGTATAAAGGTATTTTATAAATTTATAAAATAATGAATAAAAATAAATAAATTAAAAACACAAAATAAAAATAAAATATCAAAATACACAGGTATGTATACCTATAAAGGTTATAATTTGTAACTTGTGATTTTACACCTCTAAAAAATAAATAAAAATCATTATAAAATACTTCATAAAAAATAAACATTTTTTATTTTATAATTAAAATTAATAAAATCACTTTTATTTTTTAATCATTTTTGCCAACGATTTTTCTGGTTGGTCCACGTGGACCAACCAGATGAATCCGTTGGTTGACCTCGGTCAACTCTCTGACCGAGGTCTGCCAGGGCGTCAGAACTAGTTTTTGTCCTCTTTTGCGGATTTTTCTAGGACGCCTCGTATCTAATTTCACGATTCTTTCTTCACGACTTTTGTTGCCCAGTTATCCATGATACACGCCCAAGGGTCATCTTGGGGCGTGGATCATCGATGCCATCGCTACACCTCGTTCTTCACGCCCTATTCGCCAACCTTTCAAAAAGCCCCCGTCACCTTCTTGACCTCTTTGAACCCTTTTTGACCTAGCAAAACCCTTCTTCTCGTGTGCTCTGGACTGGAGATGGTGACAGGATCTCCTCCAGCCACCTAGGAGGGTCGTGCGTGGCCGAGGAGCAGCTCCACCACCTTCGTCGGCCTCCAGCGTTGAGGTCTATATCTTGCGGTGCACAACCGCTTGAGGTCGTTTTTTTTGTGTTGTTTTTCTTGCTGATTAGATAGCCAGTAACATTAGATTTGTATTGATGCATTTTGTTTGTTAATCCATCGATTGATTGGCCTAGCTTTCTCGGTCGAACACCTCGCCGGAGCTCTCGAGCTCCGGCGATCATTCACACTCCACGCACGCCACCCTCTCCACCTTTGTTTGCCTCGGGACTATCTCTTGCGCTTGCGTTTCATCCTAGCAGCTTCCAGGGGACCAAAGGACTCCACCTAGGGGTCAAACTTTTGAAGGAACAACTCCTGGGAGCAGCCCCAGTCCTTGCACGCCGTGGTGATCCTCCAGTGCCCTTGCCGCCATTTTGGGGCCACCACTCGATAGAGGAAGCTCGCAGGTGCTGCGCGACCATTTTGTAGCTCCAACGGACGTCGGAGCAGCGAGATCCGGCTGGACGAACTTCGCCACGACGAAGTTCTTGGCCAGTTCGTCCTCCATTGCTCTCCGCCGTCGATTTCGGTCGAGTTCTTGGTGAAGCACAGCCTCCGTCCGATCAACTTCGCCAGCGCCGTCCGATCATTCCCTCACGATCTAATCACAGTCGTTGGCGGGCGAAGGGGCATCGCGCGATTAGGAAACGACAGTGGATACGTGGCGTAGGCCACGCCGTCGGATTGCGCCCCTGCGCTGGGTATTTTGCCACTCAACCCCTACATGTTTTTGTAATTAATATTTCACACCTAATCATTCGAGTGCAGTTACTAATTTTCTGTACTATTTGCATCCTAGCCCCCGGTCTTTGGTTAATTGCATTCAAGCCCTTGCCAGCGAGGCGCACGTGCACGAGCACGTGCGCTTGGCTATTTTGCGGACAAGGGCTTGTTCTCTTATGTATTGTCATATGGTCCAGAACTATTTTCTCACGTATTATGTTTTTGTTGTAAATTGGAATGCGATCCCTCTAGTTTTTGCTATTTGCAAGTGCGTCCTGCCTGATCACGTGCCCTGTGCACGCGGGTCTGGGAATTTTGCGAGCACAACCCTGGCATTTTGGGATATTTGTATTTAGTCTGCAAACATGTTTAATTAGTTATAAACTTTGTGGGAAAATTACAGTTTTGCCCTTGAACTTTCTTGCGTATTACATAAATACCCCAGCATGTATGCATTTTCTTTATGCTTCTAGTATTTATTGCATGCATCTCTAAAATCCCAAAAATTCCCCAAAAATCAAGTTAAGTTCCTATTGCATCCTAGTATCAGCCATATTTTTATTTTGCATATTTTTTGCATTTTAATATTTATAAAAATTCAAAAACACGCATTTTCAACACTGTTTGCATTATAAAATCCATAAAAATTATAAAAACATCTCAGAAAATTCCAAAAAAATGTATTTTGTGTTTTTTAGTATATTTGAGCTCCAGACCAAAAAATCATTAAAAAATATAAAAGAAAACTCATAAAAATTACAAAACCCCAAAAACCTTTATAAAATTATTAAAAATCCATACAAAATCCTAAAGATATAATCTTTCTGTCTGAATTTTCCTTTTTTTATTATCTTTAATTGAAAATTAATTTGGAGAATTTTTGTTACTGTTTCCCATTTTATTTCTCCATTTAAGTTTAACTTTTTATTTTATTCACTGTTTTCAGTATTTTTGACTTTAAAAATTCCAAAAAATTAGGAAAAATCTAGAAAAATCACAAAAACATTAGAAAATATAAAAAGCCTAAAAACATTTTATTTCCTTATTTTTGAGCATTTTTACCTATTTTTATAAATACTGTATCCTCTCTCTTCTTACTTTATCTATATTCTATTTTATAAATCAAGAAAAAAGAAAATACAAAAAATATAAAATATATAAAAAGAAAATATAAAATCAGTAAATTAAAAATCAAAATACAAAAATATAAAATTAAAAATAAAATAAAAAATATAAAATTCAAAACCCACAAAAAATAGCACATTTAGACACTTGATCACATTCACACATTTTGTGCATCACTGCCCCGTTCCACCTGTCTGCTCCCTGTGTTCGACCTATACACATACTTGTACCTATACACATCTTTGTTGTAGAGTTATAATAAATTTTAACTCCGCACATCTACTTTCATTGCTTGATTTCTGTTGTGGGCTAATTGTTGTTTTAATCCAAATTTCGTGTGGTCGATTCAGCGACCGAGTTCCCGCCTTGTGTGGAACTTAAGATTATCGATTTTCTCATTAAACAAATGGCGCTGTTTCCGGGGAACAACAACGCGCAGTTCGGTTTTTTGTTCGTGCTTGTGATTATTTGTCTGTTTTCACGGCTTTGTGTGTTTATTTTATTTTCCTTATTTTTGATATATTGCTTGAGCTGTCTAACCCCCTCTCTTGTTGAATTTGTGCGAGGAACCACGGATCGATGGAGGTGCTCCACCCTAGGCGCCTGTGCACCCACGAGAAGCCGGATCTAGCCAGCCTAGCACCGAGGAGACAAGGGGAGGAGTTTTGAAGACCGAGCTCTACCTTACTTGTCGCATTTATTTTATGTATTTATTTTTGTAATTTAAGTGAGAGAGATACTATTTGTTGTAATAATACAGGTACACTGGACATTGGACTTTCGAGCCTAATTTCCAAGTGATTGTTAACTTGGGGACTCACCGCGGCTTCTGTCGGTTTTCTTCGCATTTTTTTATTTTTTTATTTTTTTGTTTTCCAGTTTTATTTTTATTTCTTTTGTGTGATTGAGCCCTTAGTTGTAGGATCCGCTTGACGATAGTACTAGGTCCAAACACCATAAAATCTTGCATGCACCTATAGTCGATTTGGACTTAGCTTAAAACTATAAACAGTCGCCTCATCATCTTCGAGCCTTCGTGTCGTGAGCCCACCCTGCCAAGCGCTGCTCCTGAACTTGATGTTTCGAGAGGAGGAGGGGTGAGCCTAGACCGGACTCCTGGATTGAAGATCGGTGATCAACTTATGTTTCTTCACGATAATAGCAGCTTCTCACACTTAGGGCGATTTCATCGGCTTGCATCCGCATATAGATAGGTTTCAATTCTGTTGAGCATCCTTGCATGTAGAGTGCTGGAGGCAAGGTGAGCATTTACACTTTAGCATTCATCATCGTTTTTGCCGCTTGCATTGCTTTTCCGACTCTCCCTCTGATTTTACCAACCTAGGTGCTCAAAGGAATTGACTCCCCGATAGGATCGTGCATTTCTTATTAAAAATAAAAAAAGTGATAATCAAATAAAATTGGGACAGTTAATCTTACTTGACCCTAAAATCGACCAAAAAGAAAAATTTTGTATTGGGGCGAGTAGTCTCCTCATTGTTTTCGCTTTTATTTGCTCACGTACACACTAAGGATAGTGCCCAAATCCTATTCAGCCCCCTAAGTGTGTGAAACTTTTGGACTTCTCACCTAACTCTAAAACAGACAAGATAAAAAGACTGCTCTTTGCGGTCTCTACCGAGTTGAGTAGGTGAATTGAGGGTTTGTCTTATTTTCATTTTTGTCTGTGATTGTTTTGTGTGCATTCTAGATCATCCCTACGCATTTGTGCCTTCTTCTTCGCTCTCTTGATTTGACCTTCGTGCTCTCCCGACTATCTTTTTCTTCTTGTTTCGAGATGGCCGACTGGAGCGTATTTTATCAGGACTTTGCGGATCCTTCGCTCACTCCAATGGGTCCACCTCCCTTTTATCAGGAGGACCCTCCTCCTACTTTTTCTTGATTTTTGTACATACCCGCCTCAGCCGCAGTATCAGACCTCGGACTTCTACTTACCTCCACCTCTACCGGTATATTATCCACCTCCACCTTCACATCCACCCGAGTCTGACCTGTTGGAGTCACCTTTCATGGAGTCCACCCTTGAGCACTTGACCCAAATGATGGATCATATGAGACAAAAGATTGATCACCTCACTAGTACCAATAAGAGCGACCATGATATTCCATCATTTGATGATATGGGTTCACTCGAGGATTCCCATGAGAGCTTGCAATCGCCAAAAATACAAAAAAATGAGAAAAATTTAAAAATCCAAAAAGAGTTTGGGAGACACATGATCGAGTCAGACTGTGAGGAAGGGTACCACTTGCCAGAACCTTTAACCACACAGCCTTTCACATCTAGTCCCACCTTTGACCTCGAGGATGCCACTGTACAGACTGCTCTTGGCATGCCTCGTGTATGTGCTGATTCCGACTTCCTCCCTTGTATGGAGGAGGTTCAAAAATTCAGAAAATGCTGACTGAACCCGAAGTGGTGGCTACCATTCATGAGATTATCCGTGCCCCACTTCAGCAGACCATGATCCAATTATCTGCTCCTCTTCCCAAGAAGAGAAAGAGGAGGAGCAGATCTGAGCGTCATATCTTGACCATGGCCACTGCCCACGCCATCACACACCGTCTCATTCCTAGGAAGAGGAACACTGCCACACCTTTCATTAGCTGCACCATCTCTGACTTCACTTGTGATCACACTCTCCTATACGGCGGTGCTACGATTAGCATCATACCCTTCTCGCTGGTACAGTCTCTTCACCTAGGGCCTCTCAAGAAAACCAGGATGATCGTACAGTTTGCTGATGGATCAATAAAGAGGCCGAAGGGTATCCTTGAAAACGCCGTCATCTCGATTCAGGGCATGAGCTACCATGTTGACTTCGTCGTTTTGCCCATGGAGACCTCCACAGGAGAGCACTCTCCATTCATCCTGGGACGACCATTCCTCGCCTCTGCGAGGGTCGTTATTGACTATGGATCAGGAGAGATCTGCTTTCATCCTGCTAACGTGAGTGAAGTGTTGATCGCCGCACCCACTACCGACCAGAGACCTGCACCTGATGTGACTACACCTATTCTGGCTGACCCCGAGGCCTATGATCTATATGAAGATATCAGAGAGACTTTATTTATGACCGATCATGAGACTCGAGAATTCCTCTCCAAGGAGGAAGGCTCGGAAAGCATAGACCTTGGAGTTTCTGCTTCCTGTGTTTGGCGATGTGTTGATGACATCCGCAGAATTACACGATTGACACCATTGAGCGGAGGGTAGATTTAGAGACCAGACAGGACAGACATGACTTGACTTCTTTCACCGATGAGTCCGTGCCTATTCACTCAGATTCAGATAAGACAAAGGCCGAATTTGATTTGATTGCTTTTATTCAAGAATTCGGGCCTTTTGATGAGAAAGATGGTCTGGTTGAGATTATAGAGGACAAACAGAGTTCGACTACTTCCACTGATGAGTTCGTTCCTTTTGGTTTTGACCTGGATGACACCTCGCAGGACGACACTGATTACACTACTTCCGATGATGATGAGTTCGTCCCATTTCACTTCGATATCAGCGAGACCCCCAAGGACAGACTTGACCACACTTCTTCCACTCACCAGTCTGTACCTTCACACTCTAGGGCCCTTGAGGATCTTCACTCTGTCGACCCTGATCGGCTTCCATCCATTGTGGACCCCATGTTGGACATGAGAGCCCACGGCGAGCCATTATGCAATAAATGTTATTGCAAATATCATTCCCTGATCTGAAATGAAGAATAAATAATTTGCATAATCGGTCCCTCTGTACAATTAGGGTTATGTACCATGGCTATCTTAATGACCATATAGCTGCTGATTCAATTATTGAATCATAGAGGCTGGTGCTTGGATGAATATCTAAAGAGTTAGATTGAGGACTCATCAATCACCGTCAAATGATTATTAAGATGTGATCTCCAGCCTGAGTAGGAGATGGCAATCCTTTCTCACATACGCTGATATCTGACCGACCTCTTGATGCAAGTCCTCTGCATGGGAATAGAGATTCGGAGGTGTCAGATTAGTTAGGTCAAAGAGTTGACTTAACGAGATCGAGATAACCTAAGTCCTATGTTGAATGCTGTCACAGCATAGGCACACATCCTCTGACCGGAGACAGATGTATTGCTATATGTCTGAGTATGTACATTTGGCAGACCGATAGGTTGATGGCCTAACCAAGGTCTATACACCGGCGAGCTGGTGTGCATATAAGGGCATATGAGTAATACGATCTCTCAAAGGGATCATACAGGTTCACTACTGAACCGGAAGACATGAGATCACTCATGAGATATTGGGAAGAATCAAATTCCGTGCACGGTCGTCTTTCTTTGTAAGCTTGACTGAATTTGTAGGTTTGATATATACTTTTGGAAAGTATATGATCAAGACCTAGGTATGATATATACTTTTGGAAAGTATATGATCGATACCAAATCCCAATGATCAAATGAGAACTTACTGATAAAACCCTGAAGTAGACAGTATAAAGTTGATCTAATACTTTGGGTTTATTCTGGATCTTCCATTATGCACGATGTAAAGGTGTTGGGAATACCTGAGGCTGATGTGATCATAAACGATTGTATAACCACGACGCTTCCATTCCTAGGGAGTGATGAAACGTGTCTGGATTTTAGTGACTCCTCTCAGTAGAGAAGTAATCTGATCTTGGTCCAAGTGTTGGGCATTGATCTGAATGTGATTCAGATGCAATGAGAAGATTAGATTTGCGGTCTTGATTTAATCAAGCATCCATGAGAGGCCCGAGATCTGGATTTGAGATGTGATCTCAATATCTAAGTCACTATATGTGGATTATACAATCGCCCTGTCCTTATCTATTCTTGAAGGAGTTCAAGAATAATTCCTATGATGAATTTAGTATCCAAGCATTGAGAAAATGGATAATTAAATATGATTTAATTATCATGAATAATATGAATTTGATTCATATTATAAGAAGAGATATCTAAGATAGTTAAATGTGATTTAATTATCAAAGATATGAATAACGTGAATATGATTCATGTTATTTGGGCACATGAGAAAAGGGATCCAAGATGATTAAATGTGATTTAATTATCATGGATATGAATAATGTGGATAGCACTATCCATATTAATCATATATATTATAAATATGATTTATAATATATTAGAGAGAGAGAGAGAAACTATGTAAATAGCATTTGTTAATTATTAATGTGAATTGGATTCACATTAAGTAATTAATTGAAAATACAATTTACAAATTAGTTTGGGATGTGAATATGATTCACATAATTTTCAATGGCATGATTGAAATATTCACAAATTAATTTGGAATTAATTTGGTGGATATTTTTGTGATAATTATTGTTACAAATTATTAAGAGAAAATATGATATAATAAAAAGGAGATAAAAGCCACCAATTTAGAGGTTGCGTCACCCATGAAAAAGTCATGGGTGACGCCCCTTTTTTAGGAGGCAATATTCTCTCCATTTTATTATATTGATTAATCTCTTAACTAATTTATTTATGTTAAACTAAAAATGTGTTGATAATGTTGCAACATATATTTCATTTAATTATAAATAAATGTTTTTGGTTTTAACCAATAATAATCCTAGCCATTGATCATTACATAGACCAAGCATGGCCGTTGGATCTATGTGTCCCATGGATTGAGATCCATTGGATCCTAAACTAATATAAAAGGAGGGCTAGCCTAGCCTTTCTTGAAACACACATCATGAAGAGTTGTACACGCTTACAACTCTCTCTCTCTCTCTCATATTCTCGCCCTCTCTCTTTCTCTCCTCCAAAAGGTGGCCGCCCATCTTGTGTTGAGAAAGGACAGACTCTCGCCTTCACCTTCGACGACTTGGGGATATCCTTCTTCTTTGGGGCGACTTGCTCTAGAGGAATATGACGGATTTTGTTTGACAAAATCAAGGGACTCGACACTTGGATCTTCATCAAAGATTGCGGGAAGGACGTGACTCATCATCGTGCCCGCAAGTGCGTTCTTCATGGATCGGACTTGAGACAGGAGGATCTCTTGTTTGGGATCTCGCGATCACAACCACGCTCCAAGAGGTATTCCTTATACTTTGTGGTTTGATGAAACGATCCGAGAAGTGTTCTCGTGATCATGTAGTTTCATCTTTAGATTTAAAATTTTTAATTTCCGCTGCATCTCGCGACTAGTGCGACTAGTCGCCCCGATCATATGAGATACGATCGTCACACTTCCGTGATGTGCTTGAGGATTCTCAATATCCTTCAAGTGGTATCAGAGCCAGGTTGGAAAAGGTTTTGGATACGATCCGTGAACCAAAGACGACTTGGGTTTGAAAAGGTAGCGAAAGCTTTTATCGCATTTCAATTTTCGCACCTCTGTCTAATTGATTTTTTCGGGCACTGTTTAATTGTTTAAACACAAAACTTGCAATTGGATTTTGTTTCCCATTGAATAAGGAAACCATAGGATCTGAGTTTACTAAATTTGGATTTAATTTGCTCAAGATATGGCCTTTTGAATATGCATGTATTCACAGTTGTGGGAACTGCAGAACAGAACGTGATTAATTTGTTAATTACGATTTTGTTGCTCCTCAAAATGCATGAAATATCACTTAGGTTCTGTTGTAAATCAAGTTGACAATCTTAAGGCACTAATTTTGCGAATGTTGGATTTAAATTGATCAAGATAAGTTAATTTTAGTGATTGGGGGTCACTGTTGGAAATTGACAAATTTGATCATGAACCTTGTGATAGTCATTCAAATTAATTTGATGAAAATTAATTGTTAATTTTCTGAAATTGGTTATTAATAAATATTTGTAAAATATTTAAAGATGATAATCAATTCATTGAATGAGATCCCACTAACCATAATGATAAGATAGTTGATCTTGATCATTGGTGAATTTGAAATCATCAACAAACATTGTTTTGCATACAAAACCCTAGGTCATCCTACAATAGTTGTAGGACAACTTTTTCATGCAAAACCCTCTTGCTTGAATAGGATTGGGGATTTGTTTAGCAAATCTCTTTATAATATAATCAAAATTGTTTTGATGTATACTATATGGTATAATTTCGGTTGAAATACCGATGAGCATCTCAAAGTACATGATGATCTATCTGACATTATCCTTTCCTGAGGTGGATATGGTGTCTAGTTGGAGATCGCTGGGGTAGCGGGTTGCAACGTATGTGGTCCGTCCCACTCTCGCCGGTACTGGACATGACAGCGGGTAGGGACTGGAGAATGTCGGAGAAATCAAAGTGTATTTTTCTAATTATTAAAATTCGAAATAATACGTACTTTGAGATTATACCTACTATTCAAGTAATATTCAAAGTTTGTTGATTGATAATAGGACTGATAGTTAATTTAATGTGATTAAATTAATTATATCCTATTAAAACACTCTATTATGAATATATGTGTATTTCCCTTGGAAGAATTAATTATGTGAATATGATTCACGATAATTAATTATTACAATTTGAATAAGAGGTGGGGGATCACATAAGTGACATCCATGGTCTCCCGTCAAGGCAAAGAATTTCGTCGCCAAAAGTTGCATATAGGAGACGCCTGTCCGAAGTGACAGATCCCATATACAATTATTTGGATCGGGTTCTTTGCTTCTCGAAAGAGTAAGGCCGTATACGTAGTGACCCCAATATCGGGTCCTCATATTATTGGGGCGATATTGGATTGTGTATAGCGAGTATTAAGCCTGTTGACGGTTGGTTCAATTAATGACGGGTCAACATCATCTTAGGGGTTGTGGGCCCGGGTATTAAAGACCGAATTGGGAAATGCAAGTTGGACTTACAAGGCGGAATGTGTTCCCGCCTCTTTTTATCGGAGTCACAGGTTTTCATATTATTGGGATGTGACGAAGATAGGAAAGGAGATCCCAGATCTTGCTAGAGATATAATGGTAAGAATATCTCTTACATTGAAAGTGATTAAGGGAATGAACTTTCATTGTTGACAAGGCAAGACAACTTTGATATAAAAATTCCTAAATCAAAGAAAAATGTGTATATATATATATATTATATATACCCTTATGCAAATTTTTTATTTCAGATAATCCTTCATTAAACCCACTCAATGTTATACTCAATAATAACTAGTAAAATATCATGGATTGGACTCATGATCCATATATTGTACTTGCAATTGGACACATAATGTATGTGGTTGCAATGTGCAAGTTTCCTCAAACATAATGAGGAATGAAAATTATGTAAGACAATAAGACATCACCTTAGGGTTTGTATGTCTCTATAGTCTTGATCTTTCATCGAGTGTACTTTGGAAGTGACATGTCAATGATGATCGCAATTGTCAAATAATCCTTATAAAATCTAAGAAGATGTTCTGGCATACATATGTGCTCTAGACATTTAATCATGAATGGCATGGTTCTCTGCATTGTGCAGAATGGTGGCTCGAAAGAGATGATGTATTCAAAAATGTTTGAATACCTACCTGAACCAATGTTTTAGAGTCTAGATGGATGTAGACATGATGAGTACCATCATTCTACTATCTATACTCTAGTCATTCATGAAGCTTCATAATATTCATATTGTATGAATTTAATGAAGCATGTATAAATGTTAAAATACTCTTACACTGAATTCTTTTGAATTTAACATAAGAGATCCTTAGTCTTAAGCAATGGTTGCTTATAGATAAAGGGAGTGCAGTGGAAGCATGGGTTAGACCCAAATAAGAACTGTAATCAAAGAGTTGACTGTACTTCTGTGACTTCCATATGACATCCTAAGAGTTGGATGAATGCCAATACTGCAATAAGTTGGTGTGTTGATAGTATGACTATCAAGTCTCTCTTGAATCCTTAGAGAAGGACTCGGATAGAGCACCTGAATAATCTACATTAATCATTGATATTGATTTGCTTATTTGATAAGATAAAGTCTAATAATTGTATCTCATTCTTCTAATGACACCTGCAATTGTTGCATATGTTATAGAAGATTAATAAATTTGATCTTCAGGTTTCATGGTCAACTACATGGATTTTGATGAAATTGTTGCAACAATCTCTATTGGATAGATGGACTTCATATTTTCAGTGGGAGAGCCCTTTGTCTTAGAGAATGTCTCTATGACCTAGATATAAGAATACACTCATAGTTTATTTCTAAATGTTGGAATTAAACATGAATTCTGGAATAAACCTATCATAAAGAGTTATGATGGATATATTTCAAATAGTAATCTGACATCTAGTGGATACTAAATTAGAAATTTAATGAATGGTTCATTAAGATTTCTAATACTGAAAATTAAACCTTTAAAGATCAATAGGAGGATAAAGATCATTTGACAGTGATCTGGCATCATGTCTTGGACATATTTCTGTTGATGAGATCAATGGACAAGCAAGAGATAAAACTTTAGAATGTCTAAAATTTTCAAAACTTGCATACTTATGAATATTGTATTCAAAGAAAAATGTCCAATACACCCTTCTTTGGGAAAGGTGTTAGATGTCGAGGTATTCAGGATCTCATACATATTGATGTATGTGAATCATCTATATCATAGTGAACATTATGGATATATGATATCTATTGATGATCATATATTATATGAAATTTCTTCTCTTCACCTGAGAAACCTTTGAAATGTTCAAAGATTTCACAATTTTGGTTTAGAACCAAAGTTTGAAGGAAGATTAAATGAGTTTCATCTAACCAAGGTAGCAAGTACTTATTAGATGAATTCAAAGAATACCTTATAAAGATATGAATATAATTTTTATCTCAATCCTCCTAACACACCTAAACTCAATGGAGTTGTAGGGATATACAATTGGATCATGTGTGACATGATTTGATCAATGATGAATTTTAGCATAATTATCCCTTAGTTTCCAGGTATATATATGTGTAGTAGAGACTACAATATGTATATCCTTAATAAGATTCCATGCAAGTAAGCTGGAATTAAGCACTAGAGAGTGCTACTTCATTAGGAAAATAAAGGATGGTATTAGATACCTACTTTATAACCCTAAGGTTCTTAAAAGATCTCATCTCTGAGAATGTGATTCTTAGAGGATGACTCTATTGATAATCAAGATGAAAATGAAGTATAGGAACTCATTTAATCTTGAGAAGATAATGAGACTCCTGAAATCGGAAACTAAATGGGAAATTTAAAGATGAAGCACTAATACCTCTTCAAATGAGTTTGAGGATGTATTCCATGTGTCAGACAATGATCGAACTTCATGTGATGAAGCTCCTGAGGATTATGACATGGAAAGATGGATATTAGCAATAAATTCTAAAATAGACTTCATATACAAATGTTGTATATGGACCCTCGAGGATCCACCTATAAGGGTTAGACCCATTAAGGTGCAAATGGATCTTCAAGAGAAAGAGGGAACCTGATGAGAAGGTAGAGACATTCAAAGCACGGTTCGTAGCCATGAGCTACAAATCGGAAGAGAAGACATTGTTTGCAATGAGACTTGCTCTTAGGTAACCATGCTTAAAAATCATCAGAATATTGCTAACCTTAGCTACACAACTTGACTATTGCATCTTCAAGATGTAAGTCAAAATTGCATTCCTCTAAGAATACCTCTCTGAGGATATTCACATGAAGTAGCTCCAAGGCTTCATGATTGGGGAAAGTAAGGTGTGAAAGCTAAAGAAATCCATCTATAGACTCAAATAAGCTTCTTGTTGTTGGAACATAATATTTGATGAAATTATGAATGTTATGATTTCAGATAGAATCTTGATGAACCATGTGAAGCTTAGTGAGAGTTCTATTGTGTTCATCGTGCTAAATGTAGATAATATCCTAATCATTTGGAATGATATAAGGATGATAATAAGTGTTTTATAGACTGGCTATTCCATATCTTGAAATATGATTTCAAGGATACCTCTTAGATCTTAGTTCTGAAGGTGTTTAGAAGCAAAGAAAAGAGGGTGTTGGGACTGTCACATTTGTAGTGCACCTTGGACATGTTCCATTTTTCTTGAAATTCCAAGAAAAGCTTTCTTACCTTAAGATTTGGTACTGACCTATCTAAAGGGATAGCACCTCAAAGAGTTGAGGAAGTGAATGCTAGAACTGCTTGCACTTGTGCATCAGTTACGAGAAGCTAAGTGTATGCTAGATGTGTACAAAAGCCAGATATCTGCCATGCAGTGGGAGTAGTAAACTGTTACTAATCCTACTATGGAGAAAGAACACTTGATTGCAGTAATAACAATATCTTCAAAGATGACAATGCATTAGAGATAGTGATCTCTAAGTCTTATCTTCAAGAGCTTAAGACTTTATAGATAGAGATCTAAAAGGTCTTAACTGTAGATACCTTATGAGATAGTGATCTCTAGGAATAAGGGTATTCTGATAAGGATTATGGAAATATTGGTTATAGTAATTATTAAGCAATAGTGTCAAGGACACTATAATTGCTTTATCAAGATTGAGTATTGGTTGCGTAAGAAGCAACATTCGCATTGGATGCGAGCACTGTTACCGGGGATATGCAAGTGTCGTAAAAGGACTTGGCATAGTCTCACGGGAACAGAGTGACTGATCAGCTTACCTAGCTATTTTCTAAAAAGCCTATGATTGTCACATGAGTGTGGGTTTAAATGATTATCCCATTAATGGCTCTTTGGGCTAGTGGGAGATTGTTGGACATGCGAGCCCATGGCGAGCCATTATGCAATAAATGTTATTGTGCATATCATTCCCTAATCTGAAATGAAGAATAAATAATTTGCATAATAGGTCCCTCTGTACAATTAGGGTTATGTACCATGGCTATCTTAATGACCATACAACCGCTGATTCAATTATTGAATCATAGAGGCTGGTGCTTGGATGAATATCTAAAGAGTTAGATTGAGGACTCATCAAGCACTGTCAAATGATTGTTAAGATGTGATCTCCAGCCTGAGTAGGAGATGGCAATCCTTTCTCACATATGCTGATATCTGATCGACCTCTTGATGCAGGTCCTCTGCATTGGAATAGAGATTCGGAGGTGTCAGATTAGTTAGGTCAAAGAGTTGACTTAACAAGATCGAGATAACCTAAATCCTATGTTGAATGTTGTCACAGCATAGGCACGCATCCTCTGACCGGAGACATATGTATTGCTATATGTCTGAGTATGTACATTTGGCAGACCGATAGGTTGATTGCCTAACCAAGGTCTATACACCGGTGAGCTGGTGTGCATATAAGGGAATATGAGTAATACGATCTCTCAAAGGGATCATACAAGTTCACTACTGAACCGGAAGACATGAGCTCAATCATGAGATATTGGGAAGAATCAAATTCTATGCATAGCCGTCTCGCTTTAGAAGCTTGACTGAATTTATAGGTTTGATATATACTTTTGGAAAGTATATGATCAAGACTTAGGTATGATATATACTTTTGGAAAGTATATAATCGATACCAAATCCCAATGATCAAATGAGAACTTACTGATAAAACCCTGAAGTAGACAGTATAAAGTTGATCTAATACTTTGGGTTTATTCTGGGTCTTCCAGTATGCAGGATGTACAGGTGTTGGGAATACCAGAGGGTGATGTGATCATAAACGATTGTATAACCATGACGCTTCCATTCCTAGGGAGTGATGAAACGGGCCTGGATTTTAGTGACTCCTCTCAGTAGAGAAATAATCTGATCTTGGTCCAAGTGTTGGACATTGATCTGAATGTGATTCAGATGCAATGAGAAGATTAGATTTGCGGTCTTGATTTAATCAAGCATCTATGAGAGGCCCGAGATCCGGATTTGAGATGTGATCTCAATATCCAAGTCACTATATGTGGAACAATACAATCGCCCTGTCCTTATCTCCAAGTATCTGCGGAGAAAGCACATTATTCTTGAAGGAGTTCAAGAATAATTCCTATGATGAATTTAATATCCAAGCATTGAGAAAATCGATAATTAAATATGATTTAATTATCATGAATAATATGAATTTGATTCATATTATAAGAAGAGATATCTAAGATAGTTAAATGTGATTTAATTATCAAAGATATGAATAACGTGAATATGATTCATGTTATTTGGGCACATGAGAAAAGGGATCCAAGATGATTAAATGTGATTTAATTATCATGGATATGAATAATGTGGATAACACTATCCATATTAATCATATATATATTATAAATATAATTTATAATATATTAGAGAGAGAGAGAAACTATGTAAATAGCATTTGTTAATTATTAATGTGAATTGGATTCACATTAAGTAATTAATTGAAAATGCAATTTACAAATTAGTTTGGGATGTGAATATGATTCACATAATTTTCAATGGCATGATTGAAATATTCACAAATTCATTTGGAATTAATTTGGTGGATATTTTTGTGATAATTATTATTACGAATTATTAAGAGAAAATGTGATATAATAAAAAGGAGATAAAAGCCACCAATTGAGAGGTGACGCCCCTTTTTTAGGAGGCAATATTCTCTCCATTTTATTATATTGATTAATCTCTTAACTAATTTATTTATGTTAAATTAAAAATGTGTTGATAATGTTGCAATATATATTTAATTTAATTATAAATAAATGTTGTTGGTTTTAGCCAACAACAATCCTAGCCATTGATCATTACATAGACCCAACATGGTCATTGGATCTATGTGTCCCATGGATTGAGATCCATTGGATCCTAAACTAATATAAAAGGAGGGCTAGCCTAGCCTTTCTTGGAACACACATCATGAAGAGTTGTACACGCCTACAACTCTCTCTCTCTCATATTCTCGCCCTCTCTCTTTCTCTCCTCCAAAAGGTGGCCGTCCATCTTGTGTTGAGAAAGGAGAGACTCTCGCCTTCGCCTTCGACGACTCAGGGATCTCCTTCTTCTTTGGGGTGACTTGCTCTAGAGGAAGACGACGGATTTTGTTTGACAAAATTATGGGACTCCACGCTTGGTTCTTCATCAAAGATTGCGGGAAGGACGCGACTCATCATCGTGCCCGCAAGTGCGTCTTCATGGATCGGACTTGAGACAGGAGGATCTCTTGTTTGGGATCTTGCGATTACAACCATGCTCCAATAGGTATTCCTTATACTTTGTGGTTTGATGAAACGATCCTAGAAGTGTTCTCGTGATCATGTGGTTTCATCTTTAGATTTAAAATTTTTATTTTCTGCTGCATCTCGCGACTAGTGCGACTAGTCTCCCCGATCATACGAGATACGATCGTCATGCTTCCGTGATGCGCTTGAGGATTCTCAATATACTTCACCCCGTTGTCGACCTGCACCGCACCAGATCTATTCCTTAGCGGTCTCGCAAGAAGGTTCGCTTTCTACCTTATTGGTCCCATGTACATCCATCTCTGTTGTAGATTCATTTGTTTTATCTCTGTCCCTCTCCCGTATTGCTTGTCCACCCATTCTTCGTGTTTACCTTGCTTAGGACGTACTTTGTCCTAAGTATATGGGGTGGATGAGCCGAGTGTTCATTCATCGTTTCGTTTCATCACTCCTGTGTTGCCTATACTTAGGGCTTCTCTTACCCTAAGTATAGGGGGAGTGATGCGTACATCCTTCTCTATCTTCTTCCATCTGTTGATATATTTTCTTTTCTTCTTTTCTTCTTTTCTTATTTTCTTCTTTTCTTCTTTTCCTCTTCTATCTTCTTGATCTATCAAAAAAGATGCCGCCCCTTGAAGACAGTCTTCTATACTTAGGACGTACTTTGTCCTAAGTATAGAGGGGGGGGGGGTGTGCACCCCGAGTTTTCGTTCTATTCTTTTCGATCCTCTCCATTGTCTCCTCTTCTTGTCTATACTTAGGGATATCTTACCCTAAGTATAGGGGGAGACAATCTGAGTACGATCTGTTCATTCCCACCCTTGACCCTCCCTGCCTTGTGTACAATCTGCTATACTTAGGATTATTTGATCCTAAGTATAGGGGGACGGTCAACTTCTCATTCATTCATCCATTCCTTCATTCGTTATTTATTCTTTAGACTTTTCTATACTCAGTACGAGTTATGTCTTCTCTTTTTCTCTCTAATCTATGAGGACATAGCTCAAGCTAAGTATAGGGGGGTCGTATATACTACGTATATGCTTTAGCCATAACTCGTACTTTCGTATTTTCCTAATAAGTTTGGCTAATAATTCTTTAAAATTCATTAAAAACCCTAATAAAAAGATGTTATCATTCCTCAAATTCTTTTTATATGTAATGATTAATAAATCAGGTGAAAATGTTTTTTGCAAAATGTTTGAAAAATAGTTTGAAAATCTTTGTGAAAAATCTTTTGAAAACTATTTGGAAAACGTTTTGTTACATGTTTTCAACCTTTGTAAAAATATTTTGTTTGAAAATTTTATTTTCTTTATGTGAAATAAAATGTTTGAAAAATGATTTGCAAATGGTTTGAAAAATGGTTGCAAAAATGTTCTGAAAAATCTATCTATACTGTTTGAAAACCTTTGCAAAATAATTTTCAAATGTGTGTACATGTTTGTAAAAATGTTTGCAAAAATTATTTGGACTATAGTTTTCAAAAATTATTTGTAAAACTCGTGTCAAATAAGTTTGAGGAATATATACATTACACCTAAAATTCATTGTATATACTTATAAAATTGATCACTTACCCCTGTAAATTCTTAAAATCCACTTCTTGTATATATATACGAAGCACTCCCGTGTAAATATTTTAACCTTGCTTGTAGCTAAAATCTTTTTGTTTTCAAAAATACCAAAAACATTTGAAAAATCTTTTGAAAAATACAAAAAAATGCATGCATCATCTTTTCAAAAACCCATAAAAAGTACAAAATCTTGAAAATTGCATCACAAAAATATTTTCTGCATTATGCATATCATTTGCATAGCATGAGCATTTTTCGGATTGAGTTTGATAGTTGAACAAGTCTAAATAAAATCCGGAGATTGGAGCTTGATTGGACCTTAAAATCTACCTAATAACAGGAACCTTATAGGAAATGGGTTTGAGGTACTTCAGGTCTAGTTGACTTAATTCTTTGAGGATCATGGGACTTGGTTCAATGGATTCTTGACTGCCTAAGTAGAGTATTTCGGAACACACGCACGACTCCTGTTGATAATGACCTAACTTGGACACCTGCACCTTTCACTTGGCTCAACTCAGTTGGAGTGGTGAGGGGGTTGGATTTGCCGGTATGAGACGCACACAAGTGGAAACACATATCCTCCTCTAGGGAGGGAAGTGCGCCCCAACCCGTCCAGTGATGAGGAATTCTAAAGACAGGAGAGTGTGGGTTGCGATAAAGCTTCAAAAGAGGGATAGTCTACTGGCTCAAGAGGAAAAAAAACTCCTTATGTAAATGCTGCTGTGAATAGTATTTCAAAAAAAATGATCAGGCCTGTACAAAAATAAATGCCTGCAAAGTATGTACATATGTTGTAAAGTCAATAAGAAAGCTTGAGTTCCAAAGTCAAATATGTGAGCCTGCAGCTGGATGACTTGACTACACTGATCTTGCATCCTAGGATAGGTAGTTACACTGACTACCGTCCATTCTTCTCTTCACCCCCTCCTCTTGAGATGGTTGCCACTTGAACTTAGAAGGGAATACCCCGATCCTCGAGGAAGGAGTCATTGGATTGGGGAATCATTGGCTTGTCATGCTGGAGAAGTCAGTCTCTTTATCATTCTAGTTGGGGAGAGCCACCATCACTTACACTGTACGAGTCAGATTCATAGTCATAAGGGTTTGCGTATGAGTTGAGATATTTCTGACCTGGTAATTGAGAAGACTTGAACAGAGTTTTGGGATTCTCAGGGACTGTTGAATTTCAAATTCGATTCTCATTAAGGTTCCGCCCGCACTAAAATTCCAAAGGTCCGACTTAAGCTCCAAACTTTGATTTTGTGAGGACAAGTTTGATGATTAAACTTCATCCATTTTTCCTCTTTTTCTTTTCTTTATTTTTCTTTTTCCGCACTTATTGCATAAGTGTTTGCTAGGGACTAGTAAAGGCAAGTATAGGGGAATGATGAATCTACATTTCATCATCTTTATTCTATCATTTTGGCCTTAAAAACCCCAGTAAATGCGTATAAATAGGCTTAATTCGGGTATTTTAGCATTCATGCATCATTATGTAAATATTGTATAAAATGCGGTTTTTAAAGCCAAAATTATAGAATAAAGAAAAGAAAGGAAAAAGAATAAAATATTGTAAATATTTCATGACCCGAAACCCCGAGACCTAGGCATCTCGATGACTAGGTCGACAAGGAATAAGTAGGGGGAGATAAGGGCCAAATACAATAAAAATCCCTTTTATTTCATTCATTCTTTATTCATTTTGGGACCTATTTTTGGTTCCACTTTTTATACCTCAAATAAAGAAACTTTGAGCATGAAAGTTATAGATAATTAAATAAAGAAAAATACAAAATTTATTTCACTCAAAAATAGTGTACAGATAAAAAGTTATGGTTTGAATAAGAATCCAGAATCCCAACTTCCCAGACCTGTATCTCACAAATGAAAACTCCAAATGTATCAAACTCAACTTTAATTGTATATAATTTAAAATAATCTATTTAATGGTGGTGGTTTCGCATTTAGCGGAGCTACAGTTTGAAAGTTGAGTTTTGGACCCCTATTGTATACTTGTACAGATTAAAATATTTAATTTATTTATTATTCATTATTTTTATAATTTTATATTTTTATAATTATGTAAATATTACTTATAATATATTTGTATATTAAAATCAGAATAAAAACCTAAGAAAATACAAAATAAAATACTTGTCCATATGATACATAGGCATAATACCTATGCTTATACTTGTATAATTAGTACTTTTATTTTATTAAGTGTACAAAATACTTCAGAAAAATAAAATAAAAATATATTTAAGTGTATAAAAGTATTTTATAAATTTATAAAATAATAAATAAAAATAAATAAATTAAAAACACAAAATAAAATAAAAATATCAAAATACACAAGTATGTATACCTATAAAGGTTATAATTGGTAACTTGTGATTTTACACCTCTAAAAAATAAATAAAAATCATTATAAAATACTTCATAAAAACATTTTTTATTTTATAATTAAAATTAGTAAAATCATTTTTTATTTTTTAATCGTTTTTGCCAACGATTTTTCTGGTTGGTCTATGTGGACCAACCAGATGCATCCGTTGGTTGACCTCGGTCAACTCTCTGACCGAGGTCTGCCAGGGCGCCAGAACTAGTTTTTGTCCTCTTTTGCGGATTTTTCGAGGACACATCGTATCTCCTTTCACGATTCTTTCTTCACAACTTTTGTAGCCCAGTTATCCATGATACACGCCCAAGGGTCATCCTGGGGTGTGGATCATCGATGCCATCGCTACACCTCGTTCTTCACGCCCTATTCACCAACCTTTCAAAAAGCACCCGTCACCTTCTTGACCTCTTTGAACCCTTTTTGACCTAGCAAAACCCTTCTTCTCGTGTGCTCTGGACTGGAGATGGTGATAGGATCTCCTCCAGCCACCTAGGAGGGTCACGCGTGGCCGAGGAGCGGCTCCACCACCTTCGCCGGCCTCTGGCATTGAGGTCTATATCTCGCGGTGCACAACCGCTTGAGGTCATTTTTTTGTGTTGTTTTTCTTGCTGATTAGATAGCCAGTAACATTAGATTTGTATTGATGCATTTTGTTTGTTAATCTATCGATTGATTGGCCTAGCTTTCTCGGTCGAACACCTCGTTGGAGCTCTCGAGCTCCGGCGATCATTCTCACTCCACGCACGCCACCCTCTCCACCTTTGTTTGCCTCGGGACCATCTCTTGCGCTTGTGTTTCATCCTTGCAGGTTCCAGGGGACCGAAGGACTCCACCTGGGGGTCAAACTTTTGAAGGAACAACTCCTGGGAGCAGCCCTAGTCCTTGCACGCCGTGGTGGTCCTCCAGTGCCCTTGACGCCATTTTGGGGCCACCACTCGATAGAGGAAGCTCGCAGGTGCTGCGCGGCCATTTTGTAGCTCCAACAGACGTCGGAGCAGCGAGATCCGGCTGGACGAACTTCGCCACGACGAAGTTCTTGGCCAGTTCGTCCTCCATCGCTCTTCGCCATCGATTTCGGCCGAGTTCTTGGTGAAGCACAGCCTTCGTCCGATCAACTTCGCCAGAGCCGTCCGATCATTCCCTCACGATCTAATCACAATCGTTGGCAGGCGAAGGGGTATTGCGCGATTAGGAGACGACACGTGTATAAGTGGCGTAGGCCACACTGTCGGATTGCGCCCCTGCGCTGGGTATTTTGCCACTCAACCCCTGCGCATTTTTGTAATTAATATTTCACACCTAATCATTCTTGTGCAGTTACTAATTTTCTGTACTATTTGCATCCTAGCCCCCGGTTTTTGGGTAATTGCATTCAAGCCCTTGCCAGCGAGGCGTACGTGTACGAGCACGTGTGCTTGGCTATTTTGCATACAAGGGCTTGTTCTCTTGTGTATTGTCATATGGTCCAGAACAATTTTCTCACATATTATGTTTTTTTTGTAAATTGCAATGCGATCCCTCTAGTTTTGCTATTTGCAAGCGCGTCCTGCCTGATCACGTGCCTTGTGCACGCGGGTCTAGGAATTTTGCGAGCACAACCCTGGCATTTTGGGATATTTGTATTATAGTTATAAACTTTGTGGGAAAATTATAGTTTTGCCCTCGAACTTTCTTACATATTACATAAATACCCCTACATGTATGCATTTTCTTTATGCTTCTAGTATTTATTGCATGCATCTCTAAAATCCCAAAAATTCCCAAAAATCAAGTTAAGTTCCTGTTGCAACCTAGTATCATGCCATATTTTTATTTTGCATATTTATTGCATTTAATATTTATAAAAATTCAAAAACACGCATTTTTAGCACTGTTTGCATTATAAAATCCATAAAAATTATAAAAAACATACTTAGAAAATTCCCAAAAAAATGTATTTTTTGTCTTTAGGTATCTTTTAGCTCCAGACCAAAAAATCATTAAAAAATAAAAAAGAAAACTCATAAAAATTACAAAACCCCAAAAACCTTTATAAAAATATTTAAAATCCATAAAAAATCCTAAAAATATAATCTTTATGTCTGATTTTTCCGTATTTTATTATCTTTAATTGAAAATTAATTGGGAGAATTTTTGTTACTGTTTCCCATTTTATTTCTCTATTTTAGTTTCAGCTTTTTCTTTTATTCACTATTTTCAGTATTTTTAACTTTAAAAATACAAAAAATTAGGAAAAATCTAGAAAAATCACAAAAACATCAGAAAATTATAAAAAGCATAAAAACATTTTATTTCCTGATATTTGAGCATTTTTACCTATTTTTATAAATACTTTATCCCTCTCTCTTCTTACTTTATCTATATTCTATTTTATAAATCAAGGAAAAGAAAATACAAAAAAATATATAATATATAAAAAGATAATGTAAAATCAGTAAATTCAAAATCAAAATACAAAAATATAAAATTAAAAATAAAATATAAAATATAAAATTCAAAACCCACAAAAAATAGCGCACATAAACACTTGATCACATTCACACATTTTGTGCATCACTGTCTCGTTCTACCTGTGTTCTCCCTGTGTTCGACCTCTACACATACTTGCACCTATACACATCTTTGTTGTAGAGTTATAATAAATTTTAACTCCGCACATCTACTTTCATTGCTTGATTTCTTTTGTGGGTTAATTGTTGTTTTAATCCGAATTTCGTGTGGTCGATTCAGCGATTGAGTTCCCTCCTTGTGTGGAACTTAAGATCATCGATTTTCTCGTTAAACATGTATCTATATCTAAGGTGTTGTTAAATGGTTCCATTCTCTAAGTGCCATGAGCACACTGAAATTTGTAACCATGATGTTTTACCCATGATACATGTTCGCATGCTCAAGGCATCTACTACAACATTCCCCTTATTTGGATATTAACAGATCGTATATTCAAAGTCCTTCAGTAGTTACATATGTGTGTTTACCTCATAAAGAAGCACCTCTATGGACACATAAAGGAGATCCTTCAGGTCGAACCCTATACTAGTGTCGTCCATGAACAATAATTGGTTCCTTGTATCCTTAAGGTCGATGGATGGCTTTATCACAGTTTAGAGGAAGGGGGAAGATGAGTAAAAAGTATGTGATTAATCTAATTTATACCTAACTTTTATCCTGATTCTTGAAAAAACATGTAAAATTCCATAAAATAATAAAAATAATAATAAATTAAGTATGGTAATAAGAATGATCTAAGTGTACATTATTATTTTGTAAAATAAGTCTAAAGATTAAAATCACGTAAAATGATAAAAAAGGAGTCGAAACCATGTATATATTCATTTGCACATAAGCACAAACTTCATCAATTTTTAATAAATTCATGTTAACTCCAAGTGACATGAATGTTACTTCATCGGGTACATAATATTAACACTAATACGAGAAATTCTAGAACAATCCTAACATGTAGATATGATAAATAAAACCAAACCCTTGATGAGAAGATTGAAGATCGTAAACCTGAATATTTCATCCACTCAGTCTATTATGAAATGCTAGTCACCTTTGATAAAATGTGCACTCACTTATATACAAAACAATATCAAATTTAAAGGAATCGGAGTTCATATATGAAAGTTGGATTTTAAGATCGAAATGTAAATTATAAAATTGTAATGACTTTACTTGTATTTCATGTACATATTTTAATCATTTTATTTTCATTTTGTTTCTTTTATATGTATTCTAACCAGTTTAAAAGAAAGTAAAAACAAAAAAAATGATGAAAACTGAAAAAAGAACAGAACTGATTTTGCATATATTAACTTATACACGTGTACATAATTAAATTCCTTTTTTATTCTTTCTTTTCCTTATTTTTTGAGAATTCAGAAAAAAATAATGTGTAACTAAAATTATAGTATTTTATATAAATATAATATATATAATATTAAATTAAAATCAAAGAAAAATTGCAAAATATTTGAAAATTGACATGATCAACCACATCACTCCAACCACCTTAACGAGCACATCCTTGTCTCATCCATCAAATTTCCCAACAACGCCCATTTGATGAACGTCAAATTTGCCTCATTAAATGTAAGGAATTGTTGTAGTATAGGAGGCAAATTTGATTCGTCAAAAACCACACTCTTTGAATGTTGTGGAATATTTTTACTTGGAAAGTCTATCAAGGTGGAACACAGGACACAAGCCTCTTTAATATATTCATCGAATTCTATTTCGTATGTGATTATCTTCTAATTTCATGTCTTCATGCAGATGCACACAATAAAATGCAGATCAGATGATGCATGCATTTTTAGTTTGATTTTATGATGCTATTATATGAGTATGCATGAACCCAAGATATGAATGAATGCAAGGGATATGCATGCCAGATATTAATTACAAGAATGCCCTACAAGACATGAGAATGGATTATGAATCAGAATCAGAGTCAATTTGAGCGTCAAAATTAAGAGCAACGATATATCAATGACTGAGATTTATAAAGCAAAGGCCACTATATAACATTAAAAATGCATCATAATTAAATTAGTGTCAGATGAGAAATCTATGCTATTAGATAGATGATGAAATAAGGAACAAAATGACATTGAAATCATACAATTTGGACCTACGGAGCTCAAATTATAAAAGAAATAATGCATGGGCATAGTTGTAATAAGAGTGCAAGAATATAAAGGATAAATAATTATGAATAGGTTCCTGGAGGGGCCTATTTACAAAACCCAATAGGGCCCCTTTGTAATTTCACCATCTGCACACAGGTATATATCTGTAATTTATGAAACTTATGAGGGACTCCCTAAAATTTACCCAGGTACGCACATGAGGCACACGTTGGGGGACCAGAATACAAATTCAAAACTTCCTAGGGTCCTTCGTGCAATTTACCCAGCACCTCACGTATGGGGCAAGCAAGGAGCTAGGTTCGAGAGTCGTCGCAGGATCGGGCACACATGGCCGACGTTGGTGGCTCGGTGTGAGGCTCTGTGGTTTCAAGAATGTTGGTTCTACGTAAGGCTCGGGAGTGCCACGTGTCATCATCTGGACCGTCCGATCGTGAGGATCAGACAATGCCTGCTCCTCGTCTTCCGTCGTAGTCTACCTGAAGTGGCGGGGATCCAGCAAGCTCTGTGAAGCTCGTCCACACTCCGTGGGATAGCCTGATGGTCGAGGAAGGTGGCTGAGGTCCGAGCGAAGATGCTTGGTGGCTGGCGGAGCTCCATCATCGTCTAGAGAGGCAAGGTGGAGGAAAGTTGTCGGAGTTGGTGCTCGAGACCGGCAAGGTGGGGAAGAATCCTACCATTGAAGTCCTGCCATTAGGTAATAGCCGAAGCATGTGAAGTGTTTGTGTAAGTGAAATGAATGGAGTGAAGGTCCATCAGAGGTAGAGGGAGCAGAGGACCTGGGCTCCTTCTCTGATGAGGTGGAGAAGGAGATGGGTCGGAGCGGGGGTGCTTCTGGAGAAGAGAAAGAGGCGATCGGAGGTAGTGGCGAGGTTGACGGTGACATGGCGAAGGTCGTAGGATGTCAGTGGTCGGTGATTGTTGTGGTGTGCGGTGAGAAAATTCGGAGAAAACTGAAAGAATATAAGTAAAAGGTACCTGGCCGGAGCCAGGAGATTGGTGGATGCGATGGCTTGGGTTGAGGCTCCTTGGGAGCCTTCGGTCGTTGCCTGGAGAAGTCAGCCGGGCCTCAGAGCTCAGCGATGCATGGAGGCAGACGCAACATGGCCATGGCATTCGTGGGTCGACACCGGGTCAGAGGTCCATGATGGCCCCTCGCCCTCCCCCGTCTGTCACAGGGAGGAGGAGAGGGGCTAGGTTTTAGACCGTGGAATGGTGGACAGGGTTGAACGATGGCAGGGATGAGGGTTTAATAGGGATGGTCTCCGGCCATTACAGGCGAGGTTTCAATGGCTCGTGAGAGGGTGTGGATTGATGGTGGAGTGCAGTGATGAGGTGCATGAGGATGTCAGAGGAACAAGCGACAAATAGGTGGTGTTACGTGGTCGATTGGAGGAGATGAGCGGCGGCTAAAAATGGAAGGGACGGAGTTGAACACATGCATAACGCCTGGGCTGAGGGCGTTAGGAGGTAGACGATGACTCAGAGCCATTGGATCATGTGATCCGACAGTTATATTTAGAACGGGGTCGGAAGGCCTAGATCAGATCAGAGGATCTGATCTAGCGACTGTGGATGAGGTGTAGGAGGGTGGTCCAGATGGGAATAAAGGTCCCATCCAACGGTGAAGGGAGAATGGGTGTCGTGGCGTGAGGGGAACCGTAGGATAAAAGTATGATCGGGCGACTGGGAGCGAGGAGGAGAGGAGTGGTTGAGATCTGATCAGAGATCAGATCTGATAGCTCACGTAGAGGCGATGATGGACGGTTAGGATGAAGGTGTGGAAGATGGATCTAGCGGCCAGGAGAGGGGCCGGGTGGCAAAAGAAGGGAGCGGTCGTGTGGCAGCTCCAGAGAGCGCCACGTAGCGGCTCCAGAAAAACAAAAACTACGAAAATAAAGAAAAATAAAAAAGAAATAGTTAGAGGCAAAATTAGGAAAAAGTCAAAAACATGAAAGTTGTTGATCTCGATGAGATTTACAAGTTTTATATGGGACAAAAAGCCAAAAGAGGTCATTTATACAAAAAGTATTTTTTGAGGAAATTTTTAAAGGGTTAAAACACTGATTTTTAGCTTTGAGATCCCAAAAGTTATAGATCCCAAATGTTGTTCTATATGGCGAATCCAAAACAATTTTAATTTTGGTAAAATGATATGTGAGGACCTAATTAAAAGTCAAAACACATATCACTCTATAATTTATTTTAAGCACATAAGGCAATGATTTCAAATCCTTTCGAACATCTGAAGTCCAACTAAATCTACCAATGTGATTTCTTCCACAATTTTTCAAGGAATGGTTGAATTTTTGTGATTTAGTTACCATAATATAGGCAAAATAAACTTAATTTCACAATAAGTGTTTGATGAATCATTGATTCATCACTTTAAAAGATAAAAATAGAGCTATGTTCTCACGTAATTATACACATTTAGGAATTAATAGTGCATTATTATCATTCATGCATATGTAAGTAATATCAACATTTTTATCATTTCATAATTGCATTAGTAAGAAGCCACAAACCGTATGTATATTATCACCTGTAAATTAACATGACTTCATACATTTTTTGTTATTTATACTAACTCAAAAAAATATAAAATCAACTCCATGGTGTATATATTACTAAAATTAATAAATGAAAAATATTAGAAAAATAGTAACTTGTATTTTTTGTCAAATAAAACCAAACCTAGTTTTGAGACAAAAAAGCCGTAGAGTCAAATATCTCTCACATACAGTCTCTTATGAAACTCTATTCACTTTTGAATTAATGGACATTCAAATATCGACAAAACAAGATCAAATTCAAAAGAATCAGAGTTCATATGTGAAACTTGGATTTTGGGTCGACATTGAATATTATATATATTTACTAATTCTGACTCATTATTTCATGTACACAATTAACTCATTTTCTTTTATTTTTTTCATTTGATTTCTTTGATTTATATTTTAATAAGGTGTGCAAAATTTTCAAATCTAAAACCATATAGAAATCAATGTGTTTTGAGTCTGTATATGGAGCATGTATATACATCTAGTTTATTTATTTCAGATGTTATCTCAATTATTGAAATTCTGAAAATTGATAATGAGTAAATATATCTCTTTTAACTTGATTTTATTTTGAATTTTACCTTAATTAAGAATCACAAAAAATGCAAAAAGTAAAAATACAATATTTCATGTACATCGAATATCACCAAAAATTCCATTTTGTACAAATGATGTCTTTAGGTTTTGACCCCTTCAGAAAAGTTGTAGATGTCATCGAGATGAACAACTTTCATGAAGGAGTATTTTTTATTTTGGGGTCATTTTCTATGCTATTTTGATTTTTTGTATTTATTTTCTGAATTTTGTGGAGGTGACATGTGGCAGCGCTGAGAGCCACCATGTCCCACCCCCACTTAACTCATTTAGACGCCTCTTATTTAACCTATCGGATGATGAATCCCTCATCCCATGGTCCAGTTTTTTTCCTCCGTTTTGTTTTGTTACCTTTTTTTAATATTCACGCCACGTATCTCACTCTCAATCATTCAATCTCGATAGATCGAAAGACTAAGAACCCATCTTCCACCTATGATTCTTTTACCTCCTCTAGTGTCCATCCACCCTCGCCTGGATTGGGCATCTCCTCCCCCTCTCTCTCCACGTTGCAACCTCGCTGCTCAACTCGTGCAAACCCTAACCACTCTCCTTCAAAACCCCTTTCCGACCAGAACCATCCATCGATAGCAAGAGAGTGGTTCCAACCTCCGACCAGTCCAAGGTGATGCAAGAGACACTCCATTGAGAGTAAAGACGAGCCACTGATCACTGTGAGATCCATGACCTCTCCTGTCACACTACAATAGGTGACACCTCTACTATCTAGCTTATTGACCTTTATCTTTTGGTCGATTGAAGCAAAGATCAACGAAAGCTCCATCAAGCTATCGTAATCCCCAGGCGAGAAATTGGAACTCGTTTGGTAAATCTCTCCTTTTTCTTCTCTTTTTTACTTTTTTTCCATTTCGTCTGCTACCATTCTTTCTCAACCACCACAATTTCCTTCATCTTCCACATCTCCTCTTCTTACCTTTGTGTTTCTGAAATCCAGCTGATCTGTCGAGTACCTCACCATCATCATACTCCCTTCATGATGTCGCTCTATTTTCCATAAACCTCATCCATGCTACTCCTTCTCCCTCATTCATACAGGAGCTCCATTCCTCATCTCATAGGTCAGTGCGAATCACATCACACCATCCTTCCTTCCTCTTCATCCCATTCACACCCTAGCTCGAGCTATACTTTCTGCGTGCAAGTCTTCACTGGAGCTCCATGATCTTCTAGCAACATCTTAATCTTTGCTAGCCATCGGAGTCCTCTCCACCGTCTGCCTTCACTGACCTTCACATGTGTCGTGTGTTGACTAGGGAAGGACTCATCGATGTAGGAAGGATCGTTTCATCTCCTCCCGAGCTACAAATATCGCCCGATCGAGATCGACAGCTCTGAAGATGTCACACACATGACATTCCCCCTCGGTCTGAACATCTATCGAGCCTCGAGCTTTGGGGGACCTAGCCCACTATTTGCTTGCCATGTGGAGCGTCAGCTCCAAGCCACACTGCCCGAACCCCCTGATGAACTCTACTTTGGTGAGGGTCTAAAAATATCCTCACAGAAGCGAAGATAAAATGTCGCTGAGGTGACCGCTCGCTAAAGTTGACATCGATCAACAATCAACCCACACAATTTAAAGATCAAGAAATGCAAGCAAGTGTAAATCAAAATTTATTATAAACCCTACAAATAAATGTATAAAGCAGTCAAGTACAAGTAGGGTGTCAAACACAATGAGAACGGGGGATAAATGACAAAAACTGACTAAAAAAGAGAACAAGTGTTTTGGGGTTTTTAGGGATTTTTGAAATTTTATGGGTTTTGAATTATTTATTTTTTTGGACTTTCGATTTTTATATTTTTTAAATTTATAATTTTATATTTTTTATTTTATTTTTTTTATAATTTTCTGATTTTTAGTTTCTTTTTTTAAATATCAAATATAGGTATATAATACAATATAATGTAATATATTTATGAAAAGGGATAAAAATAAACAAAATTTCCCAAATAATTTTTGTGTACTTTTAATATTTTTCTAAGGCTTTTGTGATTTTTCAGTGATTTTTGCTAATTTTTAGGTATTTTGAAATTCAGAAATGGTCAAATATAAGGACAAATGAAATAAGTTGAATTGTTTTGGAATTTAAAAACATATCTAAAAGTCTTAAAATATTCCAAAATTATTTTTAATTTATAATAAATATGATAGATAAAATTCAGAATCAAAAACAAATATTTTTAGATTTTTATAATTTTCAATAATTTTTATAAGGATTTTGGAGTTTTATATTTTTAGTAGTTTTCTTTTTCTATTTTAGGGATTTTTATCTAGAGTTATAAATTGGTTAAGAAATAAATTATATTTTTTGTTTGAATTTTCAAAACTCTTTTATAACTTTTAAGCATTTTAATGCAAATAGGGATAAAATGTAGATTTTTTATTCAAAAATAGTAAAATTAATTTAAACACCCACGAAAAATTTATGTGATTTTTAATATTATTGGGTACTTAACATAATTATACTATAATTATATGTAAGTTAATATTTTAATAACCAAAATAAAAAATAAAAATGCTTAAACTAGAAGGGACCTACACACAATTCATCAAAACTATTCTTAGTTTCTAGAACCCCTAAAAGGAACCTAGGGCTAAATGTGTAAAAAGCCCACAATATTTAGCTAATAGTGCGCTAGTAGGGGTAGAATGTAATTAATAAAAAGTGGTAGGGTCCAAAAAGTTCAATACTAGGATTAATATTTAGTAGACCAAAAAGAAATACAATAACATGCAAGGTTTCCTCTCCAAAAAGCCCCTCCTTTCATGTGCACATGCACGTGAGGTGATGTGGCGAAGGACCAATATGTAAATATGGGAAATTTTAGGGTCCAAAGTATAGCTATTACAAAACTTTTTGAACTACAAATGAAAGATTTAATGCTAAAATATAATGCAAAAAGGCACGGGGCCTAAAATGCAAAATAACTCAAAGTACGTTAGGCGTCAGTGACGATTAATTCACTTATACATGTGGCGTACCTCAACACGCGATGATGGTTTGTGGATGGCCAGCTAGGATTAGACCCTAGAAGAGGACCAACAGTTGAGGCTTGTGCACATCCAACAATTGCTACTCATTCTTGTGCTAGGGCTCGATTGGACGACGGGGAGATGGCCATGAAGAACACATGTTCTTCTGAGCTTCAATTGGCTGCAGCTACGTCGTCAAGACCTTCCTCTTGCTGCTAACATGTACTGGAGCATCCTCAAGGTGGTCTGTAGCTCCTGGAAGCCTCAAATGTGGCCGAGACCCATTGGTGGGGTCACGGCTGCTTAGAGAAGAACGAGACTCCGGGTATCCTTTGTGTTGATAAAAATTGACCCAGATGGGTCCTTAGCCTCCAAGACCTACAAGACAAGCACCCGCAACAAAAATGGAGGGTCATGGGAGCTTATTTGGTGGAAATGGGCGGATGTGGTGTGGCAAACGTCTCCGGCGAGGCGGATGAATGGAGACCGGATTGCTCGATCAGAGCAAGATTGAGGGAAATGGGATGGCTCGTTGCATATCAGAAGTGAGGAGAAATGAGATGAGGGTGAAAGAAGGAGTCGAGAATAGTTGAGGCACGATGAATAAGGTCACCGGAGTTCTGCTTTGGCGAACTACATGTCCTACGAATCTATGTTGTTGCAGTTATCCAAAGATTAAACGAAACGCAAAAATAAAAAGTTGAATCAAAATGTTACCTAAGGGTGCTGGAAAAGGGCTCGAAGCTGCCTGGAGGCGAGGGAGCCAAATCTCGTGGCGGCAGAGTTCACCAAAGGTGGATCAACCTCAAAATCAACACCTTCTTCATCATAGAACTGTTGGAGAAGCTACTGCTGTCACCAGGAGTTCGATCTAGCTTTAGGTTTAGGGTTTAGTTGGCAAACGAGGGATCAAAGTCTTAAGGGAGGCTCGAGGCAATATTATTGATGAATCTCCGTTTCATCACCTTTATTCTATCATTTTGGCCTTAAAACCCCTAGCTAATGCATGTATATAGCATTATTTTTGTACAAATTAACATTCATTATTTATTCCATTTATTGTATATAAAATATTATTTTTAATGCCAAAATTATAGAATAAAGAAAAGAAAAAAATAAAATGCCAAATGTATTTTATGACCCTAAACCCTAAGAACTAGGCATCTCGATGACTAGGTCAACAAGGAATAAAGTAGGGGGAGATAAGGGTCAATAACTCAATAAAAAATCCATTCTTTGATTCATCAATAAGTCCTTTTTGGGACCTATTTTATTTTCTATTTTTTATACCTCAAATAAAGAAACTTTGTACATGAAAATTGTAGATAATAATATATAGAAAATACAAAATAGATTTCATACAAAAATAATATATAGTGTACATGTTATACTCTAAATAAAAAACCAAAATCCTAACTTCTCATACCCATATCTCCTAAATAAAAACTCAAAATATATCAAAATCACCTTTGAATGTGGTTTCATATTTTTTTGGAGTTAAGGTGTGAAAGTTAGGTTTTGGACCCCTATTGTATAGTTTACCTAAATAAAATATTCATTTTATTTATTCTTTATAATTTTTATAATTTTATATTTTCTAATTTTGTAAATATTATCTATAATACATTATGTATTTTGCATAGAATAAAAACATAATTAAAACACAAAAATAAAATAATATACTAAAATACATAGATGAAATACCTATACTTATACCTATATAATTAATACCCTTATTTATTTAAGTGTAAATATTATATTAGAAGAATTTAATAAAAATATATTTATGTATATAAAAATAAGTTATAATTATATAAATTAAAAAATTATTAAATAAAATCAAAAAATACAAAATAAAAATAAAATACCCAAAACATAAATGAATATACCTATAAATAAAACCCTAAAAATTAACTTGTAATAAATAAACTCAAAAAAATAAATAAAAATCATATTAAAATACTAAATAAAATAGTAAACATTTTATTTTATAACTTAAAATTAGTAAAATCATTTACTAATTTATTTTAATTTATTTTCGATTTTCATTCTGATTTTGTCTTTTTGCTGGGTCAGTTGTCTAGGCTTGTCAGAACCTTTGTTTGACCCCAATTTCTCGATTTTCCCCCAAAGATTCCTATATCCTTTTGGGTTGATGTCTTCTGCACTTTCATACCTTGATCATCCATGCATCATGCGTCAGTGATTCCTCGACCTATGGATCACTGCTTCAGTCGTTGCATCTTGTCCTTTGTCGCCTTCCACAAAATACTTCACCTGAACTCCCTTCAAATTTAAATCTCTCTTGGTCATTTTCTTCTCCTCCTTTTGCATTCAAGAGCTCAAGGAGAGTGGCAACATCCTCTCTCAGTATTTTGGTGGATCGAGGATCAGCCTGAATGTGTATTCCAGCCATCTTCGGCGGAGCGCTGCCATCGTGAGATTATTCCTTGCCTTTATTTTATCTTTTAATTGCTTTATTCTGCGCAGATCAGCCGATTCGTAGTTCACCAGAGGCTAGATCCGACGAACCCTCCACTGAGTTCCACTAGTTCTATGACCCGCCAACCACCTTACCTTCTTTCTGGTCACTTCTCCTACACCTCGCTGCACTTCGCACTACCAGATCCACCGTGGATCTGGAAGTTGGTGCTCCAACTCCTCCACTCATTGGAGCACCTCCGATCCACTCCATTTCCATCCCATTCCCTCTGCTAACAGGTCGAGGAAGTTAACCCTCAAACCTGGTTTGTTCCCATGCAAGATTGTCTAAAGAACTAGCTGGAGGTGATTTTGACGCTCGCCTGAGGTTCTTAGAGCTTCCGAGCTTCTTGAACCTCCCGGGAGCCCTTTGTTCATCCCCTGAGCGTTTTGTGCCTTCCAGCCGACAGAGGATCCTTGCAGGAGCATTTTGGGACCTTTTGCAGCGAGAGAGGAGATCGGAGGCTCGCTCCTTAGCTGATCGAAGCTTGGAGGAACGAGAGTTCTTCCCCATTCTTCCAAGCCACTCCACAGTCATCTGATGGCCCCCCTTCGCCTAGGTGTCCAGTAGCCATTCGATCAACCACATATACACTGTTAGATCGTCGTTGAAGGTCTAATCTCACCCGCTGATTGACGAACCGGCATCAAGCATCCAGAGCTCGCCACATGGATAAGTGGGCGGATCACGCCCATTGGATCACACCCTTTGTTGGGTATTTTGCATTATTCACCCAACGCTTTTGTAATTTAATGTTTAGTCTATAAACATTCATCTGCCATTTTAATATTTTTGTAATATTTGCAAAAAGAACCTCGTAGTTATTTTATTTGTAGTCTAGTCCAGTCCACGTCACTTCATGTATCGTCCCATGTGAGGTGGCGATTTTGTAAGAATACCCCTATGGGCATTCGTATTTCATTTTAGTCCTAGAATTTTTAATTCTAGTTATATATTTTTGGAAAATTGCATGTAAGCCCTGGACATTATTTTTAATTACATATATGCCCATGCTAGTTCAATAATTTTTGTGTGTTATTTCAATTTAATAAATATAGTGTCTGTGTTCTAAAAAAATCCCTAAAAAGAGGGTTAAGCTCCTGATTGTATCTAGATTCACGTCACATTTTTATTTTTACAATTTAGGACTTTTACTTACTTCATAAAAATAAAAAAAGAGCATAAAAGTCCATGTTTGACTAAGAAAATAATAAAAATATAAAAATATTTTGAAAAATTCCCAAAATATATATTTTTATTTAAGTATTTTGACCTTCAACCCAAAAACCACTAAAAATAGAAAAGGAAACTCATAAAAATTAAAAAGCCCCAAAATCCTTTATAAAAATCTAAAAAATTCTTAAAATTTTCAAAAATGTCATTTTTATAATTTTCTTTATATTATTATTTATATCTTAAAATTGATTTGGAAAATTATGGACATTTTTTACTATTTTTAATTTCCAAATTGATTTGTGATATTTTTAACTTTAATAATATAGAAAAATTAGAAAAATTATATAAAAAATGACAAAATGGTAAAAAAATATATAATCCCAAAAAAATTATTTTAGTATTTTGTTTTTTATTAGTACTTATATACATATTAGCCTATGATGTATATATAACCTTATAGAATCTTATATTATATATATATATATATTTAAAAAAAGAAATTAAAAATCAGAAAACATAAAAAGAAAATAACAAAACATAAAATTGAAAACAATTTAATAATAAAAAACAAAGTATAAAATATAAAATAAAAATCCCAAAAAAACAAATAGATAACAAGAAGCACACATTTTTGGAATTAATTTTTCCCCGATCTCTCGTTTGCTCCCTGTGTTCGACACTCCACACATATTTACACCTATACACATCATTTGTAAAGTTATAATAAATTTCAACTCCACACATTTATATTCATTGCCTGATTCTTAATTGTGGGTTAATTGTTGATTGAATCAGGGTTTCGTGAGATGTCACTTTGACGATTGTTGATCCGCCTTATGGATTGACAAGACCTTTGTTGAAATCCCGTTCATCATATGATGCCGTTGTCGGGGAGCAACAGATTGTAGACTGTATTTTTATCCGCGTCTTCTTGCGTGTCTATATTTTCTTTTATTCATTTTTCTTTTCTTTTTTATTATATTATTGATTTGTCTACTCCCCTCTTCTGTGTTGACTTTGCTGCGAGGTATCGCAGATCGAGGGAGACTCTTCTAGGAACGCTTGTGTACCCACATGAGGTGGTGTCACTTTTATGACCTATCTACTAAGAGAGAGCACCAAAGGAGATTTGGAGGAATTTTTGAAGATAATAGCTTCTTTGTATTTTATTTTATTCTATTTGTAGTTTCAAGTGAGAGAGAGACTATAACTCAAGATTTTCTTGGACTTTGACACACTTCATGAGGTCCACTGCTTGAGGGATTGTTCCCTTGGGGGCCTCGTCAGTTTTTTTCATTTTTCATCGCTTTTCTTTCATTTGTTTTCTGAGTTTTCACTTTTTCTTATTTTGTGTGATTGAGCCTTAGTTGAGGATTGCTTGACGATAGATTAAGGACAAACACTTAACTACCATTGCATGTACCTATGGTCTTGTTTGGACTTAGTCAAATTTTGAATTGCTCTTCACTTAGTCTTGGAATTGCACGCTGCGAGAGCCTCCATACAACGGTTAGAGGACCCACTATGGTGGGTACCGAGGAGGCTCCAAGACTGGACCCTTTGGTTCTATTCTAGGTGATTAGCATATTGTGTTTCTTGCTAATAGCATATTCTAACTCTAGGGCGATTTCATAGGCTTTGCATTTGCATACAGATAGGTTTCAATTCTGATTATCATCCTTGCATGAAGAAAGCTGGAGGCAGGGTGAGCATGTCTACTTAGCATTCATCATCGTTTTCGCCTCGCATTGCTTTTCCGACTCTCTCCCTCTGATTTTGACCACATAGGAGCTAAAGGAATTGATACCTCGTTAGGCGCGTACATTCTTAGTAAAAATACAAAAAGTGATAACAAATAAAATTGGGACTGCTAAGCTTACTCAACCCTAAATTAAACCAAAAAGATAAATATATGTCTTGGGAAGAGTAACCCCCTCATTGTATTCGCTTTTTATTTTGCCTACGTACAAGCTAAGGAGTAGTTCCCAAATCCCATGCCAACCTAAGTGTTTATACAATTTTGTATTCTTACCTAACTCTAAAATCGACAAGATAAAAAGACCGAGCTTTTATGGTCTTCACTGTGTTGAGTGGGTTAATTGAGGGTTTGTTTTTGTGTATACTTGTTTGTGATTACTTGTGTGCATACTCGATCTTCAATGCGTAATTGTGCCTTTTTCTCGCATCTCTTGATTTGACCAGCATGCTCTCCCGATCATTTTCCTTTTGTTTCGGAGATGGCCGACTGGAGCATTTTTTATCCGAACTTTTTGCATCCCTTGTGACCTCCAATCGGTCCACCTCCATTTTCCAGGAGGACTTTGCTCCTGACTTTTGTACATATCCAACTAATCCTTTGTTTCAGGAAGTAGATTTTGATTTTGATTTACCTCCCTGCTATTAGGAGGTCCTTGCTCATGATTCTTCTTTTTGAACATATCCACCTAAGCCACTGTTATAGGACTCGAACTTTGACCCACCACTGCCATCACATTTCCCACCAACTCGCCCACCCAAGATTGAGCTTTGTGAGTCACCTCTTATGTTATCCACACTCCTTGACCCAGATGATGGAGCACATGAAGAAGAGTGTAGATGATCTCCTTAATATCAATAAGAGCCACAGTGATGCTTAAACATTTGATGATATGGATTCATTTGAGGACACCCATGAGAGCTTGCAATCGGCCAAAATACAAACATGAGAAAAATTCAAAAATACAAAAAGATTTTGGGAGACACATAGTTGAGCCATTTCGTGAGGAGAGGGCACCTTTTCCAGACCATTTGTCCACACATTCATTCACCCCATGTCCCACCTTTGACCCCAAGGATGACACTGTACATACTGCTCTTAGTCATCCTTGTGTACATGCTGACTTTGATCTCCTCCCTTGTATGGAAGAGATCCAAAAATTCAAAAAAATATTGACTGAACCTGAAGAGGTGGCCACTGTTCATGAGATCATTGAAGCCCCACTTCGTCAGGATATGACCCATTTATTTGCTCTTCAACCCAAGAAGAGAAAGCGAAGGAGAAAATCTGAGCATCATATCTTAACCATGGACACTTCCCACGTCATCACCCCCACCCTTCTTCTAGGAAAGGGAAAACTTCTGCACGATTCATTAGATGCACCATCTCTGACTATTCATGTGATCACACTCTCCTTGATGGCTATCTTCAATTATGATAATTCCCTTCTCATTGGTACAATCTCTTCACTTAGGACCTCTCAGAAAGACCAGGATGATTGTCCAATTTGCTGATGGATCAATAAAGAGGTCAAAGGGTATTTTAGGGAACGATGTCATTTGGATTCAGGGTATGAGCTACACTGTTGAGTTTATCATATTTCCCATGGAGACCCCTACCACTGGGGAGCAGTCTCTAATCATCCTGGAATGACCCTTTCTCGCCTCGGCGAGAGTCATTATTGATTACGAATCATGAGTGATTCGCTTCCGTCTTGATGACGGGAACACTGTGGGCATCACTACACATACTGTCGATCAAAAAACTGCACCTGATGTGACTATACATGTCTTAGCCGATCCGGAGACCTATGACCTATCTGTTGATATTAGAGGTGTTTGCTTTATAGATGTTGATGAGACCCAAGAATTCCTCTGTAGGGAGGAAGACTCGAAAAGTATGGACCTTGGAGTTCCCTCTTCCTATGATTGGCATTGTATGATGACATCAACAAGATTTATAGCATACACACCTTTGAGCAGAGGGCAGATTTAGGAGAGACTTCAGAGGCTAAATTTGATCTTATTGCTTTCATCAATGAATTCGGGCCTTTCGATGATGACTTAAAGAGTTGCCATGCTAGATTGGACCTGACTACTTCCATTGATGAGTTCGAGCCTTTTCACTTTGATATCTACGAGACACCCTAGGTCGGACCTAGACACACTTCTTCCAGTGACCAGTCTGTGCCTTCTCTCCTTAGGATTGCAGAGGATCTTCACCAGGTCGATCCTAATCGGTTTGTGTCCTCTGAGGACCCCTATATCGATCTGCACCTTGTCAGATCCATTCCTCAACAATCGCATAAGAAGGTCTTCTTTCTACCTTCTTGATCCTATGTATATCCATCTCTTTGTACATTCGCTTTCGTTTTCTTCCTTCCATCTGCCACTTTTTCTCATCCACCTCATTATGTTGCTTTTCCTTGCTTAGGACGTACTCTGTCCTAAGCATAGGGGAGGTGGATGAGTTGAGTGATCTTTCTTCTTTTCTTCTTTTCGTTTTCATTTTTCTTTTTCTTCCAAAGGTGTCACCCCCTTTTGACCACTGCTATACTTAAGACATACTTTGTTCTAAGTATAGGGGGTGTGCACCCTGAGTTTTTTATTCTTTGATCCCCTCCACTATCTCCTCTTATTGTCTATACTTAGGGACATTACCCTAAGTATAGGGGAAAATAGTATGAGTGTGATTTGTTCATCCCCACCCTTGACCCTCCATGCCTTGTGTACAGTCTACTATACTGAGGATTATTTGATCCTAAGTATAGGGGGGACTGTCGACTTCTCATTCATTCATTCCTTCATTCCTTATTCCTTTATTCTTTAGACTTTTCTATAATCAGTACGAGTTATGTCTTCGCTTTTTCTCTCTGGTTTATGAGGACATAACTCAAGCAAAGTATAAGGGGGACGTATATACTTTGTATATACTTTTGTCATAACTTGTACTTTCGTATTTTCAATAATTATGGCTAAAATATTGTATAAAATGCTATATATACTTATACAATTCATTAAATCAAATAATAAAAAGATGTGTATTATTCCTCAAATTCTTTTAGTATATACTAATTAATAAATCAGGTAAAACATTTTTTCCAAAGTGTTTGAAAAATAGTTTGAATTTTTTTGAAAAATCATTTGAAAACTATTTGGAAAATATTTTGTTAAATATTTTAGACCTTTGTAAAAAAATGTTTTGCTTGTAAAAATTTCTTTTCTCTGTGTGAAATAAAAATGTTTGAAAAACTATTTGCAAATGATTTTGAAAATGGTTGCAAAAATATTTTGAAAAATCTATATATAGTGTTTGAAAACCCTTTGCAAAATGATTTTCAAAAGTTCGTAAAAATTATTTGCAAAAATTATTTTAGACTATAGTTTTCAAAATTGTTTAGAAAATTATTTTCAAATAAATTTGAGGAATATATATACATCATCATCCTAATAAATAAACAATTTTCACCCACTGTGTATATATATAAAAATAATAACATATACCTTGTGTAAATCCTTAAAAATCTCAATTCTTGTAAATAATTGATGCATCTCTGTGTAAATATGTGTGCTTATCTTTTATTCCAAAACCTTTTGTTTTGAAAAATCCCAAAAACATTTGCAAAATCTTTTTTGAAAAATTGCATAAAATTTTGTAAAACCTTTTTTGAAAAAACCATAAAAAGTTCAAATTTTGAAAATTGCATCACAAAAATATTTTCTGCATTGCATAACATTTGCATTTTTCAGATTGAGTTTGATAATTGAACAAGTCGAATAAAATCTGAAGATTGGAGCTTGTTTGGACCTTAAATCTATCTAATCACATGAACCTTATAGGAACTGGAATTGAGGCACTTCAGGTCTAGTTGACTTAATTCTTTGAGATCACGAGACTTGGTTCAATGTCGTCTTGACTGACTAAGCAGAATATTTCGGAGCACACACATGACTCTTATTGGTAATGACCTAGGTTTTACACATGCACCTTGTACTTTGCTTACCTCAGTTGAAGTGGCAGAGGGTTGGATTTGCCAGCATGAGACACAAGCTAATGGAAACATTGAAAGTCACATTTTGTGGCCATTGTACCCCAGCCCGATCCAATGGTGACGAGGTCTATGGACATGAGTTGTGGGTTGCAATAATGCTTCAAAAGAGGGATAGTCTACTTTGCTCATGAAGAAAAAGTCCTTATGTAAATGTTGTTGTATATAGTATTTCAAAAAATGGAAAAATTTAAAAACTCCAAAAAAGTGAACATGCCTGATTGAAAATAAAAAATGCTTGCCTGAGTGTACATATTTGTATAGTCATTAAACAAGCTTGAGCTTGAAAGTTATATGTTTGTGACCCTGCAGCCGGATGACTTGGCTATACTGATCAAGCATCTTAGGATAGGTAGCTACACTGGCTACCGTCCATTCTTCTCTCCACCTCCTATTCTTGAATTGGTTGTCACTTGAACTTAGAAGAGAATACCCTGCTTCTCGAGGAAAGATTTGTTAGATTGGGGAATTAAGGACACCATGTTGGATAAGGTTGACTTCAGTCTAGGAGAGATACATATCTCACACACTATCCAAGATAGATTCATAGACATAAGGGTTTGCGTATGAGTTGAAGTATTCTAACCTGGCTATTGAGGAAACATGAGCAGAGTTTTGGGATTCTCGAAGGATGTTGTGTTTCAAATCTATTTCCCAATAAGGTTCTAACTGCACCTAAAACCAAAGGTCTGACATAAGATCCAAACTTTGATTTTGTGAAGATAAGTTTGAGAATTAAAATCAATCCACTTTCTTTCTTTTTCTTTTCTTTGTTTTTTATATTCTGCACTTATTGCATAAGTGTTTGCTAGGGACTAGCAAAGGCACGTATAGGGGAGATGAATCTCCATTTCATCACCTTTATTCTATCATTTTGGCCTTAAAAACCCTAGCTAATGCATGTATATAGCATTATTTTGTACAAATTAACATTCATTATCTATACTATTTTGTATATAAAATACAGTTTTTAATGCCAAAATTATAGAATAAAGAAAAGAAAAGAAAATGAATAAAATGTCAAAGGTATTTTATGAATCTAAACCCCGAGACCTAGGCATCTTGATGACTGGGTCGACAAGGAATAAATTAGGGGGAAATAGAGTCAATAAATCAACAAAATATCCATTCTTTAATTCATCAATAAGTCCTTTTTGGGACCAATTTTATTTTCTACTTTTATAACTCAAATAAAGAAACTTTGTACATAAAAGTTGCAGATAATAATATATAGAAAAATACAAAATTGATTTCATATAAAAATAATATAGTGTACAAGTTATACTCTAAATAAAAAGTCAAAATCCCAACTTCCCAGACCCATATCTCCTAAATAAAAACTCAAAATGTATCACAATCATATTTAATTGTATATAACTTTTAATAGCCTACATATTTTTAGAGTTAAGGTGTGAAAGTTAGGTTTTGGATCCCTATTGTATAGTTTATCTATATACAATATTCATTTTAGTTATTCTTTATTATTTTTATAATTTTATATTTTATAAATGTGTAAATATTATTATAATACATGTACATATTTTGCATAGAATAAAAACATAAATAAAATACAAAAATAAAATAATATACTAAAATACATAAATGAAATACCTATACTTATACATATATAATTAATACACTTATTTATTTAAGTGTAAATTTTATATTAAAAGTATAATAAAAATATATTTATATATAAATAAAAATAATTAATAATTATTTGAATTAATAAAATAAAAATGATAAAATCAAAATAATAAAAAATAAAATACCCAAAACATAGATGAATATATCTATAAATAAGATCTTAAAAACTAACTTGTAATAAATAAACTCAAAAAAATAAATAAAAATCATATTAAAATACTACATATAATAGTAAATATTTTTATAATTTAAAATTAATAAAATCATTTACTAATTTATTTTAATTTATTTTCGATTTTTATTCTGATTTTGTCTTTTTGTAGATGGCGTGGCACAATCAGGCCACGCCATCCGTTGACCTAGGTCAACTGTCTAACCCAGGTCCTAGGCTTGTCAGAACCTTTGTTTGACCCCAATTTCTTGATTTTCCCCCAAAGATTCCTACATCCTTTTGGGTTGATGTCGTTTGCACTTTCATTCCTTGATCATCCCTCCATCACGCGGCAGTTATTCCTCGACCTATGGATCACTACTTCAGCCATTGCATCTCGTTCTTTGTCGCCTTCTAGCCATCTATACAAAATCCTCCACCTGAGCTCCCTTCGAATTTGAATCCCTCTTGGTTGTTTTCCTCTCCTCCTTTTGAGTTCAGGGGCTCGAGGAGGGTGACAGCCTCCTTGCTCAGTAGTTTGGTGGATCGAGGATCAACCTAGAGGCATATTCTATCCATCTTCGGGGAGCGTTGCCAATGTGAGTTTATCTCGTTGGCTCATGCCAACTCAAGGTTCCTTTTTATCACTTTTTAGATTAATTTTTATCGTATGTTTTATTCCTTGCCTTTGTTTTAACTTTTAATTGCTTTATTTAGCACAGATCAACGTATTTTGCTGGAGGCTATCTCCAACGAACCCTCCATCGAGTTCCACTAGTTCTACGAATCGCCTACCGTCTGCACTCTCTTCCTGGTTTCTTCTCCTACATCCTCGCTGCACTTTGCTCAACCAGATCCACCATGGATCTGGAAGTTGGTGCTCCAACTCCTCGACTCGCCAGAGCACCTCTGATCCACTCCATTTCCGACCCATTCCCCCCACTAACGGGTCGAGGCAGTTTGCTCTCGACCCCGGTTTGTTGTCGTGCATTATTAGAGGCCAAAGAACCAGTTGGAGGCAATTTTGACGCTCGATTGAGGTTCCTAGAGCTTCTGAGCTTCTTTGACCTCTTGGGAGCCCTCCGGCCATCCCAGAGCATTTTGTGCCTTCCAGCCGATGGAGGATGCTTGCAAGAGCATTTTGGGACCTTTTGCAGCGAAAGAGGAGATCAGAGGCCCGTGCCTTAGCCAATCAAAGCTCGGAGGAACGAGAGTTCTTCCCCATTCTTCTAAGACACTCCATAATCATTCGACCGCTCCCCTTCGCCCATATGTCCGGTAGCCGTTCGATCAGCTGCATATACACCGTCAGACGTCACCGAAGGTCTAATCTCAATTGCTGATCGACAAACCTACATCATGTATCTAGAGCTTGCCACGTGGATAAGTGGGTGGATCACGCCCATTGGGTCGTGCCCTTCGTTGGGTATTTTGCATTATTTACCCTAGTATTTTTGTATTTTAATATTTAGTCTATAAACATCCATATGATATTTTACTATTTTTGTAATATTCGTAAAAAGAACCTCATATTATTTTATTTGTAGTTAAATCCAGTCCACGTCATCTCACATGCCATCCCACGTGAGGTGGTGATTTCGCAGGAATACCCTCGCAGGTATTTGTATTTCGCTTTGGTCCTAGAATTTTTAATTCCAAATATATTTTTGGAATAATTGCATGTAAGACTGGGACTTTATTTTTAATTACATGCATACCATGTCAGTTTAGTCATTTCTGTGTGTAATTTCTATTTATTAAATATAGTGTCCCCAAAAATTGGGTTAAGCTCCTGCTTATTTCAAGATTCACGGTACATTTTTAGTTTTGCAATTTAGGACTTTTACCTATTATAAAAATAAAAAAGAGCACAAAAAGTCCCTATTTGACTAGAAAATAGCAAAAATATATCAAAACTATTGAATAATTCCCCAAAAATATATTTTATGTATTTAAATTTCTTGAGCCATCAGACAAAAAACCACTAAAAATAGAAAAAGAAAACTCATAAAAATTTAGAAACCCCAAAATCCTTTATAAAAATCTAAAAAATTCTCAAAGATTCCAAAAATATCATTTTCAATTTTATAATTTTATTTATATTATTATTTAAATATTAAAATTGATTTGGAAACTTTTGGACAATTTTTACTATTTTTAATTTCCAAATTGATTCGACCTATTTAATTAATACCTAATTGGGGGTATTGTTTACTTTAAAAATATATAAAAAATAGCAAAATTATCTTAAAAAATACAAAAATAATAAAAAATTATCTAAAATCGAAAAATGTATTTTCTGTATTTTGTTTATTTTTAGGGAATTTTACCCGGCAGACCCTATAAACTTTGCCAATTACCTCTACGACCTTTGAAACAACCTAATTCCTCCCTCGACCCCGTAAACTTGCCAACTCTTACCCATGAACCCTCTGGTTAATCTGTTTGAAGCCTGTGAGGGTTCTTGGGGTAATTTACAGGGTCACTGGGGTAATTATGTTGTGCAAAAGGTCGTAAAGGTAATTTAAAAAGTTTATAGGGTCTGTCGGGTAAAAATCCCTTATTTTTATTAGTATTTATATACATATTAGCCTATATTGCATATATAGCCTTATATAATTATATTATATATAAAGAAAAAATATTAAAAATAAGAAAATAAAAAATAAAATAATTAAAATTTAAAATAATTATAATATAAAACAAAATTCAAAAATTATAAAATCAAAAACCCACAAAAACAAATAGACAACAAGAAGCACACATTTTTGGAACTAATTTTCCCCGATCTCCTATTTTCTCCCTGTGTTCGACACTCTACACATACTTGCACCTATACACATCATTTATACAATTATAATAAATTTGAACTCCACACATTTATTTTCATTGGTTAATTCTTAATTGTGGGTTAATTGTTGATTGAATCAGGCTTTCGTGAGAGGTTGCTTCGACGATATGGGCTTCTTCATAGGAAGGATGAGCTCGATTCAGACACGCCACGACCAAGAAATTTGTCGGCGTGAAAGCTCAAGGGTCAAGGATCAAAACTCAAGAAGACTTTGATCCAAATGGGTGCAAGGAATGGGCATGATAATATGAGGAAGGCGGGGTCAAAATAGGTTCTAACTCACACTAGGGCCCAGGTCAGAGAGTTGACCCATGGTCAGCCCAAGCTGAGCCCTAATCAGGCCACCTAAACATGCTAGAAGACAAAACATGCTGGAAAATGATAAATAATTAAAAATGAAATAATAAATGAATTATTTAATAAAATTTATAGCATGAAATATGTTTATTATTTTATAGTATTTTGATATGATTTTTAATTAATTTTATGAGTTAATTTATTGTGAGTTACTTTTTACAAGTATAAATATAGGTATCTTTACCTATATAATGTGTATTTTTTTATTTTATATTTTGGATTTCTAATATTTTTACACGTATTTTATATATATAACTTATTTAAATACTTTTAAATATATTTTTATTAGATTTTTCAGAAGTCATTTGCATACTTAAATAAATATGGATGTGTATTATATATGTATTTGTATTGGTAATTCATCTATGTATTTTATTATGCTTATTTATTTTAGTATATTTTTGGTTTTATTTTATTTTAATTATGCACATATACTATAAATGATATTTACAAAATTATAAAAAAAATATAAAATTTTATAAAATATAAAGAATAAATAAAATGAATATTTTATTCAAGTATACTATACAACATGGGTCCAAAACTTAACTTTTGCATCTTAATTTTAAAATGAAAGAAATCACCTTCATTAAATAGCTAATTAAATTTTATATACAATTAAAGTAATTTTGATGAATGTTGAGTTCATATGGAGGAGGTACATGTCTGAGAAGTTTGGATTTTGGACTTTTATTATGAGTGTAGAATGTACATTATGTATTATTTTTATATGAAATAAATTGTATATTTTTCTATGTATTTTTATCTAAAACTTTCATGTACAAAGTTTATTTATTTGAGGCATAAACAATAGAGAATAAAATAGGTCCCAAAACTCAATTATTTGCAAAATAAATTGGGATTTTTATTGTATTTTAGGTCCTTATCTCACTGTATGTTATTCCTTGTCAATCATGTCATCATGATGCCTAGGTCTAGGGGTTTAGGATCATAAAATACATTTGGTATTTTATTTCTTTTTCTTTTCTTCCTTTATTCTTTTATTTTGGCATTAGTTACATTATTTTATACATTATTTACATAATAAATAGTAGATGTTATTATATGGAAAATAGTGCTATTTACATGCATTTGACTAGGGTTTAAAGTCAAAATGAAATAACAAAGGTGATGAAATGGATATTATTCACCGCCTGACCATGTGCTCCGCATGTGAGGAGCTGGACAATTATGCTCTAGCCGTCGTATTTGCCTAGAATTGCCAATAAAGCTCCCGTCGTTGTGTTTTTGAATTGATTCCCCTAGCGGGAATAGGTAATTTCTTCATAGTCCATGTATGCATTTGTTTAAGTAAATTTAATTCTGTAAATTGCATTGATGCCCCTATATTTTGGTATTATTTTGAACATTTATTTAGTGTCTCGTTTTTATTCCAAAAATTGCATATTGTAGAACAATTAATTCTTTTTCTTGTGAACATTTAATGGATTTTTTGTGGGCTAGAATGTATTTAATATTGTGGTAGAATTTGTCATATTTTCCCATTATGTGATTAGTAATTCATAGTAGTTCATATATTGCTCTAAGAATTCCCAAAAACTCACATTTGTTAGGATTAGTTGCTCTCCGTAATGTTCCCCAAAATCATGTTATTTACATGCATATAGTATTATGAATAAATATATTTGTGATATAGGTAAGTGAATTTTAATTGATCAAACAAAAAGTATTTTTAGAAAATTCAAAGTGCATTGGATTTTTCTTGATTATATACATCAAGGATAATTTTGTTTCTATAAAAATACTAGTGTTTGATATTTATTACAATTAATTTACTCTGGATCACCCTATTTGCACTCGTAAATTTATTTAAAATTCATTTTCTATCATTAAAATACCGAAAATTCACAATAGGCTAATTTTAGTGCATTCACATTATGGCTAAGTTTAGTAGGGTTTGTTCTTAATTTGACTTATATTTTACAAAAACACCAACTCGGACTGAATTTGCATTCTCATTTAATTTGCATATAAAATATCAAAAAACATCCCCTTAAAATCATAGTAACTAAACGGTCTAAATATTAACCTAAGGAGAACATTGCCTCCATGTGTTTGACCTTGGGCTTGCCCAAGTAAAAAAATAAATTCGACCGATTTGCATCTAATTAGACAATAATTAATTAAGTGGTCTTTTGAGAAAGCACAGTTTACCCTCCTGCAATGAAATGAAGCATCAATGTAATTACCTTAAATTAATCCAAGCATTACCATTCATCAAAAGGTAAAATAAACTTTAATTGGTACAGAAAAGGTATTGGATAAAATGCTATTTTTATTTTTGCAGATCGTTGAAAATATAGGTCCAAATCAATATTCAAACATAAGGTTCTGTCAGCAATATGAAAATAAAATCGAAGTTAGAGAAAAGAAAGAAATATTAGGGGAATGCAAGAGCTTTAGCTTCAACATTCGTTGCTCTACATCACTGCGAGGTGGAGCTCAGGTAGTTGCTCAGAAGCATTGTAATGAGGGTGGAGACCCTTGTATCTCACCTGGAGGAATATGAGGTCTTTTCTCAACTGGAGACCGATCAGTTGTCACCTGTGATACTATTAGTTCTCTCGCTTCCCAAAAATGATGTATGGTCTACGATGAAAGGGGTTGACGGGGTTTTGATCAAGAGGTTCGGAAGTGCATTAGTGGTTACTATTTGAGAGAACATTGGTCGAGGTACTCAGAGAGGCTAGAAAATGTAGGATTTTGGTCATTGACAGGGTGTGCCAGCAGATCTACTGTAAGAGGAGGAGTTTGTCGATACTGAAGGGAGAAGGAAAATATAGGGGAAGTTGGAAAGTTGTTTGGGTGGTCAACTCTCATAGCATTGTAATTTGTTGAAGATGAGATGGTGATGATGTAGAATAAGAAGGTGGAATGGACCAATGGAGTGTGGGGGTTGGTCATAAGTTGACCAAAAATAAAGAATAAATAAGAAAATAAGTTCAAAAGAAATAGAATGGTCGGTCCCAAGCACGTGTAAATTGAGGAGGGTTGCATGTTAGGTAGCCTACAGCCAGTACATGAGAGACAAATTCTTAAATAGTGTTCTTAAAAGAATACTATTTAGGAATTTGTCTCAAAATAGTCTGGTTCTTTTCAACATGGATGAAAATAAATATTTAGATTCGTTGGGTTGTTCCCTACTAGCAACGTGTTGCATTGCCCGAATGCAATGGCAAGCTGGAAAGGGCAACTACATCCCTACCCATATGTAGTTCGAAATTTGCAAGGGTTCTTGCATGACGAACGCATGCGAGTAAAAAAAAATAGTTCTGTTGCATTGACGCTCGAATGCAGTCAAAAATTTGTAATGGCTCTCGCATGATGGATGCATGCAAGTAAAGAAGTTAGTACAAAATAGGTTTCAAAAGACATTGTCGATAGTTAATTGGAATATTGGCACTTTGACTGGTGAATTGATGGAGATTATAGATACGACCAAAAGAAGGAAGATTCAGATACTATGTCTCCAAGAGACAAAATGGGTTGGTAAGAAAGGAAGGGAGATCAAGAATACAAGCTTTAAACTTTGGTATTCATATAAAGATAAGGACAGGAATGGTGTTGGAGTGGTTGTTCATAAGGATTTGAAGGATTGTGTGGTTGAGGTGCAAAGATTCAAGGATTAGATTATTTTGTTAAAATTGGTGCTCGAAGAAGAAATTTTGAATATCATCCATTTATGCACCATAAATTCTTTAGTTGAAAGGATTAAACAAGTTGGAAAGATTTGGATAAGATTATGCAAGGAGTCCCACAAAGAGAGATGATTTGCTTGGTGGAGATCTTCATGGACATGTGGCAAAGAATGCTTCAGGGTATGCTAGTGTCCATGGAGGCTATGGCTTCATGGATAGAAACGAAGAGGGAAAAGTCATTCTGAATTTTGTAACGACTTTTAATCTTTTCATATCAAACACACTCTTCATAGGAAAGAGCATTTAATTACTTATAAGAGTGGTCCAATTAGAATACAGAAAGATTACTTTGAGTTGTAGATAAGAGATCGATTATGTTGCAAAGACTACAAAGTAATCCCATGAGAGAGTTTTACAACCCAACATCACTTTTTAGTCATGGATGTGCAAATAAAAGGGCTGGTAAAGAAAAGGAGGGCTTCCAAGATTGCTAGAACTGAATGGTGGAATCTTCAATTGAAGAAATCTAGCTTCAGGAGAAGGTTTTAGAAGTCTTACCTTGGGATTGTAACTAAATTGCCAACGAGATGTGGGAGGTGGTAGCATCTTGTATCCTAAGGGTAGTCAAAGAGATGCTAGGCGAGTCAAAGGGAGGAGCTCCAGGATAAACGAAGGCTTGGTGGTGAAGTGGTAGGGTGCAAGAGAAGCTCAAAATTAAAAGAGTGTGCTTTAAGGCTATGTCCAAGGATAGAACATAGGAAATTGTCACAAGGTACAAAATAGAAAAGGAGGCAAATATGGTTGTAAGCAAAGATAAATCAAAAGCCTATGAAGTTTTGTACAAAATCTCTATTCTAAGGAAGGCCATAAGAATATATTTAGGTTAGCCCAACATAATAGAAAGAAAGACCTAAGACCTTGCTCAAGTGAGATGCATTAAGAATAAGGAAGGTCATGTGCTTGTTACTCAGAAGGATATAGAGACTAGATGGAAGCAACATTTCCATAAACTTTTCATTGGGGAAGGAATTAGAGAGGTCACTTTGGATGATTTATCTAGTAATGAAAGTTACTTGAATCGTACAAGCTATCTATGAATACAAAGGATGGAAGTAAAGGAGGCTTTTAAGGTTATGAGATCGGGAAAAGGTGTAGGACCTAACGACATTCCTATAGAAATAAGGATCTAAAAGGAAGAACCTCCATATGACTTTTATTGACTTAGAGAAGACTTATGATTCTGTTACACGGGAGATATTGTGGAGAGTTTTGGATAAGAGACAAATACATGCCCTATACATTAACCTCATAAAGGATATGTATGATAGGGCTTTATCTTGTATGAGGATTCAGTCTAGGAAGATTGGTTGTTTTGACATCGACATTGCTCTACATCAAGGTTCAACTTTGAGTCCATTCCATTGTATGTTGGTTACGGATGAGTTGACAAGTCACATTCAAGAGGAGATACCATGGTGTATGTTATTCGCTAATAATATTGTGTTGATTGATGAGACTAAAGATGGAGTAAATGAGAAGCTTGAGGTCTGGAGACATGCATTGGAGACTAAAGGATTTCGTATAAATAGGGCTAAGACTGAATATATAGAGTGTACTTTTGATGGAAGCAATGGTGAAGGAATCGGTGTGAAGATTGGCGACGATAACATTCAAAAGAGAGATTCTTTCATATACTTGGGATCTTTTTTGCAACATGATGGAGAAATTGATGGAGATGTTACTAATAGAATAAATATAGGTTGGCTAAAGTGGAGAGAATCCTCTATTGTTCTCTGTGATAAAAAAATTCCTTTTAAAATCAAAGGAAAAATTTACAAAACATACATGAGACATGTTATTCTCTATAGATTTGAATGTTGACATGTGAACCATAGACATGTAGAGAATGACAATAGCAAAAATGAAAATGCTAAGGTGGATGTGTGGACACACATGTAAAAATCGTATTCGGAATGATGCAGTCACAAGGAAAGTTGGTGTAGCTCCGATCTGGGATAAGATGTGAGAAAACCGCTTAAGGTGGTTTGAACATTTACAAAGGAGGTCGGCTGATGCACACATTAGGAGATGCGAGTTTATAGATATTAAGCTGCCTAAGAGAGGGCGAGGAAGGTCAAAGAAGTGTTGGAATGAGACTATATAAAAGGATCTTAATTTTTTAGATCTAAGCTCGGGATTGATCCAAGATAAATTTGAATAAAGGCGAAGGATCCATGTAGCCGACCCTACTTAATGTCGGAAAAGGTTTTGTTGTTGTTGCCACTACTGATTTTACTAAATTAAAACACCAATATTTCATCGTTTTCTATTTTTTCTTTGATTTTACTAAAAACCATATATAAAAGAAAATAGGCAAAAATAAGAATAAAATTACATAAGAAATTATTTTTTTAGATATTTAGTAATAGATATAATGGAAATAAAAATAGAGAAGAAAAGAGTATCATAATATATACAAAATTACAACAATGCATTTTATCTACTTTTATGATTTTTTGGATTTATTTTTTGTGTATTTTTATTAAAACATCAAGCAAGAAAATAAATTAAAAAGAGTTAGTTATGTGCATAAAATAATCGATCAAAGTTAGCGAATATTTACGATATACAATACGGTCCCAAAATCTAATTTTCACGTATGAACCTCTATTCTTTTGAATTTGATCTTTATTTATAGATAATTGAATGTACATTAATTCCAAAGTGAGTTTGGGTTCATATGAGACTATATGGAAAAGATATATGCATTTACAGCTTTTTATCCTAGGACTTCAGTTTGGGTTTATTTGACATATATACAAGTTAGTATTTTTTGGTATTTTCCATTTATTTGGGTCAGTGATATGTATGTAATGTACTTGATTTTATGTCAATAGGATTTAACATATTTTTCTAAGCGTGAGAAGCTTGGGCTATTTATAAGTGATTATTTACGAGTTTTAACTCCTTATTTTTACAATTTTTACTTTGAATTATTTCATGAACTTATTTATAACATTAATGTACATTATTACCTTTTATACAAGTAATATTTTATTAATTTATTATTTTTAAGAGCATTTATTTAGTATTTTATTAGGAATTCAAGCTAAAATTTAGACATAAAATTAATGAGTCATAGATCTATCACATGGCAAGGCATATAACATAAAGTAGAGTTCATTATCCTGGACACAGAGCACTTTGGAGAGTTGTCCCTGTCTCCTATCATACTCGGAAAGTTGTTCTTAACCTCTGCTAAGATGGTAATTTACTACGAGACAATGGAATATAAGATTTGTAAGCATGGTGTACCCAATCCCATCATGACCCCTGATAGCACAATCTACATCTAGACACCCTTCCAATCCACAACTCTTGGTGTTTCTCCTTACAACTAAGGAACTAGACACATGCACGATATGGATTTAGTTTGGACCCTCTTCCTTCTCTCTCTTTAGTATATATATGCTTCACATATCTCTTGAGGTTGGGTAGGTGGTCTATATCCTCGATTAATGATAGCTGACAGATAATATGATTCATCAATCCTCCTATATCTGCTACTTTATCTTCTTTTTTTAATTTTTTCCCTTTTTAATTTTTGGTTATTTTTTGGAAGAAATGAAGGGAGGATATATAGAATAGACTCGAGCTGGACATAAAAGGAAAGTGGACTCCAATTGTACAACATATGTTTTCTATAGTCTTACAGCTTTTAAAATTTGGGTTCACTTGCTTTATTCCTTATCGGCTAGTGTTATACAGATGAAAGCTTATATATTAATCTTCTCAATTATCCCTAACATCAGATGGTCTGGAACATCACTATGTGCTCGAATGAAAGTGGTATGAAGTGCTTGTATGTTGCACATGGAATGTAATCTCATATGTACAAACAGAATCCTAGGTCAGATCTAAATCCAAGTGATACTCTTGACTACTGAATTTAAAAATGACTACTACTTCTTTGTGAGGGAAATATTGTCTCCCTTAGTAGATTGGATGGTTAAAGGACAACATGCACAACACCGTCCTCAAGTAATACATGTACGATCCGTACTTACACTCATACTGACTAAAAGTTTGTACAACTATACATACAAATTGGGACCAGTCATTATCTTACATTTAGATTCATCTAGATTGCTATGATTTTGATTTGTAGTGCAAAAAAAATCAGGAATATAGCCAATTCTGTGGTAGATCACATGCATTGGTGAACCAATCTTGTTTTGTGTTTGACTACGTTGTATTCCATATTGATTACAATAAAAATTGTGAGATGACTATTGTAAATGAACTATTGGTGCAAATTAGTTATCTCAGTGCTCATAAGATATCTAATTACCCTTCTTCTCATCACAAATAGTCTACTTGAGGAAAATCACAACAATACCGGTGCTACATTCAACTCATGGATGCAATCCAATCCTACTTAGGGAAGTTACTCAAACTACCGACAATCTTAGTTCACTCATCGATCAACTTGTCGTGATTTCTACCAAAGCTCGAATCAATCCTCACTCATTGATAAGTATAGAAACTTCTCTCAATCCTCGAGTACATATACTAATGGCTCAAGGGTGCACAACTAGATCGATCCTTGGTGTAAACATTCTCCCTCTTCATATTTTACTCAACCTTCAACCCAACCACCCACGTGCTCGCTGCACATGTGATCCAAGAGAGCAGTTACTATGATATTGAGGCAAATGTTGAATACCTTATCCCAAATATAAACATTTTAATGGAGAAATTTCTGGATCTCACAAAGAAGCAAAAGAAGCGAGTGAAAGAAGACAATCATAATTCTCTAAGATTCGTGCCCATCTATTGGCCCGCTTGCCTATAGACTCCAATCCTATAGTAAATGATGATGAAATTTTAGATGAGGCTCCTATTGAACTTGACTTTTCTTGGGATGAATCCGAAAACATAATTACATATAAGGTTGAATTAGACGGAACATGTGAGGGGACAAGCTGAGGAAGTTTCCCACAAGGGAAACGACGTTAACAAAAATACCAAGTTTTGAAGGAGAACCACACCAACTTGAATATATTCATGGAAAATTTTCAAATAAAAGCAATATTGGATACTGATTCGTCCATCCTCTAGATGAATAGGATCTCGAGCCAAATGAATTTTATGTAGTTAAGGTTATTCCTTTGCCATAATGTTCGGACCCAATTTTATTTGAGATTTCACATTGAACAATAGGTGAAACATGAATTTTTTATCATGAACAATGATGTTGACTATGAAAGTTCTAATGATTATCATGAGTGGCATGTGATAATTCTTAATCATGAGGTTATCTGAAGGCTAAAATAAATGTTGATTGTGATGAATCCTACGATTTTCATGAGACTCATGTCATAAACTCACCTCATCTAAGGAAACTGTGACTGAAATGTTTAAGTTGACTAAGTTTTTTTAGCCTCGACCTTATGTTACGGTTCTTGGAGGATGATTTTTGAGGATGAATCTGAGGACACTAATGATGATGAGTCTGGGGAGGAATATGATAATGAAATCGAAAGTGATTTGGATAATGACGATTTTGAATCCGATAATGAAAAGCAACACAGGTATCGATAATGAATAAGAGGATGGCATTGATTTTGAATCTGATAATGAACATGGGGATGTTGACAAACATAAAGATGAACACTATATGAAAATGAAATTCATTTTGGGCATGATGATATTGTTGATAAATTTGAATAAGAGTAAAAAAATGAGATTGAGTTGCCACAACCTATTCTCGCACTTACATCGAACCTAATGTCATAAGTCCTCCCTGATGACTCTCTCAGGGGTGAAAACATAATCTCCCATTCCAATAACATGACTTCTAGGGAAGATGGCTCGTATTGTTGGGTATTTCACCCTCTAAATGCTTTCTCTTATATTGCCTTGATTTTCGATCAAGATGATTTTTTGCCTCTTGATAATTTTGGGGTTAAATGAGGAGCTTCTCAAGAAAATCGAGGATGATCAACCAACCACCACACATATTTCATCTTGGAAGGAACCATCTTCATGGTCTGTTGAAATTGAGGCGTCACATAAAGAAACAAATGAATTGAATAAAATTAATTATTCACGTACAGACCATAAGCATGAGTAATTGTTGAAGCAGAATGAATAAGTGACCATGCGATACATTTCTTTTACGCTGCGTTTTTTTCAAAAATTAGAAAAAATTATGTGCATTACATTTCTTTTCATGCATTTCTTTTCTTTCAAGAATTGCATAAAAATGAAAAAAAAGACTTTGCATCTTTTCTACATTATTTCAAAAATATCAAAAACAATTGCATCTACCCAAAATCATAAAAAAGGCAATAACTCTAAAAAATATTTTTATTCAAAAACATCAAGAAATTTTTTTTATCAAAAACCGAACAATAGTTTCCCTACTTTTCTCCTAACTTTTTGGTATTTGAAGCTAAGATTTTACAAGTTTCAAACTTGGACTAAGATGACCTTAATTCACTTAATTTCAGAGAATTTATTAGGCTTGAGTACTCTTTTTAATTCAAGTCTCTTTGGTATTAATTCATCAAGTTGCACTAGTTTTATGCAGTGACCAAATTATGTGTCTAACTAGATCCTTGTGACAACCATAATACTCTTTTACTCCTGATTGTTTTTTTTGAACAATTTGCACTTTATACATAGCTCAACTTAGTTTGCATGTACAAGATATTATTTCAATCTCTACCATGGAAATGGAGTGACTAGGATATAGTACATGATTCTTAAATGGAATCTCAAGTTAAGAATCTCAATGATCTAAGCTTGGGACCATTTATTCTATATAAGACTTGGTCATCGGCAAAAAATCCTTGAACACGAATCCAAAAGTCAAATTATATACTTGGATGCTTTTGATACCCAATACTTGATGAACCCAAATTTTCCTCTTTAATATGTTAATGTTGTAGTTGGAGATCAATAAAGAAACAAATGTCTTAGCATTATTTAATTTCAATATCAAATCAATCTAATTAAGCCAAATATTGATTTTCAGAGAAACCTAATTCAATGAGAAATGCATAACACATTTTTTGTGTACTCTTAGGTCATAAAATGCATGCATAAAAGTTCTACTCTTTTTAGGGGTTTTTAAGTAATTTTGAGAAAAAACAATATGCATAATTAATAAAACTTGGAAAAAGCTCAAAAATGATGAAGTGCGCCTACTATAATTTTTTAGCATTTTCTATCAGTATATGAATTTTTATGGATTTTTAAAGAAAATAAAGTGAGTTTGGAAACTTAATTGTTAATAAATCCACATAATCAAATCAAACAATAAAAAATATAACAAAGGTAGATTTTAATTCTGAATCTAGGAGACTTTAAATATTGGTAAAATAATGTGTGGACCTTATTAAACATCAAACACTTAATTTGCTCAATAATTTATTTAAGGAATAGGAAACTTACACTTGAATTTGAACTTGATCTCAATACTCAACATATTGTAGCACACAATCGGATATTTTTACAGGATTATTAGATATTTTTACGCGATTATTAGAGCATGTGGTGATTTACTACAAATTTCAAGCCATAAATGAGTAGAATATAGATGAATACCACCTACATAATTTTAGTAAATCAATCAAGCATCATAATAATCTAAACCAAGTCTCTAATGATAGAAAATTAAGTGATCACCAAGACGTTAGTTTGTGATTTTCAAAATGATAAAGATATGAGGTCCAATCAATAGCTTAAACATAAGGTTCTAGTTCAACTAATAGAAAAGGATATATGCTTAACAAAGGTGCTAAGATGCACTTATTTAATTACCCAAAAAAGAGAGGTAAGGCTAAAATTCCTCTAGGGGTGTGCCTTCAACGTAAATAGTGTTGGGTATTTTACAGTCCAAATCCAACTTGGAGCTACAAATTTTCCCAACCTTGGGGTGCCCTTTGATATTTGTCCAGCAAATTGGGAGCATCCCACTTGACTGCCCATTTCCAGGTGACCAAAAATCCCAATCGTGGTCTTCTCCCCAATTCCAGAGAACGAGCACAACAATGAGGGTTTAAGAAACCCTCGTTTCCTTCCAACCGTTAGATAGAGAGTCTGAGAGAGAAAGAGAGAGGGTGTAGCTGGGCTTCCGTCCTCTTCTTCGTTGGTTGAGCAGCAAGCTGATGTACAGCAGCTAGGATTGTGCAAGTTGGATAGGAGAAACCATCTTAGTGAGCTCAAGAGGTGTAGTGTGAGAGGTCGTTGTAGACGACCTCAAGAAGTTGATTCCACCATTTTGGGTCTTCATCCGAGAACCCACAGGGAAGGCACTCCATCTTCTTGTTTTGAGCACATCTTTGGTATTTTAGATACTAGTGATAGTTAGGTACTTGTACAAGAACTATCCATTGTGTTTATGGCTTATATCTCGGTTTTGTTGGGCAACAAAAATGAAAGAACATTTGGCTCATCTTGACCATAGTGGAATCATTACCGGTCTTGCCCCATGATTTTTCCCTTGCTTACATCCAGTTAGGGTTTTCACGTAAAAATCCTTGTCTCATATGGTTGCTTGTGTGATTGCTTGTCATTGTTGCCATTTAGTTCCCGTGTGGTGAACAAATATTGTTGTGCCATCTTTGCTGCAGGACAAAAAATTAGGGGATGCTCTTACTCGTGTGTCTTCCCCAACAAGTGGTATCAGAGCACATGTTGTGCAAGATGGGCAAAGATGATGAGGGCATGGTGATTAAGCTCACAGGTAGCAACTGCCAGATTTGGAAAGCCAAGATGGAAGATATTTTGTATTGCAAAGATATCCACAATCCCATAGAAGGAGAGAGTGCCAAGCCGGAAAAATGTCTGCAAGTGAATGGACAAAGTTAAATCGAAAGACCATTGGGACCATTCGAAAGTGTCTTGACATACCGGTTTTCCATCATGTGGCTGAAGAGATGAATGCGAAGAAGTTGTGGGACAAATTATCCAAACTCTGTGACTAGAAGACCGCAACTAACAAGGCTTTCTTGATTAGGAAGCTTGTGAATTTGAAATACAAGGATGGATGCAAAGTGGCGGAGCACTTGAATGACTTCCAAAGCATCATCAACCAATTGAGCTCAATGGGTTTGGCACTTGATGATGAGTTTCAGGCACTTCTTTTGTTGGTCTCATTACTAGACAGCTGGGAGACCCTAGTTGTCACTGTGAGAAATTCTGCGAAGGACAACAAGTTGACCATGCCCATGGTCAAGGGTAGCCTCATGAATGAGGAGATGAGGCATCGCTCATCAAGAGAGATATACTCCTCTTCACATGTGTATGCGGTTGAGAGGATAGGAAGACCTAGTAGCAGAGGCAAGTCACAAGAGATGCAGTAATTTAGGGACCAGTCCAAGGTAGAGGAAAGTGTTACCATTGCCAGAAGCCCGACCACTGGAAGAGAGATTGCAGGATCTGGAAGAGAGAGCAAGCTGAAGCCAAGAAAAATCAAATGAATGAAGATGGGAATGTAGCTATAGTTGTGGAAGATGATAATACAGAAGAGGTGATTCTCACCATTCAGGACCAGTGCTTGCATGCATGGAGTGATTTGGAGTGGGTCATTGACACAACCGCCTCCTATCATGTAACTCCACACAGTGAGTTCTTCACCACTTACACCAATGGTGATTATGGATGAGTCTTGATGGGTAACGAAAGTTACTCTAAAGATCGTGGGAATTGGCACCATATCGATTTAGACTGATGTTAGGTGCTTAATGACTCTCCAGAATGTAAGGCATGTTCATGATGTGCAGCTTAGTTTTATATCTGGTTCACAACTAGATAGTGAAGGCTACCATCTGAAATTCGGTGACAGCAAGTACAAGATTAGAAAGGGTTCTCTCATCATGGCTACAGGCAGTTTGTGTTGCAAACTCTACATGACTAGAGTGAAGGTCATGGATGGTAGTTTACATGCTAGCGAGGCAGACACATCAGACTTGTGGCACCATCGACTTGGGTTCATGAGACATAAGGGCTTGCAGCTTCTGAGGAAGAGAGAATTGATCCCCTAACACAATGACATCACTTTGTCTCCTTGTGATGCATGTGAGATTGAGAAGAGCAAGAGTGCACCATACAGAGTCAGATCTAAGGTGAAGAGAGATCTTCTACAGCTGGTTCACTCGGATGTTTGTGGTCCTATGGACACGACCTCTTTGGGAGGCAACATGTATTTTATCACTTTCATTGATGATGCATCTAAGAAGGTGTGGGTGTATGTGATGAGGATGAAAGATTAAGTTTTTTATTATTTCAAGAAGTTCCATGCCATGGTTGAGCGCGAGACAGGGAAATTCTTGAATTGTCTACGCACGGACAATGGGGAGAGTACACCTCCCTTAGCTTTCAGGGCTACTGTGCAGAGCATGACATCAAGCATGAAAGGACAGAGCCAGGCACACCCCAATACAATGGTCTTGCTGAGAGGATGAGCTTGACCATTGTTGAGAGAGTTCACTGCATGCTGAAGACAGTGAAGTTGCCCAAGACCTTTTGGGATGAGGCGGTTCGCACCACATGTTACTTGGTAAACCGATCTCCATCAGTTCCTTTGGGCTTCTAGATTCCAAAGCGTGTTTGGACAGGGAAGGACCCCTCTTATTTTAGGGTGTTTGGATGCAAAGCTTTTGCGTTGGTACCAAAGGAGAAGAGGAAGAACTTGGATGACAAGGATGTGCCTTGTAAATTTTTTGGCTATGGGGATCAGGAGTTTGGATACCGTCTTTGGGATCCAAGGAAGAAGACTGTCACCAGACACAGGGATGTAATCCTCTATGAGAATCAGACTTCAGTTGAGGACATCATTGGGAGTGATGATGCAGATGAGATTTCCATGGATGATGACAATGATGAGGACACGGATCCCTCTCCAGTACATGGTACAGGTGGATAGGATGGGCATCTAGAGCAGCACAAGCTAGATGCAGACCCCATTGATGCAGGTCTAGGGGACCTAGGGCATGGGGAGTGATGAATCTCGTATTCATCATGCTAAAATTGGTCATTTAGGCTTTTTTCCCCATCATTCACTTGTAATTAATCATTAATAAAACATTATTAGCATTCATACATGTGTTAATAATATTTGCATTTCATCATGCATAATTGCATTAAAAATCCCAAGTGTAAATTAGCCCAAAAAGCCGCTAACTTCTCTTATTTTTAGTTAATTCATTCTAACTCTGATTGACCCCAAACCACCTCCATTGTATAGATATTACTAACTTCAATAAATAAAAAATACAAAAAAAATACTAACCCCAATAAGTGTCAAATAATCCTAAAGTCTAATTTCACATCTGACGGACTAAAATGAGCATATCTCCCACATACAGTGCCTGATTTTGGTCTACTCACTTTTAAAATACTCCATTTTCAAATACCTTCAAAACAAGACCAATTTCGTAAAATTCGGAGCTCATATGTGAAAGTTGGGTTTTGGGCCTCTTTCGCGCATTTTGACTTTTTTGCTATTTTGGACCTGTGTTTTTATGTACTTAATTAACCATTTTAATTTTATTTTTTCTTTATTTGTGTTCTTTGATGAAAGTTTTATAAAGCTACACAAAAATTCAAATCCAGATTAAAACCGAAATCAAAGAAACTGACTGAGTCCAAGTGTCTGTTGTTGGTCTGTACAAAAGTTGAGTGTTCCTGACTTCTATTTTATTTTCCTATCTTATTTATTAAAAACCCAAAAAAATAGATTAATATGTAATTAATTTTCTTATTTTTTATCGTATTTTTCTATAATTTTTATCCTCTCTAAAACCACCAAAAAAATAAAAAATTCCAAAAACCCGATCTTTTATATACATGGAGAACCACCAAAAATATCACTTCTCACAGATGACCTATTTTGCTCCCGGATCCTTCATGAAAGTTATAGATCTCGATGAGACAAACAACTTTCGTGAAGTAAATTTTTCAATCCGAGGTCTCCTTCTATTTCTTTTCTATTTTTCTTCACCTTTAATTTTGAAATTTTTTGGGGGTGCCACGTGGCAGCCCCTGGGCATGCCACGTGGCACCCCCACCTGCTGCGCTTCTCTCTCTTCAGGCGCACGTGCCACGCACGTGTCGCCTTCTCCTCTCGCACGCACGTGTGCTGCACGTGCCGCCCTCGACCCTTCTCCTTCCTTGCGCCAACCACCCTCCCCGTCCTCTCTTCATCCCTCCTCGTAACGGCCGACGCCACCACCCATCTCGGGTCGTTACGAGATCAACCTCTCCCTCGCGTGTAACCGCCGCCATCCTCTCCCCTATAAAGCTCCGTCCCCTCGCAAGCCATCAGATTATCCGCCCTTCCTCCATGGCCGGTGACAGTGGCCCGACACTAATCATTGAGGCGTGATCCGAAGGTTAGCCTTCGTAGCAGCGCTTCTCCGCTCTGCAGAAGCTTCGAGGCCACCTCGCTGGCTATCTGAAGCGAACAACAGGAGGCGGCCCTTAGCACCTCCAACTTCCAGGCGATACCTTCCTCCATCGACCGCTCAAGCTCAAAGCTCCGCCCTCCACTTACAGCCTCCCCGTGCCGCCCCTCGCACCGTGTGTCGGCCAAGGAGCAGCCTCACCCCGAGCCACTACCACCTAGGCTCGAGAGCTCCGAGCCTGAGGTTCTTCAGACGAAGCCTTAGGTTCAGCTCCGAGCATGTGCCTTGGCGCCTGAGCCATTGGTTTGGTAACCGAGCCTTTGGTTCAGCGCCCGAACCTGAGGTCAGCCACTCGAGCCAGCAGCCCCCTCGCCCGAGCCTCATGGCGCACGTGCTACTCACGTATGCAGTGGAAAAAATGTATCAAGGCCCTCGGTACTTTCAGAATTTACATTTATACCCCTGCATGGGGTAAATTGCAGAAGATCACCTACGACTTTCAGAAATTACAGATAAGCCCCTCCAGGGACCATTTTTAAAGAAAAACTTTGTTTTATTTACACTTTAGTCCCTGAAATTTCAGTTCATCATATCTTTATCATACGAACTCTGTTTTTAACGTATAATATATCATTTTGAAGCTATTTTCATGCTCTACCATTTAGCATCGCTTGTGAACATATCTGAGGTTGTTTATTGATAATTATTATTCAAGGATCTCATTTGACATGTAGGCTCAATTTTGACATATTGGTGATTGAGAATTAAGTGATATTTTTTGCAGGAATTCATATGCGGATTTTAATCTGATTAAGCCTTAGTTGATTATTCTCAATAGATTAAATTTATCTGGGGATTAATTTAGATCAACTCCTCTAAAATTATTGTCAACTATTCGAGGACTTGAATCAGAGGCATTTGAAGATCGGATATTTTGCTTCAAATTATTATGCGCATAAATTTATTAACTTGAAGCATTAAGTCAGTTCTATTTTGATTTGTGATTACTTTTGTGAATCTATTGATCATATTTTGAAGGAATTAACACATTTCAAATCACAGATCCTGAGCATAAATTCTGTTTATTTTTCTTGCATAGCATTTTCATCATTGCATTGTATATTTTATTAACGCATAAATTAATCAAACATTAATTAATTATTTAATTTGATTTAAGACCACGCAACTAAGAATCACTGTTCCCTGTGTTCGACCTTGGTAGACTTGCCAAGTAAAAATATTCCACAACATTTAAAGATCGTGGTTTCTGATCGATCGAAATTCGCCTCATATACTACAATTTCCCATTATTAAAGAGGAAGATTGCGCGTTCATTAAATGGCGTCGTTGCCGGGGAACGACGAATTTTTAGGGTTTTAAATCAATTTTTGTAATTAATTTTTGTGAGATTAATTTTTGTGTAATTTTTTTTCTTCTACATTTTATTTTGCAGTTCTCTCTTACTTCTGCTACTAACCGCAAATTCTCTCTTCGCAGACTACTGGGAGCCCAATTTTGGATATTAATCAAGGATCTGCAAGGAAGATTGATTTTTAATTTTTGTGAGAGAGAGCTTAGCATAGGTTTAATTTTCTGCAATATTCTCAGGGTCCCTCTCTTTGAACCCTTGTAATAATTAAGACTGAACTTTTTTGTGGTGTGTCGAGTCTGTTTCAACCCCTTCTGTGTGGTTGGGACCCGGCTTGAGTGGCGTAGGACTTAGGCACATATACGATTATTTCTCTATCATTGATTGTGCTCGTAATTCTTAGGCCACACTTTCACTAATTAAACGCACTGTAGATCGTTCCACATTAGCCAAAAATTTGAATCAATTCTTCCTGCTAATAGAACTATCTGTTTAGGGCATTTTTCATCTGTGCATATCATTTAGTGTAAATTTTAATTCCTTGTCTTGCATCCCGCATGAAGAACGCGAGGATTCACTGTAAGTCTTTCTCTTAAGCATGCATCATTGATTTACGTTTGCATTGACTTTTCTGATTCTCCTTTCTCAAGTTTTACAACTTAGGATTTAAAGGAATTGGGACTGCTCGTTAGGCGTGAATTTCTGTGCTCACATAAACTACAGTGATAACCTTAACTTAAAACTGGGACTGCTAATCAAGGCGACTGTAAATAAACTGACCTAAAATTAACTTGTGTTTGGTGGAGAGAAACCCACTCATTGTTTGTAAGGACAAGATCGCACACCTTAGGACAGAGCCAAAAACCGAAATACTTCATTCAGACTACTTATTTGAAAAACAATTAGCTACTTTTCAGTGAGGGTCTCGGATAGTCGTTTACGGTCCGACTTCCCTTAGTAGAGTAGGTGGTTTAGAGTACACCGCGGAAGGCTCCGTCCTCAAGTAACACGGGTAGCCATTTAAACGGTCCGTACTTATACCTATACTGGCTGAAAGTAGGTGCAACTAGTTGTATGAACTCGGGACAGTCTTTGTGAAATATTTCGGCACCTAACAGCTCTGCTTAATTTTCAAGATTGTTTTATCATTAAATTAAAATTGAAAAGATAAGCGATCGAACCCTAACGTGCCTTCACCAGTGTTGAGTGGGTAAATCAACGTGTTTGTTTTGTGTTTAATTTGTGTGCATCAAAGACCTTGCAATCGCAAGCATATCATGGTTCGCTAATCATTCCATCCCTCTTGAGAAGATGTCGACACAGTGGTCTTCTTTTCCGATCTCCACGAACTTGTCCCGATATCCTTCTTCTCACACTCCTCAGGAGAACCAGATCTTCAAATCAGGTTCCCCTCAGCCATCGTTCTCTTCCCGCCCATACATCCCACCCTATGGAGACATGGTGGTGGAGTCTTCGTCTAATCTATACTTCATACGAGCTATGTCTACATTTCACTTTGTGCCATGAGGACATAGCACAAGCTAAGTATAGGGGGGTGTTTGTATATATTTCATCTACTTTATCCATAGCTCGTACTTTAATCGCTTTTATCTAACATCGGGGATGGGTACAAGTAGTATGTATATTACCTATTTTTCAAAAAAAACAAAACAAAACAAAAACCCAAAAAAAACTTTTTGCATTAAAAAAGGGGAAAAAAGAAAAAAAGAGAAAATCATCACTCACGGTCTTGCATTTCATCAAGCATTTCATGCATTCCTTGGTTGATATATTCCTGACACATTCACCATCACTCAAGGCTTGAGGATTTTTTAGGACACTTGATTTCTGAGATCTTGAGATTCTGAGTTAGCATGCCTTAGTCATTAGGGTTTTGAACTTAATAATCCACACTTCCCTAGTTTGAAAGATTTGAGCGCTATATTGCACTCTTCATCTCTACCATCAAAAAGAATATGATCAGCACAATCACTCCCACAATTGCATGATTGATGAGATGAGTTGAGATATCACTTGAGGAACTAGGACTAGATATTTGAGTTTAAACCCGATCTGATGATATTCGAGGATGGGATAAAGTTAATGAAGGCTGCAGAAAACCTGAGTGTCAGCTAAACCCTAGCCAGTATGTGAACAAGATTCATATGCTAAATGACCTAAGTGTCAGGGTGTGATGAAACTTAATAAAAATTGTTGATCAGTGTATGCCAAATTTTGTTAAAAGCAGTGGAGCTAGCCAACAAAAGAAAAGAAAAAGAAATGTCAAAGAAAAGCTCTAAATACCAAAGTCAAATTACAAATGAGCTTCCACCAATGGCAAGCACTCCCAAACATTTTCAAAGTGTCCACTTGGACCGAGCGCTAATTAGGACCAAGGAGTCAGGCTGACACCACAAAAAGGGCTCTGCATCGTAAGCGATACAAGTTTGGGTGTCGAAGGTATCTTAGATACTCAAAAGAGACACACCCCGCTCTACTCCCAGAAAAACAAGTGCAGACGACTCCAAATTCTCTTGACGGACACATTGATCAACAAAATAAAAATATACTTGTGTTGAGTAATAAGGCACTCGAGAGTCACCTTGTTCCAATGTAAGGGAGAGAAAATCAGACACAATCCTATGCCCTCCATCATCTGGTCGTCCATCTACACTTTCAAGTCTGAAAAACTAATGAGACAGTTGACTGAAGCAAGAATAGACTTATTCCCTAGTGTTGAGGATTAGGTCTAGAGGAGAGTCTCTTGGATTAGAACTTTGGGTGATGTCTCGACTTGACTTTCATGAATGCAGTACACTAAAAATCATATCCTTATATTATATGTACAAACAGAGAGTCTAAAAATTAGAGAAGTTGGATTCCTTTTGATTAAAGCTTGGTTGAGCCCAAAATTTTAGGATCACTCAAATTAAGGGTCTTCTATGAAATGAGCCTTGAAAATTCACATGCACGGTCAGGGATGTACTCAACTAAGTCATTCATTCATTCATGCTCGGGGACGAGCATGGTCTAAGTATAGGCGTATGATGAATCTCGTATTCATCATGCTAAAATTGGTCATTTATGCTTTGTTCCCCATCATTCACTTGTAATTAATCATTAATAGAACATTATTAGCATTCATACATGTGTTAATAATATTTGCATTTCAGCATGCATAATTGCATTAAAAATCCCAAGTGTAAATTAGCCCAAAAAGCCGCTAACTTCTCTTATTTTTAGTTAATTCATCCTAACTCCGATTGACCCCAAACGACCTTCATTGTATAGATATTACTAACTTCATTAAATAAAAAATTTAAAAAAATTACTAGTCCCAATAAGTGTCAAATAATCTCAAAGTCTAATTTCACATCTGACGGACTAAAATGAGCATATCTCCCACATACAGTGCCCGATTTTAGTCTACTCACTTTTAAAGTACTCCATTTTCAAATACCTTGAAAACAAGACCAATTTCGTAAAATTCGGAGCTCATATGTGAAAGTTGGGTTTTGGGCCTCTTTTGCACATTTTGACTTTTTTTGCTATTTTTGACCTGAGTTTTTATGTACTTAATTAAGCCTTTTAATTTTATTTCTTCTTCATTTGTGTTCTTTGATGAAATTTTTATTAAGCTACGTAAAAATCCAAATCTATATTAAAATAAAATCAAAGAAACTGACTGAGTCCAAGTGTCTGTTGTCGGTCTGTACATAAGTTGAGTGTTCCTGACTTCTATTTTATTTTCCTATTTTCTTATTTATTAAAAATACAAAAAAATATTAATATGTAATTAATTTTCTTATTTTTTATCGTATTTTTCTATAATTTTTATCCTCTCTAAAACCACCAAAAAAATTCAAAATCCCAAAAACCTGGTCTTCTATACACATGGAGAACCACCAAAAATACCACTTCTCACAGATGACCTCTTTTGCTCCTGAATCCTTCATGAAAGTTGTAGATCTCGATGAGACGAACAACTTTCATGAAGGAAATTTTTAGATCCGAGGTCTCCTTCTATTTCTTTTCTATTTTTCTTCAACTTTAATTTTGAAATTTTTTTGGGGGTGCCACGTGGCAGCCCCTGGGCGTGCCACGTGGCACCCCCACCTGCTGCGCTTCTCTCTCTAGGCGCACGTGCCACGCACGTGCCGCCTTCTCCTCCCGCACGCACGTACGTGGCACGTGCCTCCCTCGACCCTTCTCCTTCCTTGCGCTAACCCCCCCTCCCCGTCCTCTCTTCATCCCTCCTCGTAACGGCCGACGCCACCACCCATCTCCGGTCGTTACGAGATCACCCTCTCCCTCACATGTAACCGTCGACATCCTCTCCCCTATAAAGCTCCGTCCCCTCGCAAGCCACCAGATTATCCACCCTTCCTCCATGGCTGGTGACAGTGGCCCGACACTAATCATTGAGGCGTGATCCGAAGGTTAGCCTTCGTAGCAGCGCTTCTCCGCTCTGTAGAAGCTTCGAGGCCTCCTCGCCGGCCATCTGAAGCGAACATCAGAAGGCGGCCCTTAGCACCTCCATCTTCCAGGCGATACCTTCCTCCATCGACCGCTCAAGCTCAAAGCTCTGCCCTTGTTTCTTAACCTTTGCAAGAACACGCCACCACCTCCGCTCCTCCGCAGCTCGCAGTCGGTCGGATGCTCGCCGCCTGCCGCCTCGCGTCGTGTGTTGGTCGAGGTGCGGCGCCCTCCCCCTTCGGCCGCTGATGAATACCCATTCATCACTCTTTATTCTTATATTTTAGCTACAAAAACCTATGCAAATGCATGTAGATATGTGTAAATAGGGTTAATTAGCAAAAGCATGCATGTTTGTAAAAATAGATAATTAGCATGTTTTTGTGCAAAAATAAAAGAATAAAGATGAAAAAGAAAAAGAGGGAAATATTTAGAATAAATATTGAGCAACCTGACCCAAGGGAGGGCTCAGCATGGGCCTGACCGCATAAAAACCAAGTAGAGGGAGATAGGGGCTCACATGTACATATATTTGTAAATAAATAAAATAATATTTTCCTCAGCCAAAAATATGCTTGTATATATTTTGTATATTGTTAGAAGCTATTAAAAACAAAATAAAAATCAAAAAAATCAAAAATCCAAAAACATCTCTTCACCATGTACATAGACCACCTTCTTTATTTATTTCACCTTGTAAATAACCTAATTTATTTTCAAACCTTTTTGTAAATATCCCTTTTTATGTTTTGTAAATAAAATAAATAAAAAGAAACAAGACAAAAATCAAATAAAAATTACAAAATTAAAATACAAAAATATATTGTATATATACCATGTACATATATGTATATCACTAATTATTTAACCTATGTATATAAATAATAAAAATAAAATAAAAATAGCCTTTTATTCCTCCTTTTATCCTATAAATAAATAAAATATAAAATAGGAATAAAAATGTATAAAAAGAACTAATTAAAAATCAAAAATCAAAAATCAATATAGTGTATATATACCTATGTATAGCTACTATGTATAGACCTTATTTTTATTTCCAAAAATTAATTAAAAATCACAAAAAAAAATAGAAAAAATTAAAACAAAAATATTTTGTGTTTTGAGTTTTTGAAAATTCGGCCATTTAAGGCCCCAAAAAAATCAAATAAGAATTCAACCCTTGGCGGGCTCTGATTGGTCCACGGGGGATTGTTGACCCCCGGTCAACACCTCCCCCAGGACCACCAGAGCCCGGGTCCTGTTCGCGGACCCGACTTCGCCCAATTATCTTTACCAGACCCGATCCCCATTTCGCCTAATCTAAGGTCCTAATCATCCCCCGTGCATCCGGGAATCTCGCCCGACATTCTTCCTTGGGATCCGCGCTTCAGCTCGCCCTACCCGATCGATCCTTCCCGGACCTGCACCCATATAAAACTCGAGCTCAGCCGCCTCCTCATTCCATCTTTGGCTCTCCACCTTCACTCCCGTGACCTCCATTGTAACCACCGAGGTAACAACTCGCGTTGGCCCTTGTTGCAGCGAGGAGGAGGTGCTTGGACCATCGATCCGGCAGCCGCGCGCCGCCGTGCTCCGCCACCTAGCTGGAGCTCGAGCCTCAGGCAGTGACGACCTTCGAGGCGACGACCAGGAGCTAGCCAAGCTCCAGCCCAGTCTTTCGCATCGCCCAGGTATCCATTTAGCGCATCTATTTAGTGTAATTTCATGTTTCGCCCAAATCGACCCCTCGCCGTGTTCCTCTGATTCTGACCATCTCGCGTACTATTTCGATCATCGGAGCACACCATCACCCTCGCCACTCCCTCGCGCACGTTCTACGCCCACTCGTTCAACCCAGCTCGCCCCGGAGCTGGGAGTCGAGCTCCTCCATCCCCAGCTCGCCGGAGCTCATTCGCACCGACCCACCATCCACCGTCACCCCGCTTCTTTGGGTCGAGGCACTTTGCCCTCGACCCGCGAAGCTCCTGGCGTGTTTTGCAGGTCAGAAGGAGGGCATCTGAGCCCCCCTCACATCAGGTCCAGGAGCCCACCGCCGCCGAGCTCGCCGGAGCCCCTCCAGGGCTCGGGTGGGCCATCGGACAGTACCAGCAGCTGCGGGACGCCGTCGCCCATCTTCCCCGATCACCAGGAGCAGCTGAGGAGGACTGCAGCTCACGCACGAGGCCGGCGAAGTTCGCCGGTGGAGTGTTCTTCCACCATCCTCCAGCACCGTCCGATCAGCCCCCGCTTCCAGTTTGCATCGCCACCATCCATTTCTCGAGGAGCAGCAGCCGTTGATCAGATCGAGGGGCTGATCTGAACCGTCCGAGCAGCAGAGAGAGAGCCACCTGAGACCTGACCCGTCCGATCCTCCACGTGGCTCCCTCTGGAGCATCGATTTTGCCCAAGAGACAAAGAAGGAGAGCGCCACCATCCAGAGCCGCCCGATCTTCCACGTGGCGCGCATCCAGCCGTCGACGAATAAAGGGGTAATTTACTTAGGGCCCCCTCTTAGTTTGTCTTTTTATTTCTAGTCCTGTAAATATTTTAGAACTTTTATTTACGTAGGGCAAATTGCATTGTGGACCCTGTGCTTAGTTTTATTTGCATGTATGCCCCCGTGTGTATGAGACCACGTGCTTCACCACGTGCTGAGTTGGGCTTTTTACATCTTTGATCCTGTAGTTTTGGGTGGTTATTGAATGAAGAAATAGTTTCTGGTATTTGCAGTTGTGCCCCTGTGAGCATTTTTATTTCTACATGTGCGTGTATTAGTGGGTAAATTGCATCCAAGCCCCTGGACTTTTGGTACGAGTTACCAAAAAGTCCAGAAACTTGGTTTTTATTACCAAGAGGCCCCTGAGTGCCCCAGCCACGCGCCACGCGCGTGACTTGCTGGGATTTTTGCACCTTGGCCCCCAGAACTTTGGGTATTTGCACTTACGTCCCTGTGCACAGTGCCCCCTCTTTGATTTTTGAATAAATATCAAACCACCTCCAAATTCGATGAAAATTTGACACATGGCTCCTGCCATGGTGTTGGATTTTTGAGAATTTTTGAGACATTTTTTATTTTATTTAGTATTTTTAAAAATTCAAAAACCTCCTTTTTAGCTACTGTCTAGGTTTAAAAATACCAAAAAAATAAAACACCTCCAAAAATTCTAAAAATTTTAGTTACTGTTTCTTGTGTGTTGTTTGATTTTCTAGCCAATTTTGGCTATTTTTCATTGCCTAAAAACTCTAAAAATTGAAAAACCCTTAAAAACCCATAAAAATTATAAAAATTAATCTAAAAATCCAAAAATAATAATTAGGGTGCCTAAATTTTCTTTATCCTTTCTAGATTACAGGAAAATTACCTCCAAGGCCTGTTAAGACTCTTAAATATTTTATTTTTGAGTTTTAGGCCTTGCTGAACAACACCTAGGATTTTTAGCACTGTTTGATTTTTAGAAAATAATTTACCCATTAGAAAAATATCAAAAATTCACCAAAAACACTTAAAAACTTAAAAAACATAAAAACACTTTTTCTTGAATTTTTGCTTTATTTTTGGTGTGTTAAATAATTTGCCTAAGTGTGTTGATATTTGTTTCCTTTTATTTTCTTTATCTTTTAAAAATCCAAGAAAATATAAAAATTATTAAAAACCACTAAAAAAACACTTTTCTTTTATTTTATTTTCTTTTTACTACTTCGTAGGCCCTAGGCCAATCCGTGCTCCTTGAGTTCGACCCTGGGAGCTATACCAGGTTAATCACATAGCTAGGACCGCTTGATTTGCTTTGTTTGATTTTCGATTCGTTTTGCGGTTCGATTCTTTTTCTTGATTGACACATCTTCTGAGATCCGGGTCGCAACGACCCTTGTTTCATTACCTTCACCCGGGTCTTAGGGAATTTCGTGTCACCAGAATGGCGCCGTTGCCGGGGAGCACGGCTTAGTAGTTGTTTTTGTTTTATCTTTCGTTTTTGTTTTCGCGGTTTTTCGCGGCTCTTCGGAGCTCGCAGCTTTTCACGGCTTTTGTTCATAGTTCCTTTTTGATTTATTTTGTTTTATTTTGATTTTCTTTTCTTTTTATTTTTGTTTGATTTTGTGTGACTATTTTATTTCTCATTTTTGCATATATACCCTTGTTCTTATTTTCATTTATTATTTGATTATTTTATTGGTCTGACCACCCTCTTCTATCTTTCTTGCGAGGGCCCGAGGACCGCGGAGGCAACTTTCGAGGAGCCGGTGCAACCGCAGAGTTCGAAGGCAGCTTCTTTCTCTACGAAGCCGCAGGAGAGAGCGAGAGAGAGAGAGTGAGTGGGAGAGGATAGCTTAGTTTATTTTCAGTTCATTTATTATTGTAATAATACAGGAACTGTGAGACTTTTAGACACTTAGACCGTAGCGGGTCTGTTTCGTCGAGCACCGGCGTGCTCGGGGGACCCATTAGGACCTCGCAGTTTTTCGCGGTTTTCTCGCGGCTTTTCTTTTTCTTTCTTACTGTCATTTTCCGGGTTTTTCGCGGTTTTTGCTCGAGCCCCTAGACATAGGATTTTTGTTGGTTGTGACGTAAGATTTCTAAGGCCCAACACTTAATAGAATATCTGTTCCTATAGAACGTAATTGGACCTTACTAAAATTCACTAAAAAAGTTAGTTTAATTGGATTTGAGACCACGTGCCGTTAGGAGTCACATACAGCGCTGGCAGGACACGTTGTGGCGGGCACCGAGTGACTCCCAAGATCGGACTCCGGACTCGATTCGGTTAACTAACTATTGTTCTTCACGATCAATAGAAGTTGCTTGTCTTAGGACTCGGCTTTTTACCGTTGCATCATATAGCTTAGTTTACTTTTCTGTCTTTATTTTATGCGCGGATCACTCTGCATGTAGAGAGCTGGAGGCAGGTACGCTTTTCTGACTTTGCATGCATCATTGATTTCTCGTGCATCGGCTTTTTCGACTTCTCCCCCCGATTTTGGACTTAATAATCAGGAGAACCGAAAAATTCGTTAGGCGTTTTTGTTTGCATTGAAAAATACCTAAAAAGAGTAACCATAAAATTGGGACTGCTAAGACTATCGACCTTAAAACTCGCTCACCCTAAAAATTCTGTCTTGGGGAGAGCAACCCCCTCATTGCTTGGTTTGTATGTGCGAGAGAGTGACCCGAACACTAGGTAGAGCCCCCCGTTGCTATACTTGACTGACTACCGACTCTTCCGTGCGGGCCAGTCGGTTGGGTTAGCAGCGGAGATCCCAACAGGTCACGTAATCGCTCTGATATTTGTGTGTTCACCAAATAAAACAGACAAGATAATTTGACCGAACTTTCACGGTCTTCAGCTCGCGTTGTGTTGGTGAACCGGGGGTTTGTTTTTCGATCATAGTTTTTCCAGATCTCATCCGCCCTACTCGCCAGATCGAGATGATGGGTAGACGATCTCTTAGGCAGCCTTTGGCTGCACCGCTTTCGGGCGCATCTACCTCATCATCTAGGTTGGCTCGCGAGAGCTCAGACCCGCTCTCCGAACCCGAGTACGACTCCACCCTGTTCCCCCTCGACCCCCTTTCTGATCTACCCGAGAGACCCGAGCCCGAGGAGAGACTTATTCATTTGACAACACCTGAGTTGGGCTCCTTCGATTTTGCAGACGTCGAGATGGCAGGCGCAGGCAGTTCTGACGATCACTCCCGTCCCGAGCACTTTGTACTGGACCAGGGAGCGATCAACTCCACCCTGATCGCACAGTTAGAGACAGTCCAGCAGCAGCTCCGCGATCAGGGAGCTTTTATGATAGAGATGAGGCGTGAGATGGAGAGGCTCAGAGCAGAGAGAGATGCACAGAGCGAGCCCGAGGACCCCGATGAGGCACAGGCACGAGCCGCAGCAGCAGCAGCAGCAGCCGCGGCCGCCGCCGCAGCGGCAGCAGCCGCAGGAGGAGCAGGACCACCTAGACCGATGCGGGAGTTGCACAACCCCGGATCTACCTTGATGCACCATTGGGTTGTGGTTCCAGCCATCGTGGGGGACTTCAAGTTCCCCCCGAACACCTTGCAGATGCTCCCGCGGTTCCATGGACTGGCTACAGAGGAGCCCCATCTCCACCTACAGGAGTTTCTCATGATTTGCAGTACTGTCCACGAGAGACATGTGGACCAGGATACCATACGGATGATTGCCTTCCCCTTCTCACTGGCAGATAGAGTAGCCACCTGGCTGAAACATTTGGGGAGATTCGTGTACACATGGGAGCAGCTCCGCACCGAGTACTTGAACAAGTACTATCCACTCGGGCGGACGAATGCAGCGAGGGCCCTGATCAGCAACTTCTCCATGTTCCCCAACGAGCAGTTCCATGAGGCTTGGGAGAGGTTCAGAGAGCTTTTGGACAGATGCCCACACCACGATATCACGAAGCCGAACCTAGTTCAGAGCTTCTTCAGTGGGTTGTCACCAGAGCTACAGGGCCTGGTGAACGCTTCTTGTGGCGGGTCCTACTTCGCCAAGGACCACGACCAGGTCTGGGCTATTTTTGAGGAGATGGCAGAGAACTACATGGTCATGTCCCAGACCCGGCTCTACACTCAGAAGACCCAGCCACATCAGCCAGGGCCCGTGCAGTACCAGAGGATAGCACGGGTAGATGCAGGTCCTTCCAGTTCGTCCGCAGCAGCCACAGCAGCAGCACAGTTAGAGTCGTCAGCTGCGGACATGGGCATCATCAGCGAGAAGCTGGACCGCATGGAGCTGATAGAGAAGAAGCAGTGCCAGAGCATAGCACAGATGGATCAGATGGCACAGGTCTTGAGCGACCTGAAGACACAGCTCATGTGTCTCCAGGAGACACAGACGGCTTCTCAGCCCCGTCTTCAGTCGCGAGGCGATGCCGGCAGCAGTAGCAGCTCGTCCCAGCGCTCCAGCACCCCAGTGCAGCCTAGACAGGTTCACCTTGTACAGGCGGAGCCGTACCAGCAGCCGCAGCCCACCTTGCAGTCACCACCATCTCCAGAGATGCAGATGGTGGTCTACCAGCCGGATCAACCGTTGGCAGTACTACCCCTAGCCCCCTTTGATGCAGAGCCGTTGATGGATGTCAACGGGATCTGGTACGACCGTCCCCAGCCTGGGATCCGACGAGATCATCCCGGATTCAGGTGGGGGAGTGGTGGTGCCCAGCCCCAGCAGCAGCCGTCAGCACAGGGAGGGAAGTACTCCCAGCCGAGAGACCATCACCAGCCGCAGCAGCAGCCCCCAGTCTACCAGCAGCAGTCGTCCTACGTTCCTCGTCCCTATCAGCAGCAGGGACAGCCTTGGAGACGTGAGCAGCAGGCTCACCAGGAATACCAGCACCAGCAGCACCCTCCTTCTTATCCCTCTCACCCATACCAGCAGCCGCAGCCTCACCCACAGAGAGGCCACCCGTCGGGCTCCCATGAGAGCCCCGCTTTGGATGATATCGCCCGCCTCCTCACGGACCAACAGGCCACATTCAGACGGGAGATGGATGAGTTCCGCCATGAGATGCGGGACCTGATGAGAGGGAAGGCCGCCATACCCGCCCAGATAGAGCCGAACCCGAACAATCTCAAGCGGAAGTCTGAGCAGGAGCGGTAGGACCCCAGCCGGCGGCGGCGCCTCAGCTGAGCACCATCCCGAGGCGCCACAGGAGGAGGAGGAGAGCGGTACTGAGGCCGCTCCAGATGATGACGGTGGTACTGAGGCCACCAAGGATGCTGATCCCACAGGCGGTACTGAGGCCGCCACTTCACCAGGTCTAGGAGGTGGTACTGATGCCACTCCAGCAGCAGCCGAGCCAGCACGCGGTACTGATGCCGCGAGACGTCTACCTTCAGCAGCAGCAGCAGAGCAGCCCGCCCGTGGTGGTACTGAGGCCACCGGTGTTTGTACAGATAGTGGTGTTGTTTTTCCTCATGGTCATGTATCTCGGAACTCTGCTATGAATAAAGGAAAAGGTTTATTTTCTTCTGGTCCCACTGTGGTGCGTGATGTATGTGTGGATCCGGTCCTTGAACCGCTTAGACCTTTTCCTAGTCCTTCATCTGAGAAGGACCCAGTGATCCCCTTCCCTAGAGCCCTTCAGATGGGGAAGGGGAAGAAAAATGACCCAAAAAAGAGAGAGCTTGAGGAGTTCAGCCAGAGCATGATCGATCGCTTCCACATCCAGCTGACCCTCCAGGAGGCTTTGCAGCACATCCCCCTTCTCCAGAGATCTTTGAGAGAGAGGACTACAGTCAGGAGGAGGAGGAGGAACCACACTTCAGAGATACATGTGCTGACCAAAGCCACGTGCTTCGCGATCCAGAACCGACTGCCAGCCAAGAGGCCAGATTCAGGGGCCCCGTATGTCAGATGCCAGATTAGTGAGCAGTGGTTCGACCGTACTCTTTTAGATAGCGGATCGTCGATCAACCTACTTCCGGCAGCCCTTCTCGACCGCTTCGAGTTGGGCACTCTTCGACAGAGCAGGACAGTCCTTCAGTTCGCTGATAGATCTGTCAAGAGGCCGAAGGGGTTATTACGAGACGTTATCGTCACGATTCAGGGTCTGCAATTCCCCGTGGACTTCGTAGTGTTGGACATGGAGATCCCTGAGTCAGTGACCGATACCCCCATCATCCTTGGTCGTCCGTTCTTGGCCACAGCCAAGGCGGTGACTGATCATGATAGCGGGAAGGTGTACTTTCGCGTCCAGGGCGAGAGTATACAAATAGAGACAGTCGAGGACTATAGAGCCAGATTCAGATCCCGCTCAGATGCGAGTACCGATTCAGAGCAGCTGACAGACGCAGAGCCAGACATCCACCAGGACTGTGATTTTGTGATCACAGATGATGAGGCAGCTTGGGCAGACCTTGAGACACAGACCACCCTCTCACTTTCAGACACAGCTGATGCAGAGATGACAGCAGAGGAGAGTCTGGAGAGCACAGACCTGGTTCAGGATACCTTAGCGGCAGCAGAGCCGGTCCTTGATCGCAGCACGATGATTTGTGATGGTGGTGCTGAGGCCACCTTGTTTTCTGGTGGTGCTGATGCCACCTTGCTTTCCGGTGGTACTGATACCACCATTTCTGATGCAGATCCCTCGGATTCAGAGTCTGATTGGGCCGATTGCTATGATCAGATGCCAGACTCGAGTCCAGTTGAGCCTATTGAGGAGGAGGAGGTAGATGCAGAGCAGAGCAGAGACAGTGCAGATGAGCAGCCTTCTCCCGACCCAGTTTGCGAGAGTATGCTTTCACTTTCCCAGGCAGATTTGGCCGACCTTGCAGCATTCACTCAGTTTCTTCCACAGCCAGATTTGCCGGCACCCAGCATTCCAGAGCTGAAGCCGCTCCCTACTTCGCTGAAGTATCGATTCCTTGCGGGCGATCCTGAGATGTACCCAGTCATCATCTCCGCCGAGTTGACTGGAGAGCAGGAATCCCGTTTGATGGGGGTTCTTGAAAAGAACCGCAAGGCGATCGGATGGAGCGTAGCAGATCTCCATGGGATTAGTCCATCAGTGTGCTCCCACCACATCTATCTCAAGGATGGGGCGAAGCCGTCGCGTGAGTTCCAGCGGCGTCTGAACCCCAACCTGAGAGAGGTTGTCATGAAGGAAATATCGAAGTGGTGGGGTGCAGGTTTTATTTATCCCATTTCCGACTCCAAGTGGGTTAGCCCCTTGCATGTGGTGCCCAAGAAGACGGGCATCACGACTGTGATCAGTGAGTCGGGAGAGGAGATTGCTACACGAGTACCCACCTCTTGGAGGGTTTGTGTTGACTACAGGAGACTCAACCAAGCCACCAAGAAGGACCATTTCCCTCTGCCTTTTATTGACCAGATCATTGAGAGACTGGCAGGGAAGAGCCATTATTGCTTCCTGGATGGGTACTCGGGCTACAACCAAGTGGCCATCGCTCCTGAGGACCAGGAGAAGACCACCTTTACCTGTCCCTTCGGCACATACGCTTTTCGACGCATGCCATTTGGGCTATGCAATGCCCCTGCGACTTTTCAGAGGTGCATGCTGTCGATCTTCTCGGACATGGTAGGGGAGTGCCTTGAGGTATTCATGGATGATTTCTCGATCTACGGTGACGGATTTGATTCTTGTCTCGACTGCCTAGATCGAGTACTCCAGCGATGTATTGAGTATCACTTGGTGCTCTCTTGGGAGAAGAGTCACTTTATGGTGACTCAAGGGACGGTGCTTGGCCACATCATCTCCAACAGGGGCATGGAGGTTGATCCGGCCAAGGTCGATGTCATTAGAAAACTCACACCGCCGTCCAATCTGAGGCAGTTACGGTCATTTCTGGGGCACGTTGGATTTTACAGGAGATTCATTCATGATTTTAGCAGGATTGCCCGACCGTTGACCGACCTCTTGACGAAAGACACCGAGTTCCTTGTCGATGACAAGTGTCTTTCGTCGTTTGCTACTCTCCAGTAGTGCGTGATTGAGGCTCCTGTCCTCCAGCCACCTGATTGGTCTCTCCCATTCGAGATCATGACGGACGCCTCCGATTTTGCCGTAGGGGCAGTGCTGGGACAGAGGAGGGATGGAGTACCATTTGCTATACACTATGCTAGCCGAACATTGGATTCCGCCCAGCGGAATTATACGGTCACAGAGAAGGAGATGCTAGCAGTAGTGTTTGCCCTGGATAAGTTCAGATCATATATCATTGGATCCAGAGTGACTTTGTTTACAGATCACACCGCCATCAGGTACCTCATGGCAAAGAAGGATGCCAAGGCCAGACTGACTAGATGGATCCTTCTACTCCAGGAGTTCGACATTGAGATCAAGGATAAGCCTGGAGTCAAGAATGTGGTGGCGGATCACCTATCCCGATTAGAGCAGCCTGAGGAGACTGAGTAGATTGATCCTATCCGAGATACCTTCCCAGATGAGGCGATCCTTGCTATCGCCTCACTCCCATGGTACGCCGATATTGTGAACTTTCTCGTTGCTGGGAAAGTCCCACAAGATTGGCCCAGGCAGAGGCTTGAGACCTTCCTCGCGAAGGCCAAGTCTTACCATTGGGAGGATCCCATCCTTTACCACGAGGGAGGGGATAGCGTCTGGCGTCGGTGTATTCCTCAGGAGGAACACCATAGCGTCCTCACTTACTGCCACAAGCTTGAGGCAGGAGGACATCATTCTGGGAGGAGAACGGCACAGAAAGTGCTCCAATCCGGCTTGTGGTGGCCTACCCTCTTCAAGGACTCAGATGAGTTCGTGAAGAGGTGTACTGACTGTCAGAGGATGGGCACTTGTGGACAGCGTGATATGATGCCGATGCAGCCCATTCACTTCTGTGAGGTTTTTGACGCATGGGGCATCGATTTCATGGGTCCATTCCCTAAGAGTCAGGGATTTGAGTACATTCTGTTGGCCGTAGATTATGTGAGTCGTTGGGTGGAGGCTATCCCCGCCCGAGCCGCTGATGCAAGGACAGTTTGCAGATTCTTGAGGAAGCATATCATCACGCGGTTCGGGGTTCCACGAGTTCTTATTTCTGATGGGGGATCTCACTTCATCAACGACCAGGTGAAGGCACTTGCTAGCGAGTTCGGCATAGACCATCGAGTTGCTACACCATACCATCCACAGACGAATGGTCTAGCCGAAGTGTCGAATAGGGAGATCAAGACTATTCTGCAGAAAGTCGTCCGCCCTGACCGAAAGGATTGGTCACAGCTATTGGACTCGGTCTTGTGGGCATATAGGACGTCTTTCAAGACACCTTTGGGTACATCTCCCTTTCGCCTCGTGTATGGCAAGCCCTGTCACCTACCAGTTGAGCTGAGGCACAAGTCACTTTGGGCAGTCACAGATATCTTGATGGATCCAGATGGTATAGGAGACCAGAGGAGGGCAGAGCTAGCTGCCCTGGAGGAGCTTAGAGATGCAGCATTCTCAAGCAGCCTACATTATAAGGAGAGAGTCAAGGAGTGGCATGATTCACATATCAGCCACAAACATTTTGAGATTGGACAGAGAGTATGGCTGTTTGACGCGAGGCTTAGATTATTTCCAGGGAAGCTACAAAGCAAATGGAAAGGACCTTATCTGGTTCGGAAGGTACACGACAACGGTAGCATCGACATATCTGAGTTGTCTTCTGAGAGTACCTTCCGAGTGAACGGCCAGCGGCTCAAACCATTTCTAGATCATGAGCCGCGGGTCGTTGATCTTGCCCCTATTCATTTTGCGTGAGATGTGGTCTTTGACTCACATCTAATGCATCTCACGCCTGAGCTTTACTGATCCTCCGCTGTACATAGATCCAGATGTCCATATCAGCACATTCTTTAGTCCCACATCCCTTTCTCCATCTTGTGATTATGCTATACTTAGGGTGCATTTTACCCTAAGTATAGGGGGGATGTGAGACCTTTTGGGTATTTCTTTTGTTTCTGTCTACCCCTGTTTTGCTGCCTATACTTAGGGGCACTTCACCCTAAGTATGGGGGGGTAGACCCTGTACATTCTCCACTCGGTTTTCCCTTAGTGTACAGCCAGCTATACTTAGGATTACTTGATCCTAAGTATAGGAGGAAGACCCGAGTCCCTCTTGACTTTTCATTCTCCTCTTGTATAGCCTTCCTTTTCACGTCCCTATACATAGCACGAGTTATGTCTTCTTCATCGCTCTTGACTCCGAGGACATCGTTCGAGCTAAGTATAGGGGGGTGTGTATATATTTCATATATACTTTAGCCATAACTCGTACTTTGTGTGAGTGTGTTAATAAATAAAAATGGCTAAAAACCACAAAAATTAAAAAAAATTTTCATGTACATAATCTTCTTTTATTTGCACATACATAGCTAGTGTACAAATTATTTTTGTAAAAATGATTTCAAAAATCTTTTGTGTAAAGCTTGTGTAAATATTTTCTGTATCTAAATTATGTATATAGTACAAAATTTTTCCAAAATGTTTTGAAAATCAAAAGTTTGCAAAAATCTTGTGTAAATGTGTGTAAATATCTTTTTGCAAAACTTGCACTTCATGCATCATCATTCATGATTTCAAAACATTTTTCAAAAATTTTGCATGATTGTAAAATAGTGTGTAAATATGCATCTTTTTGTACATATGTATATAGTTTTTCTGGATGATAGTTGACATTTAAACTAAGCCGGGAATCAAATTGAGAAATGGAGCTTGATTAAGATCTTAATCCACCTAATTTCTAAGAGGAACCTTATAGGGCTTAGGTTTAAGGCTTTTCAGGTCCATGGTGACTTAATTCTTTGAGTCCACTAGGCTATGATCACATGTCATCTCAATGAGCCTAAGTAGAGCACTTAACAACAACACATGACTCATATAGATTATGGCTTTACTTGGACAACCGCACTATGCACCGAGCTCTCTACGGATGAAGTGGTGAGGAGGCAGTCTTCCTTGACTTGGGGTAGCATATGAGGGTAGTACTTCTAGGCGGAACCTCTCTTCTTCATTTAGTGAAGGAAGTGCATCTCAACTTGGTCTGGTTGCCATGAAGTCTAACGACGGGAGTTGTGGGTTGCAATAAAGCTTCAAAAGAGGGATAGTCTACTGGCTCAAGAGGAAAAACTCCTTGTATATATGCTGCACATGTACATGTTGTATAGATGCACTCGAAAAAAAAAATGCAAAAAGAAAAGAACTCCAAAAAAGTGGTGGGTCTGAGAGAAAATGATAATCCCACCGGAGTATGTATATAAGTGCAATAAGCAAAGCTTGGTTTCATGATCCACCTGTTGTAGCTTGCAGCAGGGAGACTTGGCTACACTGGTCAAGCTCCCAAGGGTACTTGGCTACACTGGCCTTGACCCATTCTCTTCTCCCCCCTCTTCTTGAGCCGGTTGTACTTGAACTTAGAAGGGAATACCCCGCTCCTCGAGGAAAGAGTGGCCAGATTGAGGTCATAGAGTTACCTTGTTGGGGAGGGTTGTCAAGTTGCCATTTCTGAGGTGGAGAGCTTAGACCTCACTTTCACAGGACAAGAAAAGATTCATGGTCTTCAGGGTTTGTGGTTGATGACTTGTTCTGATCTGGAGCATTGAGGAGTCTTGGTTATAGAATGGTGGAACTTAGAGGCTGTTAGGTTTTAAGCTTAAGTCTGAATAAGGTTCCGACACATTAATAATCCAAAGATCTGATTAAGCTCCATACCTCAATTTAATGAAGGCAAGTTTAATAATCAACCTTGATCCATGTACATTCTCTTTTTCTTTTTCTTTTTCTTTCTTTTTCACTTCTTTTTCAAATAAGTGTTTGCTAAGGGACTAGCAAAGTATAGTATAGGGGGGGCCCACGACCACCGCCTCGTGGAGGCGCTGCTTCGCTTACAGCCTCCCCGCGCCGCTCCTCGCGCCGTATGTCGGCCGAGGAGCAGCCTCGCCCCTGAGCCACCGCCACCTAGACTCGAGAGCTTCGAGCCTTAGGTTCTTCATACGAAGCCTTAGGTTCGACTCCGAGCCTGTGCCTTGGTGCCCGAGCAATTGGTTTGGTGATCGAGCCTTTGGTTCGGCGCCCGAACCTAAGGTCAGCCACCCGGGCCAGCAGCCCCCTCTCCCGAGCCTCTTGGCGCACGTGCTACGCACGTGCGACAGTGGAAAAATTGCATCAAGGCCCTCGGTACTTTCAGAATTTACATTTATACCCCCACCTGGGGTAAATTGTAGAAGAGCCCATCCGACTTTCAGAAATTACAGATAAGCCTCTCCAGGGACCATTTTGAAAGAAAACTTTGTTTTATTTACACTTTAGTCCCTGAAATTTCAGTTCATCGTATCTTTATCATACGAACTCCGTTTTTAAAGTATAATATGTCATTTTGAAGTTATTTTCATGCTATACCATTTAGCATATATTATGAACAGATCTGAGGTAGTTTATTGATAATTATTATTCGAGGATCTCATTTGACATGCAGGCTCAATTTTGACATATTGGTGCTTGAGAATTTAGTGATATTTTTGCAGGAATTCGGATGAGGATTTTAATCTGATTAAGCCTTAGTTGATTATTCTCAATAGATTAAATTTCTTTAGGAATTAATTTAGATCAACTCCTCTAAGATTATTGTCAACTATTCGAGGACTTGAATCAGAGGCATTTGAAGATCGGATATTTTGCTTCAAATTATTATGCGCATAAATTTATTAACTTGAAGCATTAAGTCAGTTCCATTTTGATTTATGATTAATTTTGTGATTCTATTGATCATATTTTGAAGGAACTAACATGTTTCAAATCACAGATACTGAGCATAAATTCTGTTTATTTTTCTTGCATAGCATTTTCATCATTGCATTGTATATTTTCTTAACGCATAAATTAATCAAGCATTAATTAATTATTTAATTTGATTTAATACCACGCAACTAAGAATCACTGTTCCCTGTGTTCGACCTTGGTAGACTTGCCAAGTAAAAATATTCCACAACATTCAAAGATTGTGGTTTTTGGTCGACTGAAATTCGCCTCATATACTACAATTTCCCATTATTAAAGAGGAAGATTTCACGTTCATCAGGGAGCAGCCTCATCCACATGCAGACGCAGCAGAGACTCAGGTCAGGAGATCTGAGAGGGCATGCTAGCCATCATCTTGTTACCCCACTTCTAGGTATGTGATGCCTACAAATGCAGATGAGCCATACACCTCTGAGGAGGCATAGATGCAAGAGTACGAGGATCATTAGCGCAATGCAATGAATGAAGAGATGTTATCTCTCAAGAAAAATCACACTTATGAACTTGTTGAGCTTTCCAAAGGCAAGAGAGCCTTGAAGAACAAACTGGTTTACAAGCTGAAGTCTAATGATGGTGGCAAGAAGATCAAGTACAAGGCCAGATTGGTGGTAAAAGGATTCAGTCAGAATGAAGGAGTGGACTATAATGAGATCTTCTCCCCAGTGGTGAAGATGAATTCAGTGAGAATGGTGCAAGGACTTGTTGCTAGCATGGACCTTGAGCTGGAGCAGATGGATGTGAAGATGATGTTTCTTCATAGTGATTTGAAAGAAGAGATCTAAATGGAGTAGCCACAGGGATTTCAAGAGAAAGGGAAAGAGCACATGGTTTGCAGGTTGAGGAAGAGTCTTTATGGCTTGAAGCAAGCCCCGAGATAGTAGTACTTGAAGTTTGATGATTTCATGACAAAGCAAGGCTTCAAGATGAGTACAGTTGATCCATGTGTATATGTTCGTCGTCTTCCAAATGACATGTTCGTCATTTTTTGATCTATGTGGATGATATGTTGATTATAGGTCATGATTCCAACTTGATTGCAAAGCTCAAGAGAGAACTCTCCATTGAGTTTGAGATGGAAGATTTGGGCAAGGCAAGCCACATCCTTGGGATGCAGATTACAAGAGACAGGAAGAAGCACATGTTGTGGTTATCATAGGAGAGCTACGTTGAACGTGTGTCGGAGCGGTTCAACATAAAGAATGCCAAGCCTATCATCATACCCTTAGCCTCTCATTTCAAGCTGACTAAGGAGTCATGTCCTTCTACTTATGAGGAGAAAACAGAGATGGCCAAGATCCCATACTAGTCCGCAGTTGGGAGCCTCATGTATGCCATGGTTTGCACTAGACCTGACATAGCCCATACAGTGGGCACGATGAGCAGATTCATGTCTAATCCAGGGAAGGACCATTGGGAGGCAGTGAAATGGATCTTGAGATACTTGAGAGGGACCTCAAGTATGTTTCTTGTGTTTGGGAGGTCAGATCCCAAACTTTGTGGTCACACTGATGCAGATATGGCAGGAGACGTGGACCAGAGAAAGTCTACTTCAGGCTACATTTTCACATTTACTGGGGGAGCCATATCATGGCAATCCAAGCTACAGAAATGTGTTGCTCTCTCAACTACGGAGGCAGAATACATAGCAGGAGCAGAGGCTGGGAAGCAAGTGTTGTGGCTACAACTCTTTCTTGGTGGGTTTGGATTGGATGACAGTGAGTCAGTTGTGTTTTGTGATAGACAGAATGCTATAGTACCATGCACCATGCTCGCACAAAACACATTGATGTGAGATATCATTGGTTGAGGGTTGCAATTGATCAGAAGCAACTCATGTTGAAGAAGATATCCACTGATGAGAATCCTTCATACATGTTGACCAAGGTAGTCACTCGTGACAAGCTTCTGCTCTGTAGAGAATTGAGCGGTGCCACCTCTCCATGATCTCCATCAGTGGATGACACCTCCCCATTGGGACTGGAGGGGGAGGTTGTTGGGTATTTTACAGTCCAACCCCAACTGGGAGCTACAGATTTTCCCAACCTTAGGGGCCCCTTTAATATTTTTCCAGCAAGTTAGGAGTCCCCCACTCGGCTGGCCATTTCTAGGGGACCAAAAGTCCCAATCGTGATCTTCTCCCCAATTCCAGAGAACGAGCACAGCAGTGAGGGTTTAAGAAACCCTCGTTTCCTTCAAGCCGCTAGACAGAGAGTCTGAGAGAGAAAGAGAGAGGGTGCAGCTGGGCTCCCTCCTCTTCTTCGTTGGTTGAGCAGTGGGCTGACGTGCAGCAGTCAAGGTGCAGCAGCTAGGGTTGTGCGAGTTGGAGAGGAGCAACCATCTTGGTAGCTCAAGAGGTGCAGTGTGAGAGTTCGTTGTGGACAATCTCAAGAAGCTGATTCCGCCATTTTGGATCTCCATCTTGGAGCCCAAAGAGAAGCCACTCCATCTTCATGTTTTGAGCACATTTTGGTATTTTAGATACCTAGTGATACTTAGGTATTTGTAAAAGAACTATCTATTGTGCGTTTGTCTTGTGTCTCGGTTTTGTTGGGCAACAAAACTGAAAGAATATTTGGCTCATCTTGACCATAGTGGAATCGTTGCCGGTCTTGCCCTATGGTTTTGCCCTTACTCACATCGAGTAAGGGTTTCCACGTAAAAATCTTTTTCTCGTGTGGTTTCTTGTGTGATTGCTTGTCATTGTTTCCATTTAGTGCCAGTATGGGGAACACAGATTGTTGCGTTGATTTGCTGCAGAACAGAATTTATGGGATACTCCTTGGTGTGTAATACCCAACTAATAGTTTCCTATAGATGGGAATCATCCCTTTCTTCATGGTTACCAATGGAGGACGATGGAGGAATTGGAGCATGTGCAGTCCTCTTCTCCGAGTTCAACAATCTTTGATGGTGGCAGGTGATCTACCGCGGCTTGGGCCGTCGGCATGGATGTTGAATGCTTGAAGAACGAGCTCGCAAAGAAGAGGGGTTCCCTGCTCTATGGTTATGCTGCTCTCCTATAGCTGCTATGCTAAAAAGGATTTGCTCCTCTTCCTTCCATATGGTGGTGCGTGAGGTGTCAGAGCTTTGCCTCATCGATCGTGATTAAGTAACAGAAGGGAACGAGGCTATGAAAAACAAAAGCTCCTATTCCTGGTGGGTCTCTTCGTTGGAGGGTGAAGAGATCTGATATCCACCCTGGATTCTTGAAGACAATGGAGGTGCAGTGTTTGTGGGAAGATTCTGATAGAGGACACCCTCCTCTTATTCTTGCTTCACAGATCTGGAGCAATACACACAAGATGGGTCTCTAATGGTTGACGACGTGGCCCATTTCTCAAAATCAAAGGAAGAAGAACCCGACAGAACTCGGTTATCGCTGCTCACTAATGCTCTATGATGGTACCTGTAGTTGGTTTCACAAGTCGAGCTCAAAGCTCGGCCTCAAATGGCTAATAGGTTATGCATGGGAGATAAATGAGAACGGTACTCCATCTGAAATGGCAGCTCAGAGCTGGTCGATGGAAGGTTGTGCAAGGAAAAATAAGAAGCGTAGGAAGAAAAGATGATGAGGTGATTTGGAGGCAAAGTTTATTTGGGTTTAAGATCACAAAATGGGAAGAATGTAGGTAGGTAAGAGGAAGAGAACAACAGAGAACTGGAGATATAAGGAAAGAAGAAGATGATGTTGGGCTAAAGGATGGAGTCGACAGTAGAGAAAAGAAGAGAAATGAAGAAGAAAGATGAGCAGAGAAAAGAAAGAGATTACCTTATCAATATAGAGGAGGTTTCTTGTAGAGGAGAGTTGCTTCTTCATCGATCGTTGCTCGATGGTTCGACCACATTGGAGCTTAGCAGGTATGCAAATGAGACTACAATGGCAATGGTATCCATGTCGGATCTCACCCAAAGGTCATCACTCTAAGGTGGTTGCTGTCACCAAACCTTTGGACCTGAGATCACTTTGAATGGCGGATAGGGTAGGAGCTGGGAAGCGAGGTGGGTTTTGATAGAGTCTCGGTTGAGTGGTTAAACAGTTTGGGTTGAGATTCAACGACGTGGAAGTGATGGCGAGCAGTTGCTAGGTCGGGGGAGTGGTTGTGGACTCGCAAGGAGCGATTGATTTGAAGTGTGTTTCAATTGGGAAGTAGAGAGAATGTGGAAATGAGAAGAGAGTGAGTTGACCCATTGGTCGACAAATAGCGGGCTTTGATTGGTGGAAAAATGAAGGAGAAGAGGTGTTGAGGTCATTAAGTGAGAGGGGAATTCGACCAATGGGAAGACGCTAAGTGACATTGACCTGACTAGAGAAAGAAAACAACAAAATAAATACAAAAAAATAGAAGCAAAACTCAAAATAAAAAATAACCAAAACAAAAATTAAGATCTCAAACCCAGATAAGCAATATATACAAGGTATGAATTTTTGAAGGTTTTTTAAAGTATTTAAACACATATTTTTACTATTTTCTATTTTATTTTTAATAAAGAACTATATAAAAAAATATAACAAAATACTAGAAATCGAGGAAAACTTTAAATTTTTTATTTTAATAAGAAAGAAAAGGTGGAATAAAAGTCAAGAAAGGACAAGTATGTGCAATATATACAAAATCACAACACTTCATTTTCTATGATGAGATTTTTTGAATTTTAATTTTAATGTATTTTATTAAAACAACAAACAAATAAAAGAAATGAAAAAAAAGTAAATTAATGTGGATTAGTTATGCACATAGAATAACAAGGTAAAGTTAGTAAATATTCACAAGTTACAAATAGGTTCCAAAATCGATGTTTTCCAAACAAGCTTTGATTTTAATGAAATCACTTTCATTGGATAGATAATTTTATAAATTAAGTTTTGAAAGTAAGTTTGGTAAATTTAGAGTTCATATGGAGCGGGAATTTAGCCGAGAAGTTGAACTTTTCAGCTTTTTTTCGGTTCAAGATCTAAAAGTATTTATCAAGGTGGAAATTATTTTGTATTTTTGTATTTTTATATACATTTTTATTTACAAGTTAGAAGAAGAATGAGGTAAAAGAGGTTAGTATGAATTTATTAAAAAATCAAGGAAGTTAAAATTATTTATAGGAGAATATATACATTATTTCTGCTCTTTATTTTTGTGGGTTTTATTTTTTAATTATTTCATGGACTTATTTAAAATGTAAATATACATTATTAGTTAATTTTATTGTAAGTACTATTTTTTTAATTTTATGAACTTCAAGGTATTTATTTGATATTTTGCACAAGTATCAAGCTAAGATTCGTATATTGAGATGACAAATCACAAGATTCATCGCCCCCTATACTTAAAATTTGCTACTCTCTTACCAAACACTTATTTGAAGAATGAATTTTAGGCTGAATTCCTGGCTATGAAAGTATTGAAAAGACTCGTCGATTAGGTCCTGAGTTTCATGAACTACTCATAGTCAAGTCTCGCTCAACTCTCACCTAAAAGGAACCCAAAGTACCTAGATTTCAGACTCTCTTATTATTCATTATAGTAACAGATTTGACATTAAGTGTTGATTGACGTATCAAGTATATAATCGGTATTTTTCCTAAGATCCTAGTCTATGAGGCTAGCTTAGGGACTCAACCTCAACTCTAGTTTCAGAGCCAAGTCTCAATTCAATCCACAATCTCTTTAGTTGTCAGACTAAAATGTAAGCGTGAAAGGTCAGTTATGGAATTGGTAGGTTTGCATTGTATTTTTATATCCTCTCATTGGATAAGGGATCACTCGGGTGCCGTAAACACACTACTCTTATTTGGTGTCCTAATAATGGTGAGAAGAGGCGATATTGTGATCTATTTCCTCTTGGTCCAAGTGGACACTCAAAAGATCGGGAGCACTTCTAGTTTATTTAGTCCTTTTTCGGTGGAATTTTTTGGAAATTTTGAGCTCTTTCTTTGCATATTCGATTTAAGCACGCATATTCTAAAAACAATATAGCACTTATATCCTTAATCCAGACACTTTAATTACATTAAGTCTAAGACTCTAACGAAAAAGTGATTGAGACTTGAAGTTGAGATTCTTCGAATCAAGAAACATGATGTGCGACAGGTCTTGTGTGCATGTGCAAATGCCAAGAATAGAACCTTATTTTAACAATATTTTTTTGATCTTTTTGAAAATTTTATTTTTTTACAAAGTTTTTTAAAAGGTTTGATGATTTTTTTACATTTTTACAAAAGGTTGGTTTCCACAATGAATTTTGTTATACCACCCAAATTTGTCAAAAAAATTACAAAAGGATGTATTATAAATAAGAATTTAATAAATTTTACTAAAGTTTACCCATAGCCCCTTATTTTATTTGTAAACAAGCCAAGTATGAGCTATGGGTAAAGTATATATGTAATATATACACACCGTATATACTTATCTTGTGCTATGTACTCATGGCACAGAGTCAAATAAAAACATAGCTTGTACTAAACATAAGTTGGTGAGAAGAATAGAAGTCTACCATCCCCCCTGTACTAAGGCTTTTAATGGCCCGAGCATAGAAGAAGATCAAAAATGAGGCAGTCGAGGTAAAGATAAGAATAAAAAATAGATGTGGAGATATACTTGATGGATATCGCCCCTGTATATTTAGGATTTGGTCAGCCTAAGTACGAGAGAGAACACAAGACTAGGGACCGATGAGGTTGGGAGATACTATACAAAAAGAAAATAAAATGAAGAGAAAGAGCAATTTGACTTACTCATAACCCTATATTTAGGATCTAGTCATCCTGAGTATAGTCATAAAAAGAAAATAATACGGAATTGGGACAAGTGTTGCGAATTATGGGGGAGGGATAGAATAAAAAGAAAACCTATACAAGGTATAAAGAGAATATACATGGATCAAGAAGGGTTTCAGCAAATCTTCTTGCGGGAACGGAGATGGAAATGTGTTGATGTCAAAATCATCCTTAGAAGAGTAGTAATGAGGAGGATGGAATTTCCAACAAGGATCGATGCATAGCTGCTTGCTCGAGTAGGGTTGAATAAAAGACTTACCACACACAATTGTGATGATCACCTCATCAGAGTTAAATGAGGAATCCTCATAAGAGTCCATGTCTATGAAGACCGTATTAGTTGGTTTTCTAGAATCTGAAGCATGGCGAAGAAGAGGAGAATGACACACCTTGAGAGCTTTAGGTGAAATCCTTGTGGAGTCAGTGCTCATCTTCTTCTTACTAGACAACCGAGTAGAGGAAGCAAGCTCTTTCTTGAAATCGAGTGGTGTAGTGTTGGTTGTCTCTCTAGGTCTGGGTCTAGAAGTGGTCTACAAAAGGATCAGTTGGTTGTGGTAGTGTAGGCAAGGGAATCAACTCACCAAAATGTCAAGACAATAAGAAAATATTAGGTCCAACTCAAAGATAGCTTCGGTTTGTGAGTCCTCTATAGAAGTTGTTGTGGTGGTGGTGATGCACCCAATGGGTGATGTTGGGAAGTGGGGAGTCTCAAACCCAATGGTCTCCTCGACAAACGATATCTCGGTTCAATAGAGAGATAGGACACATCTATATCTCGACGGTTATGGATGTCTGCGGCTGTGTAGGTCGCCTTGGGTTGGTGTCGGTCCTCAGAGGTAGGGTGAGTTCGGTGTGTAACCAATGTAGGGAAATCGATTGCCCGAGTCTCGTAATCTATAGTCGCCTTAATAGATGATAAGAATGACTTTTCTAGAACTATGGGAGACCGCGTAGACTCTCTTTGGTGTTCAATACCAACGACCTTAAACTCTACTCTTAGTAGAGCACCTTGGAAAATAATGATGACTGAAATAATCCCACTCGAACGTTTTATGGATTGGTCAGCCAATTGAATGATCACTCTCGATTTCCTTAGTGGTCCGAGTATGAGCTTGTCAGACATGGAGGTGGGGAGGATATTTACCAGTGAGTCATCATTGATTCTCGCATGGATAAAGATTGTATCTATGATTTCACATTCAATACTAGGCAACCCCTTTACTCTACAGCTTGTGGTCTTTCTCCTCATCACAAATTAGGTGGCCATTAACAATAAGTGTCTCTTAGTCCTAGTCCTCTTATTACCCAACCTCTTAGGCACCAATTTACTTCTCACAAATATTTTGGGATTTTCAAAAATTTTAGTATTTTCTAATGTTTTTATTTTTTGGACTTTTATATAGGTAAAGGAGGGATAGGAGGATGTACAAAGTCTGGATTGAAGGACAAGTGGTTAGTAAAAGAGGGAGGTATAATGGACTCCAGTTGTACAGAATGTATGGGATTCCTAGTGTCCTCTAAGTTTCCAACATTGATTCTGTTCATTTCATTCTCCACTTTCATAGTTAGGCTGGCAGCAATCGAAGTCAACATGTCAATGACATATTCCTACTTGTCATGGAATGAATTATATCTAATGACAAATATAGAAATGTCATCCTCCAAAAAGCTCTCATGACAAAACATGGAAGAAGCATGTTTAGTTGGAGGATACTGCTGAGAACTTGGAGTCTCATACTCAACATATCTTGACTCTGGTATGTAGTGTTGTGTTTAGGTTTAGTATAAACCATCCATATGGTAGATATTGGTCGGAGACTGATATGGTGGAGTCAAGAGACGCGGGACCTATAGGTTGAACACCTTGGTCCAATCCCCTATATATGGAGGCTCTTCGAATGGGTCATTGATGAACTGCTAAATGGCTATGTTAATTCATATTCGTCGTAATATGACCAATTAACAATTAGTCAAAACCACATTAATAATATATCATTGAAGAGAATATGGTTTAATTATCCTAGATAAGTCCAGGGTCGATCTCAGAGAAACGAGATATCCTCATGTATAGTTAAATTATGACACCTAAGTTAAGTGATGATTAAGGAATCTAGGTCAACAAGGCACATAGTACAATGCAAAACATGACAAATGAACAGAATGCATTTTTTAGATTTTTCATGCAAGCTAAATAATATGAAGAATATGCAATAGAATGAATAATATGCATGCAAATATTTATGCACAAATATACCCCTAAGTGATCAATAAACTGAGCAATGAATTTATATTACTTAATGCATGAAATAATCCTAATTACATTCAATGGCATGTAAATACCCAAGAAATTGACACATCATATCTCAAACTAAACATATTGTTCTAGGTTTGAAATTAGAAACTAAATCATGTCATTACATAGATAATGAAATAAACATTCAAATGAAATTGAAATCATGTCAAAAGGAGTCTATATGCTCAAGATATTTATGAAAGAGTCCACTAGCATAAATGAAAGGAAACCATGCAAAAATACATACAAAACTTTGCATAAAGGTCCTCGAAAGGGCGTAGATGTAATAAAAATTAACCAATAGCCCTTCCCTAAAAATTTCAAGCGCGGGGGGACCTAAATGCAAATATCAGAACCCGGCAGGGTCTCTGCATAAATATTCCAAGCACTGCATGTAGAGCATGTACCGACTGGACATGTATGCAATACGGAGAAGTTATGGGTGTATGGCTGCAATAATCCTAAGCCCTCATGCGTTGGGCACGTGGGGTGGAGGATTGAGGGGCGGATCGGGCCGAAGCAGGTGACTCAAGTCATGTGGGTGGCCCGAGGTGACTCGGGCGAGGCTCGATCCCACCGAATCTAGCGCGCCTAGAACAGGCAATGTGGCGCTCCATCATCCATAGGATGGCACTAGGAGGGTGCCATCCAACAACACATGTAACTCATGGCTCCTCCTCCTCCACTCTGCGATGGCGCTAAGGGACCTTCGACAAAGCAGTTGGAGCTCCTTTGTGATACCCTACTGTTGCTGAAAATCCAAGAAGGCTTCTGGAAGTCTAGCAAAGAAGATCAGGCGGTGGAGGGCGGCTGGAGATCTCTGGATCATGCTAGCGACATATGCTCGTTGGAGGTGGATCTCTAAAGTGAAGCTCCGCCTAAAGTACAGCCATTGAAGGAGTCTACTTGCAAGATGGGCTAGGGGGAAATAGCTAAAGCGTGTTGAGGTGATAGCTAAAGCGTGCTGAGGTGAATGGGGGTCCTGCGGGTGAAGAAGGGGGAGGATCTTAATGGATTCTTTTGTGACAAGGTTAGATAAGAAGGTATGGGGTGAATGGGGCTCTCATAAATGGAGTAGGTGATTTGAGGGATGTTCGTGGATCGGGGGAGTCTAGCGAAGGTGTGGAGAGGTTTAATTGAGGATGAGGATGGGTGTATTTGCCTAATTACTTTGGAGAAAACGTTATAAAAGCACAAATAAAAGCTTACCTAGGATTGAAGAAGGTTACGAGGTGAGTAGGGTGGCTTGTTCTAAGCTCCTAGTGGAGCTCCGTTCATCGCAAGCCTCTCCAGGAAGCTTAAGCGGCTGGGTTAAGGCCCTAACATGGCCTCCGGCCATGGGTCACCACCAGAGGATATGACCATCATTGCATCATCAATCCGCCCATCCCCTATCACAAGAGGATGGAGAGACGTTACACTAATACTCATCTAAAGGTGGACATGACAGAATGGAGTCTATGGAGGGGGTTTTATGGAGAGACTCGATGGTTACAAGAGATGAGTTGTAGGGTTTGTAATTACCATTAAGACCAGAACGACGAGGGGGAATTAGGTTTAGGGTTAGGGCATATGAGAGGGATATTAGGGCTTCATCGGAGTGGTGGAGTGACGTGGAGAAGAGGGGCAAGGTGGAGATGGAAAATGGGAGAAGGTAGGTCGCTGAAGAGCTGTGTCGTGGGAGGGAGCGGTCACAGAAGGTGGATGATGAATCGTAGCCATTCGATCATATGATCCACTGGCCATTGAAGGGGTACAAAGGGAGGGCCAAGATGGCGTCTGATGGATTGATCTAAGGGCCCAAGCGAGGAGCGAGCATGGATAAAGAATAAATGTTAGATCAATAATGATCTGAGGATTGAGAAAGTGTGCGGAGGCTAATGAAGGGCCGATCATGTGGTGTTTCAGGGGAGAACCATGTGGCCCAATAAAAAAGATAAATAAGAAAAATAACAAAAAAATAAAATAAATAGTTAGACGCTTTAAATGAAAAAGTGTTGAACATGAAAGTTGTAGATCTTTTACGATCTACAAGTTTCAAGTTGAACACCAATTTAAAATAGGTCATATATACATATTAATATTTTTATTCATTAAAATACTTGTTTTAATCTCTTTTGTGATTTTTTTGCATTTTAAATTTGTTTCTAATGTCAAAAAAATAATTACAACGTTTATCTAATTTAATGGGATTTTTTATATTTAAGAAAATATAGAAAATAAAGGCACATTAATTAGTTATTTATCTACAATAATTAGGGTTAGTTATGTACATAAGGTTAATTGTTAAATAATGTTAATTAGGGTTATATTTTATAGAATAGTTTAAGTAGGATGGTCAATAAATAAGAAATATTATGATAAATTATGGATTTATCACCCCATACTTAAACCTTGCTTGTCCTCGAGAAATTAAAGAATGTATTAAGTTAGATTAATCCTTGACTATGTATTATTGAACTAGGAAATCTATGTGGTCTGATGTTCTACACAAAGCGAGAACACCATCGATGCGGCGAATAACAAAGAATCGTTGAATTCAAACAACAATTAACCCACAAATAGAGATAAAGAAATGTAGAGTAAATTTGGAGTTAAAATTTATTATAACTCTACAAAGGATGTGTATACGTTGAAGTATTGTAGAGGTTGAACACATGGAGCACATAAGATAGATTGGGAAATAAAATCCAAAATATTCATTTCTTGTCTTTTATTTTATTTTTGTGGGTTTTTAATATATATATAGAGATTTTTATATTTATATTTTTATATTTTTTATTTTATAATTTTTATTTTCCTTTTATGTATCCTAATTTTTAGTTTCTATTTATTTTAAAGACAATATAAATATATAGATAATAATAAGTATAATATAAATACTATATATAGTAAATATATATAATATAGATAAAACCAATAAAATCCCGAAGGTATAGTCCTTTTTATTTTTTAAGATTTAATTTTTTTAGTTTTAATAATAAATAAGTAAATATAATTGTATATAAAGATGTAGGTTTTTATATTTATAGATACAGCTATAAAGACTCAAAAATGATAAAATAAAACATTTTTGTCTTTTTTTATATTTTCACCTTTTTGTAGATTTTTCTTATAATTGTTACTAATTTTTTATTTTTAAATTGAAAATTTTCAAAACAATGACATATATTAATAGGCCAAATTGTTTTGGAATATAAAAAAAATGACAGTCCTAAAATTTTCAAAAACTATTATTAATCTATAATAGATTTAATAAACAAAATTTAGAAATAGGAACAAATATTTTTGGATTTTTATAGAATTTTTGCTAATTTTTATAAGTATTTTGGAGCTTTTTATTTTAAATGTTTTTCTTTTGTTTTTTTAGTGATTTTTAGTCTGTATGTTACAAAATACATTAATAAATAATATCTATTTTTTAGAGTTTTTAGAGATGATTTTATAAATTTTTGTGTTTTAAATTTCAAACAAGGAATAAATGTTCTAAATTTGAATTCTAATAAATAGAAAAATATAGAAGAAATCTTCAATAAAAATATTCATGGTAGAACAAAATCTAAGGCACTTGAACTATTTTTTTTGGAGTTTTTAGAGCATAAATGATATTTATTAAAATAAAAAATTAACAAAAAGAAGATATAATGATGTTAGGGACCTTTCTGTAATTTATGAAAAGTATTCCTTATTTTCCGAACCCTTAAAGAAATCCAAGGGCAAACATGCAAAATGCCCTAAATTTAATATAAAACACACTAGAAAGGGTATTTTTGCAATATTCAGAAAGCACAAGGTCCAAAATGCAATTTATCTAAAAAGTATTACACTGGAATTCAAAACTAATGGACTATAAGGAGGTAAAAAGAACTTGAGGGTCCCCTTGCAAAATGCCGACCCCCTCACATGTATGGGCATGCGAGATGATGTGGCGAAGGACCAAAGTGCAAATATAAGAAACTTAGGGGTCTTGCTAAAAAATTACAAAAGTTATATAACTACAGATGAAAGTTTTTAGACTAAAAATAAAATACAAAAAATGACAGGGGTACGTTTCAAAATTACCCCTCATGGGTAATCTGATAACTATTGATTTCTACTTATCCATGTGTCATCGTCTCATTGCACAATGTCAGTTCACCTATAAATGGCTGAGATTAGATGCCAAGAGGGGATGGACGGTGATGGCGTAGTTCGATCCAATGACGGAGCTTTAAACTGGGGAAGAAGGAAGTTCATATGGTTGTTTTTGTTCCTGAAGAACAGGGAAGAACAGCTCCAAGTGTGAGCTTCGAGTGGCGTTTACTCCTTTCTCTGAGCATCTCCGGTGTTGCTCCGATCCTCCAATCGATCCTCTTGGTGGTCGACAGCAGCTGAAGGTGCTAAAAATCTCCAGGACCCTCAGATGAGGTCCAAGGAGGTCGGAGTACCTCAAGTGACCTGGGAACCTACTCCGGCTTCAAAATCACCTCCAGCAGGGCTATGAGCTCCAAGTACCTACACAGGAAGATAATGGGGTCGAGGGAAAACTGCCTCGACCCATTATTGGACAGAATGAGGTAGGGTGGTGAGGTATGGCGAAGGTGGATAAGGTGAACCTCGAATCCCAGATTAAGGGTCAGTTAGGTTGAATGAAGGGGTTGGGGAAATGGAGAAACGTAGGGGAAATAATATGGATGTGAAAGGGTGGTCGAAACATGGAAGGATATGGTGAAAACACTGGCCAGAGCAGGAGCTCTGATGAACTTCAAAAACCTAAATCTAAGCTACAACTATTAATTAGAATGTAAACTAAATATTAGAACTGAAAGATAAGGCTAAAAATGCAAGAAAAGCTAACCACTATGCCTCAACAGGTCGTTATTTGACCTGGAGGCTCCGACATTGGATATAAGCTCCGACGAAGGGGATGTTGCGTCGAACTCTGCTCCTCCACGCCTGAAGATGGTGATACTAACTCCATGTCACCGAGCTGTGACCTCAAGCCATGAAACGAGGGTGGAAAAGTGGTCCAAGACATACCAAAATCAAAATGGAGTCCGATGAGGTGTATTTGTACAAAGGAGCTTTGACTTGGAAAGAACGCTCGATTTGATGATCCGTTAATCGAGGAATCAAGGTAGCGTAAAAGTGCAATGATTGAGGTTAAAAAGTCATGAAGGAGTCGAATAAAAATAATGAAAGAATCGAGTGGGAAAAATCGAGGAAAACATGGGTCTAGCATCTGACACACATAGACCTAAGGAGACTGGGGAGTTGATCGAGGTCAACTGGGACCATCTCCCATTAGTCTACGTACGCATACTAGATGAAAAAATAGGGTATAAATCCCTTATTAATTAAATTTAAAATATTAAATGATTTTATTAATTTTAACTCAATCAAAACATAAAAATATTTATTATTTTATGTAGTATTTTAAGGTGATTTTTATTTATTTTTACAAGTTTATTTCTTGGGCGTTACCTTTTATATGTACAAATATAGGTATATTTACCTATATATAGCATATTGTATTTTTATTTTGTATTTTAGATTTTATTATTTTATACACTTATTTTATATATATTTATAATGTATTTAAATACAGATATATTATATTTTTCTAAAGTTATTTATACACTTAAATAATTATGTATATTTAATATATAGGTATATTATAAGTATATTCATCTATGTATTATAGTATCCTTATTTATTTTATTATATTTTTAATTGTCTTATTGTATTTTAAGTGTGTACATGTATTCTAGATAATATTTACAAAATTATAAAAATATAGTAAAATGAAAAATGTAAAGGATAAATATAATTATTATTTTATACAACTGTATTGCAAAATAATGGTTGAAACCTTACTTTTGTATATTAGCTCCAAATTGAATGAAACCACCTTCATTAAATAGATTATTTAATTTTATGAACAATAAAGGTGAGTTTGGTAAATTTTGAGTTCATGGAGAAGATATATGTCTATGAAGTTTTCTTTGCGGCTTTTTATTTTGAGTGTCCAGGGCACAATATGCATTGTTTTTAAGCGAAATAAATATTGTATTTTTTTTATTTTTATCTACAATTTTTATGTTCAAAGTGTATTGATTTGAGGTATAAATAATAAAGAATAAAATAGGTCCCAAAAGGGATTCATTGGAGAATAAAAATCAGGATTTCTATTGTTATTTTTGGCCCTTATCTCCCCCTACTTTATTCGTTGTTGACCAAGTCAATTCTTGACTTCATCTCGGGGTTTTGTGTCATTCAATACCTTTGGTATTTCTTCTTTTTTCTTTTTTTTCTTTATTATTTTATTTTTAAATTAAATACAATATTTTATACAATATCAATCGTATAATTAGTGAATGCTATTTTATACAAATTAACGCTCTTTACATGCATTTAGCTAGGGATTAATGGCCAAAATGAAATAATAAAGGTGATGAAATGAATATTCATCACCCTATATACTTTCCTTTGCTAGTCCGTAGCAAACACTTATGCCTATAAATACAGAAAAATAAAACAAAGAAAAAAAGAAAATAACTTGGATTGATTGTAACTCTTAAACTTATCTTTACAAAATAAAAGTTTGGAGCTCAATCTGACCTTTGGAATTTAGATTTAGTCAGAAACTTATTGGGATTTGAACCTGAAACACAACATCCTCTAAGAACTATAAAGCTCTGCTCAAGTCTCCTCAAAAGCCAGGTCAGAACAATTCGATGTCATACACAGTCCCTTATGACTATGAGTCTATATTGTACAATGTAAAGATGAAGTAGTAAAAGAAAGTTTCCTCCAACATGGTGACCCTAATTCCCTAATCCAGCAACTCTTTCCTCGAGAAGCAAGGTATTCTCTTCTAAGTTCAAGTGCAATCGACTCAAGAAGAGGAGGTGGAGAGAAGAATGGATGGTGCCAGTGTAGCTACCGATCCTAGGATGCTTGACTAGTGTAGCCAAGTCACCCGGCTACAGGCTCAAATGAATACTTTGACTTTGAATCTTTGATTTGCTTATTGACTATATATATACTCTAGAGGGAATTGATTTTTCTTTGATTTTTGCCCGTCTATTTTTTTGGATTTTTTTATTTTGCATTTTTTAACTATTTACAACAACATTTACATAAGGATTTTTTCCTCTTAAGAGTAGAGTGACCCTCTTTTGAAGAATTATTGCAACCCATGCCATTCTTTCTTTAGACTTCATCGCTACTGGATTTGGTTGGGGCACAATGGCTACAGAATTGTGACTTCCTATGTTTCCATTCACTTGCGTCTCATGCCAACAAATCCAGACCTCTACCATTTCAATTGAGTTGAGCAAAGTGTAAGGTGCAGGTGTGTAAGCTAGGTCACTGTAGACAAGAGGCATGTGTGTGTTCTGAAATATTCTACTTAGGCAGATAAGACGATACTGAACCTAGTCTTATGGTCTCAAAGAATTAAGTCAAGTAGACCTGAAGCTTCTCAATTTCAATTCCTATAAGGTTCCGGTGATTAAGTGGATTAAGGTCCAACCAAGCTCCAATCTTCGGATTTTATTTAGACTAGTTTAATTATCATGATCAATCCGAAAATGCAAATGTTATGTACAATGCAAGAAAATAATTTCATGAAGTAATTTTTCGATTTTGAACTATTTATGGGTTTTGAAAAGTTTATTAATCGGTATATACAAAGAAATTTGAATAATTATTTATACATATTTATACACGTTCATTCTTTATAATTAATTAATCAAATATTATCCATATTTTTCGAAAATACGAAAATATGATATATGGCTAAAGTATATAAATGTGTATACAACCCCCTATACTTAGCTTGAGCTAGGTCCTCATAGATCAGAGAGAAAAGATGAAGACATAACTCGTACTAAGTATAGAAAAGTCTATACCACAATGACAAAAGAACCAAAGAATCAGAAGTTGATTGTTCCTCCTATACTTAGGATCAATTAATCCTAAGTATAGCAGACTATATACATATGCAGGGAGGGTCGAGTGTGAGACAGATCAACAACTCGGTCTATGCCCCCCTATACTTAGGGTAAGAGATCCCTAAGTATAGACAGGAATATCAACAAGAGAGGAGACATGTGCGGGGACCAAGAAACTGATAAAAAGAAAAAAAACATTGCGGGAATGTACACATCACTCCCCTATACTTAGGGTAAGAGATCCCTAAGTATAGGCAACAACATGGGTGATGAAACAGAACAAAGATAGAATACCTCGGTCTACACCCCCTATACTTAGGACAAAGTACATCCTAAGTATAGACACACATATCAGACAGTAGATTTAGGGCGTAGGACATATGGGAGAGAAAATGAACAGAAAACAAAATATGTTTATAGAAGAGGTGTTGAATGTTGAGGTGCCTCCCAACGAGTGCTAGGTTTTATACACCTAGCCAGATGCAATGGTTAGGATAAAGTTGTATTAAGGTTCAGGATGCCATCAGTTAGACAAATGTCATACTCTTGCCATCGTCTCACAGTGAGAATGATGGTGAAATCAAAAATAACACCCAGATATGCAATCAAGTGAGTGCACACCATCAGGAGAAGAGAAATGATAACTAAGCCAGGGTCTGGTGGTTCAGAAGAAATCATCAGCTTGGAAGAGTGGAGTGATGATCAAAGTCGACAAAATCAAACGTGGAGAAGTATGGATCAGTGATGGAATCCTCCATATCAATCACAGTCTCATAAAGATACAATGAGTAAAGATCAAGAGACTCTCTAAGCAATTGGGCATCCAAAGGACATACGGTCGAAATATCGGAGTACTCATCGAATGCCTCAAAGAATGGTCCATCCTCCCAAGGGTCGTCAAGGCCCGAATCGAGGAGACTGTTGATATTCTTAAGCTAGACAGATTTGATGTTGGAATATGTGTGCTTCCTTTAGCGGACCATGGATCTGATTTGTGTGATGTTATTATTGAGATTTCTTCAGTTGCACATTTGGTTGAGGATGTAATCTCTGCGGCAACACAAATTAAGGATGATGGTACTGATGTTGTGTGTTTCCATTTTCCAATACTGACCCTAGAGTTAGTTCCGCACATCTTGTTCAGGAGCTTGATGTTCCTCCTCTATCGATACTTCAAGAGATGGAGGCGAAACATGCATTGTGTTATCCATCCTACCAGCCGATCTACTTTCATCCCCCTGATGTCCAGATTCCCATAGAGCACATTGCTGATTTTGATCAATATCCTGAGCTATTCTAGGGAAGTTGTTTGTTGAGGATGCCATTTTCACATACCCTATCTTGTTAGCTCCTCCCAGCAACCTTACATTCCTGATTGATGAGTGTGATCATTTTTTCGAGGATGAGAGTTTAGATGCCAGCATGACCTCATTTTCCATTGATCATCTTGCATTACGCCCCGAGGGTTTTCTATGAGTAGATGCAACACTTTCTACGTACTCGGTCTAACCCAATAACTATGCAGTTGGTCTATCGACTATCGAGACAAGTCTTTATTTCTGCGACTCCTTTAAGTGCTGCTTCGAGAAGTGAGGATGTGTTGCTATCTTTCAGTCTGGATTTAGTATAGAATAGATAGAATCAATGATCGTGCTATAATCTCAAATAGATCCTTTCTTTCTTCCTCATTCTTCCTTCCTTCTCAACTAGTCTATTCAGTAGTCAGTGCATTCTATAAGCTTCTTTCATTCGTTCCACAAGTCGAATGCGAGGCGATAGCCAGTAGAAAAGAGATAAGGGTTTGATGGTTAGTGACAAAAAGCCAACAAGCATTCATTCGTCATACATCACAACATGCCTAAGGGTAGAAAAAGGTGGCATGGGAGGAAACAAGAAGGGAGGGTGTGTCATATGCAATAAAATTCTGGATAGGACTCCAATTGCTCGAGGATTGAGGTCGAATCAGACGAGGCAAAATTGTGGCTCAAGAAGAGAGTCATCTTGGGCTGGACCAAAGATGTCGACTGATGAACGTGAAAATCACCTCTTTAATAATAAACAAATGTTCAACTGAAGAAATCTCAACAATAGCAGCACACAAATCAGATCCATTGTCCGCTAAAGGAAGCACACACATTCCACCCACAAATCTATCCGGCTTAAGAATATCAACAGTCTCCTCAATTCGGGCCTCATCATATAGCACATCACGCCTAAGGGTAGAAGAAGGTGACATGGGAGGAAACGAGGAGGGTGGGTGTGACATATGCAACAAAATTCCGAATAGGACTCTAATTGCTCAAGGATTGAGGTCAAACCAGACGAGGCAAAATTGTGGCTCAAGAAGAGAGTCATCTTGGGCCAAGCCAAAGATGCTAATTGATGAACGCGAAAATCGCCTCCTTAATAATAAGGAATTGTAGTATAGGAGACAAAATTCAATCGATCAAAAACCACAACCTTTAAATGTTGTGGAATAATTTATACTTGGCAAGTCTTTCAAGGTCGAACACAGGGAACAAAGATTTTTAGTTACATAGTTTTAATTTAATTTAAATAATTAATTTAATACTCGATTAATTTTTGTGTTAGGAATTAAAGAGAAAATACGATGATGAACATGTAATGAAAATGAGATGCAATGCGAAGAAAATAAACAGAGAAGACAATTGAGCGTCGGATCTGTGATTATGACTTTTAACCCCAAGTAAATTAATCAGTGTCTTCAAATATTATCACAGATCAAAAGAATTAACTCTGTAAATGTCTCTCAAGAAATGCATTCGAATTTAATTCTAGCATGCAGGAAATATGATCAAACAATATTGAGTTAAACAGGTTCAAAGATCACTGCAATATTTTCACCTAAACTCCCTTGTATTCTATTCCTCAAAGAGTGGTCAATGATATCTGAAGAAATGAATCAAAGGGGTCTCCTCAATTAAGCCCTTGTAACTAGATCAATTATCTCCCAAATTATTTGTCGAAGTCATAATAAAATATGTCAGGGATAATAATTAATTTTTCCACCTTGAATAAAGCCCCTACAGAGATGAATTTTTCAAAAATCAATTAATCAACTCAAAATCTTCAATAGAATCCCTGCAAAACAAATCATTAATCTTCTCAATCAAGTATTGCATAAAATGTCAAAATTTTAGCCTCCATAAATCAAAACGATCCTTGAATAATAATAATAATAATCAACCATGAATGTCTTCAGATCAGTCTAGAAGATATATAATATGAAAAAGCATAGAATAAGCTTCAAAATGACATATTTTGCGTCAAAAACTGAGTTCATATGAGCAAGATATGATAAAATGAAATAGATGGGACTAATATATAATAAAAATAATTATTTCTTTCTCAAAACAGCCCCTGGAGGGCTTATCTGCAAATAACAAAACTTTTAGGAGGCTTTCTGTAATTTATCCACTATAGCACGTGCGGAGCACGCACCTTGGCTAATGGGGGACTTGATTATAATTTCTGGAATTCTGGGGTGAAACATGCAAAATTTCCAACAAGTCACGTGTCCAACACATGACTCCTGGCTACAAGAATCATTTAATGATTTGTTGAATGAGGGGCCCTTTGCAATTTCTCCCCACAGCCCTAGTGCTCCTCACGTAAAGGGGCTGGGTAGGGGTGGCGATGCTACACCCAAGGTAGGTCGCGCACCATGGCGGCGAGGACGAGGCGGGCGCTGACGGACAACAATGGAGTTCCGAGGGCATAGCTACTCAGCCTAGGCAATGAAGAGGATGGTGGATATGGCTGGCCGAAAAGGTGCTACAGCCGCAGGAGGCGTGCGCAGCGAGGTGGTTGTGGTTGTTGTTGCGCATGCTCTGGTAGAGCAGGAAGGCATGTGGCGGAAGGCGGTCTTGCAGCGATGGTGTAGTGGCCACCTTACCCGGAGGTGGCGAGGTCTGGAGCGACACGAGGGTGGATGGGCGGCCGAGGAAGAGATGTTGATCGTGGGGTGACTGGTGAGTGGTTGCGGCAGATGCAAAAATAAAAAAAATGATAAGCAAGATGAGGTAGGAGATTCACCGGGGTTTGGGAGTCGTGAGGGCGGTCTCATGATCGTCGCTTCGAGCTTGGCGGCGAAGCCAAGAGGAGCTCAGTTACTTTGGAGTAGTACACGTCGAGGGCCTCGCTATGGATCTCGCCTGCATGGATCAAAAAATTCCCTTCACAAAAGATGTTCATCTCGACGAGACCTACAACTTTCATGAAGGAACCGAGAGCAAAAGAGTCATCTGTATAAAGTGGTATTTTTGGTGGTCTCCATGTGTATAGAAAACCAACTTTTTGGGGTTTTGTAATTTTTTTTGATTGAAAAAGAGGATAAAATTGTATAAACAATACGACAAAAATACAAGACAATTAGTTTCACATTAATCTATTTTTTTAAATAAATAAGAAAAAAGAGAAATAAAATAGAAGTACGAAATACGAGATTTTTGTACATACTTACAAAGGTTACTCGGACACAGTCACTTTCTTTGATTCAGTCTTGATTTGGATTTGGATTTTTATGTCGCTTGATAAAACTTTCATCAAAGAACACAAATAAAGAAGAAGTAAAATTAAATGGGTTAATTATGCACATAAAAACTCAGGTCAAAAATCGCAAAAAAGATAAAATGCGCAAAAGAGGCCCAAAATCCAACTTTCACATATGAGCTCTGAATTTTATGAAATTGGTCTTGTTTTGAAGGTATTTGAAAATGGAGTATTTAAAAGTGAGTAGACCGAAATCGGACACTGTATGTGGAAAATATGTTTATTTTAGTCTGTCTAATGTGAAATTAGATTTTAGGTTTATTTGTCACTTATTTGAGTTAGCATTTTTTGTATTTTTAATTTATTCTTGTAGTAATATATATAATGGAGGTGGTTTTAGGTCAATAGAAGTTAGGATGATATAATTAAAAATAGGAGAAGTTAGCTACTTTTTAGGTCAAATTAGACTTGGATTTTGGTTCCTTATTTTATGCACTTATGCATGATGAAATGCAAATATTATTTACACATGTATGAATGATAATGATGCTATATAAATTATTAAATGCATATGAATTTTGGGGAATAGAGCCTAATTGAGCAATTTTTGCATGTTGAATCTTAGATTCATCATACCCCTATACTTAAACCATGCTCGTCCCCGAGCATCAATGAATGAATGACTTAGTTAGACAAATCCTTGACTGTGCATGTGAATTTTCAAGGCTCAATTTATCGAAGACCCTTAATTTGAGTGATCCTAATATTCCGGACTCAACCATGCTTTAATCAAAAGGAATCCAACTTCTCTATTTATCTGACTCTCTATTTGTACATATAACATAAGGATATGACTTTTAGTGTATTGTATTCATGAGAGTCGAGTCAAGATGTCACCCAAGGTTCTAGTCTAGGAGACTCTCCTCTAGTCCTAATCCTCAACACTAGGGAATAAGTTGGTTCTTGCATTTAGTTCACCATCTCATTAGTTTGTCATACTTGAAAGTGGATGACCAGATGATGGAGGGCATAGGATTGTGTCTATTTTTCTCTCCGTCACATTGAAACAAGGGGCCTCTCGAGTGCCTTATTACTTAACACATGTATATCTTTATGTTGTTGATCAATGTGTCCGTCAAGAGAATTTGGAGTCGTCTGCACTTGTTTTCCTGGAAGTACACCAGGATGTGTCTCTTTTGAGTATCTAAGATACCTTCGATACCCATACTTGTATCACTATAAGATGTAGAGACCTTTTTTGGTGATAGCCCGACTCCTTGAACCTAATAGCATTTGATCCAAGTGGACACTTTAAAATAGTTGGGAGTGCTCTCCTTTAGTAGAAGCTCATAGAATTTGTATTTGTAATGATTTCTTTTTCTTTCTATGAGAGAACTTCTCTCGAATTTTCATTTCATTGTTTGGCTAGCTCCACTGATTTTACCAAAAGTTGGTGCACACTGATCAACAATTATTTAGGTTTAATCACACCCTTGGACATAGGTAGATATCAAAGATATCATGTGAACTTGTTCACATAGTGCTAGGACACTCAAGTTTCTTGAAGCCTTCATTAACTTTATCCCATCCTCAAGTATCATTAAATCGGGTCTAGACTCAGATCACCAGTCCTAGTTCCTCAAGTGATAACTCATCTCATTAATCATGTAGTTGTGAAAGTGATGTTCTCATCATATTCTTTAGAAAATAGAGATGAAGAGTGCAATATAGCGCTCAAATCTTCAAACTAGGGCAGTGTGGATCATTAAGTTCAAAACCCTAATGACTAAGACTGGCTTACTCAATCTCTCAAGATCTCAGAAACCAAGTGTCCTCAAATCCTTAAGCCTTGAGTGATAATGGATGTGTCAGAAATACACCAACTAAAGGATACATGGATGCATGAGATGCTTAATGAAATGCAAGATCATGAGTGAAAATTTTTTATGCAAAAAGGTTTTTATTTGTTTGTTTTTGTTTCTTTATTTTTATGAAAATAAGGTATTATTTACATAAAGAACTTAGTATAATTTGTACATAATATACACCCCTTATACCCATACCCGATGAAAATAAACAAAGTGAAATGCAGACATAGCTCGTACTAAGTATAGATGGATTAAAAAGAAAAAGAAGTCAACAAGCCCCCTATACTTAGACTTTTAAGGGACTAAGCATAGCAGAAAAGCATGAAATGAGGCAGTCGAGGGTGAGAGGAAAAGAATATAAGTGAAGTATACACAATGGTACCGGTCCCCTATACTTAGGCTGAGGTTAGCCTATATGATCGGATAATTACAAGTAAGGAACTGGGTAAATTTACGGATGCACAAGATCAAGGAGGTTTGCAGCGAACCTTCTTGCGGGAGTGTGGTGGGAGATAGTATGGAGATGTGGAGGGGGTGAAGAGGGGGAGGATGAAAAGGACCAGCCATCGTCAGAGTCATCCTCAGAAGAATAGTAGTTGTACGTAGAGGATCTCCAACTATTGTCAACCAGAGGTAAGTGCCTTTTGATCATGGTTGTGCTTATCACACTTACCTGATGAATGACTTCAGGACCAGACGATGACCCTTCATAAATCACGTGGTTTCTAAGGTCGATGGGGACTTTCTTGGTCAGTTTGTTTCCTTGAGAAGCATAGGGAGGAAGATGGATAGTCTTCACCTCCCTATCCTGAGTAACCGGTGTGGTATTTATGAGTTCTTCATCGGATAAATCCCCGTAAAAGTCGACCAATTCTTGTTGGGTCATACGCTGCTTCGGATGAGGGAGCATGTTCATGGTGGCTTTGTGATTGTTGGCTAGTGTTGTTGATGTCACCTCCTGATAATCGTGAATTTTAGTGACATCGGAGGTTTCCTGAGTTGGTTCCTTGTATGGTTCAAGTATCTCATGAATAACTGTCGACTCAAAGATTGGACCACTTAAATAATCGTGACGTTCATCAGAAACATGGTCCAATTCATCATAAGATCCAAAATCTTGATTCCTCAAAGGAGTTGTATTAGGGTGAGAATCCGAGGTTTGTCCAACAGTCAGCCTCTCAGGTGACTCTCCTAAGGTTTATGTCTGTGTTTCGTGAGGAGAGGTCTGATCATGTGAATTGTTTATCTCATGATTACAACTGACGGTTTCAAGTCGGGTTTCCTCAGAGCAGGTCGTGTCATTGAGGCTTTGTGCATTATGGTCTAAGTTCAGAAACTTTATTTTCTAAGTCTCACAATCTATAATCGCCTTAACGGAGGCTAAAAATGGCTTTCCTAAAACGATAGGAGACTTAGACAATTCTCTACGGTGCTCGATGTCAAGGACAATAAAGTCCACATTGTGTTTGTTACCTCAGAAGTTTACGATGACCGAAATAATCCCCCCTGGTCTTTTGGTGGATCAATCAGGTCATTGGACAATTACCCTAGTCTTTTTTAGTTGTCTGAGTTTGAGTTGGCCAAAGACGAACTTGGGGAGGATGTTTAATGCAGATTCGTCGTCTAACCGAACATGAGTGGATGTAGAATCCTCAATTTCACACGTAATCTGAGTCAACCGCTTGACTTTACGGCTCTTCATTTTTCGATTCATCACCAAAGAGCTGGCCATAGATATGATATTATATTCAGTCCTGGATCGCTTCTTGCCCATCTTTTTAGAATTTAGTCGACTCTTCACAAATTGCTTAAGATCGGGCACATATTCTATGGCCTTAATCAATGGAAGCTCTAAGATCAAGCTCTTGCAAAATGCTTCCGTTTCTGAATTGTCTATTTTTTTTAATTTTCTATTTTTTTCAATTTTTTTGGTATTTTCTGTGATATGGTCAGTAGGGGGTTCAAAGGTCAGTGGTGGTTGTGCTCGATAGTGAGTTACATGATGATTTTGTGGTTCGCAAGGTAGTGGCCTCACTTATTATGGATTTTTCATAGAGTGTATGAGATCATATATTTTCTCAGTCAAAGCATTTGCTCTATGATTGATCTGAGCAGTCTCATCCTCAAACATCTCATGACTTGTGATTGAATAATCAATCTCCATATGTCGTGATTCTGGCATGTAACCTCGAGTAGAGTCTTGATTACCCATACTTGTTACAGTCTGGTCATGAGTTATATTTCCTGACTCTGGTTTTCTTGTGAATTATCGAAGGAAAATTGGTCATACTCAGGAAGATAATCAACCTGAGTAGGGGATGGTTCACGCGGTTGGAAGTCCATAGTAATCAAAAATTGTGTTTATCTGTCAATATTGGTTACTATAATTTCCATCCTGAATTATGCTCGCTCTCTCGTGTCCGTAAGATTGTCAGAATATGAGAGAGGTCTATTCCATGAAGAAGTGTGAGAATAGGGTGGGATGTATGAGAGAAGAGAATGATGGCTGAGGGGGACCTGATTTGAAGAGAAGGTTCCCCTGGAATGAGTGTAAAGAAGGATATCGGGACATGGTCGTGGAGATCTGGTAGGAAGACCAATGTACCGACATCTTCTCAAGAGATGGATGGAATTATCCGTGAACCACGATTTGCTTGCAATTGCAAGGTCTTTGACACACAAAATTTAAACACAAACAAACACGTAGATTCACCCACTCGACACTTGTAAAGGCACGCCAGAGTTCGACTGTTTATCTTTTCAATTTTAATTTAATGACAAAATAATCTTAAGGATTAAGCGGAGCTATTAGGTATCGAAATATTTTAAAAAGACTGTCCCGAGTTCATACAACTAGTTGCATCTACTCTCAACCAGTATAGATGTAAGTACGGACCGTAAAAATACGGCTACCCGTTACTTGAGGATGGAGCCTTACATGGTATTCTCTAAACCACCCACTCTGCTAAGGGAAGTCGGACCGTAAAATAGCTACTCGAAACCCTCAATGAAAAATAGCCAGTTGTTTCTAAAAATAGTAGTCTGAATTATAATCTTCGGTTTTTGGCTCTGTCCTAGAGGTGTGACTTTTCCTTACAAACAATGAGTGGATTATTCTCTACCAGACACAAGCTTGATTTTAGGTTAGGTTATTTACAGTCACCTTTATTAGAATTCCCGATTTTAGATTAGGGTTATCACTAAGGTTTTAGATGAGCACAGAAATTCACACCTAATGAGCAGTCCCAATGCCTTTAATTCTTAAGTTGTAAAACTGAGGAGGGAGAATCCAAAAATCCAATACAAGTGTAAATTAATGATGCATGCTTAAGAAGGATACTTACAGTGATTCCCAACGTTCTTCATGAGGGATGCAATACAAGGAATTTAAATTTACAATAATAATATGCACAGAGGAAAAACGCCCTAGGCAGATAGTTCTATTAGCTGGAAGAATTCATTCAATTTGGCTGACGTTGAACGGTCTGCAATGCATTTAATTTGTGAAAGTGTGGCCTAAGAATTACGGGCATAATCAAGAATAATTAAGCAAGCTTATATGTGCCTAATTCCTATGTCACTCAAGGTGGGTCCCAACCATACAGAAGGGGTTGAAATAGACCTGACACACCACAAGGAAATCCAATCAGAATTATTGCAAATTAGCATAGTTCAAAGAGAGGGACCCTGTGAATAATGCAGAAAATAAACTAACTAGCACTCTCTCTAAAAAAATAAAAATTAGTCTTCTTTGCATACCCTTGAATTATATCTAAAAATCACTCCGACCTATCTGCAAAGAGAGAAGATGCGGTTAGTACATGTTGAGAGAGATATGCAAAATATAATATAGCAAATAAAATGCAAAAGAAAGAGAAATAAAAAATGACAAAGAAATTAATTTCACAAAAAATAATTACAGAAATTGATCTAAAACCCTAAAAATTTGTCGTTCCTCAACAATGGCGCCATTTGATAAGCACAGATTTAGCCTCCAGAGTTCCTCCGAAGTTATCACCTTCGAAGGAGTTGCAGCTGGTTCTCCACTCGTACAGATGGTGGATGATGATGGAGCGAGGTTGACCTTGTGGTTTTAAGGGAGGAGGCAAGAACGGTCGAGGGTTATAACGATCGTGAAGGTGGACCAACAGTCGCAGAAAAGGAAGGAAGGCGGCGGACTGTCGTTACGTGGGGAGGAACAGGCGGAGAAACGACGAAGCGGGGTGGGGGCGTGGGCCGTTAAGGATCTGAGGGAGATGAAGGAGGGTCACGTGCTAGGCACGTAACCCTGGGGGCGCTGGAGAGAGAAAGTGGGGTGCCACATGGCATGCCCAAGGGCTGCTACGTGTCACCCCAAAAAATTTTAAAATTAAAAGAGGAGGAAAAATAGAAGAATACCTCGGATTAAAAAAATTCCTTCACAAAATTTGTTCGTCTTGACGAGATCTACAACTTTCATGAAGGAATTGAGATATAAAAGAGGTCATCTGTATAAAGTGATATTTTTGGTGGTCTCCATGTGTATAGAAAATCAGCTTTTTAGGGTTTTGTAGTTTTTGTGATTTTAAATGAGGATAATAATTCTATAAAAATACGATAGAATACAAGATAATTAATTAAACATTATTCTAATTTTTTATTTTTAATAAATAAGAAAATAGAGAAATAAAGTAGAAGTACGAAATACGAGATTTTTGTACAGACTCACAAAGGTTACTCGGACACAACCAGTTTCTTTGATTTCAGTCTTGATTTGGATTTGGATTTTTATGCCGCTTGATAAAACTTTCATCAAAGAACACCAATGAAGAAGAAATAAAATTAAATAGGTTAATTATGCACATAAAAATATGGGTCAAAAATCGCATAGATAAAATGCGCAAGAGGCCCAAAACCCAGCTTTCACATACGAGCTCCGAATTTTATGAAATTGTCTTATTTTAAAGGTATTTGAAAATGGAGGATTTTAAAAGTGAGTGGACCAAAATCAGATTTTGTACGAGAAAGATATGTATGTTTTATTCCATCTAATGTGAAATTAGATTTTGGGTTTAGTTGTCATTTATTTGAGTTAGCAAATTTTTTATATTTTTATTTATTCTTGTTAGTAATATCTATACAATGGAGGTGCTTTTAGTTCAATCAGAGTTAGGATGAATTAACTAAAAATAAGGGAAGTTGGTTGCTTTTTAGGTCAATTTACAGTTGGATTTTGGTTCCTTATTTTATGCACTTATGCATGATGAAATACGAATATTATTTACACATGTCTGAATGTTAGTGATGATATATTAATTATTAAATACATATGGATTTTGGGGAACAGAGCTTAATTGACCAATTTTAGCATGTTGAATCTAAGATTCATCACTAACCCTACGATGATATGGGTGAAAAGAAGCTGCAAGATCCGGCTGGAGATAAGGGTAACCCATGATCACTATGCAGATGATGTTGAACAAGAAAGAGAACTCAAGAAATTAAAAGAAGAAAAGAAGAAAATGACTCGAAGACTGATAACTTGAAATAAAGATGAATGCACTTGGATTCGCAATCGGCAATAAAACACAAAGCAAACTCCAATTCACTGACTCGACACAATGAAGACCGTGAGAGATCGATCAATTATCTTTTCAATTTTATAGTTAGGTGAATTTCAAACAGTTATGCAAACTCACAAGTGTAGTATCCGAGAGTGGTTGTGTTCCAGTCGCCATAGCACACCAACTAGATCACTAGGGCCACTTTGTCTATGGTCGAAGGCAAGTGCTTGCAGCAAGTAACATGACCCAAGAGTCGACCCAAGCGCTTGGGGTACAAGTCTAGGGATGGGGTTCTAGTCCTTAAGTGTGCATGCCTCGCTCAGTCTAAATACAATCTGTGTACAAAGAGGGAGTTGCTCTTCCTAAAATAATGAATCCAATTATGTTTGATTTTAAGGTCAAATAAAATTAAAAGTCTCGATTTTATTTTTTTTAATCACTTTTTTGGATATTTTTCATGCACAATTGATGAACCGAGAAGTACGAGGGTTTAAGATGCCTTACACAAGGAGGAGACAAAGTCGCTACGGTGACCCTCGAAGAATCCCTAATCCAATCAGCAATTAACCCACAACAAGAATCAAACAATGAAAAGCGGTGCGGAGTTAAAATTTATTGTAACTCTACAAAACATGTGTATAGTGCAAGTATGTGTAGAGTGTCGAACACAGGGAGCAAGCAGGATAGACAAGGCAATAGTGCTCAAAGAAAAATATGAAAGTGATAAAATGCCTACAAGTGATATTTTTGGTGGGTTTTTATTTTTATATTTTTTAATTTTTAATTTATAATTTTATATTTTGGTTTTTAATTTCTGATTTTCTATTTTCCTTTTATATTTTATAGTTTTTATATTTTTTTTAATAATGAAGTATATATACAATAAAGGAAAAAGGGATATAATATATAGAGAAAAATAGGTAAAAATAAAGAAAATTCAGGAATTAAAATCTTTTTGGGCTTTTTATATATTTCTAATGTTGTGTGATTTTACTGTATTTTTTGTAATTTTTTTGGTATTTTTAAAATCAAAAATACTAGTAAATAGTAAATACAATATGTATTCGACATAAAAATATAGAAATAAAATAGCAAACAAGAGTGAAAATTTCCAAATTAATTTTTGTAGGTAGATAATAAGATAAGGAAACTTCAGAGAAAGAAAATATAATTTTTGGAGTTTTTATGATTTTTTTAGCTTTTTATGAAGATTTTGAGAATTTTACTATTTTTAGGGGTTTTCTTTTGTAATTTTTAGGGATTTTTGGTCAGAAAATAAAATAAGCTAAAACGCATGAAATATAAATTCTTTTGGAATTTTTCAAAGAATTTTTATAATTTTTATGTATTTTCTAATGCTGTCAGTAAAGAAAATGCTTGTTTTTTATTTTTAATAAATATGCAAATGCAATAAAAATGCAAACTAAAAATATGGCGTTAAACTATGCAACAGGAGCTTATGTTATTTTTTTGTTAATTTTTCGAGTTAAAATGATGCGTGAAATAAATGCAAACATCCACGCAAAAATACAATACTAGCAAGGGCATAAACGTAAATATACAAAAGTCCAAGGGCCTACTTGCATTTTTTCCAAAAATATATAACGTTAAACACAATTTTCCGGACTAAATATAAATACCCAAACCCGGAGGGGGTTCGCTGCAAAATGTCCAAACTTACACGCATTGGGCACGTGACTTGGCAGGGGTATTTTTGCAATTTTACAAAGTTCCAGGAGCTAACATGCAATTTTACCAAAAATAAAATACTTAAAGAAAAAGTTTCTGGACTGAAATGAAATAAACAAACCCCGGGGGGGTCCTTGCAAAATGCCCACCACCCCACGTGCACAGGTCACGTGAGGTGACATGGATTGGACCTAAATGCAAATAATGAAAGTATGTCGGTCTAAATGCAAATATTACAGAAATATTTAAACTACAAATGAAAGTTTATGGACTAAAATGAAATACACAAAATGGTTGGGTCAAAAATGCAAAATACCCAACACGTACGCGATCGAATAGCGGAGAGCCACTCACTTATCCACGTGGCGCGCGCACAACGTGCAATGACGGTTTGGCGATTGACGGCTGCGATTAGATCCTCCGGGCTTGATCGAAAGATGGAGGTGCGCGAAGATCCAACAGTTGTCGTGAAATCTAGAGCGATGGCCTGATCGGACGGCGGAGAGGCCAGGGGGAAGAATAGGGAAGAACGCCGGTGAGGCAAACTTCCCCGAGCTAGGTCTCGGTCCTCTGGCGGTCTGCAAGCGTGAAGAACGGCCGGGCGAGCTCCCGGAAGGTCAGGCCAGGTGCTGGAGGTCTCGATGTCGTCGGAGAGGCTCTATGGCGTTGGTGTGAAGGCGACGGAGCTTCGAGCTCCAGATATCTCCGGTAAACTACGCAAAATGATCCCCAGATGCTTCGAATGTGCTTTAACCCGCAAGAAGGGGTGAAGGGGACCAGGGCAAAATTCCTGGAGCCTACGGAGGTGGAATGGGCGTCGGAGATGGGCTATGGAAGTTGGAGGAGCTTCGGCCGGAGGTGCGCTCCGGTGATGGATCGATGGATGGCGATTTAGCGATCGACAAGGGAATCTAAGGGTACTAATCTACTCCTACAACTACGGGGATTAAAAAGAAGCAAAAAAGGAAGGGGAGAAGGGGTATACCTTGATGGTCGGAGACCAGAGGAGGGAAACCTCGACGCCGGTGGTCGGCGGACATGGTGGAGCCGCTTCAAGGCCTCCTCGACTCGCCTGAATGTATGGTTGCGGAGCTGTCACCTCCAGCAACACGAAGCATGCCAAAGGGAATGGGCGAAATTGGGCCAGAATCTGGTTGTCAGAAGGTGGCAGACCTCGGTCAGGCAGTTGACCGAGGTCAACAGATGACTGCACCTGGTTGGTCCACATGGATCAACCAGGAAATTCCAGGCGAAAATTATTTGTAAAATCAAAATAAAATAGTAAATGACTTTATTTATTTTAGGTTATAAAATGAAAAATGTTCCATATTATATAAAGAATTTTATGGTGATTTTTATTTATTTTTATGAGGTATATAATTATAAGTTACCTTTTATGACCTATATAGGTACATATATCTATATATTTTATTATTTATTTTTATTTTGTGTATTTTTTATTTATTTTGTTTATTATTTTATAAATTTATAAAATATTTTTATAAACTTAAATATGATTTTATTTTATTTTTCTGATGTATTTTGTACAGTTAATAAAATATGAATAGTAATTTTATAGGTATATGTATAGGTATTATACCTAGGTATGTTATATGTACAGGTATTTTATTTTTTGTTTTATTTGAGTTTTTAGTTTGATTTTAATATACACAATTATTATAAATAATATTTACAAAATTATAAATATATAAAATTATGAAAATAATGAATATATAATAAAATGAATATTTTAATCTGTACAAGTATACAATAGGGGTCCAAAACTCAACTTTCAAACCGTAGCTCCGCCAAATGCAAAACTACCTTCATTAAATAGATTATTTAAAATTATATAAATTAAAAGTGAGTTTGATGCATTTCAAGTTTTTATTTGCAAGATACAGGTCTGGGAAGTTGGTATTTTGGATTTTTATTCAGATCAAAACTTTTTATCTATATATTATTTTTGAGTGAAATAAATTTTGTATTTTTCTTTATTTAATTATCTACAACTTTCATGTACAAAATTTATTTATTTGAGGTATAAAAAGTGAAACCAAAATTAGGTCCCAAAATTAATAAAGAATGAATAAAATGAAGGAATTCTGGCCCTTATCTCCCACTACTTTATTCCTTGTCGACCTGACCATCAAGATGCTCAGGTCTTGGGGTTTCGGGTCATAAAATATTTACAATATTTTATTCTTTTTCTTTTCTTTTCATTATTCTATAATTCTGGCTTTAATAACAGTATTTTATACATTATTTAAATACACATGTATGAATGCTAAGATGCGGGAATTAATGGCATTTTCATGCATTTGCCAGTGTTTTTGAGGCCAAAATGATAGAATAAAGATGATGAAGTATGGATTCATCGTCCCCCTATACTTTGCCTTTGCTAGTCCCTTGCAAACACTTATGCAATAAGTGCAGAAAAGAAAAACAAAGAAAAGAAAAAGAAGAAAGTGGATTTAGTTTAATTATCAAACTTGTCTTCACAAAATTAGAGTTTGGAGCTTAAGTCGGACCTTTAGAATTTTAGTGCGGGCGGAACCTTAATGAGAACCGAATTTGAAATCCAACAGCCCTCGAGAATCCCAAAACTCTGCTCAAGTCTCCTCAATAGCCAGGTCAGAAATATTTCAACTCATACGCAAAACCTTACGACTATGAATCTGACTCGTACAGTGTAAGTGATGGTGGATCTCCCCAACTGAAATGACAAAGAGACTGACTTCTCCAGTATGACAACCCAATGATTCTCCAATCCAATAACTCCTTCCTCGAGGAGCGGGGTATTCCCTTCTAAGTTCAAGTGGCAACCAACTCAAGAGGAGGGGGTGAAGAGAAGAATGGACGGTAGCCAGTGTAGCTACCTATCCTAGGATGCAAGACCAGTGTAGTCAAGTCATCCAGCTGCAGGCTCACATGATATGACTTTGATGCTCAAGCTTGCTTATTTTCTAGACACATATTCACATACTTTTGCAGGTATTTTATTTTTGTACAGGCCTGTCTATTTTTTCCCTTTTTTTTGAATACTATATACAGCAGCATTTACATAGGGAGTTTTTCCTCTTGAGCCAGTAGACTATCCCTCTTTTGAAGCTTTATTGCAACACACACTCTCCTGTCTTTAGAATTCCTCATCATTGGACGGGTTGGGGTACTTCCCTCCCTAGAGAAGGACAAGTGTTTCCACTTGTGTGCGTCTCATACCGGCAAATCCAATCCCCTCACCACTCCAACTGAGTTGAGCCATGTGAAAGGTGCATGTGTCCAAGTTAGGTCATTATCAACAAGAGTCGTGTGTGTGTTCTGAAATACTCTACTTAGGCAGTCAAGAATCCATTGAACTAAGTCTCGTGATCTTCAAAGAATTAAGTCAACTAGACCTGAAGTACCTCAACTCCAGTTCCTATAAGGTTCCTGTTATTAGGTAGAATTTAAGGTCCAACCAAGCTCCAATCTCCGGATTTTACTTAGACTTATTTGACTTTCAAACTCAATCCGAAAAAAATGCGAATGCTATGCAAATGTGATGCAGAAAATATTTTTGTGATGTAATTTTTCAAAGATTTTGAACTTTTTTATGGATTTTTGAAAAGATGATGCATATGCATTTTTGTGTTTTTCAAGAGCTTTTTCAAATGTTTTGGTATTTTAATTTTGCAAATGTTTTTGGGATTTTTGAAAATAAAAAGATTTTGGATAAAAACTAGGTATAAATATTTACACGGGGATGCGTCTTATATTTACACAAGTGGATTTTAAGAATTTACAAGGGTAAGAGGTCAATTTTATAGATATCTTCTGGTGTGATGTATGTATTCTTCAAACTTATTTGAAAAAGGTTTTTACAGACAATTTGAAAAACTATAGTCAAAAATAATTTTTACAAACATTTTACAATCATGTACACACATTTGAAAATCATTTTACAAAGGTTTTTCAAACAGTATAAATAGATTTTTCAAATATTTTTGCAACCATTTTCAAACCATTTGCAAATCATTTTTCAAGCATTTTATTTCACACAAAGAAAATAAATTTTACAAACCAAAATATTTTTACAAAGGTTGAAAACATGTACACAATATTTTCCAAACAGTTTTCAAAAGATTTTTCATGAAGATTTTCAAACTATTTTTCAAACATTTTGCAAAGAATATTTCCACCTGATTTATTAATCAGTAAATACAAAAAGAATTTGAGGAATAATGAACATCTTTTTATTAGGGTTTTTAATGAATTTTAAAGAATTATTAGCCATAATTGTTAGGAAAAATATGAAAGTATGAGTTATGGCTAAAGTATATACGGAGTATATACGACCCCCCTATACTTAGCTTGAGTTATGTCCTCATAGATCGGAGAGGAAAGAGAAGACATAACTCGTACTGAGTATAGACAAGTCTAAAGAATGAATAAATAAATAAATACATGAAGGAATGAACAAACTAGAAGTTGACCGTCCCCCCTATACTTAGGATCAAATAATCCTAAGTATAGCAGACTGTACATAACGTAGGGAGGGTCAAGGGTGGGAATGAACAAATCGTACTCCGATTGTCTTCCCCTATACTTAGGGTAAGATATCCCTAGGTATAGACAAGAAGAGGAGACAATGGAGAGGATCAAAGAATAAAGAAGATAGAAAAGGAAAAGAAGAAAAGAAGAGAACAAATAGATCACAGCTCAGTGTGTGCACCTCCCTATACTTAGGACAAGGCGTGTCCTAAGTACGCCAAAATCATAGGATGAAGATGGGGTGACAGACATAACGGAAGAATGAATGAATGATATAGACAAATAGATCTATACAGAGGAAGATAGAAGTAATAATCATGTACGAGATGCATAAGTTGTGAGTCAAAGAGCACGTCTCATACCAGATGAATCGAGGCAACATCAACGGTCGACGGGTCATGATCTAGATATGGTTTCAAGCGTTTACCATTGACTCTAAAAGTAGAAGATGATGAAGAATCAGATATATCAATGCTACCATTATCATGCACCTTCTGGATCACATATGGTCCTTTCCATTTACTTTGTAGTTTCCCTGGGAATAGTTTTAACCTAGCATCAAATAACCATACTTGCTGATGTGGCTCAAATTGTTTATGGTTGATTCGGGAATCGTGCCATATTTTCACTTTCTCTTTATACTGTAGGCCACTTGAGAAGGTTGTATCTCTTAGTTCTTCCAGGGCTGCCAACTCTGCTTTCCTCTGTTCTCCTACACTCTTAGGATCCAATAATAGCTCTGTAACTGCCCAAAGTGACTTATGCTTTATCTCCACTGGTAAATGGCATGGTTTGCCATAGACGAGACGAAAGGGAGATGTCCCTAATGGAGTCTTGAAGGAAGTCTGATAGGCCCACAAGACCGAGTCCAAAAGCTGTGACCAATCCTTTCGGTCTGGGCAGACTACCTTTTGTAAAATTGTCTTAATCTCCCTATTCGATACTTCAACAGGACCATTAGTCTGAGGGTGATATGGTGTGGCAACACGATGGTCAATACTGAACTCGTCTGCAAGGGCCTTTACCTTGTCGTTAATAAAGTGAGACCCCCATCTGAAATCAAGACTCTAGGTACCTCGAATCGTGAAATAATATTTTTTTCTCAAGAAACGACATACGGTTTTAGCATATGCGGCTCGGGCGGGGATGGCCTCAACCCAACGACATAATCTACAACAAGGAGAATATACTCAAACCCCTGACTCTTAGGAAATGAGCCCATGAAATCAATCCCCCATGCGTCAAAAACCTCACAAAAGTGAATGGGCTGCATGGGCATCATGTCTCTCTGTCCGCAAGTACCCATCTTCTGACAGTCAGTACACCTTCTCACGAACTCATCAGAATCTTTGAAAAGGGTAGGCCACCAAAGGCCGGATTGGAGCACCTTATGTGTTGTCCGTGTCCCAGAATGATGTCCTCCTGCCTCAAGCTTGTGGCAGTAGGTGAGGACGCTATGTTACTCCTCTTGAGGAATGCACCGTCTCCAGATGATGTCCCCTCCTTCAAGGTAAAGGATGGGGTCCTTCCAATGGTACGACTTTGCCTTCGCAAGGAAGGTCTCAAGCCGCTGTCTGGGCCAACCGTGTAAAATAGATTTGGCAACAAGGTAATTCACAATGTCGGCATACCATAGAAGAGAGGTGATAGCAAGGATCGCCTCATCTAAGAAAGTCTCAGTAATAGATGCTATGGGCTCAGATTCATCAAGGTTCTCTAGGCGGGAGAGGTGATCTGCCACAACATTCTTAACTCCAGTTTTATCCTTAATCTCGATATCAAATTCCTGGAGGAGAAGGATCCATCTGGTCAATCTGGCTTTGGCATCCTTCTTCGAAATCAAGTACCGAATGGCAGTGTGATCTGTAAAAATGGTCACTCTAGATCCAAGAATGTAAGATCCGTACTTATCTAAAGCAAAGACTACCGCTAGCATCTCTTTCTCAGTCACTGTATAATTCCTTTGAGCTGCATCCAATGTCCGACTAGCGTAGTGTATGGCATAGGGTAATCCATCCCTCCTCTGTCCAAGCATAGCCCCGATGGCATAATCAAAAGCATCTGTCATGATCTCAAATGGGAGAGACCAATCGGGTAGCTGAAGGACAGGAGCCTCGACGACTAAATTCTTGGGAGTCTCGAAGGACTTAAGACACTTATCATCTACGAGGAACTCGGTGTCTTTAGTCAATAAATATGTAAGAGGTCGGGCAATTCGACTAAAGTCCTGGATGAGCCGCCGGTAGAAACTTGAAGGACATGGAGAGATCCTCAAGCGCATCACGGAAGCGTGAGCGTCATATCAGATACGACGAAGAACGAATAGTCATACTAGTTGTTCGGTGCAGCGGAATTTAAAATTTTTTATTTGATGAAACCACATGATCCAAGAACGATTCTCGGATCGTTTCATCTATAACCACAACAAGTATAATGCAATACCTCTTGAAGCGTGGTTGATCGAGTCTCTAAGAGAAGAGACCTCATGTCTCAAGTCCGATCGTCGGAGAGATTGCTTGCGAGCGCGGGGATGAACCGCGGTGTCCTCGCAATCCAAGAAGTTGATCCAAGCACGGTTGCTCCTGATCTCGTCGCACGAGATCGAACGTCTCCTTCGTGGTCGAAGCACTCGAAGTAGACGAAGAACCGCAGAGCGTCGAAGCGGCAGCACGAGGGCGCGGGCGACGACGATTCTCTCCACCAAGGTGGACGACCACCAAGAGGAAGGGGGAGAGAGGGCTGTCAAGTATGGAGAAAGAGAGAGAGAGAGAGAGAGAGAGAGAGAGAGAGAGAGTGCTACAATAGCATGTCAAGAGAGAGCCAAGCATGCCTCTCTATTTATAGGGTTTTGGGATCCATGGATCTCAATCCATGTGACATATAAAATCAATGGATGAGATTGATTTATGTCAATCCAATGGTCAAGATTGTTGTTGGTAAAAACCAACAACTTGTGATTTAATTTGATAAAAATATATTTGATAAATCAAATAAATATTAATACCATATTAAATCAATCAAATAAGGAGAGAGGAAATAAAAAAGATCAACCCTCCTCTTTGGAAGGGGGGGACGGCCACCAATTTCACAAGGAAATTGGTGACGCCCCCCTCTTTCCAAAGGGAGGGCAATCTCATGGCAATCCATGAGATTGCACATCTCCTTGAATTTCTCTCTACTTATTTTCCAACAACAATTTGTTGGTATTTTAATTCACCAAAATACTTCTCAATTAATTTTGGGAATATTGCAATCTTGACATTGGAATATTGTGAATCATATTCACAACCCAAAACAAAATGTAATTTACATTTTCAATTAATTAGATAATGTGTATCCAATACACATTAATAATAATCTATTAATATAAATTATATTTAACTCTCTCTAATACATTATAAATCACATTTATAATATATTATGAATAATTGGATATTGCTATCCACATTATTCTTATCCATAATAATTAAATCACATTTCATTATATTGGATAATTTCTCATACATCATGATAATTAAATCACATTTAATTATCAACTTCTCTTTGCTTAGATCTTATGGAATTGTTCTTAAACCATTTAAGAACAATGCTATTTCTCCTCAGATACTTGGAGATAAGGACAGGGCGATTGTATTGTTCCACGTATAGTGACTTGGATATTGAGATCACATCTCAAATCCAGATCCCATGGACCTCTCACAGATGCTTGATTAAATCAAGATCGTATACCTAATCTTCTCATTGCATCTGAATTTCATTCAGATCAATGTCCAGTAAATGGACTAAGATTAGGTCACTTCTCTGATGAGAGGAGTCACTAAAATCCAGACCTGTTTCATCACTCCCTCGGAATGGAAGCGTCATGGTTATACAATCGTTTATGATCAAATCACCCTTCAGGTATTCCTAATACCTGCACATCCTGCATACTGGAAAACTCATGATCATCGTGAAGATAAAGATCACTTTTACACTGTCATCTTCATAGTCTGATCATTAAGTTTCTCAATCTTGGTCCTTGGGATATGGTACAGATCATATGCTTTCACAAAGCATATATCTTACCTTCAAATTCATATCATGCTTCTAAAGCATGATGACCATGCATGGAATTTGGTCAATCCCAATACCTCATGAGTGAGCTCATGTCTCCCGGTTCACAAGTGAACCTGTATGATCCCTTTGAGAGATCATATTACTCATATGTCCTTACATGCACACCAGCTCGCCGGTGTATAGACCTTGATTAGGTCATCAACCTATTGGTCTGCCAAATGTACATGCTCAGACATATAGTAATATATCTGTCTCTGGTCAGAGGATGTTTGCCTGTGATGTGACAGTATTCATCATAGGTCTTTGGTTATCTCGATCTCGTTAAGTCAACTCATTGACTCAACTAATCTGATACCTCCGAATCAATATTCCTATGCAGAGGACCTGCATCAAGAGGTCGATCAGATATCAGTCTAATGAGATGGGATTGCCATCTCCCACTCAGACTAGAGATCACTACTTGTTAATCATTGATGATGCTTATTGAGTCCTCTATCTAACTCCTTAGATATTCATCCAAGCATCATCCTCTATGATTCAATCATTGAATCAACAGCTGTATGATTATCAAGTTGGCCATGGTACATAACCCTTATTGTACAGAGGGACCTTATAGTGCATTCATTCATTCAATATCAGAAAGGGAGTGAAACAAAACCAATAACTTTTATTGATAAATCATTTATTACAATAACATTTATTGTAGGAATGGTTCGCCTCGGGCTCACATTGCTAACAATCTCCCACTAGCCCTCAGAACCATTCAGGAACAAGCCTTAAACCCATACTCATTACATGCTGGTCAAAAACCTTCTATGTCAGAGGTTTGGTAAGAGGATCAGCAACGTTGTCGGCGGAGGCCACCTTGGTGATGATGATGTCACCACGCTTTTGAATCTCCTGAATGATGTGGTATTTCCTTTCTACGTGCTTGCTCTTCTGATGCCATCTGGGTTCCTTCGCCTGGGCAATGGCTCCCGTGTTATCACAGAGTAGCGGGATGGGAGTATCAGAGGAAACTACGCCAAGCTCCTGGACGAACTTGCGCAACCACACCGCCTCCTTTGCAGCATCCGATGGGGCAATATATTCGGCTTCTATTATTGAATCTGTTGTAGTGTCCTGCTTCTTGCTTCTCCAGCTCACAGCACCACCGTTCAACAAGAACAAAAACCCTGATGTCGACTTTCGATCATCAATATCCGATTGGTAGTCAGAATCTGTATATCCCAAGACTTGGAGATCACCATCTCCATAGACCAAGATGTAATCTTGCATCCGTCTTAGATATTTGAATATGTTCTTTACTGCATTCCAGTGTTGTTCTCCCTAGCAGGATTGGTAACGACTTACCACTCCCACTGCATGGCAGATATCTGGCCTTGTACACATCATGGCATACATTAAGCTTCCTACGGCTGATGCATAAGGACATCCAGCCATGGCCTTCTTTTCCTCAACAGTTTGAGGAGCCATTCCTTTAGACAGGTGGATACCATGTCTCAAGGGTAGGAATCCTTTCTTGGAACTATCCATACGGAATCGTTCAAGAATCTTCTTAATGTATCCTTGTTGTGACAATCCCAATATCCTCTTCTCTCGGTTTCTGAACAGCTTCAGACCCAAGATGTAAGAGGCTTCTCCAAGATCTTTCATCTCAAAGGTATGGGACAGCCAAATCTTTACATTGGTCATCATCTCTGTATCATTCCCAATGATAAGGATGTCATCTACATAAAGCACGATGAACACAATGGCGCTCCCACTAAGCTTCTTGTACACACAAGGTTCATCAGGATTCTGCACAAAATCATAACTCTTTATGGTTTCGTCAAATCTGATGTTCCAGCTACGAGAAGCTTGCTTGAGCCCATAGATGGATTTCTTCAGCTTGCATACTTTGCCATCCTCAGTCATGAAACCATGGGGCTGCTCCATGTAGATGTCCTCCTTGAGGTATCCATTGAGGAAAGCAGTCTTGACGTCCATCTGCCAGATGTCGTAGTCAAGATATGCAGCTATAGCCAGCAATGCCCTGATGGATTTAAGCATAGCCACAGGAGAGAATGTCTCATCGTAGTCGATGCCTTCTCTCTGTGTGTAGCCCTTGGCTACGAGCCTTGCCTTGAAAGTCTCTACTTTCCCATCAGGTCCCCTCTTTCTCTTGAAGATCCATTTGCACCCAATGGGTTTTACCCCTTTAGGTGGATCCTCTAGGGTCCATACACCATTCTTATGCATGGAGTCAATTTCTGACTTCATTGCTAGCATCCATCTATCCATGTCATGATCCGCGAGTGCTTCGTCAAATGAAGTAGGATCATTGTCAGTTTCACTTGACACATGGAATCCATACCTCTCAGGTGGTGCAACCACCCTCGAACTCTTTCGAAGAGGTATGGGTGTTTCATCTTTATTTACTTCTTCAGTTTCTTGTTCAGGAAGCTCGGAGTCCTCAGGGGGCTCAATGAGTTCCTCTACTTCACTTTTGTCTTGACCTTTAAGGAAATCATCCTCCAGAAATTTCACATCTCTAGAGACAAAAACCTTTTGGGTCTCAGGGTCATAAAGTTGGTATCCAATACCATCTTTAACATACCCAATGAAGTAGCACTCACGAGAGCGAGATTCTAGCTTACTTGCATCCACATTCTTTGCATGGACCAAGCAACCCCAAACCCTCAAGTGATTAACACTAGGTTTGGTTCCATACCATAGCTCATGAGGAGTCTTAGGTACATATTTGCTAGGAATCTTATTCAGGATATATATTGCAGTCTCTACTGCATATCCCCAGAAACTAAGTGGTAAATGAGCTTTTCTCATCATTGAACGAACCATAACCATGATGGTTCTGTTGCGTCTTTCAACAACACCATTAAGTTGGGGAGTTCCAGGAGGAGTGAGATTGGAAATAATTCCATTCTCTTTAAGGTATTCCTTAAATTCATCTGATAGGTACTCGCCACCTCGATCAGATCGAATTTGTTTAATCTTCCTATTGGTTTGGTTCTCAACCAAAACCTTGAACTCTTTGAACTTTTCAAAGGTTTCAGACTTATGACGTAATAGGAAGATAAAGCCGTATCGTGAATGGTCATCAATAAACGTCAAATAATATCGATATCCATTTCGAGTGGCGGTACTGAAGGGACCGCATACATCAGTATGTATTAGGTCAATAATACCTTCACATCTTGTAACCTTGTTACGGAAAGGCATCCTAGTCATTTTATCTCGAATACAATGTTCACAGGTAGGTAAAGTCTGAACCTGTAGAAAATCCAAAGGTCCATCCTTTATCAATCTATTGATCCTATCAACAGATAAATGACCAAGCCTTTGATGCCAAATCATGTTTGAATGATTTATATTACTCCTGGATTTTTTAGGGTTTTTATTAGTGGTTGTAACATTCATGGCATGCTCATTAATGCACAATTCATATAGTCCTCCAAAAGTCAAAATACCCTCTACAATATATTTATCATAATGATTTATGACTAATTTATTACAAAATAGGAATGAATATCCACTTCTAACTAGCTTAGATACAGATATTAAATTCCTTCTGACTTCAGGTACATAAAGACACTCTTTAAGCACTAGGACTCTTCCACTAGATAATGATAGTCGACAAGTCCCGACGGCGACTGCTGCAACACTTGCATCAGATCCTATCTGGATGACTATCTCCCCTTCTTCAAGCTTTCTAGTTTCCTGAAACAAATGCAACAAATTTCATACATGAACAGAAGTACCAGAATCAACAACCCAACTTCCTTCTCGTCCAACGAGAAAGCTGGTTTCAATGATAAAAGTAGATTTCATACCTGCTGGGGCTTTACCTTTGTCAATCGACTTCAGGTAATCCGGGCAATTACGCCTCCAGTGCCCCGGCTTCTTGCAGTGGTGACAGACGTCAGTTTTCTTTGACGCCATTAAAGTGGATGCATTGTGTAAAGCCTTGAACTTGGCATATCTCGGATCCTATATAATAAGATCCGGCTCGTCAAGAGAAAACCAACGAAATTTGTTTCGTGTGAATCGGACTTCGTTTCGATTTGTTATGAATTTTGGAAGAAAGAGAAGTAAGGAAGGCTAAGATGTCATTAATCCATAATGACTATCATTAAGACTAATTAAACATGATTAAATAAATTAATGACGATTGAAAGCCGCTAATGATCATTAGTAAACACTAATCAATAGTTAACAAAAGATAAGCGTAAGCCGCGAAAGTTAAATCGTGATTAGTGAAAGTTAATCACGATTACTGTTAATTAAGCGTCATTAGCGAATCTAGAATCCTCTAGAATGTTCTAACTTAAGCTCCAAGTTTGGGATAAGTTTTGGCTAAAACCATGGGCCAAAACCATGGGCCGCTAAACCATGGTTAAGGTCTAAACCATGGTTTTCTAACCATGGTTAGTGGTTTTCTGGGGCCTATAAATAGACCCCCCTACCCATTCATTCTCTACAACTTCCACTACTAACACCACCCCAAGGGCTAGGGTCGAGAGGTCGGGAGGAGGAGTGAGAGGCGAGGGAGGAGCGCTAGCGAAGCGCTGCCGGGAGAACGAGGAGAAGAAAGGTATGATCCTCTCTTAGTTGCTTCGTAAGCTAGGCTTTCAATTCATACTCTTGTTCTTCCAAGTTTTGTTTTTGATTCATATTTCTTTCCGATTCATTTTCCTGTTGTGGTTCGAGGAGAAATCTGTGTAATACCCTACTTCGGTGCGGGCGGCTGTGCACGTCAGTGACCCTGTGATTCGTCACACGTTCACTCACCTAAGATGTGTGGTGTCTACCGATTCTCCATCGTTTATGTTTCCATTCTTCGTATTATGCTTTTATAGTTATTTTGATGGAGAAATCTGTGTAATACCCTACTTAGGTGTGGGCGGCTGTGCACGTCAGTGACCCTATGATTCGTCACACGTTCACTCACCTAAGATGTGTGGTGTCTACCGGTTCTTCATCTCTTGTTGTTGAGTATATTCTTTCAGTTTCGTTGTTATTTTCCTCTCGATTGATTTTAGAGAGGAAACTCTTTTCGTTTTTATTTTGAAATATGTCCCGATATAAGGGGAAACTCTGCCGAAATTTTCTGAGAAATATGCCCCGATATAAGGGGAAACTCTGCCGAAATTTTCCGAGAAATATATCCCGATATAAGGGGAAACTCTGCCGAAATTCTAAGAGAAAATATGTTCTTGACGTTCTTCGTGTTCTTCGCGTTCTTCGTTCGTTCTTCGCGTTCATAACATGTTCTTAGCGTTTTAATACGAAAAATGAAATTCAATCTTTTCAGGAGCCTTAAATTAGCCTTTCTAAAAACGAAACTCGATAAAGCCTTGCATACACGAGAGAGAGCTCGATTAGGTAACGAAATCCTTCCTTTTGCTGTTGGGTTTTCATACGAAATTATTGAAATTCTTGATTTTGTATTCTTTGCTACGAGGAACCCTAATTTTGGTTATTTTTGAAAAAGTCTGAAGAATTGCTTTGTGATTCCCACTAAAATAAGATTTACGCATCAAATTGATGCGTTGGCTCTGAAAGTTAGGGTTTGGGAGTTAAAATAGGCATAAATAGGAGTATATATATGGTTATGAATAATATATATGTGAGTCGATACTAAGTATTGCGGTTTAGGCAAATCAAAGACGTAACAAAAGAATTACATCATGTGAATTGGTGTGATTTGAGTTGGATCCTAAAAAGGATCTTGTGTCACGATAAGGATGACTGGGAGTAGTACTACAAGTCGGGCATGCAACCTGTAGGTTGTCGGAAGGAACCCGTATTGGCACTTCCCTACCTAGGTGGTACACGGTTGCCCTGTTATGATAAGTGCGCACAAATTGAATGTTTTGCAACGCGTGGTACCGGGAGCCAATATATTCGGGTTGGAACGACGGAAGATGTGGTCGTGCCATGTGGAGGCACGGGTGGTTCAATAGCGGCTGGGTCACGATAACATGTATTTAAAGCCACTAGGTTATATGATTAAATGTTAGCCTGAGGTTTTAAGCAACCGAGTCCTCGAGGACGGTGTGCTCTTTTGTTTTTTCAGGCTGAGGGTTGAGACCCTATTTAATAAAAGAAAAGAAAATTTTCAGGGTAGTATTGGAGGATTGGTTGAGGCGACGTGCGGCGGCATAAGCTTACCAAGATCAACACAATCTCCAATCCTGAAGCATCCACAGCTTCGGAGTCCAAGAATGGTGGGGTTCCCCTGGACTAATCCCTGATGTGGAATAGAAAGGAATAGGACTTAAGTTAATGAAAAGGAATGAATTTTTTTGTGATATCAAGTTTTGAAAAATTACACAATTTGTTTGCTTTTCTCTTCTTCGTTACTTAGCATTCGCTAATTTTTATCCTATGATTTATGGAAAACTCAACAGGTATCGGTGAGCCATCGCAAGGACTTTAAAAATCCATCCGGCTTACATACTAGACATCCAGCCAGCCACAGTAGCTTTACTCTTTAAGGTAGTCAGTAATCTTTTGTGTATTTTCCTTTCAAGCTGATGTACATGTAAATGGTTATAGTGGGACAGTGTATCATCTGAACTTTATTTTGTGAATGGAAAAGTGTTGAAATACTTTCTTTTGAGTATTTTTATTTGCAGTATATTTCTGAATGTTAGTTGTGATTGCTGAATAAATTATTGCTGAGTAACCAGATCCGGATATGGAAGGATCCGACGACCCGAGAAACGGGGTCGCGACAGATAAGTTTTGAAAAATTACACAATTTGTTTGCTTTTCTCTTCTTCGTTACTTAGCATTCGCTAATTTTTATGCTATGATTTATGGAAAACCCAACAGGTATCGGTGAGCAATCGCAAGGACTTTAAAATTCATCCGGCTTACATACTAGACATCCAGACAGCCACAGTAGCTTTACTCTTTAAGGTAGTTAGTAATATTTTGTGTATTTTCCTTTCAAGCTGATGTACATGTAAATGGTTATAGTGGGACAGTGTATCATCTGAACTATATTTTGTGAATGGAAAAGTGTTGAAATACTTTCTTCCGAGTATTTTTATTTGCAGTATATTTCTGAATATTAGTTGTGATTGCTGAATTAATTATTGCTGAGTAACAAGATCCGGATATGGGAGGATCCGACGACCCGAGAAACGGGGTCGCGACAGATTGGTATCAGAGCACGGTTACTCCAGTAATTTATTTAGTAATTAATAACTATGAGCGGTATTCAGAAACTAAGGTTGTATTAAGATCCTTTGATCTTAATAAATGACTGCAGTACCATTCACAAGTCATTGTTCCTTATGTACATCATGCTAAGACATATAGGATCTGACCTTTGACCTTGACTCATCCCAGGATCATGGCAGACCAAGACATGTCTAGACAATTAGCGGCTATGATGGCAATGCTCCAAGACATGGGGCAAAGGCAACAAGCATTGGAGGAGAGGCTCAATGCACAGGCTGAGAGACCCGAGGCATCTAAGCCAGCGGATGCTAGGATTGAAGGTTCTGTCCATCTTTCTGAGGAAGAATCTAGTTACCATCCTTCAACTGAGTCTGCTCCTACCCCGGTTGAAGGAGCAATGGAGAAGGCCATTCTTAGACACCAAACATTACTAGATAATTACCGAAAGGGAAAAATTCCTCGATTTAAAGGTGTAGAGACACCTGCCGAGTCTGAATTATGGCTTGATGATGTCAGTAGGATGCTGAGAATAATACACGCAACAGCAGATACCTGGGTGCACTTTGCTGATTACTCCTTAGCAGACTATGCAAGACGATGGTGGAGAGCAATTTCCAAGAAGTTAGCAGACCCTGTTCCATGGGATATCTTCGAAGAAAGGTTCCGAGCTCACTTCTGACCCTCTCATTGGGAAGAATTAAAGAGGAGAGAGTTGGCTTCTCTGAATCAGGGTTCTAAGACTGTACGAGATTATCATATCCACTTTACTGAGCTACTACGGTACTCACCAGCTCTAGAAGCTTCGCCACAAGAGTGTCTTACCAAATTTGTTAGCGATCTTCAGGGAGATCTACGAGAAAAGCTTGCTGGTTTTAGAGCCACAACCATAGATGAAGCAATGGACATCGCCTCTCGTATTGAGATGGAGAGGGATGAAAACAGCCAAAGAAAAAGTTTCCACTTTAATGGTGGACCATCCAAAAGCAAGGCACATTATAATCGTAGAGATCGTCGCTATCATCCAGCCGGTTTCAATATAAGCTCACCACAGACCTTGGGTCAGGAATTATCAGGAAGAAGGGGTTTCTCTAGACCTCCACTATATCCTCGCGACTCAGCAGCAGGAGCTAGCACCTCTGTGGCTGGATCTTCAGCTCAAACAGGAGCACGTGTGTGTTTTTACTGTCATCAGGAAGGCCACATCAAGAAAGATTGTCTGAAGTTGAGAGGTTCAGGGTTTAAATCAACCCCAATTAATAGTATAGAATCCACCTCGAGCAATGGAACAACACAAGGAGGAAGACATGGTAGAGGTCGAGGCTCACAAGGAGCGTCTCCTACACAACAACCACCACAAAGTGTTGCGGGTTCTAGCTTGCCTATTCCTAATGGCCAGCTCAATGCAATTACTGAAGAACAAGCCTACAATTCAGGCACAGTCGTACGAGGTACCGTTATTATTCATGGCTTTTCAGTACATGCCTTATTTGATTCTGGTGCTTTACATTCATTTATTGCTCGACGGTTAGTACCCACTTTGGGTAAGAAACCAGTAGAAGTACAACAATCCTATCTGATCAAGGGACCAGGAGGACAAGTGTTTATAATCCGAGAAATCTTGGATAATTGCATAGTAGTGATAGCGGGACATCAATTACCTGTTTCACTACTACTAATCGAAATGGAGGGCTTTGATCTTATACTAGGAATGGATTGGCTAGAAAGGCATCATGCATGTCTTGACTGTTTCTAGAAGACAGTAACGTTTCACCTTTCTAACTCGATAGAATTCCAGTTCATTGGAAAGACATCCAATGATAATATCAAATATATCTCTACATTGAAGGCACAACAGTTGTTAGAGCAAGGGTGCTAAGGTTATTTAGCTTATGTATCCAATACATCAGGGTCAGAAAGAATGATAGAAGATGTTCCTATAGTGTGCGAGTTTCCTTATGTATTTCCAGAGGAACTACCTGGATTTCCACCTGAGCGAGAGATTGAATTTGAAATCTCTCTCATACCTGATACTCAGCCTATCTCTATCCCTCCGTATAGGATGGCACCAGCTGAGTTATGAGAGTTAAAGGTACAATTACAAGAACTGTTAGATAAAGGATTCATTCGTCCTAGTACTTCACCATGGGGTGCACCTGTCTTATTTGTTAGGAAAAAGGATGGGTCGATGCGGTTGTGCATTGACTATAGACAACTAAACAAGAGGACAATAAAGAACAAGTATCCTCTGCCAAGAATAGAGGATCTCTTTGATCAGTTACAAGGTTCAACTGTGTATTCCAAGATTGATTTAAGATCTGGATACCATCAGTTGAAAATTAAAGATACAGATATTCCCAAGACAGCTTTTCGAACTAGATACGGGCATTATGAATTCTTAGTTATGCCTTTTGGACTAACAAATGCCCCAACAGCCTTCATGGATCTCATGAATAGAGTATTCAAGGAGTTCTTAGATCACTTTGTAGTAGTCTTTATTGATGATGTGCTTATTTACTCAAAGGATAAGTATCTGCATGAACATCATCTCAGGAAGGCACTTGAAACTCTAAGGAAGAACAAACTGTATGCTAAATATAGCAAATGTGACTTCTGGCTATCTGAAGTATCTTTCTTAGGCCATGTTATTTCTGGGGAAGGTATATCAGTTGATCCTACAAAGGTTAGTGCAGTGATGAGTTGGGAACGCCCGAAAACTGTCACAGAAATACGATCTTTTCTAGGTTTAGCTGGATATTATAGAAGATTCGTGAAGGACTTTTCACGAACAGCATTGCCAATGACTAGACTAACTCAGAAGGAGGTCCCATTCTTATGGTCTGATACATGTGAAGCTAGTTTTCAGACACTGAAAGAATGCCTAACATCTGCACCAATCCTTACTCTACCCTCCGGGAGTGAAGGGGTTACAGTGTACACTAACGCGTCAAAAGAAGGACTTGGGGCGGTTCTTATGCAACATGGTAAGGTAGTTGTGTATGCATCAGGACAGCTCAGGATACATGAGAAGAACTACCCAACACATGACCTTGAATTAGCTGCCGTAGTTTTCGCTTTAAAGATTTGGAGACACTACCTGTATGGTATTACTTTTGAAATCTTCACCGATCATAAAAGCTTGAAATATCTATTCGATCAGAAGGAACTCAATATGAGACAGAGACGGTGGCTAGAGTTACTGAAAGACTATGATTGCACTATCTCCTACCACCCTGGTAAGGGGAACGTCGTAGCAGATGCCCTTAGCAGAAGAACTTATTCACCCGGGTTAGTGAGTGCTATCCACTTCTGGGGTTTACTATCAACGTTAAGTGAATGGAAACCATTTGATAGTAGTGCTGATACTATAACTATTCCTCGTCGATACAAACCAGAAATATGGGATAAAATAAAGAAAGGACAGGAGGATGATCCAGTCCTCAAAGACTTAAAACAACAACTTGAGAAGAATGAGATAGAGGGATTCCAGATACAAGATGGTTTACTGTATAATCATCACAGAGTTTGTGTACCAAACACACCTGAACTAAGGAAAGACATGTTACGAGAAGCTCATTGTTCTAGATTATCTATTCATCCAGGAATTACGAAGATGTATAAGAATCTTCATTCATACTTTTGGTGGCCGGGAATGAAGAAAGATGCTGCTGAGTTTGTGAATTCATGTTTCACTTGCCAGCAGGTAAAGGCTTCACACCAAAAGCCAACAGGATTATTGCAACCCCTCCCTATACCTGAATGGAAATGGGAAAGCATTTCCATGGATTTCGTTACTGGCTTACCTCAGACGACTGGTAGTAAAGATAGTATCTGGGTTATAATAGATCGTCTGACAAAGGTAGCACACTTCATTCCGATAAGCTTATCTTTCACTCCAGACCAGCTGGCTGAGTTATATATTACACACGTGATTCGCCTCCATGGTATCCCGAAGGAAGTAGTTTCTGATCGAGATTCACGATTCACCTCACACTATTGGGAGAACTTCATGAAAGCCTTAGGTACACAACTATGCTTGAGTACAGCATATCATCCACAAACAGATGGGCAGTCAGAACGTACGATTCAAACACTAGAGGATATGCTACGAGCATGTGCCTTAGAATGGAAGGGATCGTGGATTAAACACTTGCCTCTTGTAGAATTCACCTACAATAATAGTTACCATACAAGTATTGGCATGGCACCATTTGAAGCACTATATGGACGAAAGTGTACTACTCCTTTGTGTTGGCAAGAGGTCGGAATAAAGAACCTTTATGATTCAGATAGACTTCAGGAGACACGGGAAGCTGTAGAACTTGCTAGAAAAAGACTATTAACTGCTCAGAGTCGCCAGAAAAGTTATAGTGATACCCGGAGAAGAGACCTTGAATTTGAGGTAGGCGACTTTGTATTTCTCAAAGTATCACCTATGAAGGGTGTTCAGAGGTTTGGCTTGTGTGGGAAGTTAGCACCCAGGTTCGTGGGTCCCTTTGAAATTATTCAACGGATTGGAAAAGTTGCCTATAGACTTGCACTTCCTCCACATCTTTCGGCAATACATGATGTATTTCATGTATCAAATCTGAGAAAGTACATTAGGGATCCAGAGCATAAGATAAGTTATGATGATTTACATGTTGAGCCAGACTTGACATACCAAGAGATACCTGTGCAAATACTTGAAAGGGATATCAAGCAGTTGAGAAACAAAGAGGTGCCTCTAGTTAAAATATTGTGGCGAAACCAAGAGTTTGAAGAAGCCACATGGGAACCTGAGGTAGAAATGAGAGAGAAATACCCGTACTTGTTTGAATGATAACATTATGTATTATTTATATGTTCATTTTAAATGACATGACGTTCATTCTTTTTAAGGTTGTTATGCCTGCATTTCTAGTCTCGAGGATGAGACTTCCTTTAAGGTTGTTATAATTATAAAGCCTTGAACTTGGCATATCTCGGATCCTATATAATAAGATCCGGCTCGTCAAGAGAAAACCAACGAAATTTGTTTCGTGTGAATCGGACTTCGTTTCGATTTGTTATGAATTTCGGAAGAAAGAGAAGTAAGGAAGGCTAAGATGTCATTAATCCATAATGACTATCATTAAGACTAATTAAACATGATTAAATAAATTAATGACGATTGAAAGCCGCTAATGATCATTAGTAAACACTAATCAATAGTTAACAAAAGATAAGCGTAAGCCGTGAAAGTTAAATCGTGATTAGTGAAAGTTAATCACGATTAGTGTTAATTAAGCGTCATTAGCGAATCTAGAATCCTCTAGAATGTTCTAACTTAAGCTCCAAGTTTGGGATAAGTTTTGGCTAAAACCATGGGCCGCTAAACCATGGTTAAGGTCTAAACCATGGTTTTCTAACCATGGTTAGTGGTTTTCTGGGGCCTATAAATAGACCCCCCTACCCATTCATTCTCTACAACTTCCACTACCAACACCACCCCAAGGGCTAGGGTCGAGAGGTCGGGAGGAGGAGTGAGAGGCGAGGGAGGAGCGCTAGCGAAGCGCTGCCGGGAGAACGAGGAGAAGAAAGGTATGATCCTCTCTTAGTTGCTTCGTAAGCTAGGCTTTCAATTGATACTCTTGTTCTTCCAAGTTTTGTTTTTGATTCATATTTCTTTCCGATTCATTTTCCTGTTGTGGTTCGAGGAGAAATCTGTGTAATACCCTACTTCGGTGCGGGCGGCTGTGCACGTCAGTGACCCTGTGATTCGTCACACGTTCACTCACCTAAGATGTGTGGTGTCTACCGATTCTCCATCGTTTATGTTTCTATTCTTCGTATTATGCTTTTATAGTTATTTTGATGGAGAAATCTGTGTAATACCCTACTTAGGTGTGGGCGGCTGTGCACGTCAGTGACCCTGTGATTCGTCACACGTTCACTCACCTAAGATGTGTGGTGTCTATCGGTTCTTCATCTCTTGTTGTTGAGTATATTCTTTCAGTTTCGTTGTTATTTTCCTCTCGATTGATTTTAGAGAGGAAACTCTTTTCGTTTTTATTTTGAAATATGTCCCGATATAAGGGGAAACTCTGCCGAAATTTTCTGAGAAATATGCCCCGATATAAGGGGAAACTCTGCCGAAATTTTCCGAGAAATATATCCCGATATAAGGGGAAACTCTGCCGAAATTCTAAGAGAAAATATGTTCTTGACGTTCTTCGTGTTCTTCGCGTTCTTCGCGTTCTTCGTTCGTTCTTCGCGTTCATAACATGTTCTTAGCGTTTTAATACGAAAAATGAAATTCAATCTTTTCAGGAGCCTTAAATTAGCCTTTCTAAAAACGAAACTCGATAAAGCCTTGCATACACAAGAGAGAGCTCGATTAGGTAACGAAATCCTTCCTTTTGCTGTTGGGTTTTCATACGAAATTATTGAAATTCTTGATTTTGTATTCTTTGCTACGAGGAACCCTAATTTTGGTTATTTTTGAAAAAGTCTGAAGAATTGCTTTGTGATTCCCACTAAAATAAGATTTACGCATCAAATTGATGCGTTGGCTCTGAAAGTTAGGGTTTGGGAGTTAAAATAGGCATAAATAGGAGTATATATATGGTTATGAATAATATATATGTGAGTCGATACTAAGTATTGCGGTTTAGGCAAATCAAAGACGTAACAAAAGAATTACATCATGTGAATTGGTGTGATTTGAGTTGGATCCTAAAAAGGATCTTGTGTCACGATAAGGATGACTGGGAGTAGTACTACAGGTCGGGCATGCAACCTGTAGGTTGTCGGAAGGAACCCGTATTGGCACTTCCCTACCTAGGTGGTACACGGTTGCCCTGTTATGATAAGTGCGCACAAATTGAATGTTTTGCAACGCGTGGTACCGGGAGCCAATATATTCGGGTTGGAACGACGGAAGATGTGGTCGTGCCATGTGGAGGCACGGGTGGTTCAATAGCGGCTGGGTCACGATAACATGTATTTAAAGCCACTAGGTTATATGATTAAATGTTAGCCTGAGGTTTTAAGCAACCGAGTCCTCGAGGACGGTGTGCTCTTTTGTTTTTTCAGGCTGAGGGTTGAGACCCTGTTTAATAAAAGAAAAGGAAATTTTCAGGGTAGTATTGGAGGATTGGTTGAGGCGACGTGCGGCGGCATAAGCTTACCAAGATCAACACAATCTCCAATCCTGAAGCATCCACAGCTTCGGAGTCCAAGAATGGTGGGGTTCCCCTGGACTAATCCCTGATGTGGAATAGAAAGGAATAGGACTTAAGTTAATGAAAAGGAATGAAATTTTTGTGATATCAAGTTTTGAAAAATTACACAATTTTTTTGCTTTTCTCTTCTTCGTTACTTAGCATTCGCTAATTTTTATCCTATGATTTATGGAAAACCCAACAGGTATCGGTGAGCAATCGCAAGGACTTTAAAATTCATCCGGCTTACATACTAGACATCCAGCCAGCCGCAGTAGCTTTACTCTTTAAGGTAGTTAGTAATATTTTGTGTATTTTCCTTTCAAGCTGATGTACATGTAAATGGTTATAGTGGGACAGTGTATCATCTGAACTATATTTTGTGAATGGAAAAGTGTTGAAATACTTTCTTCCAAGTATTTTTATTTGCAGTATATTTCTGAATGTTAGTTGTGATTGCTGAATAAATTATTGCTGATTAACAAGATCCGGATATGGGAGGATCCGACGACCCGAGAAACGGGGTCGCGACACATTGGAAGATGAGCCAACACTTTGTCCCTTCTTCTTTCTCTTCTAGGTCGGGCCCTTCCGAGAACCTTGCTTCCGACCGCGCTTCCCTTTGACCTGTGCAACCATTGCAGTGCCAGTGGGACCATCTTTCTTCATTACGTCTTCTGCAGACTTTAATGCAGCAAGAAGCCCAGCATTTGTCAGTTCCAGCTTATTCATGTGGAATAACACCACAAAGTTATTGAAAGATTTGGGCAATGACAGCAGAATGAAATCAGATTGCATGTATGCATCCATCGTTGCCCCCAGAGTCTCCAGCTCTGACAAGTACCCAAACATTTTGAGTACGTGTTCATGGACCGAAGTCCCTTCCTGCATCTTGCAGCGAACCAGTTCTTTCATAACATTGTACCGCTGGGTGCGGTTAATATCACCAAACATATCCTTTAGATTCTGCATGATATCCTGGCAAGTACTCATCTCCACATGTTGTTTCTGAAGAACATTGGAGAGAGAACCCAAGATGTAGCATGTAGCCAAGACATGATCTTCATCATACTTGTCATTATATGCTTTATCTTCCTTAGATTTAGGGTTTTCAAGTTTGTTTTCAGAGAGCACATAGCTGATGCGCTCTGCCGAAAGCACAAGCTCCAAATTACGGATCCAATCCGAGTAATTTGGTCCGGTCAATTGGTTGACCTCCAGAAGCCTGCTCAGTGGGTTCATGGCCTTCATTTTCTGAAATTGAGAATGCACTATATTAAAACATATAATCATATATTCAATTTTATGATATTTGATTAAGGCATTTTTAAATCAAATTAGTCTTGCTATGTCAACTATGAAAGTTTATTCCCTTATTCACTTTCAAAGTAGGAGATATACTTACCGATATATCTCAAGCAAGAACTGGGATCTTCTCTTTATCTTTGTCATATCCCAATAATATGAGAACCTATGACTCCAATAAAGAGAAGCGGGAACACATTCCACCTTGCAAGTACAACTTGCATTTCCTAATTCGGTCTTTAATACCCAAGCCCACCACCCCTAAGGTGATGTTGACTCGTCATTAATTGAACCAACCGTCAACAGGAATACAACTCCCTATGCGCAATCCAATATCGCCCCAATAATACGAGGACCCGATATTGGGGTCACTACGCATACGTCCTTACTCTTTCGAGAAGCGACGAGCCCGATCCAAACGGATCATATGTGGGAGCTGTCACTTCGGACATGCATCTCCCACATATAATATTTGGTGACGAAACCCTTCGCCTTGACGGGAGACCATGGATGTCACTTATGCGATCCTCCATCTCTTATTCAAATTTAATTAATTACTATGAATCACATTCATATAATTAATTGTTCCAAGGGAATTATTAACTCTAATCATATTAGAGTATTCTCAATTGGATATAATTAACTTAATCATATTAAATTAATTATCAATCCAATTCAATCAATCAAACTTAATTTTATGCTTGAATATATATGGCATTATTCTCAAAGTACGTATTAATTCGTATTTTAATAATTTAAAAAAATACATCTTAATCCCTCGGACATTATCCCGGCCCTACCCGTTGTCATGGACAGTACCGGCGGGAGTGGGACAGACCGCATACGTTGCAACCCGCTACCCCAGCGATCCCCGACTAGACACCATATCCGCCTCGGGAAAGGATAATGCCAAATTGATTAATTTGTACTTGAGATGATCATCGGTTCTTCAACCGAAATTATACCATATAGTAATCAAAACAATTTTGATTATAAGGAAATTTGCTAGACACATTCCCACTCCTATTCAAGCAACGAGTTTGATGATTATGATTCCAATTATGGTTTAGATCAAATCTAATCAACTAATTGGTTGGGGCCAAGTCAATTAAGGAAATAATCATCTTCTAATATTTCACAAATATTTTCCATAATTATTTCTCCAAATTAACAATTAATTTCATTAATTGACAATCACATGGTTCTTGATTAGGAAAGCAATTTCAGCAGTGACCCCTACTTACTAAAATTAGCATATCTCAATCATATTAAATCCAAATTAAGCAAAGTCAATTTCTAAAGTTTGCTAATTTGATTTAGGACAGAACCTAAGTAATGTTTCACGCATTTTGAGGCAAGTCTAAACAGTAATTAACATTTTAATCACGTTCAGATTCACAGTTCCCGCAACAGTGCATACATGTTCATTAAAACGACCATATCTCGAGCATACAAAATCCGATTTACGCAAACTCAGATCCTATGTTTTCCTTATTTAATGGGGAACATAATACAAGTATAAAATTTGTGTTTAAATAATTAAACAGTGCCGAATTTATTTACTAAACAGATCTGCGAAATCAAATGTGATGAAAACTTTCACGACCTTAACGAACCCAAGTCGTCCTTGGTTAGCGAATCACTATTCGAAATCGTCAACCTAAGGCTTTGATACCACTTGAAGGATATGGAGAGATCCTCAAGCGCATCACGGAAGCGTGAGCGTCATATCGGATACGACGAAGAACGACTAGTCGTACTAGTTGTTCGGTGCAGCGGAATTTAAAATTTTTTATTCGATGAAACCACATGATCCAAGAACGATTCTCGGATTGTTTCATCTATAACCACAACAAGTATAATGCAATACCTCTTGAAGCGTGGTTGATCGAGTCTCTAAGAGAAGAGACCTCCTGTCTCAAGTCCGATCGTCGGAGAGATTGCTTGCGAGCGCAGGGATGATTTGCAGTGTCCTCGCAATCCAAGAAGTTGATCCAAGCACGGTTGCTCCTGATCTCGTCGCACGAGATCGAACGTCTCCTTCGTGGGCGAAGCACTCGAAGTAGACGAAGAACTGCAGAGCGTCGAAGCGGCAGCACGAGGGCGCGGGCGACGACGATTCTCTCCACCAAGGTGGACGGCCACCAAGAGGAAGGGGGAGAGAGGGCTGTCGAGTATGGAGAAAGAGAGAGAGAGAGAAGAGTGCTACAATAGCATGTCAAGAGAGAGCCAAGCATGCCTCTCTATTTATAGAGTTTTGGGATCCATGGATCTCAATCCATGTGACATATAAAATCAATGGATAAGATTGATTTATGTCAATCCAATGGTCAAGATTGTTGTTGGTAAAAACCAACAACTTGTGTTTTATTTTGATAAAAATATATTTGATAAATCAAATAAATATTAATACCATATTAAATCAACCAAATAAGGAGAGAGGAAATAAAAAAGATCAACCTTCCTCTTTGGAAGGGGGGACGGCCACCAATTTCACAAGGAAATTGGTGTCGCCCCCCTCTTTCCAAAGGGAGGGCAATCTCATGGCAATCCATGAGATTGCACATCTCCTTGAATTTCTCTCTACTTATTTTCCAACAACAATTTGTTGGTATTTTAATTCACCAAAATAATTCTCAATTAATTTTGGGAATATTGCAATCTTGACATTGGAATATTGTGAATCATATTCACAACCCAAAACAAAATGTAATTTACATTTTCAATTAATTAGACAATGTGTATCCAATACACATTAATAGTTAATCTACTAATATAAATTATATTTAACTCTCTCTAATACATTATAAATCACATTTATAATATATTATGAATAATTGGATATTGCTATCCACATTATTCTTATCTATAATAATTAAATCACATTTAATTATATTGGATAATTTCTCATACATCATGATAATTAAATCACATTTAATTATCAACTTCTCTTTGCTTAGATCTTATGGAATTGTTATTAAACCATTTAAGAACAATGCTATTTCTCCTCAGATACTTGGAGATAAGGACAGGGCGATTGTATTGTTCCACGTATAGTGACTTGGATATTGAGATCACATCTCAAATCCAGATCCCATGGACCTCTCACAGATGCTTGATTAAATCAAGACCGTATACCTAATCTTCTCATTGCATCTGAATCTCATTCAGATCAATGTCCAGTAAATGGACTAGGATTAGGTCACTTCTCTGATGAGAGGAGTCACTAAAATCCAGGCCTGTTTCATCACTCCCTCGGAATGGAAGCGTCATGGTTATACAATTGTTTATGATCAAATCACCCTTCAGGTATTCCTAATACATGCACATCCTGCATACAGGAAGACTCATGATCATCATGAAGATAAAGATCACTTTTACACTGTCATTTCATAGTCTGATCATTAAGTTTCTCAATCTTGGTCCTTGGGATATGGTACAGATCATATGCTTTCACAAAGCATATATCTTACCTTCAAATTCATATCATGCTTCTAAAGCATGATGTCCATGCATGGAATTTGGTCAATCCCAATACCTCATGAGTGAGCTCATGTCTCCCGGTTCACAAGTGAACCTGTATGATCCCTTTGAGAGATCATATTACTCATATGCCCTTACATGCACACCAGCTCGTCGGTGTATAGACCTTGATTAGGTCATCAACCTATTGGTCTGCCAAATGTACATGCTCAGACATATAGTAATGTATCTATCTTTGGTCAGAGGATGTTTGCCTGTGATGTGACAGTATTCATCATAGGTCTTTGGTTATCTCGATCTCGTTAAGTCAACTCATTGACTCAACTAATCTGATACCTCCGAATCAATATTCCTATGCAGAGGACCTGCATCAAGAGGTCGATCAGATATCAGTCTAATGAGATGGGATTGCCATCTCCCACTCAGACTGGAGATCACTACTTGTTAATCATTGATGATGCTTGATGAATCCTCTATCTAACTCCTTAGGTATTCATCCAAGCATCAGCCTCTATGATCCAATCATTGAATCAACAGCTGTATGATTATCAAGTTGGCCATGGTACATAACACTTATTGTACAGAGGGACCTTATAGTGCATTCATTCATTCAATATCAGAAAGGGAGTGAAACAAAACCAATAACTTTTATTGATAAATCATTTATTACAATAACATTTATTGTAGGAATGGTTCGCCTCGGGCTCACATTGCTAACAAAACTGACATGCCCCAGAAAAGACCGCAACTGTCTTAAATTGGACGGTGGATTGAATTTTCTAATGATATCCACCTTGGCCAGATCAACCTCCATGCCCCTGTTGGAGATGATGTGACCAAGGACCGTCCCCTGAGTCACCATGAAGTGACTCTTCTCCCAAGATATTACAAGGTTTACCTCTATGCAGCGCTGAAGTACTCGATTTAGGCAGTCAAGACAAGCATCAAATCCATCGCCATAGACCGAGAAATCATCCATGAAGACCTCCAAACAGTCACCTATCATGTCTGAAAAGATGGACAACATGCACCTCTGGAATGTCGTCGGAGCGTTACATAGACCAAAGGGCATCCGTCTGAAAGCAAAAGTCCCAAATGGACAGGTGAACGTCGTTTTTCCTGATCTTCGAGCACAATGGCCACTTGATTGTATCCGGAATACCTGTCAAGAAAACAGTAATGACTCTTCCCAGCTAGCATCTCGATAATCTGATCAATAAATGGTAGCGGGAAATGATCCTTCTTGGTGGCCTCATTCAATCGTCTGTAGTCCACACAAACCCTCCAAGAAGTGGGTATCCGGGTGGCGATCTCTTCTCCAGACTCATTCACAACTGTAGTGACACTCGTCTTCTTGGGTACCACATGTAAAGGACTAACCCACTTAGAGTCGGAGATGGGTAGATAAAATTGGTGCTCCACCATTTAGATATTTCCTTCATTACCACATCTCGAAAGTTCGGGTTCAGCCGTCGCTGGAACTCACGCGATGGCTAAGCGTCCTCCTCGAGATAGATACGGTAGGAGCACAGGGCCGAACTTATCCCTTTGAGATCAGCCACACTCCATCTTATTGCCTTGCGGTTGCGTTCAAGAACCTCCATCAAACGAGATTCTTGTTCTCCAGTCAAATTTGCTGAGATAATGACTGGGTGCATATCTGGTTCTCCAGCAAGGAATATATAGTTGAGCGACTGCAGTAAAGGCTTCAATTCTGGTTTGGTGGGAGCTGGCAAATCTGGCTTCTGATATGTCTGTGTAAAAGCAACCAGGTCTACATGTGAGAACTCTCGTTGTTCCTGTAATTCTGACGAAGGGAACCCTGTTGGTGTATCTATCATCTGTGCTGGCTCGCTCTCCGTCCTCTATGTCGGCTCATCGGGAAACAGACATGACAAATATGCATCAAAGTCCTTCCAATCAACGTCTGCCTCCGAGGGAACTGAATCTGAACAAACATCAGTATCTCCACTCATCACACAACTGTCAGCCTCTATAGTGTCCTCTTCCAAGGGTGTGCTCTTCGAACTCTTGTCTGCCACAAAAGGTCTGTACTCTGAGTCTGCGGACAAGGCGAGGGCTCGTGCTTCTGGGTTTTCCCAAACTTCTTCGTCATCGGTCATTACAAAATCACATTCCTGGTGGACGTCTAACTCTGCATCTGTCATCTGCACTGTGTCACTGCATGGTTCTGAGCAGGCTGAATCTCTCGCTCGGGTTTCGTCAATCGTCTCTATTTGTATACTCTCGCCCTCACCTTCCCACTATCATGGTTGTTTACCGCCTTGGCTGTGTCCAAGAATGGGTGTCCTAATATGATGGGGGCATCGGTCACCGATTCAGGGATCTCCATGTCTAATACAACAAAGTCCACGGGGAATTTCAGGCCCTGAATGGTGACGACCACGTCTCTCAACAACCCCTTCAGCCTCTTGATAGACCTATCAGCAAACTGAAAGACTGTCCGACTCCGATGGAGCGGGCCGAACTCGAATCGGTCAAGTAAGGCTGCCGGAAGGAGGTTGATAGAAGAGCCGTTGTCTATTAGAGTACGATCAAATGGCTGCTCACTAATCTGGCATCTGACAAATAGAGCTCCTGCATCAGGTCGCTTGACTGGCATCTGGTTCTGAATGGCACAACATGTGGTACGAGTCAGCACATGGATTTCTCCTCTAGTGTTCCTCCTCCTGCGTACTGTGGTCTTTTCTCTCAGGTTCTTTTGAAAAAGGGGGATGTGCTCAAGTGTCTCATGTAGAGTCAGTTGTGTCTGAAATCTGTCTATCATCTGTTGGCTGAACTCTAACTGTTCATTCTTTTTGGAATTTTCTATTTTATTCCCCTTCGCCGAGCGAAGTGCTTGAGGGAAGAGGATGGATGGTCCCTCCTCAGACAGAGGGTTAGGAGAAGTTTTCTAGCCTTGTGAAGGACTGAAATCCATGCAAACATCATCATTCATCACACATGGACTCGAAATTGATGGAGAAACCTTTCCTTTATTCATTTTTTTTATTTTTTTTGTAGTGTCCAAGGATACAGAAAATGGCAATATAGAAGGTTGGAATACAGATGGACTCAAAATGGGGGCATCAGCACCAGCCAAAATATTCTCCTTCGCGACCTCAGCATCGCGCTCTGGTTCTGCATCAAAAATGGTGGTCTCAGCACCACCGTCTGCATCTGGTATCACGACGGCCTCAGCACCATCGTTTGGATCGTCATCCTTGGTGGCATCAGCACCACCGTCATCATCATCCTTGTTGTTAGCGGTATCAGCACCGCTTCTCTCCTCATCTGGGGCTCTAGATTCTTCATGGTGTTGTCCCTCAAATGAGGCACCGCCGGCTGGTTCCCTACCACTCCTAAGTGACACGAAGTGAGTATCAAACATAGAATGCATGCCATTCAAATAAGCACTAGGAGTGGTATTCTCTGTAGACTGTACCTTCTCAGACTTTCTCTTCAAGTTATTCGGGTTTGGCTCGCTCTGTGCAAGTATGGCGGCTTTTCCTTTCATTGTGTCCCTCATTTCCTGCTGGAACTCATCCATCTCTCGCCGGAAAGTTGCTTGTTTTCGAGAGTAAGCGGGCAAGATCATCAAGTGCTGGGTTCTCCAATGCAGGAGCGGGAGAACCGGGAGTGTTCCCTTACTAGAACTGAGGTTGCTGGTGAGGCTGGGAGTACTGATGCTGGTAAGGCTGTTGCTGAGCCTCCATTGTTGTCCCTGATAGGCAGGACGAGGATTCTGCTGATAATGCTGTTGCTGTTGGGAGTATTGGGGATGTTGGTGTTGGCTACTATGACTGCCCTGAGCTGGAGACTGCTGTTGGGATGAGGCACCCGGTGGTCCAATGGAATCCTGGGTGATCACGATGAATCCCGGACTGCTGAGGGTACCGATCATACCATATCCCGTTGACTTCCATCAACGGCTCCTGCCCAAAGGGTGGAGGTGGTAGTACTGCCAAAATGGCTGATCCGGCTGATAGACCACCATCTGAGTGTCATTAGATGGTGGTTGCTGTGAATAGTGTGGTAACTGTTGTACCGGCACCTCCTGGACATGGTGAACTTGTTTGTATGCGGGGGGTGGTGGGGTAGAACGGCTACCTCTGGACTCATCCAGTGACCTGGGAGGCGGATGTGCAGCTGATTGTGCCTCCTGCATACTCAAGATGTGAGTCTTCAGGTCGCTCATGGCCTTAGCCAACTGGTCTATCTGTGCCAGACCTTGGCCTTGCTTCTTCTCCAAAATCTCGATGCGGTCCAATTTTTCACTGATTATGCTCATGTCAGCAGTTGGTGATTCATCTTGTGCTGTTGTTGTTGATGAAGTATGGTTTCCTGCATCGATCATGTCAATGCGGTGATAAGAAGTGGCTTGTGGCGTGACCTTGGAGTTTGAGTAGATTCGGCCCCGGGATATCACTATAGAATTTTCTGTCATCTGCTCATAGATGGCCCAGACCGCTTCTACATCCTTGGAGAAATAAGATCCCCCACAAGAGGCATTTACAAGCCCCTGTAGCTCCGATGTCAGCCCGCAAAAGAAACTTTGGACAAGATTGGGTTGTGATATTTCATGGTGTGTACATCGGTCAATGAGCTCTCTAAAGCGATCCCACGCTTCATGGAATTGTTTGTTGGGTATCATTGTGAAATTGTTGATCATCGCTCTTGCTGCATTTGTCCGGCCAAGAGGATAGTACTTGTTCAAGTACTCTTTCTGGAGTTGCTCCCAAGTGTCGATGTACCTCCCCAAATGTTTCAGCCAATAAGCGGCTCTATTAACCAAAGAGAACAGAAGGCAATCATTTTGATGGTGTCCTCAGTCACAAACCTGTCATGGATTGTACTACATATCATTTCAAATTCTTGCAAATAGAGGTGAGGTTCTTCAGTGGCCAGCCCGTGAAACTTGGGCAGTAGCTGAATGGTATATGGGCGAAGCTCGAAGTCTCCATATATGGGAAGAGTCGGATCCATCGGTGCGTGAGGGTTGAACCAGGGTTGTGCAACTGCCTCATGGTCCTCGGAGGTGGCCTCTCCTGGTTGGGTTCTCCTCCTTCACCCGTTGCATCTGGTATATCACCGCCCTCATTTCGTTCTTCTCGTCCTTCACGCATCTCCCTCATGATTTCACCCATGAACAATCCCTAGTCTCTGATTTGTCTCTAAATGGTTTTCAGGGAGGCTAACAGTGAATTGTTGATGGTCGCTTGATCATATATGTATGGAGGTGGTCTTGGCTCATCTGGGTGTTCCTCTCTGCCTTCCATTTCTGGGATTTCTGCAAAGTCAAAAGAATCCATCTCAGGTGCTGTCAAATGCTCTGAACTCTATTCTGCACTAAATTCTGACACCACTGGACTGATAGAAGAAAAAGGGTGGTTGAGGGGGAACAGGGTGGACGTGAACTCAGGCTCGGAGAGTGGGTCTGGACTCCCCGAAGCTGACCTAGATGAATAGGGAGGAGTTCTTGATAGCGGTGCCACCAGACGTGGCCTAAGGGATCTCCTTCCCATCATTTTGATCTTGGAAGAGGGCAGATGAGATCTGGAATGCAAACAAGATGTAAAAAGCAAACCCCTTGTTCACCTACGCAACTCTTGAGCTGATGATCGTGAAGGTTCGGTCTGTTATCTTGTCAAATTTTATTAGGTGATCAGTCAATCTATCAGAGTGCTAGAGTGAGCTGTTAGGAACCCTACTTTCCTAGCCGACTGTCCCGATCCACGTTAGATCTTTCCTAGCCAGTATGAATTGCGGACCGTAACCCGGTTGTTCCCGCTAATTCACTCTGCTAAGGACGTCGCGGTCCGCTTTACCGGTTACCGGAGAGATCCTCACTAGAGAAGGACTAACCACGATCAGTACTCAACCAGAATTTTAGGCGTGGCTCTATCCTAGTGTCGGGTCACTCTCTCGCATCAGATAAATCAAACAAGGAGGGGGTTACTCTCCCCAAGATAAAATTTTTGGTGGGATGAGTTTTAAGGTCAAGTTTACATTAGCAGTCCCAATTTTATGATTTTCACTTTTTTAGTATTCTTCTTAAAAAAAGACAACGCCTAATGAATTTTTCGATCTCCTGGTTATTTTAAGTCCAATAAAATGGGGGAGGAAGTCGAAAAAGCCGATACGCGATCAAACACAATGATGCATGCAGAGATAGAAATGCGTACCTTGCTCCAGCACTCTACATGCAGGGTGATCCGCACATAAATTAAAGACAAAAATTGAACTACCTATATGATGCAAGAAGAAATCGGCCTTAGACAAGAATTCTTACACGAGAAGAACAATAGCTAAATGGTCAACAAGAGGAGTCGGAGTCCGGTCTCTGATGCCGATCAGTGTCCGCCACAACGGATCCTACCAGCGTTGTATACGGCCTCAGCACGTGACTCCTTAGGTGACTAAGATAGCTTTTTCTTTTGTGAGTTATTAATTAGGTCCACTTACGATCTATAGGCACAGGCAAAATATTAGGTGTGTGATCCAAATTAATTACGTCACAATCACAATAAAATCCTAAGTCTAGGGGCCAAAATCCACGTGAATCAAAATAAAAGAAAAGCGAAGAAAATAAACTGGCAAAAAAATTGCAAAAACGAAAGAGGCCCCCAAGGGAACAAACTCTCGGAAATTAGGCCCAAGTGTCCTGGAGAGTCCAAGTTATTACAAATTAAAGTCTCTCTCTCACTTCAAATTACAAATATTTTAAACTACACAAACTCTTCAAGAAGTGATGGTCTTCTCAAGCCTCCAAGTTCTCTTTGGTGCTAAGTGAGCTTTCACGTGGGTGCCCAAGCGCCTAGGATGGAGCGCTTCCCTCGCTCGGCGGTACCTCGCACAAAATCCAACAAAAAGGTGATTAGACCAGTCAAGCAATATAATCAAATGAATATGTAAAAAGGTAGGTAATTATTCACAATCAATCACAAAAGAATGATCTATAAGTTGTTGCTCCCCGGCAACGACGCCATTTGATGAACCGAGAAGCACGAGGGTCTAAGATGCCTCACACAAGGCGGAGACAAAGTCGCTGCGGTGACCCTCGATGAATCCCTAATCCAATCAACAATTAACCCACAACAAGGATCAAACAATGAAAAGTGGTGCGGAGTTAAAATTTATTATAACTCATACAAAATATGTGTATAGTACAAGTATGTGTAGAGTGTCGAACACAGGGAGCAAGTAGGATAGACAAGGCAATAGTGCTCAAAGAAAAATATGAAAGTGATAAAATGCCTACAAGTGCTATTTTTGGTGGGTTTTTATTTTTATATTTTTTTTTTGTTTTTAATTTATAATTTTATATTTTGGTTTTTAATTTCTAATTTTCTATTTTCTTTTTATGTTTTATATTTTTTATATTTTCTTTTTCAATAATGAAGTATATATACAATAAAGGAAAAATGGATACAATATAAAGAGAAAAATAGGTAAAAATAAACAAAATTCAGGAAATAAAATCTTTTTGGGCTTTTTATATTTTTCTAATGTTTTTGTGATTTTACTGTATTTTTTGTAATTTTTTTGGTATTTTTAAAATAAAAAATACTAGTAAACAGTAAATATAATATGTATTCAAGATAAAAATATAGAAATAATATAGCAAACAGGAGTGAAAATTTCCAAATTAATTGTTATAGGTAGATAATAAGATAAGGAAACTTCAGAGACACAAAACACATTTTTTGGAGTTTTATGAATTTTTTAGCTTTTTATGAAGATTTTGAGAATTTTGTTATTTTAGGGGTTTCCTTTTGTAATTTTTAGGGATTTTTGGGTCAAAAATAAAATAAGCTAAAACATATGAAATGTAATTTTTTGGAATTTTTCAAAGAATTTTTGTAATTTTTATGTATTTTCTAATGTAGACAGTAAAGAAAATGCTTGTTTTTTATTTTTAATAAATGCAATAAAAATGCAAACTAAAAATATGCCGTTAAACTACAATGGAACAGGAGCTTATTTAATTTTTTGGTAATTTTTCGAGTTAAAATGATGTGTGAAATAAATGCAAACATCCACGCAAAAATACAATATTGGCAAGGGCACAAACGTAAATACATAGAAGTCCAAGGGCCTACTTGCATTTTTTCCAAAAATATATAACGTTAAACACAATTTTCTGGACTAAATATAAATACCCAAACCCGAAGGGGGTTCGCTGCAAAATGTCCAAACTCACGTGCACTGGGCATGTGACCTGACAGGGGTATTTTTGCAATTTTACAATGTTCCAGGGGCTGACATGCAATTTTACCAAAAATGCAATACTTAAATAAAAAGTTTCTGGACTGAAATGAAATAAACAAACCCTAGGGGGGGTCCTTGCAAAATGCCCACCACCCCACGTGCACGGGTCACGTGAGGTGACGTGGACTGGACCTAAATGCTAATAATGAAAGTATGGGGGTCTAAATGCAAATATTACAGAAATATTTAAACTACAAATGAAAGTTTATGGACTAAAACAAAATATACAAAATGGTTGGGTCAAAAGTGCAAAATACCCAACACGTGCGCGATCGAACGGCGGAGAGTAACTCACTTATCCACGTGGCATACGCACAACGCGCGATGACGGTTCGGCGATTGACGGTTGCGATTAGATCCTCCGGGCTTGATCGAACGGTGGAGGCACGCGAAGATCCAACGGTTGTCGTGAAATCTGGAGCGATGGCCTGGTCGGACGGCGGAGAGGCCAGGGGGAAGAACAGGGAAGAACGCCGGCGAGGCGAACTTCCCCGATCTAGATCTCGGCCCTCCGGCGGTCTGGAAGCGTGAAGAACGGCCGAGCGAGCTACTGGGAGGTCAGGCTAGGTGCTGGAGGTCTCGACGTCGTCGGAGAGGCTCTGTGGCGCTGGCGCAAAGGCGGCGGAGCTTCGAGCTCCAGGTATCTCTGACAAACTAAGCAAAATGATCCCCATGTACTTTGAATGTGCTTTGACCTGCAAGAAGGGGTGAAGGGGACCAGGGAAAAATGCCTGGACCCTGCGGAGGTGGAATGGGCATCAGAGATGGGCTATGGAAGGTGGAGGAGCTTCGGTCGGAGGTGCGCTCCGGCGATGGATCGATGGATGGTGATTTAGCGATCGGTGAGGGAATCTAAGGGTACTAATCTACTCCTACAACTACGGGGATTAAAAAGAAGCAAAAAGGAAGGGGAGAAGGGATATACCTCGATGGCTAGAGACCAGAGGAGGGAAACCTCGACGCCGGTGGTCGGCGGAGATGGTGGAGCCGCTTCAAGGCCTCCTCGACTCGCATGAAGGTATGGTTGCGGAGCTGTCACCTCCAGCAACACGAAGCACGCCGAAGGGAGGAGGATTACTAGCCAAAAAGGGTTCAAAATGGAGCTCGACGGTGGCGGGTCGGTTATGTACAAGGTGGTGGCGTGACTTTGGGAGCAAGAGCACGCGCGCATGATGAGGATATGGCGTGATTTGGATGCATGGCGTGGCTCAGTAATGATCGGGGAAGAATTCCCAAGAAGGAATCGAGGGAAGAGGACGAAGGGATTTGGCTCGAAAAATGGGCGAAATCGGGCCAGAATCGGGTTGTCAGAAGGTGGCAGACCTCGGTCAGGCAGTTGACCGAGGTCAACAGATGACTGCACCTGGTTGGTCCGCGTGGTCCAACCAGGAAATTCCAGGCAAAAATTATTTGTAAAATAAAAAAATAGTAAATGATTTTATTTATTTTAGGTTATGAAATGAAAAATGTTCCTTATTTTATAAAGAATTTTATGGTGATTTTTATTTATTTTTATGAGGTATATAATTATAAGTTACCTTTTATAACCTATATAGGTACATATATCTATATTTTTTATTTTTTTTTTATTTTTATTTTGTATATTTATTTTTATTTATTTTGTTTATTATTTTAAAAATTTATAAAATATTTTTATAAACTTAAATATATTTTTATTTTATTTTTCTGATGTATTTTGTACACTTAATAAAATATAAATAGTAATTTTATAGGTATATGTATAGGTATTATACCTAGGTATGTTATATGTATAGGTATTTTATTTTGTGTTTTCTTTGAGTTTTTAGTTTCTTTTTAATATACACTATTATTATATATGAAAATAATGAATAGATAATAAAATGAATATTTTAATCTGTACAAGTATACAATAGGGGTCCAAAACTCAACTTTCAAACCATAGCTCCACCAAATGCGAAACTACCTTCATTAAATAGATTATTTAAAATTATAAACAATTAAAGGTGAGTTTGATGCATTTCGAGTTTTTATTTGCAAGATACAGGTCTGGGAAGTTAGTATTTTGGATTTTTATTCAGATCATAACTTTTTATTTGTACATTATTTTTGAGTGAAATAAATTTTGTATTTTTATTTATTTAATTATCTACAACTTTCATGCACAAAGTTTCTTTATTTGAGGTATAAAAAGTGAAACGAAAAATAGGTCCCAAAATGAATAAAGAATGAATAAAATGAAGGAATTCTGGCCCTTATCTCCCCCTACTTTATTCCTTGTCGACCTGACCATCAAGATGCCCAGGTCTCGGGGTTTCGGATCATAAAATATTTACAATATTTTATTATTTTTCTTTTCTTTTCTTTATTCTATAATTTTGGCTTTAAAAACAGTATTTTATACATTATTTACATACACGTATGAATGCTAAGATGCGGAATTAATGGTATTTTCATGCATTTGCCAGGGTTTTTGAGGCCAAAATGATAGAACAAAGATGATGAAATGTGGATTCATCAACGATGCCTAATGGGATTCCAATTCCTTTAGCATTCTATGGTGATCGAAATCAGAGGAAGAGATCCGAAAAGCAGTGCAAACAACAATCAATGATGTATGCTCATGCAGAAGATGATCAACTTGCTTCCAACTCTCTTCGTGCATGATACTAAATAAGAATTTAAACCTACGCTAAATGCAAATGCAAGCCGATGAAATGAACTAGTATAATAATTGCTACTAACGTGAAGAACCAATGCTAACTACTCAGAAATAGAACCCAAATGCCCGATCTTGAAGACTCTTCAGTGCCCGCCACAATGGGTCCTTCTAGCATTGTATAGAGCCTCTCTCAGCGCTCGATTCCAAATCTAAGTAATGAACAATTAATTTGTCTCCAAGCAAAGAATCTATAGGTACATGCAATAATTAAGTTGTGGACTTAGTCTATCGAGCAAGCAAACCTAAGCTAAGGCTTAATCACACAAATTATAAAAAAGAAAGATAAAAATCTCCAGATGTGTAAAATAAAGAAAAGAATTGCAAAAAAGCTGTGAAAAACCTGACGAGGCCCACAAGTGAACAATCACTTGGGCACTGGACCTCGGAGTGTTGTAGTATCCTAGAGAGTATAAATTATTACAAATTCTATGTCTCTCTTTCACTTAAATTACAAGATAAAAGAGAATAAAATAAAATATAAATTAGCATTATCTTCAAAAATTCTCCAAGCCTTTTCCTGATGCTCTCTCTTGTCGGCTTGCACTGAGAAGCCAACTCTGCTTCACGTGGGTGCATAGCCTCCTGGGCGTACCTCCCTCGATCCATGGTCCCTCGTAACAAGGTCAAATAAAGAGATGTTCAGAACAATATTAAATAAAATCAAATAAATGAGAAATAAAGAAATAAAAATAAATAAGAAGGACAGAAAGCAATCTATGCATTATTACTCCCCGACAACGATGCCATTTATAGAATCAGGAAATCTATGCGGTCTAATGATCTACACAAGGTGAGGACACCGTAGCTGCGGTGACCAACAAAGAATCGTTGAATTCAAATAAAAATAACCCACAAATAGAGATAAAGAAATGCAGTGTAAATGTGGAGTTAAAATTTATTATAACTCTACAAAGGGTGTGTATATGTGCAAGTATTGTAGAGGTCGAACACAGGGAGCACATAAGATAAATTGGGCAATGAAATCCAAAATGTACCTTTCTTTTCCTTTTATGTTTCCTAGATTTTGATTTCTATATCTTTTTAGAGATTTGTACCCCAGGAATCTGATAAACTTTGCCAATTACCTCTTCGACCTTTGAAACAACCTAATTCTCCTCTCAGCCACATAAACTTACTCCGTCTTACCCCCACAGACCCTGCCGTTAATTTGAGACTGCTTGAGATAATTAGCTTGGGTTTAAGTTGAGTTAATGAAACCCTAACAAATCCAATGGTATGTTTTTTCACTCTCTTTCCTCCTTCTCTCAACGTCCACCGCAAGCTCCGCGAACACATCATACCGCCTAATACTGTCGTAGGTGACAACCTTCGCGTACGAGTAGTCTCCTGTCAACATGAGCATGGTGGAGGAGCTGGCGGTCTTATTAACTCAACACATGTATATTTTTGGTGTTGATCAATGTGTCCTCATGAGAGTGTTGAGTCATCTGCACTTGTTTTCCTGGGAATGCACGGGGGTGTGACTCTTTTGAGTATCTAATATACATTCAACACCAAGACTTGTATCACTATACGATGCAGGGCCCATTTTGGGTGCTAGCTTAACTCATAAAATCCTAAGATGGTGTCCCAAGTGGACACTTTGAAAGTTTAGGAGCGCTCTCCTTTGATGTAAGCTCTTTTGGATGTATCTTTGTAATGTGAGAGCTTTTCTTTAATCATTTTCATTTTCTTTTCTTTTGTCTAGCTCCACTATTTTTACCAAGTTGGTGCATATTGATCAAAATTTTTATTTAACTTCATCACACCTTGGAACTTAGGTCAATATCAAGATATAGTATAAGAACTTGTTCTCAGACTGGCTAAAGTTGCTGACACTCAGGTTTCGTGAAGCCTTCATCAATTTTATCCCATCCTTGAGCATCATAAATCGGATCCAAAGTTAAATCTCCCATCTTAATTCCTCAAGTAAAACCTTAAGTCATCTCATCATAAATGTAGTTGTATATGTGAAGTACGGGTCATGTTCTTTAAGGTAGAGATTAAGTGTAAAATATAGCATACATATCTTTCAAAACTAGGGAAGTGTGAATTATTAAGTCTTAAACCGTAGTGACTAAGGATGGTTAAATATGAATCCTAAGACCCCATAACTCAAAGTTTCTTTATTCCTCAAGTCTTAAGTGGTAGTGATAGTGTCAGAAGTAAACCAACTCATTGGTTAGTATTTTTGAGATTTTTATTTTTCCAATGTTTTTTTAAAGAGTTAATATATTTACAAACACAAGTTAGTCTCATTTTCACCCTCATTATTCAAAAGATTTTGAAAATATTTTACAAACCATGTCACATGAATGTAGATTTTCAAAATATTTTTCAAATGATTTTCAAAATAAGTAAAATCCCTATTTTTCAAACTATTGTAAAATATTTTTGAAAGATAATGTCACATAGTTATAAAAATTTCAAATCATTTACAAATATTTGTACACAAATCAATTCAGAAGATACTTTATCCTAGCCTTAAAAATGTTGAAAAATTTTTGAAAGTATGAGTTATGTCTAAAGTATATATGAAATATATGCGGTATACCCCCATATACTTAGCTTGTGCTATGTCCTCATAGCACTAAGTTATATGAAGCCATAGCTCATGCTAAATGCAAAGGGATATACGTATATTGACTCAGGTCTTCCCTTTATACTTAGGTTAAAAATAACTTAAGTATAAGAAGAGGACCGAGAAGAGGGGTCAAATGAGAAATGAATAGAAAAGATGGGGACTCAGGTTCCCCCTATACTTAGGCTGAGAAGAGCCTAAGTAAGGATATGTGTAATAAAGATGAAGGGAACCAAGTTGAACAATCAGAGAGACTTAATTCCCCCTATACTTAGGCTGAAGAAATGCCTAAGTACATAGAATATGGAATTAGGGATGGGGAACCGGGACTCCAAGTTAAGGTTAGATTGAATCTTAATGATGATCGAATCTTCAGAGATGGAATAGTAGAATTTAGGTACTATGGGAGGATTTTGAATAAAATACACAATCAAGGCAAAAAACCAATCATGTAAACACCTCTGATTTCATGAACTCATACATGAATACCAACAAATGTTGGTCATTTTATCTTTTCGATTTTATTGGTGTTCATTCAAGATATGAATCTATTTACGTAAGATTTAATGATGGATTTTGGGTACTATCCTAAGGATTCATCCTCACCTCTCAATATGCAAATGTACCTGCGTACAATGTTGGGTATTGCTTTCCCATAAAACAAGGTGAATTTTTAGTCCATTTTATTAGATTGACTTGCAATTATTAGTCTTAATTTTTAAGCTTAGATTATCATTGAAATTAATGTGAGCAAGCAAGAAGGCAATCAATCAACTTCTAACATCTAGTCCTAATATCATTTAATCTTAAGTTGTAAATTGAGATCGAGAATCAAGAAAAGTTGATGCAAATAGGAATCATGATGCATGCTCGAGAAAGAGACATTTACAATGATTCCTAGCACCCCCCATGTGTTATGCAAGACTGAATATAAATTTATCACTAAATGCTTGCAAGTCGATAAAAACAACATCCTAAACATGTTACTATTAATGGGAAGAATTGAGTTATTTTTGGCTACTCAAGTGGAGCCCCACCCGGGTTTGGGGTGAAACATGCTCCATACATCACAAATGTCCAAGTCCATTATTACAGACGTGAGTCCTCAAAAGAGGACCTCTGTAAATGCAATTATTACACACATAGACAATAAATAAGTACAACAACAAATGCCAATTATGTCTTGATTCTTCAGAGTTGATTTTACGGCTCCTCGCAGCAGGAGCTCTTGACTCCTCACCTCAGTGTCTCTCGAGCATCCTCAATCCTCACGGTCACTACCACAAAAGCTAAGCATTAGATAAACAATCAAGAGAAATGATTAACACATCAACAAGTCAATGCAAAGACATCACTAACACACTGACCTGAATATCAAAATAATCAACATAATTAGACATTAAAATGTAGCTAATCACGAAGATGAAGCCATGTCCCCGACAACGGCACCATCTGATGAACCGTTAAAAGGCTATGTTGATTCATATTCATTGTAATACAATCAATTAAGAATTCATCAGAACCACATTAATAATATCTCGGTGAAGAGAATGTGGCTAAATTGTCCTAAATAAGTCTAGGGTCGATCTCAGGGACAAGCTATTCTTGTGATTAATTAAATTATGACACCTAAGTTAAGTGATGGTTAAGGCATCTAGGTCTATAAGTCACATATTACGATGCAAAACATGACGAATGAATAGAATGTACTTTTTAGGGTTTCATGTAAGATAAATAATATAAGCAACATGCAACACAATGACTGATATGCACACAAATATTTATGCACAAATATACCCCTACGTGATCGATAAATTAAATAATGAATTTGTATTACTTAATGCATAAAAAATATTCCCAATTACATTCAATGGCATGTGAATAACCAAGCAATTAACACATAATATCTCAGATTAAACATATAGTTCTAAGCATCAAATCAGAAATTAAATCATGCTATAAAATAAATAATGAAATAAGCATTCAAATGAAATTTAAATCATGTCAAAAGGAGTCCACATGCTCAAGATATTCACAAAGAGTCCATGGGCATAAATGAAAGGAAACCATGAAAAAATATGTACAAACCTTTGCATAAAGGTCTCTGAGAGGGAATAGATGAAATAGAAATTAATTGGCACACCTTCCTTGAAATTTTTCGAGTGTGGGGACCTAAATGCAAATATCAGAATCTAACAGGGTCCACACACAAATACTCCAGGTGCTGCATGTAGAGCGCATGCCAACTAGACCTATAGCAATATGGAGAAGATGTGGGTGTATGGTTGCAATAATCCCAAGTCCTCACGCGTTGATCACGTTTGGCAGAGTCTTTGGGGTGGATTGGGCCGAAGCAGGTGGCTAGGGCCACGTGGGTGGCCCGAGGCGACTTGAGCGAGGCTCATTCCTTCCAAACCTAGAGAACCTCAGACTGGCAACGTGGCGCTCCATCAACCGTAGGATGACACTGGGAGGGTGTCATCCAACGGAACCTGTAACTCAGGGCTCCTCCTCCTCCTCCGCTATGCGACAGTGCTAAGGGACCTCCGACGAAGCAGCTGGAGCTCCTCCGCAGTACCCTGTTTCTGATGAAAATCCAAGAAGGCTCCTAGAAGTCTAGCGAAGAATCTTAGGCAGTGGAGGGCGGATGGAGATCTCTGGATTGAGCCAGCGACATACGCTCGCTGGAGGCGGAGCTCTAGAATAGAGCTATGTCTGAAGTTTGGCTGTTGAAGGGGTGTACCTACAAGATGGGTTAGGGGGAAATAGACGAAGCATGATGAGGTGAAGGGAGGTCCTGAGGGCGAAGAAGGGGGAGGACCTTAGTGGGTTCTTCTCCGACAAGGTCGATGAAGAAGACCTAGGATGAATGGGGCTCTGAAAGAAGGAGGAGGTGATTTGAGGGATATGCTTGGATCAAGGGAGTCCAGCGAAGGTGTGTAGAGGTTCAATTGAGGGTGAGGTTGGGTTTCTGTACCTAATTAATTCAGAGAAAACATGATAAAAGTACAAAGAAAAGCTTACCTAGGATTGAAGAAGGTCGCGAGGCGAGCCGGGTGACTTGGTTTGAGCTCCTAGCAGAGATCCGGTCATCACTTGACTTGGGCATCTTCTCCAGGAAGCTAAGACAGTTGGGTTAAGGTTGTAAAATGACCTCCGGCCATGGGCCATCACCAGAGCATATGTCCATCATCGCATCATCACTCTACCCATCCTCTATCACAGGAGGGCAGAGAGACGCTAGGCTAATGCTCGTCTAAAGGTGGACTCTGTCATAATGGAGACGGTAGAGGGGGTTTTGTGGAAAGGACCGACGGTTAGAGGAGATGAGTCATGGGTTTTGTAATCACCATTAAGATTAGATCTCTGATGGGAAATTAGGTTTAGGGTTAGAGAGTATGAGAGGGATGTTATGCTATGTCTGAGTGGTGGAGTGGCGTTGAGAGGAGGAGTGAGGTGGAGATGGCAAATGGGAGAAGGTGGGTCCTCGGTGAGCTATGTCATGGGAGGGAGTGGTTACGGGAGGTGAACAATGAACCACAATTGTTGGATCATGCGATCCAACGGTCGTTGAAGGGGTACGAAGGGAGGGCCCATATGGTGTCTGATGGATTGATCTAAGGGCCCAGGCATGGAGCGGGCGTGGATAAAGAATAGACATCAGATCAAGAATGATCTAATGGTTGAGAAAGCGAGCAGAGGCTAAATAAGGGCGACCATGTGGTGTCTCTAAGGAGAGCCACGTGGACGAATAAAAAAAGTTAAATAAGAAAATAAATAAAAATAAAAAAGAAATAGTTATGGGCTTTAAATGAAAAAGTGTTGAACATGAAAGTTGTTGATCTTTTTGAGATCTAAAAGTTTCATACTGAACACCAAGTCAAAATAAGTCATATATACATATTAATATTTTGTAAGTATTTTTAGCGAATTAAAAATACTTGTTTTAATTTCTTTTTATGACTTTATATATTTTTAATTTATTGTTAATGTCAAAACAAATATTTCAACATTTATCTAATTTTTATGGGATTTTTATATTTAAGAAAATGAAGAAAATAAAGGTACATTAATTAGTTTTTTATATACATTAATTAGGGTTAGTTATTAGATAAGGTTAACTGTTAAATAATGTTAATTAGGGTTATATTCGATTGATTAGTTTAAGTAGGAGGGTTAATAAAAAAGGAATTTGATCATAAATCATGGATTTTTCTGTAGTGTGAGGGATGGTCGAGCTGAGTTTGATCACTAAAGTTAATTTTGGGAACTCATTAAGTGTGGGCCTCTCCATTTAGTTGATCATATATTGTCATTGGGTAAAATCTTGATGTGTAGAGGTGAATCATTGACTCGTCCCAACATTCATATGAGGAGAGAATGAAGTTTGTTGGGATCAATAATTATGCAAATCATCTATCTTAGCAATATCTTGTCCTTCAAATGGTTCCTTGATTTCGGCAAGCATTCGAGAATAAGTTGAGTTAGCCAAAGATGGAAGTAGATCAAGAATGCAAGAAGGCGTTGTAGGTGAGAAGTGAGAAGAAGTGGGGAAGTCAGTCGGGGTTCTGACTTCATAGTCTCGGTGGGATGGAACCGACCACGCATAAGAGTCTTACACGGATGGTTGAGGGTATATGGAGGAAAGAGAATGTGAAGATGATCGGTACGTAATCGAAGAGAATTGACCCGTGGAATGCGGGTACAAAGACCAGTATCATTACATCTTTGAAAAGCAATGTGTAAAATGAAAGTGGATCAAGGTGGAAAGCATGCAAGTGCACAGATACACACACAAGCAAACAATACACAAGAGTAAACCCTGATTTCACCTGCTCAAACTCAATGAAGGTTGCAAATGTCCGACTATTATGTTTTCAAATTTAGCTAGGTGACAATACAATTTTTTTAACACAAGCACACAATGGGAGTCACCTAACACCCATTTCTCTCTTCTACCGAACCCCAAACAGAAGGATTATATGCATGGACTGCTAGATTATATCAAATCCTTAAAAGCAATGGTAGAAAGATGAGAACAAAATGTCTCTCTATGGTCGTAGGCGAGCATTTGCAGCATCAGAATCTGCATCGATCAGATCCGAAGACTTAGGTTGCATGTTCACGGATTTAGGCTTTAACCTTAAAGTATACATCATCACCCTCGCTTGTCTGAATAGTACTTACTTTCAAGGTCAGATTGCTCTCCTGCCATCAAGTGTGAAATTTTTCAATCAATATTTTGATCCAATCTGTATTAAGAGTCTCGATTTTAAGTTATATTATTACTTGATTAAATCCAATAAACAAGGCATGACTACCGACCAGTCATGATTTCTTTTATCCTATGTTACAAAACCAATGGGGAGGGATATCAAGAAAAGTCTATGCAATCGATAAAATCAATGATGCATGCCCAGTTTAGAAGACTCACAATGATCCTCACACTCTACATGCGGGATGCAATATAAAATTGATTTTTTTAATCTAAATGAATGCAAGTCAGATTAATCATCCTAGCAGAAAGTTCTAATTAGCGGGAAGAACTGATTTTATATTGGCTAAGTAGAATGAACTAAGGCATGTTTATTAAAGTATGATGTGTCTCCTAATGTATGAGTACAAGTAGATATTAAACATATTAAGCTCTAACAGCTGTGAGTGCAGGATCTAAGCTACGTCAAGAAGACCACACAACCATGAGGATCCCGATCACACTCGATCGAAACATACCCTAAAAGTCCACTGTTCGGGTACAATCACAAGTCTTCGATCGATGACTGTTGTAAACAATTACCTATTTTATTAGAAATTGATTACAATAATTAATGAGAAATTAAATGATAGCTCTCTCTCAAAAAGAAATCAATCCCCTTGGCTCTTCAGCAATCGATTCACTCCATGATTCGCCAACCTCTGATGCAATACAAGTCCATCGAGCCCACACAAAAGAAAAATGAAATATGTAAGAGAGATGCATACACAATATATATGCAAAAAATAAAGTGAATAAAACAACACAAATTAAGGGAAATAATCACCAGAAGGCTCGAGAGTTAGACTACTCGGGGAATGGAAAACCTAACACTAGGTTCTCTATATGATACCGAGTCATTTGCTTCCGGACAACGACGCCATTTGACGATCTCAAATTATCCTCTTTTAATATGTAAACGTTGTAGTTGGACAATTCACAGTCAATAAAAAATAAACCATAACAAAAATAAATTCAACTCAAATAAGTGAATGTGATTTTATGTATTTTTAATTTGGGTAAGCTCCAGGATCTACTCAAAAAAGTAAAGTCTCAACTAATCAAAGTTAATGGTTGAATTTCAAGAGGAAAATATTTTGGTATTTTTAATACAAAATGAGAAGTAAACATAAATGTAAATTTATCAATTTCTTTAAAAACTAAGCAACTTAGCCTAATTTAATTTTAATGTCAAATCAATCCAGTTCAGCCAACTGCTAATTTTTAGAGAAACCTAATTCAATAAGAAATGCAGAATATATTTTTGTGTATTTTTAGGTCCAAAAATGCATGCATGGAAAGTCCACTCTTTTAGGGCTTTTGAATAATTTTATGAAAAAACAGTATACAAATTAATGAAACTTGGATAAAAGCTAAAGAATGATGAAATGAACTTATTATATTTTTTAGAATTTTCAAACGGTATATGAATTTTTTTATACATTTTTAAAGAAAATGGAGTAAGTTTGAATACTTAATTGCTAATAAATCCACATCATCAAATTAAACCAAACCAAAAATATACCATAGTTAGATTTTAATTCTGAATCTAGGAGACTTAAATATCGGTAAAATAATGTGTACGAATCTTATTAATCATACACGTAAATCATAATTTATTTTAAGAACATGAAGCGTGCACTTGAGTTGAAACTTGTTGTCAATATTCAACACAATGTAGTACATAATAAGATATTTTTACATGATTATTAGAGAATGTGGTGATTTACTACAAATTTTAGATCATAAATGGGTAAAATATAGATAAATATCACACAAAATTTTAGTAAATCAATCAAGCACCGTAATAATATAAACAAAGTATCTGATGATTAGAAATTAAGTCAACAAGTTGCTAGTTTGTTATTTTCAAAATGATAAAGATATGATGTCAATTAATAGCTCAAACATAAGGTTCTAGTTGCAATTAAGAGCATATGCTTCATGAAGGTGCTAGGACAGACTTATTTAATTAGTCAAACGAAGAGGGGGCAGATAAAATTACTCCATGGTTGCAGATGAAATTCCTCCATGGTTGTGCCTTCCACGTGAAATAGTCGTGAGGAATCGTTGCGGCGCTGTCCTCTTCTTCGGGTTCAATAGTCGTGAGGTGGTTGGTGATCTGCAGCTCGGCTCTGTTGCGGCTTGGGACGTCGGCATGGATGCTCGATACTTGAAGAAGGAGCTCACGAAGAAGAGTTCCCAGCTTTATGGTTACGCTTCCCTCTTTGCTGGTGGCTCGACGGAGAGAGGAGTAGCGGGAGGAACAGCAGTAGCTATAGCTGCTATGGGAAAAAGTGCTTGCTCCTCCTCCTTCCGGATGGTGGTGAGTGAGGTATCCGGGCTCCTCCTCATCGATCGCGGTTGAGAGAGAGAAAAGGGAATGAGGCTGTGAACGAAGGAAGCTCTTGTTCTCGATTGGTCTCTCCGCTAGAGGGAGAAGAGATCTGATGTCCGCCGTGGATGCTTGAAGACAGCAGAGGTGCAATGGTTGTAGAGAAGATTCTGATAAAAGACGCCCTCCTCTTCTTCTTGCTTCGTAGATCTGGAGCAGCTCACACAAGATGGGTCTCTAATGGCTGACGACGTGGCCCTTTGCTCGAAATCGAAGGAAGAAGCACCCGACAGAATTCGGTTGCCGCTGCTCATGAATGATGGTACCTGCAGTTGGTTTCGCAACCCGATCTCAAAGCTCGGCCTCAAATGGTTAACAGGTTATGCACGCGAGAGAAAGGGAAATGGTACTCTGACTGAAACGGGGGTTTAGAGATGGTCGGTGGAAAGTTGTGCAGGGGAAAAATAAGAAGCGTGCGAAGAAAAGATGGTTAGGTAATTTGGAGGCGAAGTTGGTTTGGATTTCAGATCACAAAATGGGAAGGAGGCAGGTAGGGAAGAGGAACATAAAAGCAGAGAACTGGAGATATAAGGAAAGAAAAAGATGGTGTTGGGCTAATTAGAGATGGCGTCTGCAGCCGAGAAAGAAGAGAAATGAAGAAGAAAGATGAGAAGAGAAAAGAAAGAGATTACCTGATAAGTACGGAGGAGGTTGCCTGTGGCGGTTCGACCACACCGGAGCTCGGTAGTCACAGAAGTGGAACTGCAACGACGATGGTATCCATGTGGGTTCTCGCCCAAAGGTTATCGCTCAAAGGTGGTTTGCTTTCACCAAACTTCTGGACCTGAGCTCGCTCTGAATTGCGGATAGGGTGGAAGTTGAGAAGCGAGATGGGTTTTGATGGAGTTTCAGTTGACTAGCCGACGGTTTGGGTTGAGGTCCAGTGACGTGGAAGTGGTGGCTAGCAGTTGGTGGAGCGAGGGAGTGGTCTTGGACTCACAAGGAGCGGTTGGTTTGAAGTGGGTTTTCGTTTGGGAAGATGGGAGGACGTGGGAAAGAGAAGAGAGTGAGTTGACCTGTTGGTCAACAAACAATGGGCTCTGATTGGTGGAAAAATGAAGGGGAAGAGGTATGGTTAAGTGAGGAGAGCTGGACCAGTCGGAAGACACTCTGGCCTTGACGTGCCTAGAGAAAGAAAACAACACAATAAATACAAAAAAATAGAAGCAAAACTCAAAATAAAAAATGACCAAAATAAAAATTGTAGATCTAAATAAGATGTACAGTTTTCATTAAGATCTCAAAAACAACAAAATAGTTACTTTGAATCTATTTTAAAATATTTAAACACCTATTTTTACTATTATCTATTTTTTCCTTTATTTTTAAATAAATAATTATATATAAAAAATAAAAAATACTAGAAATAAAATAAAACTTTAAAATATTTTTTCGGATTTTTAATAATAAGGAAAGGTGGAATAAAAATCAAGAAACAAAAATTATGTATAGTATATACAAGATCACAACACTTCATTTTCTCCAATTTAGATCTTTTTGAATTTTACTTTTAATATATTTTATTAAAATAACAAACAAAGAAAAGAAGTAAAAAGGAAGTAAATTAAAATGGGTAACAAGGTTAAGTTAGTAAATATTCACGAGTTACAAATATGTCCCAAAATTAGTATTTTTGCAAACAAGCTCCGATCTTAATGAAATCACTTTCATTGGATATATAATTTTATATCTTAAACTTTGAAAATGAGTTTGGTAAAATTGAAGTTCATATACAACGAGAATTCAGCCGAGAGTTGGACTTTTATGGATTTTTCGGTTCAAGATCTAAAAGTATTTATTCAAGGTGGAAATTATTTTGTAGTTTTACATCATTTTTATGTATAAGTTAGAAGAAGGATGAGGTTAAAAGGGGTTAGTATGATTTTTTTAAAATTGAGGATGTTTAAGCTACTTACATGAGAATATATAAATTATTTCATCTCTTTATTTTTGTGTTTTTTATTTTGAATTATTTCAATGATATTTACAATATAAATATACATTGTTGGTCTATTTTTATTACAAGTACTATGTTGTTAATTTATTGAATTTAAGGATATTTATTTGGTATTTTGTTCATGGATTCAATCTAAGACTCATATATTAAGATGGTGAATCACGTATTCATCAATACTACAAAATCCTACCAAAAAGAAGGTACAGTAAGGGATTCTTGTTCCAACATCGAAAATGCAAATTGCAAAGCAAAGATTTGCCAAAAAAATTTTTTACTTAAATAACCCAGCTATACCACATACGCTAAGTAGCAGGCAAATGATGCTACCATTTTAAAAGAGGTCAATGAGGCCCACGGTTATGCTCTATACAAAGAAACAAAAGAGAGAGCAATTGACCAAAGAGGTCTACATAAAATCCCAAAATATCCAAGTTCTCTACAATCTGCGCCCATATTTTTTTGCTGACAGACTTGGGTGAAGTCAGAATAAGCCTAAGCTCAGGGAGAATGGAAACCTTAGACTTCGAAAACTCTAGGTACCTTGCTTGAAATTATGCAGTATACTAGTCTCGTAAATTGGGAAAAGCTATAACCTTCACACATAGTTCAAAATCAACTCAAAGTTAAAGACAATATATGTTGATCAACATGATCGGACTTGACCAAAGGATGGAAATGACTAATGTCGGTAGAACTAGATTGCTATTTGAATTGAATACTCAAATATAAGGAGAATTCGAGTACATAATTAGGATAAATGTCGACTTAGTTTTATGTCTGTGATTTGTTCAAACTTGATTTAAAATCTCTATACTTTGTGGGCATGTCCGCTACAAACACTCTTTATGCATTCACCAATCATTTTCTATTTTTCTTTGCATATCATTGTTTTTCTCGGGGACTAGTAGAAGTTAAGTATGAGGGTATAATGAATCAATTATTTATCGTGTATTTTATTCTTTTTAGCAAAATTCGATTCTAATCAATTGCATTTACCTAACTTCATGCATAATTTCCATATCATAATTTTAGGCACATTACATTCAAAATTATCTAAAAATACACAATATTCCTTACAAAATAAATCTAAAATAAGAAAAAAATAATAATTGCATTCATAGTCTTATTTTCTTAATAATTGTTATATCAATAGATATAAGCTCGAAGCTCATATTTAAGTTCCAACATATTTTATCTATTTTTCAGGCCTACTTTAGAGGAGGCCTGAGAGCACCCTCCTATTATCTCATCTCTCCTTTTGCAAAAAAAATCTTTATGCGATTAATTAGCTGACCAAGGGGTGCTGACATCAATGCCCATGTGGTTGACCCCTTCTTCCTCCAGCCAATGAAGACGCCATCACCTCCTCTTCTTGCCAACCGTACTACGTCCTCTCCCCTTCGTGCAACCACTGCGGAGGCAGTTGGCCTCCTGCATAGTGCCATCGCCTCAGTCTCCTCCTCTTCCTCAACCTTTATAAGAGGAAGGAGGAGGACCCGCCGTCAAGTAGACCCCACCTGGGGGTAGGTTCCCAAAATCGTCATTGCCACCACCGTAGACTGTTGCAATCCAACTCTCCAGGTGGAGCTTTGCCTCCTAGAAATCCTCCTCTCCAGCTTCATCTGTCGTGCTTCGTTGCTCCTGCATCGCCATTGCCACAACCATCTTCATCATCTCATCGATGGGCAGATACCTCCATCATGCCTCCAAGAGTCGTAGGGAATCACTTGTAATTTTTTATTTTCATTATTTTCTTTAATTTTTGGGCCTAGATGCTATTCTCCATGTTAATTTCTACAATATTCCCATTTTGATTATTTTCTTCCGTGACAAATTTTATTTTATAATCAAATTTATCATATCTGTATTTCAATCCCTTTAGGGATCTTTTTGTAATTTATTCAAAGTTTTGATTCCAATTTACAACTTCCCCAATTTTCATTATTTTATTAGTTTCAAAATTTTCATATTTATATTCCAAGTTCTCAAATTCACATTCATGTCCTTTAGGAACTATTTTGTAATTTAGAAAATTTTTTTATTTAGACTACAATTTGCCATATTAAGAAATTAAAAATGGAAAAAATGTTCTTCTGTTCAGATATTTTTTTATTTATTACAACAATGCCCTTAATATTTAATTTTATTGACACTAATCCCTTGAACTTTTTCAAAAGTATACAAATACCCTTGATAATTAAAAAAATCATCAAAAAATAGTAGACAAATACGAACAATTCCCCCAAAGTACCTATGTGATTTTGACGATGCTTATAATCTAGTGACATAGGTTTTACCTTATTTCATGATCCTTAGATAAAAAAGGTATTTGATGTAGTCTAATGAAGTCAAAATGCCCTTGTAAATACAATAAAAAATTTGTGTAACATGTATGAGTCCCTATGGATCGATCCTCTACTTGTCCTACACTTTATTTTTCATATCTTATCTTTTAGTTGAAATTAAAAATTATTTAAAATCTCTCGATTTTTGCGTGGGCGAAAACCAACACTAAAACTCACTTCTTAATGCACTGAAAATCTTAGGTTCATTAGGGCAGGGCAAAAGCAATGGGGAGAAGGATCAAGGGTGGGGTTGGGTGGTGATTACTAGTGGCACGGATAATGATACTTGGGGGGGGGGTGTGACGACGAAGGAAGGCGAATGGGATCCAAAATCAAGGGTTGGGTTGTGGGTGATGATAAAGAAAGAAGAAGAGGAAGGATGAATAAGAATAGACAAATTGCACTTGTATCCCTCTTTCCCCTTTCCAATTATGCCAGTGCCCATAAATTAATATCCGTTTGGGAGACGATGGATGCCAACTAATCTAAGGATATAATTGTTAACAACGCAAGAAGATAAAGCCACACATGTTATTGCAAAAAGGTAGAGGCAAAAGTATAGCAACAAGATCTCAGAAGGACACAAGTGTAAATATCAACATAAAAATATGTACAAGAAGATAAATCATAAATCTTGCCTTAGAGTTTTTCTTGTAAATTATGAAATGTGTATGATTTCTTCCAATCTCGAAATCATGCTAAAAATGAGCCTAATCCAATCTAACGGGTCCACATAGAAATACCATAGACCAGGATCAAGCCTTAGAATTAGTGGGTAGCCCCTTCAAAATTGATGGTTTTAACTTTTAATTAATAATGATAACTGATGGGAAGGCCCTCCCACAACCACTCTTACATAGTCTGAATTCTAAAATTCCACCGACAATAATGTCCTCTCCGGACGAATGCGAAATCCAGCTGGACTGTTAGAACGTCCCCTTCGGTAGTTGGGTTGAAAGCTTTCACACGCCATAGCAAAAGGGCAGCAGCCACTCCCGATACAAAGAGATAGATTGAGAGAGGGGGAGTAGAAGAGTCCTCCAGCTCTCCCCACGCTCTCAGATCTGCGCCGACACCCCTCCCCATCCCCATTCCCACCGGCGGAGGTTCGCAGATTGCTCCTTTCCTCCTCTCCCCTCTGTTCTTGCCTCTCCATTGCCCTATCTGCCGACGTGTCCCTCAATTTCTATCGCCGGATCTTAGTTCATGCTGTTTGCGTTCGCAGATGGCGGGCCGGTGATGCTTTCGGCAGCTGGATCTTGCTGAGGTGTAGACATTTCTGTGCAGATTCGATACAAGGGAGAAGGTTCGAGTGAAGATCCATGGAGGGGGACGGGGAGCCCGGGGTTAGCTTATTCCTTCGAATTTTAGTAGAAAGTTGCATTCTTGATTGTGTAGATGTTAGAAAGCCGATTGGTTGAAACTTGACAGTAGATGTTTGTGATTTAAGGTTAGTAGATAGTCTAATTGTTTTTATATGTGCCTCTTTTGCTGTTTGGATTGGGAAGAAATCTTCGAAGCAGCCGATCGGCCAGGAATGCCAGATCTGCGGTGATGCCGTTGGAGTTTCGGTCGACGGGGGTGTGTTTGTCGCTTGTGATATCTGCAGGTTCCCCGTATGCAGGCCGTGCTATGAGTATGAAAGGAAGGACGGGAACCAGTCCTGCCCACAGTGCAAGACCAAGTACAAGAGGCACAAAGGTCTGCTGGTGGATCTGAGTTTCTGACATCTTGTTTTAGCAGTTGATCATATGGGAACACTGACGTTGTTGTGTCTACCTATGAATTCATAGGCAGCCCAGCAATTCGTGGGGAGGAAGTCGACGAGAGCGAAGCAGATGATGTCAGCGACTACAATTACCCGTCCGGTCGCCAGACAGGGAAAATGAGCTGGCACTATGGTGGTGGAGAAGATGCTCATGGGCCAAAATATGACAGTGGGTTGAGTGGAGAACTTCCGCGAAGTCATATTCCGATCCTTTCTCACAGTCGAGGGGTGAGTTACCCTCTATTGGTGAATTTATCTCTGCTTAATGCCATATAGTATGGAATGAATCATGGTTTATGTCATAGCTGCTAATTTGATTTAATCCCAATGCAGGTTTCGGGAGAATTATCTGGGGCATCTCCTGACTATCACATGATGTCTCCCGGAGGTGGCGGGAAGCGTGTGCATCCTTTTCCTTATACTGAAGGTAGTTCTTTACTTGCTAATAAATCTCTGTAACAGATTCTAGCTTCTCCTTGTTAAAAGATGCTTACGTGAACCTTTTTTGTTATTTCTAACAACAATTGGAATTGTTGGCCAGCTACTATACGGGGTGCGGATTCATCAAGGGAGTTTGCTGGGAGCTATGGAAATGTTGCTTGGAAAGAGAGGGTCGATGGGTGGAAGACTAAGCAGGACAAGAGCACAATTCATACTGCACATACAGTGACAAATGGCACTAGTCAAGCTCCTTCAGAGGGCAGAGGAATCGGAGATATTGATGCAACTACTGATTATAACATGGATGATGCATTGCTGTGAGTAGAATTTTTCTGGAATAACTTTACTTTCAGTTTGATGCTACTTCCATGAACATAAGCAATAAATACTATGTTTTAGCAGCTTTGCTTGGGATTTTTTCTGAATGCTAGCTTGCATGTTGTAGCTATTGAAACTAAGATTACACTTTTATCACATGCATTTCCCGACCCTCGATATAGAACTTCTTTCTCTGTAAAAGAGAAGTTGCATTGGTGTTTTGGGTAATATAATATTTGAAAGGCATTCTTGTTTCCTTGGATATGTTTCCCAGACGTTCTTATCCAGTCTCCAGCAGTTCTTTAACTTTTGTTATTCTTTTTTTGTACGTATTTAGTTCACATGATTAATGGTCGACAGTAATGTTTTAATAGAGACGTCCATTAGCATTTTCATCAATTACTAAGAGGAAGTCGCTCGAAATAGATCCGTGATGCCATCATTGTTGCCAAAGCAGTATTGCTAATTGACTTTTTCATGCTGGGGACTAGTGATGAATTTTGTAAACGGGAATGCTCAAAAAAGAAAACGAAAAATGTGCTACTTTTCCCGATGACTACATTTCTGTCATGACTTGGGTTGTTCCTATAACACACTGCATCATCACTTATGTTGCGCTAGGATGGATTGTTTAATTCCCTTCTTGAGATGCATTCCCTTTGATCATTCAATTTAATAAATAGAGAACATTGATTAACATATCACTTGAAGGAGTTGGGTATGGGTTCGATCATAGAACACCATTTTACTATAACTTTTATAATCATCATTTTAAATTGCTTGGAAGCTCTGCAAAGCACACCATGGGGCATGCCACGGGTGGCTTGAACTCACTTCAATGGTATGGTGGTAGTGCAGTGTGTCTACCACCCAAAAGACCAGGGTTCAAATCCACTCCCTCCCCCTTGTGGGGGTTGTGTTAGGTAGTCGACAACCAGCGTAAAATAGTCGGATCGTTCAACATGGATTTGAGCAAGAATTTATGTAGTACCCTACTTAAAGTGGGAGAAGGCTTGCCATTTTATGCCTCCAAGGATACCTGCAATTTGTTTTGTTGTCATGGTTATAGTGTAAGTTGTCAACTTGTTACTTGCTTCACATTTTGAATAAGTACCTATAATTTCTCTTATATGGATGATTAATTTGTTTATGACATTTCCTTCACATTCTTATTTGACCACATATCAATGTCAGCCTTGAAAGAGTGGACTGAGTTTGGTTAGAATGCACCATTTCACTCTCTCATAAGAATCTCATAAGAATTCAGTAATATTGCCTTTGAGCTATACAAAACCTACCGTGTAGATATGCGATGGGGATTGTACAACAGAACAAATTTTGCAGTTTGTTATGCCTCCTAAGGACATCTATAATTTGTTTTGATGGTCTAGCTGTAGTATATGATGTGAACTTGTTAATCCTCTAAAATTTCGATCAAGAGCTGTAACTTATATATTTTATATGGATGATTAATTATTTTGAGAAATTTCCTTCAAATTATTGTTTGATCGATCTCATTAATATGTCAGCCTTGAGGGAGAGGGGTATGAGTTCGATCATAATACACCATTTCACTCTCTTCTTCTCAAATTTTAATCAAGTAACTTTAATATATATACATATATTATGGGGGCTTAATTATTTTAGATATTTTCTTCAAATTCTTGTTGGATCACATTAACATGTCAGCCTCGAAGGAGTAGGGTGTGGGTTTGATTTGAAATTGCCTTGTAGCTTTGCAAACCTACCATATAGATATCCAACGGATGGCGACTTACAACACAATAAATATTGCAGTTTATTATGCCTGCTAAGGGCATCTATAATTTGTTTGATGTTGTAATTGTATTGAATTAAACACACTTGGTACTTCTCCCAATCTTTGATCATAGCTCTAATTCATATAATATATATGGATGCTTAATTATTTTGAGACATTTTTTTCAAATCCTTATTTGGTCACATTAATATGTTATCCGTGAAAGAGTGGGATATGGGTTTGATCAGAATATGCCATTTCACTGTTTTTTTTATAAGCATCCTTTAGAATTGCCTTGGAGTTCTACAAAACCCACCATGTAGACATGCAGCCAGCAGCTACTGTACAACACGGCAAATTTTGCAGTTTGTTATGCCTCCTAAGGACATCTATAGTTTGTTTTGATGTCCTAGTTGTATATTACCTTGTCACTCCTCTCAAATTTGGATTATGTACCTGTTGATTATATATTTTATATAGATGATTAATTATTTTGATACATTTTATTCAAATTCTTGCTAGATCACATTAATATCTCAGCCTACTTCGAGAAGGAAAGAAGCATTGGCTTCCCTATTATCTTAAGATATACAACTATGTCAAGAGTATTTTCTTTTTGTTGTTGGGGAATGGAGATTTTTTATTCAAAAAATAGTTTCCTAGTGTTATTAGATAGTGAAATATAATAGAGTTGTTCCCTGGAATCTTCCGGTGCTGCTTCTGAGGTCAATCTTAGTTGGGATTTGTAAGAGATCAGGTCTAGATTCACATATATTGTAACATCCCAACCCCAAACATAGTCCGACATCTAAAACTCACGAAGTGTGTATGTGGATTGGGTTATAAGTGGTGGGGAATACTACTTGACAACTTGGGCTTAATCATTTTGTTCGGTTGTCAACGGGTCCTGTGGAAATTAGAGAATGAAAAAGCAGTTTATTCCTAACCCTAGAGCTCTCTTATATAGGAGAAAAGCTCTATGGGTAAATAACATAAACAAGACAACAGAAATAGATAATATAAATATCGCAACACTCCCCCTCAAGCTGGAGCATATATATCTATCATGCTCAGCTTGGAACAACAATTATGAAAAGGACCTCTAGCAAGAGCCTTTGTAAACATATCCGTGATCTGGTCTCCTGATGATACATGTGATGTTGAAATGAGCCCCTTTTGGATCAGATCTCGAGTATAGTGACAATCCACTTCAATGTGCTTTATCCTTTCATGAAAGGTCGGATTATTAGCTATAAACAATGCTGCCTGATTATCACATTTAAGATGCATAGGTAGAGGTACTTCAATAGTTAAATCGGTCGGGACTGATTTAACCCACATCATCTCAGTACTGCCTTGGGCCATTGCCCTATATTCTGATTCCGCACTAGATCGAGCAACCACAGTTTGTTTCTTGCTCTTCCATGATACTAGTGAGCTGCCAACAAATACAATAAAGCCTGAAGTAGACCTTCTGTCATTAGGACACCCAACATAATCTGCATCCGCACATCCTGTAACTGAAAGAGATGTATCTCTTCTAAACAGAAGACCTGCACCTGGAGATGACTTCAGATATCTCAGGATCATAAAAACTGCATCCATGTGAGCCTGTATGGGTTGCTCCATGAACTGACTTACCTACTCACAACAAACGATATATCAGGCCTGGTAATAGTAACATACAATAACTTCCCCACTAGTTCTCTGTATCTTCTCTTGTCCACCTCATCAGACCCATCATCATAAAGCTTCACATTAGGATCCATAGGAGTAGTAGCTGGTCTACATCCTGTCATACATGTCTCAGATAACATATCAGTAACATACTTCCTCTGTGTCATAACCATACCTTATCGATTTCGTGCAAATTTCAATCCAAGGAAGTAACGGAGCGTACCCAGGTCCTTGGTGACAAACTGCTGTCCAAGGAAATCCTTAGCTGCTTGAATGCCATGTTCATCACTGCCAGTGATAACAATGTCATCCACATATACCAAGATGACCACACTACCTTGCTGGTTTCTCTTTACAAAGAGAGTATGATCTGCAGTAGATCTGACAAATCCATAATATATAAATAATCAAGCTTTCTCAGTAGCGAAAGCGCTTCGCCCCTCCCGTCAAAGGTTCTGTTCAATCAATTCTGAGAGCTTCTGAAACCAAACCCTCGGACTCTGCTTAAGGCCTTATATAGCCTTATGAAGACGGCATACCATACTAGACTCCCCCTCAGCAGCAAACCCAGGTGGCTGCTGCATGTAGACCTCCTCCTGCAAATCACCATACAAGAAAGCATTCTTGACATCCAACTGAAAAAGAGGCCAATCTCGTACCACGACAACTGTAATAAGAATCCGAGGGTAGAGTGACGTGCTACTGGGGAAAACATGTCCTGATAGTCCACCTCATATGTCTGAGTGAACCCACGAGCAACCAACCTGGCCTTGTATCAGTCAACTGTACCATCAGCCCGATGCTTCACAGTAAAAACCCACTTGCTGCCAACTACAGACGCACCTGGTGGAGGATGGACGACACTTCACATATCACGCGACCGTAACGCTGCCATTTCCTCCTCCATCGCTAAGCGCCACTAACTGCTCTGTAGTGCCTCCTGATAAGACCGTGGTATCTCTATAGCTGACAATCCGACAACAAAGTGATGGAAATCCTTGGACAGACGCTCCAAGGAAACATGAGAACCAGAGACCATCCCGTATTTAGGGTTCATTGTCCTGGCACGTTTCTGCCGCCGAAGAGCAATAGGGACATCTAATATGAGGAGTAGAGATATCATCGCCGCCTTGTACCTCAGTCTGAACATGCAAAACACCCATGCCATTAGAAGAACTCAAATGCTAAGTACATACCTCGGGCGTGCTGGATGATGGAGGAGGCACAAGAGCATGGGTCGTCGCTGGTAGACCTGAGGAAAGAAAGTAGGTGACGGTGGTGGTGGTGGTGGTGGCAGCAGTGGTGTTGATGTTGGTGATGCTGGAGGTGATGGTGGTGGTGATGGAAGTGATGGAGGAGAACACGGTAATGACGGAGGAGGAGACATGTAGATATCTTCTCCATTTTCTGAAGGAGTAAGTTTGTCTCCTGTAGGAGAAAAATACATAATGGACTCAAAGAAGGTGACATCAGCACTGACATACTACCGTCGTTGAACAGGATCAAAACAACGATATCCCTTTTGGGTTTTGGAATACCCCACGAACATTCATTTGACAGCTCTGGGAGAGAACTTGTCAAGACAGGAGCAAATCGATGAACAAATGCAACCGACCTAAAGACTCGTGGTGTAAGGGAGAAAAGATCCGTCTCGGGAAATGCAATCAAGATTTGGGATCTTTTCCCCTAACACTGATGAAGGCATACGATTGATTAGATAACAAGCAGTTAGAATCGCATCTCCCCAATAGGAATGAGGAGCACGACTCTGAATCAAGAGAGTTCTGGTCACATTCAAAAGGTGGCGATGTTTTCTTTCAGCCACTCCATTCTGTTGGGAGGTATATGCACAAGACGTCTGATGAACAATCCCATGGGACTTAAGAAATTGAGAGAGTTGAGTACTGCAAAATTCTAGAGCATTATCAAACCGTACGTACTTGACTTTAGAAGAGAAAATATTCTTTATTTCATTAATAAAGGACTGAATGATAGGACCGGCATCAGCCTTATTCTTAAAAAGAAAAACCCAAGACAATATGGAAAACTCATCTACTGCAACAAGATAAAATCTGTGTCCCTGAAGGTCTGGGACACGACTAGGACCCCAAATATCAGAATGAAGCAACTCAAACAGACCATGACTACTCGGACCCTGACGACTCTGGAAAGAAGACCGATGATGTTTCCCAAGCTGGCAGGCCTCGCATTGAAAAGTGGAACGAAGAGAAATATGAGGAAGAACATGAACCATCTTCTGCAGAGGAAGATGACCAAACCGGAGATGCCATGTGTAAGGAGAAACAGATCCAGCATGAAGAGAAGCAACACCAGCATAAGGAGATTGTACCAGTCTATAGAGACCCCCTTGCTCACGGCCAGTTCCAATCACTCTGCCCGTGAGGATGTCCTGAAACACAAGAGCAGATGGATCAAATATGGCACGACAATGTAGATCTTTAGTGATTTGACTAATTGAAATAAATTCATTGAAAATTCAGGAGCATAAAGGACATTATGAAGCCGTATTGCAGGAGTCAACTGCACCTCCCCCTGACCAGTAATGGGAGATTGTGTCCCATCAGCTATCACTACTGATCGTCCTATCTGAGACGGACGAAAAACCTTCAATTGACTTCTGTCACCACATAGATGGTGAGATGCTCCTGAATCCATAATCCACTCTGATAAATCTACCCTGTAGCAACTAGTAAGAGCATATGTTATACCTGAAGTGGATGCTGAAGCTGATGCATCTACCTCTGAAGATCCTGAAGAACCCGCTGACCCCTGGCTAGGCATAATCTCTCTAAGTCGCGCCACTAGATCATCAAATCTCTGATCAGATACATGGAAAGAACTCCCTTCCTGCTGAGTCTGCTCTGCAGCACGAGCTGTAGTAGTAGGAAACCCATGCTTGGAATAGCATGTTTCCTCAGTGTGACCGGTTCTGCGACAGTAAGTACATGGCTGCCGAGGGGGTCGACTACCCCCTCCCCTGCCACGGCCACCTCGGCCTCGAAACTGTGAAGGTCCTCCCCTACCACGGGATGCTTCCATGGCTGAGGATGTCTGAGATCCACCAGGAGATATGGAGAGTCTACTCAACCTACGATATGCCTCCTCCATAGGAGGTATGGTAGCCTCTGTAAGAATCTGTGCTCTGGCTGCATCATACTCATGATCAAGTGCTGCTAGAAATACTCATGTCATCACTGAGTCCCTATATGCTTTGAGTTGTTCTGGTGTAGCTGTCAAGGGAATATAGCCATGTAACTTCCCAAGCATACCCCTTAGAGAGGTATACAGGGTATGGAGAAGACGACCATTCTGCTTCGAAGTGAAGATAGCGTGCTGAAGCTACATAATCTTTGACTTGTTCTTTGCAGGAGAATATGTAGCAGCAAGAATATCCCACATAACCTTCGTCGTGGGCTGACTCAGAATGTCATAAGCTATCTCCACGGATACCGTGCCAGATAACCACACACTTGCATAGGCATCGTCTGCCTCCCATGAGGCATTAACCCCTGTCTTATCAACAGGTTCCTCTTGTGTGAGGATATGCTTCTTGCCATTGCACTGCATCAAACTCTTGAACTGCATGGCCCACAATTCATAGTTCGTTCCATCCATCTTCACCATGGGTGCTAGATCTTTGAAGGCACCCAGGGATGGAATATTTGCCTTGTTGTCCGACAAGACGACACCAATTTTCTATAGACTGGGGTTACAGGCTTCGACAAGAATGTCTACGCGGACATATGTGAAGGCGATTGTGGGTATAGACTCATACCACAATCCCTTCCATACCTTGAAAGTGCCTTTGAAGAACTAGGCTATAACCTTCAAGGGCGCGTGGAGCACAGGTTCTCGGAGATGCTCACACGTTCACGCAAGGACAGGAGAGGTCAGGCTCTCACCACACATGAGGCGGTACAGCACGGGAGGCACTAGGCAAACTGCGCTAGAGGCAAGGTACAACCGCACAGGATCACAGGAGCGCGAGAACACGTGAGAAGGTGCAGGCTCGTGGGATTGCACTAGATTGCGCGAGAGGGCACGAGAGAGCGCGATAGGGCACAGACTCGCGAGAGCGCATGGGGGTGCATGCGAGAGAAGACACGCGAGGGAGCAGGAGCGCGAGAGGGCGGAGTCGTGCAAGGGCACACGATCGTGCAAGGGTGGAGCGCGGAGAGTATACGGCGGCGGCGGCGGCGCTCGGGGCTTTTTGGTGGGGACACAGATTTAGGGCACAGGCTCCGGTCTAGGACCGTCGCTCTGATACCATGTGGAAATTAGAGAATGAAAAAGCAGTTTATTCCTAACCCTAGAGCTCTCTTATATAGGAGAAAAGCTCTATGGGCAAATAACATAAACAAGACAACAGAAATAGATAATGTAAATATCGCAACAGGTCCAATCAAGTCCGAGCCCAACAAGTTATCAGGATTAGTTTTCCTCGATAACAGATCGGGGACCTAAGTCCGGGACGTTAAAATGGTATTAAAGCGGGTTCCCTCTTATAGTGGAAAGGTCTACCCGGAGGGACCTAAGCTGGGAACGTGCAATCACCACTATCACTGGCAATAAGTAATGGGCCATGTCGCAGCGAGGACACTGCGAATATAAGTGGGGAAGGTTGTAACATCCCATAGTCCCACATCTAAAACTCAGGAAGTGTGGATGTGGGTTATAAGTGGTGGGGAATACTACTTGACAACTTGGGCTTAAGCATTTTGGGTGGTTGCCAACAGGTCCAATCAGGTCCGAGCCCAACAAGTTGTCATGGCCAGTTTTCCTTGATAACATATTAGGGACATAAGCCCGGAACGTTACATATATGGTGTATGTTTATGCAATTATCGTAACTTCTACTTAGTAAATATTTACTGCATTTAATATTATGGAGTTTTTCATGTGTTTAGCTGATTACATGTGCCATAGTTTCCCCCGACATCTAGTAAAAATTTTTTTGTCGTATTCGCTCGATGTTATATGTTTTATACAACTGAACTTATAACCTTTTGTTTATTTTGATCTATCCCCTCCACTCTACCTTGCTAGCACTTACTCTCAATTTTAGTCAAATTTAATTATATAAACGTTTTGATTTGTTCTGAGTTTGATTTCTCAATTCAAAAGATCACAATCCCAATTAACTAATTAGGCATTATTGGGATAGATTCTTTTATATTGTATGTGGATTAAATTAAAGGTGAGGATAATACTTAGTAGTAAAGATGTCAAGATGCATCTAAATATAATTCACAAGACAGAATTATCAACAGAAGTAAGATATATATTTGAGTCATTGGTTTTTCTCTTAGTAAAGAAGCTCATGATTTTTCTCCATCAATCTAGATCTAAATTGAAAAGGTTGATGGAGAGATGAAAATTTATTTATCAACCAACGTATATTCATTTCAGTGACAGACAGGTTTGCACCTTTTGAAGACAATAGAGTGTTCCATTACTAGGCTTGAATACATTAATATCTTGTGCTTATAGGTATTATACTGCTCTCTTTGGGCCATGCTATTTACAAGGAGTACCACCAAACTTAGAGACATTGACACAGATCACTGCTGAATGTATAGATCCATAAGGATCCTTTATCTCAATCTTCACCAGATATATTTTGAGAAACATCTTTTATGAGTTCATTTGATGTTTAGTTGATCCAACAAACTAATTACTTCATTTCAAGGAGATTTTTCCTTCATTTCCACTTCAATAATTCCAGTTACAATCAAGGATTTTTTTAGTTTGAGTAGAGTATTTAAGCAAATTCTACACTTATGAAAAATTTCTTTTTTGAAATGGTTTCTTTAAGGCCATCCATCAATGCAAAAATGTTCAATTATATAATGTAGTTATCCGAAATTTTTTTTGAGAAGAAAGTACCAGAAACTTATCATAAAGTCTGTCAACTTTGCGCTCTTGAAACACTGCATTCCTTCTCTCCCTGAACAAGTTAAATGATATATTATGCATTTCATAAATTTAATTTAACGGAAATTTCAAAGAAATGTTCAAGAACACATAATAGTTCTGTTCTATTCTTTAGAGTCCTGTATGAATAATCCAAAAAAGTTCATGACTGCATCTGTAAAAAAATGGAAAAAAGGAAGGATTTATTAGAATATGAAGGCTTGGGGTTCAACATGTCAGAATGGAAGTCTGGAGACTACAATGCAACATTTCGCTATTCAAGGGCTGGTTTTTCCTTGATTTTCTGTAATTCATTCTGTGAAAAATTTGCTCCTTTCTTTCTGACATCTTTCTGGTTATCATTAGCAATATATGCATTCCCATATTTAATCTCAACGAGTCACTTCCAATGCAGGAACGATGAAACTCGCCAACCTCTGTCCCGGAAAGTCTCTATACCATCTGCTAGGATAAATCCCTACAGGATGGTCATAATGCTCCGTCTTGTTGTCCTCGCCATATTTCTGCATTATCGAATTACCAATCCTGTGAATAATGCTTTTGCACTATGGCTTGTATCTGTCATCTGTGAGATTTGGTTCGCTATTTCTTGGATACTAGATCAGTTCCCTAAATGGTTTCCAATAAACAGACAGACTTATCTAGATAGACTTTCTTTGAGGTACTATTTTCTTTCTTATTCTTCAACTTTGTAGCTTCTTGAGAGTAACTGATTGGAGTTTATATTTCTTGTGGCTTCTTGGTTATCCGCAACTAACAATTTAAAATAAATAATAGGTATGATCGGGAAGGGGAACCATCTCAGTTGGCTGCCGTTGATATATTTGTCAGTACTGTTGACCCTTTAAAGGAGCCACCCCTTGTCACTGCCAATACAGTATTGTCAATTCTTGCAGTGGACTATCCTGTTGACAAGGTCTCTTGCTATGTTTCCGATGATGGAGCAGCTATGTTGACATTTGAAGCAATGTCTGAAACATCAGAGTTTGCTCGGAAATGGGTTCCTTTCTGTAAAAAGTATAGTATAGAACCTAGAGCACCAGAATGGTACTTTAGTCAGAAGATTGATTACCTGAAAGATAAAGTTCAAACATCTTTTGTAAAAGATCGCCGGGCCATGAAGGTGGACATATATTTTGTTATAATGGGTGCAGAGCTTTTTGTTAAAATGACTTCAATTTCGATTATTCTGTATTGCCTGCTTGCATAATGTGTTTTTTGTCAAGTAGAAAATGTATGGAAAATCAGTTTTTGTTCATTAGAAAAAGTAGAACTGAGTTTCTGTTGGTATCTTACAGAGAGAATACGAAGAATTTAAAATTCGGATCAATGGGCTTGTTGCAAAGGCACAGAAAATTCCTGATGAGGGCTGGACTATGCAGGATGGCACCCCTTGGCCTGGAAATAACACTAGAGATCATCCTGGAATGATTCAGGTAGTCATATTACTTAATCTTGTGCATAACCGCTTGATTGTGCACATTCTTGTCTTTCATGTTAAAGTCAACATAAAAGTCCTTAGTTTGTAAATTAAGAACAACTTGGACTTGGATGTTGCAGTTGATTTAGAGCATATTTAAGTTCCTTTTTTAAAAAAAATACATTACAATTTTCTCCAAAAGAGTTTACTTCAGAAAATATTTCTGTTTATTATCACTGTTGAAAGGTTGTTGATTTTATACTCTTATATTATCTCATTCTACAACCTTCTTTTTTTCCTTCGATGTTGTTCTACAACCATGAACTGCATCTTCATGTGCATTTGCAGGTTTTCTTAGGCCATAGTGGGGGACTTGATACCGATGGTAATGAATTGCCTCGTTTGGTGTATGTCTCCCGTGAGAAGCGCCCTGGTTTTCAACATCACAAGAAGGCTGGCGCCATGAATGCTCTTGTAAGTTGTTGAAATGCAAGAGTAAAGGTTAACCTTCAAAATTATATGCCAATCTGTGGGTATGAATATGTGGCTTTGCAGGTACGCGTGTCCGCTGTCCTTACCAATGGTCCATTCTTGTTGAATCTTGACTGTGACCATTACATTAACAACAGCAAGGCTATAAGAGAAGCTATGTGTTTCCTTATGGATCCAAACCTTGGAAAATCTGTTTGTTATGTCCAGTTTCCTCAGAGGTTTGACGGAATTGATAGGAATGATCGATATGCAAATAGGAACACCGTGTTTTTTGATGTAAGTTGAGTTTATATCTTTATCATTTCACTTTTTATTTTCCAGAGTCTAACTCCTAATGGGATATATATTTTTATCAGAATAACAATTCCCAAGTTTTTCTATGCTAATTTCACCTCTAGCTTGAAAAATTGAAAATGGACAGTTCAATTCAAATCGAATTATGATATTGAGCTATTGCTTCTGCATAGGCTAATTAGCCATGTTTTAAAAAATGCTGATTCTTATTCCTTTATTTTATGCTCCCTGTAGATCAATTTAAGAGGTCTGGACGGTATTCAAGGGCCAGTTTATGTGGGTACTGGATGCGTCTTCAACAGAACTGCTTTGTATGGTTATGAGCCCCCAGTGAAGAAGAAGAATGCAAAGCCTGGTTTTTTCTCATCATGCTGTGGTGGCTCACGGAAAAAGAGTTCGAAATCTAGCAAAAAGAGCCCTGATAAGAAGAAATCCAACAAGAATGTCGATAGCAACGTGCCCATATACAATCTTGAAGATATTGAAGAGGGAGTTGAAGGTATAAATAGCAAAACAGCTTTCATAAAAAATGCAGAAAAAGATCAGATTTTTTTTCTTTTGTATGTCATAGAGAAGATTCATGTCTTTAGCGGTCATTTTCTTGCTCCATCATAGTTGTTCCAACCAATCATTTATCTCCAAATATAATATGCTAGTGTATTCATTTTGGCTGAGATATAATCATCATTAATTCCCAATGATGATGTATTTTGCTTGATCAGGTGCTGGCTTTGACGATGAGAAGTCCTTGCTCATGTCTCAGATGAGTTTGGAGAAAAGATTTGGCCAGTCTGATGTCTTTGTTGCCTCCACCCTTATGGAAAATGGTGGTGTTCCTCAGTCAGCAGCGCCAGAATCTCTTCTCAAAGAAGCTATCCATGTTATTAGTTGTGGGTATGAAGATAAATCCGAGTGGGGTACAGAGGTATGGACTGTGGCTTCTAAAATTTTGTGGATTTTCCTCATTTCGGTTCAGGTTGGGGGATGGAGAGCCTCAATGGGACACTCAACTGACATGCTATACTTTCTACTTTAAATGAGTTCCTACCAAAGCTAACAACAGTTCCTGAGATTTACAAAAAGCAGTATTTGTAAATGTTTTTTCACAAAGTTTAGAATGTCAAAGAGAAAATAATCAGGAAAAAATATGTCAAGAATGCTGGTCACTACTATGAGCACTTTGAATTAGTAGAAGCCTTATAAACATTTTCTTATGCTTATTACCTTTTGCTAGCTCGCTGTTGCTCTCCAGATACCAGTTTAGGTTGCTAAATGATTTGTTGCATGCCTTGCTTTTTTATCCTTTTATTTACCCTGTTATAATAATGAAAGAAAAACATTGTGCAGATTGGATGGATTTATGGCTCTGTTACAGAGGACATTCTCACAGGGTTCAAGATGCATGCCCGTGGTTGGAAATCTATCTATTGCATGCCTGAGCCTCCTGCCTTCAAGGGATCTGCACCCATTAACTTGTCTGATCGTTTGAATCAAGTGCTTCGATGGGCTTTGGGCTCTGTTGAAATTCTCTTTAGTCGGCATTGTCCAATGTGGTATGGATATGGAGGGAGATTGAAGTTTCTGGAGAGATTTGCATATGTTAATACAACAATTTATCCAATTACCTCAATTCCTCTTGTCATCTACTGTACCCTGCCCGCTGTCTGCCTCCTAACAAACAAGTTCTTTATTCCACCGGTATGACTTCAGAATCTTTTCTTGCAATGATTTTATGTCGTCATTTAAAAATGTTTTTCCTTTGCTGTCAGCTTACTGAGAATAATATTAATAGCATTCAGAGTTAGTATACTATTTGCATTTTTCTATAATCGTATAAATCTCATTTTAAAAAAATAATCATAGAAAATCTTAATTGTTAAATTATTTTTATTTCCAACATTATGTCTAAGGTTTGAAATGTCGACATTGGCCTCTTATTGGCAGGTCTAGAAAGGGATATAGTGCAAATGTCATGAGGAAATATTGAAAAAATAGATCAAACGAATTTGACTAAAAAAATTTCTCGTGAATTAAGATTACCTTAATTTTTTAGAACAATAATGAACATGCAAATATACTCATAATCATGGAAAGGGAGGGGGGAGTTAGAATAATAATGAACCTATTTCAATGGTCTAGTTGTAATGCAGTGTGCCTACCACCCAAACACCAAGGTTCAAATCCCTCTTTGTGGGGGTTGTGTTAGGTAGCCGACAACCAGTGTAAAAAATAGTTGGATCTTTCAACGTGGATTTGAGCAAGAATCCATGTAGCCTACCCTACATAAAGTGGGAGAAGGCTTCTTCACCATTTTTAATGGCACATTACATTGCATACACAATAACATTCTGGGAGTTATGGGAAAGCAAACAAGGAAATTTATACAATAACATATATATATATATATATATTAGTTCATCCTTCATAATAACCACATGTTCTAAAAAAGGTAATGTGCATTTATATTAATAAATAAGTTATTTCCTGGGGTGGGCGTCTTCTTGACATGTCACCTTTTTTCCTTTCAAAAAAATAAAAATAAAATATTAGTGAACATGTGGAATACTGATGAAAAAATCAAGATTTTCATGGCAAATTCACATCACCTCCCCTTTTTTGACGTCTCTCGTGCAATTTAATGCTGCTATGTATTGAGGACGATTATCCCATGTCATGTAGGAGTATATCGCTTTGTATTCCATTACTTATTGCATATATTCATGTTTACCCATGTTTTAAAGTATTCCTATGCGAGGATACTAGGACAGAAATGAGTTGTGGCGGAATATGAATGTGAAGAATTTTAGGAACCTTACGAGGATGGTGATGGTATATGAGATGGTTTCTCTAATGATGGGGGTTATTGTTGTAAAAGTCAATATTTGGTATTTAGTAGGATGGGTCACTATATAAAGAATAAACGGTAATCATGTGACTAATCAGAATTATGTAGTTATATATTTTGCAATTATTTTAAATATAAAAATATGTTTAATACATATATTTTCATATATTTATACATTAGCTATCATGATAAAACTATTATTTGAATTTAAATCAAGCATTGTTTCTCATAATTTTAATTTACATAAAATTTTAAAGATAAAATAGTTTTTTTCATTAGTTGGCTGCCATCCTGTTAGTTGAATGTTAGTTGACTGAACAATCGGATCAACTATTTGGACCAAATAGAACTATTCTATTTGGACACCCCTCGCACCACATACCTATTAGTCGACGTAGTAAATTGACTAATGCAACACTGGTAGGAGTGCTCTCAGAAGTAAGCATTGCTAAGTACAAGTAGGGAAAGGTTTCATACCTAGCACCATAGGAAAATGCTTGTCTTGTTCTAAGATAGGGAATACATATTATCATTATCACATTGCTCTGCCGTGATTGTTTTGACGTCACAATCATATACATAGCCATTTGATCGGGAGTTCAAGGAGGATAAGCGACATGAAAGTATTTAGAAAACATATCCACCTTAAAGGCTCAAATGTTGCATTACCCCATCATTTGAATTTTCATCTACATCCGTGCTCAGTGTACTAACTAAAGATATCAAATCCCCCATGTTACTATCGCGTTCACAATCATGGTACCTTTCATAATCTGTAGTCTCTAGAAGACTTAGACTGCACAAGTTCCTGTGGCATGTGTACATTGTTCCATGTTAGAAAATATGAAGCGGAAGCGAAATTGATAAACAAAGCATGAAGAACAGAATGATAAACTTGACACAGATTTTTATGTGGAACCCTACTCCTTAAGGAGCGGGATGAAACCATGGGAGAATACCTCAAAGGGTCATATGTGTAGAGGCCTCAAAGGGTCATATGTATATATTGATTTTCTTAATGGATACAGGAGGTATGGGGCTCTTTATATAGCCTCCACAGAGCCTCCAAATCCCACCACTGGTAGATGTGGGACTAAACACATGGATGGGGTAAATGGATCCTGGAGGGATCCATTTACCCACCTATTACATAAGTGACGCATGCTCCAAATACTCTAACACTCCCCCTCAAGCTGGAGCATGCAATGCTCAGCTTGGACAAACAGAAAGAAACTCAACCCACAGTACATGACATTACAGACAATATCAACTCAACACACACAAGTGTCGGTTGCTGTCGAGGATGCTGCTTCTCATGACCTGCATGTGAGGAGGACGAACAGGCTGGAGTGTGAAACTGGGTCTCTCCCATCTGGCTCGGAGAATGGTACTCTACTCTGGAGTCCCTATGATACCACATGAAAACCCTTGCCCACCTGGCATAGGGAATGGTACTCTACTATGGAGTCCCTATGGCTCACATGAAAACTCTGGACGAACCAACAAGAATGATGGGGACCATGATAAATGATGGCATGCCTCGTCGTCGAGTCTGAATAACTGTCAAACTGTAGAGTTTGGAATCTGAATGGTCTGGAATCTGTATCTGGAATCTGGATCTGACCTGTGACTCTACACAATACTCCCTCTTTCTCCCATACTTATCAAAAAATAATGACATCGACAAAGTTAGGAGAAGACAATAAAATTGGAGAAATCAATATGAAACCAATAACCCGATCTTCATCATTTTTTCCGACTTTTCTTGCAAATTTTCCTTTTTTTTCGACTAGATTTTTTTAATAGTCGTCGCACACATTTTTTTGAAATCGTTTTTTAAATACATTTTTAAGCCGTTAATTTTTTACAGCTTTTCCTTCTCACATTTTTTTAAATTCCTTTTTTTTGCAAACATGCGTACGACTTTTCTTATTTGTACGTGCCTTTTTTTTATTTTTTTAAAACCTGATCCAAACTTGGTCCTAAAACTGTGACCCTCTCCCTTTTTTTGAAACTAGGCCAAATTTGGGGCTTATATCTCTCTCTCTCTCTCTCTCTCTCTCTCTTTTAACAAGATACAAACCCCCTTGATCCTGTCCACTTTTTTTAATAGGCACGTGGCTCTGTTGGGCTAATAAACCCCCTGCTAGCAACTAGGGTTCCCAACGGGGAAACCCTTTCTCACGCCGCGTCGCCAATGGGGAAGGGAGTTCATCTTCGATGGTGCCGCCTGGAGAAGAGATGAGTGTCGTTGCGCGACGCGCTGGATGGTACTCGTCGATGAAGAATTTTGGCGCAACGCTAGGACATCTGCGGTGCCAGGAGAGATGCTTGTGCGGCTTCACGGAGCAGTTCGATCGCCATTGAAGGAGGGTGTGCGGCTGGGGCTGCCGCCTGGAGCCTCACGGTGGGGAGGGGGGGTTTGCCGCACTTGAAGGGGCCGCCTGCGGGAGGTGCATTGCCTGAAAGTCACCACCTAGGGTTCGATCTCGCGCTGCTTGCACGAGATCCGAGAGAAGATGAAGGGCGGCTCTTTCTGCTTACCCCCAGGAAGGAGGGGAGGCGCACTGGGCAGGCGATGGTGCGTCGCCTGATCGCCTGAAGGGTGGTGGAGCCAGGAGGCCACATCGGCTCCGCCTGGATGAGGAGCGTCGCCATGTTGCCTTGGAATATCGCCATTTTTTTGGAATCATGCAGCCCGCCAGGAGAACTACAGAACAAGGGCGATCTGGAAACCCCTCTCCTGGAAACCGAACGAAAATTGCAGAAGCTGTGGCGATCTGGATGTTCCTCCGTGGGAGATCTGAAGATGATATAGAATTAGGGTTCCAAGAACCCTAATTTTTCTCGAACTTGAATAATGCAGGATAATCTTCATCAATAAATCTTTAAGAACATAACACAAAAAAATCGAATCTCGAACAAATATTCAAGAACAACTCCTCGAGAATCGAACCGCTCTGATACCATGTTAGAAAATAGGAAGCAACAACAAAATTGATAAACAGAGCATGAAGAACAGAAAGATAAGCTTGACACAGATTTTTACATGGAACCCTACTCCTTAAGGATCGGGATGAAACCACAGGAGAAGGCCTCAAAGGGCCATATGTGTCTATATACAGGAGGTCTGGGGCTCTTTATATAGCCTCCAGAGAGCCTCCAAGTCCCACCACTGGTAGATGTAGGACTAAACACATGGATGGGGTAAATGGTTTCAGAGGCAAACCACTTGAACTTAGATATAAAAAGAGAAGGATAATGAGTCTCGCCGATGTATTTCCTAAAAAAAGTCACATCGATGTAGCCTGGGAGTAAGGAAATCATATTGGTGAGGTTTGGACGTGATAAATCATACCAATGGAGCCTAGTAGTTTAATTAAGAGTGACCACTTAATCACTATAGTAAGTTGGTTTGGCAGTACCTTAGATGCTTGCTGCAACATGAATCCGATGCTACTTTTTTCTCGTGTACTTAGCAGCCAAAGTATGATCAATAACTTTGTGAATGATGAAATCAAAATAGAAAAGAAATTACTTATTCTATTTCCATACTTTGATATGTTATGCTTAGTGATACAATCGACACGATAAATCTTTCAATGTGAATTAAATGTTATAACATTTGCTAGCATATATCTATATATTACTTACGAATGGGTTGGATTAAATGCATGTCAACTCTTTGATGTAATTCTGGTATAACTCCTTGCACGGGAATATTTGCAAAGGAATCGAACCAAGGTGGGGTTGTTACCTCTGTGTATATAAATATGTATATATTATACGCATGTTCATATGTATGTATGTATTATGTATATAAATATAAATATATGGATATGTATGTATGTATGTATGAATGAATGTTTATAAATATCAAATCGAATCGAATCAATATCGAACATATTCAGGTTAATTCAGATTCGATTCATTTGGGAATCGAATCCACAAGTCAAATTCATTTCATTTTGAATCGAACTTTTTTTTTCGAATTTTTATGAAACGAATCCTAAACGAATTCGAATTAATAAATTCAATTAGCAGCCCTAGCTTAGAACCAGAGGCAGAGTTTGATCCATGATCTTTATCCCACATGAAGAGAAAACAGACACCAATATATACTAGTAAATTAGTAGTTGTACATAGTAGTTTGTTCTAATTACTACAAATGACCGAATTTCAAAATTTTTAATTTGTATTTATAAACTTGCAGTAAATTCAGATTTATTATATCTAAAGCAGATTAGATAATAAGATAAAATATCTAACGCAGAACATTTAGATCTTAGAAATTACAAGTTGAATTTGATATCTATAATACAATAAACAATATCGAGAGAATGTGAATAAACCCTATGAATTCCATCAAAAATCCTAAAAAGTATTTCCCCAAGATCTGAACAAATGTAAGAAACTGTAGCCTAACAATGAAACATCAAATTATACAAAATCCCAAGCAAACCCTCCTTAAAAAAATATAGTAAAAAATAAAATGCACCTTCCCAAGGCCTTATCCACAGCAAGAAGAACACCATGCAAAAGAAAGGGATGATAGCAGTCGAAATGAGGTTAATATTAGACAAAAGGTGAGAAAATTACACTGCACACTTCAAATTTTGATCGAAATCCTATTACTGATTCAATATATTCACTTATAATCGCAATATATCAGTTGATGCCCGAGAAGAATGAAATATACGAGGGATAGTGATACCCAAGACTCACCGATATACCGTGGTGTGTATTACGATTTCAAACCATGTATTGCTTACCTATTTAATTTGAAGTTTAATTTCGTCAGTAAACTCTTCATGGTTCGATACTCTGCCATTTTTTTTGCCTGACTAGAGTAATCTGCCAGAAGTGTGTTGAATTCAGATTGATATTCCAAGAGTAGCCCCCTAATGAAATGTGTACCAGCATACCCATACATGTACCATCATTTTATTCATATTGTAGATTGTACCAGCTGCAGATGCAGACAAGCAAATACTCTAGTTTTCATAATCTTATTTATTACTAGTACGAGTTCTTACCGACTGCCTGAACTATCTCAATCTAAACGAACGCCAACTACTGTTTTGCAGATCAGCAATCTGGCTAGTCTATGGTTCATCTCCCTCTTCCTTTCCATTTTCGCCACCGGTATCTTGGAAATGAGATGGAGTGGTGTTCCAATTGATGAGTGGTGGAGAAATGAGCAATTTTGGGTCATTGGAGGTGTATCTGCGCACCTTTTTGCTGTGTTCCAGGGTCTTCTCAAGGTCCTAGCCGGCATTGACACCAACTTCACTGTCACCTCCAAAGCATCTGACGAGGATGGCGACTTTGCTGAGCTGTACATGTTTAAATGGACAACGCTTCTGATACCACCAACCACTCTCCTCATAATCAACCTTGTGGGTGTTGTCGCCGGTGTATCCTATGCCATCAACAGCGGCTACCAGGCCTGGGGACCATTATTTGGAAGGCTCTTCTTCGCATTCTGGGTGATAGTCCACCTTTATCCCTTCCTCAAGGGTCTCATGGGACGGCAGAATCGGACACCCACTATTGTGGTTGTCTGGTCCATCTTGCTTGCTTCAATTTTCTCCCTCCTTTGGATTCGCATCGATCCATTCACCACTAGGGTCACCGGCCCTGATGTACAAGAATGTGGCATAAACTGCTAGAAGAATGGGCCTCGAGAGGGTAGAAGAAGGCGTCTTTTGGGAGAATGATCATTTTATAGTATGTGATGTTCTGTTAATGTAGCAAACCTAAGTTATCCGGTATTCTGTAGATATATACCAGCCTTTGAAATTGTGAATCACTCGTTTGTTGTACCACTTCAGATTTGGGAGTGTCGTGTTACCGGAAGAAATATACCGGTAATGCAACGATATTGTTCTATCAGTCATGTTCCTTAGCAGATGTAACTGTGTACGAGGACCGCGGACAATTTTTTTTACTGCTGCATGCTTCTGTTTATTCGTTAGCTATTTTGACAATGAAGTTACAATTTTGTTCGTATTGCAGAGGTCATTCCTGCAGTAAGAAGTTTCTAAAAGCTCCAGGTGTTCTGCTTGAATGTTGTGATACCATGAAATCCTCTTCATGTGAATATATTCAGACGTTTCCTATGTAAGTTGCCATTTGATAATCTCTTTTAGTCTTTGCAGAGTGCTGTCTTCGATATGCTCACCACCCTTCAATAAAAAAATCAGCATAACACAAATTGCAATCCTCTATATCACAGATAATAAATTGGCATCCTTTACACAACTTGCAAATGATGAAACTTGTTCCTTCACGTAATTAAAACCGGCGAATTGGCCAGATTTATATTTTTCAGATTTTAAAGATTTAGATATCCAGATTCATGAAATATAGATTTCAACCAAAAAATACTTTATGAGTCGCGAGTAGTAGCCTGAAAGGCTAATAGGTTAAAAATCTATATGTTGCAAATCTTGAAAATCTAAAATTTTAAAATCTGGAAATATAAATCTTGCTAATATGTCGGTTTTGTTTATATTATGTGAAGGAACAAGTTTCATCATTTGCAAGTTTTGTCTAAAAGATATCAATTTGTTATATGTGGTTTAAAAGGATGTCAATGTGTGTTATGTTGATTTTTTAGAGAATGACTAACTTTCCCTCTCGACAACCCATCACTCGAGAATTTCCTCAGCCATTCATCCTTCATGGAACCACTGGGGGCTCTATTTACATCTTTTAGTCAAGCAGGTCGCCACCATTGTTTTATTGAAAGGAAAGAAGGGTACCACGTCGTAGAGACGTACATCCAGAATTGGCACCATTGTCGTCAGCGCAAAAGCTTACCTGAAGCTGCCATCGGTTTCACCTTTGTAAGATCCCGCCCGGTCTAAACTGAACGATACAACGATACATGATGGATAATCCAACTCGCCTAGGTACGTGATACTCAATAATAACAATACATGCATGTATTTTTCGATGAGCAGGATGCATTTGGGTGGAGATAAAAACCTATAATTTCAAAGTGTAATCATGCTATCTGATTTCATAAATTAAAAATATACAATTATATAAGGTATGGATTAGATAATACTGAAAATGAAAGTGATCATACTGTTCAACTAAATAAAATTTATCTTGACTTGTATTAATTAAAAGACATATAATTATGAATGCTTTATTAGCAGTGAAAATGACTATTTGGTAAGAACTTAATATACTACTTATAAAATAATATATTTTTGCTTAAAACAAATGTATACACTTGTAAGATAAGAGCACCAATTTTCCAATCTAAGTGAGCTATGTTCCCATCTTACAAACTCTCACTTAACAAGAATATGCACTTAATGGGATGGTCATACAACTTCATCCCTGTTGAACACCAAAAGGGATGATAGCTAGATGCATGTCCTTCTATGTCTTAGAGGGGAAGATTGATAATGATCGCCTCTTGTAAAAAACGTTATTTAGAGTAACGACTGTCCCCTCTGGCTTATTGAAAAGGATGGTGACACCAAGGTTGGAAAAATGAAAGGCAGAACAAGGTGTTTTCATCGGAATCAAGGTGAGGCATAGCCTCGAGGCGATCGAGGCGTAAGCCTCAGTTTATAGAGAAAAATATGCATAAAACTATAATTGTATATATGTCAATATAATTATTTGATCTCTACTTAACATATAATACTTAACACTATCGGATACGATGAAATAACATAGATAAGAATCCTAAAATAAAAGATAGACATCATATCTCTTTCTACACATTTTCATCCAATCAAAAATGAATTCTTTGTCAATAAATGTTGTGAAAGAATTAAAAAATGCATATCTATCTTTGAAATATTGTTGAAATTAAAAGTACGATTAAATATATGTTGAAGAAATTTATGTTATGTGTCTAACATATATATATAGCCGTACGAGAAACCGTGAATCCTATCCATTTCGAACAAATATTTGAAATAGTGTTCTAATTAAAAGTACGATTAAATATAGTCAAAGAAATTTATGTTATGTGCCTAATATATAATATATGGTAGTATGAGAAATCATGAACCCTGTCCATTTTATTTTTCTTGATATATTGCAAAGCTCATGAATTTTACGAATATTGTTGGATTTGATATTTATGAATTCATCTATTAAGAGTGAAATAGTAAGAGTTTGTCGAAATACTTGGACACAATTAATATTAAATATGAAGTTATGGACACAAAAGAAACATCAGATTTAGGCATTTATCTTCTATAATCATTATCCTAAACAAGCATATATTTATAAGCTTACAAACTACCAGGTAAACTATTAAAATAAAAAAAATACTTCAAAAAGCCAAAACGTCTCACAAAACGCCTTGATCTCCTCAAGGTGGAACACCTAGAGGCTATGCCTTGGCCACCTGAGGTGCATGCCTCACTGGACTAGATCGAGGCGCACGTCTCGAGGCGAAATGGGATCGCCTTGCCTCGAGGCATACGCCTCGACCGCCTCGAGGCTAGTTTTTTCGAACCATGTGTGACACCTCATTGTCCTCAATAGAATTAAGAAGGGAAGGTCATTGTTCTTTGATTAACTTGAAATTTAACATAAGTGCCCTTCCTCCCTCCCTCTTTCCACTGCTCCCTCCCATGTGTTCTAGATCATTTGTCATCGTCTTCCTCTAGCAAATTGTCTCCCTCCCTTGCCCATTCCTCTCTCCATGCATGACTTCCTTGTCATCCCTCCATTTTCCTCTTTTCCTTGTCACACTACCCCTCCCCCATCATTTCCCTTATCTCCCTGTTTCTCTTTCATCCCTCGCCTCCTCCACTTTCCCGCGATGATCCTCCATCCCATGATGCCCTTCCTTCCCCCGCTCACCCCTCCATCACCGACTTTTCCCCTCCATGCCTCCTCCCCTTCCCCATGCACTCCATTCATTCACTATTATCCCTTGTCGACCTCCTCTCTCTATCATGATAAGCATATTAAAGCAATTTCTAAGTAAGTTCAGATAATTCCTTAAATTTGCTTGCTTAATGCTATCACTTGCTTTGCTTTCGACATTGTTCATTTATCCCCAGTGCTTGCTTACTTCTTTTATTGACATGTATAGCTTATGTATATGTGTGTTTAAGGCAAGGTATGAGAATAAAGTTAGACCATAAGAAATTTTCTTCATTTAAATTATTGTGTATCTATGACATTGCAAGTGATACTCTATAATATGGAACTAGCATGCTTGTTTACTTTCTACTTATGCAAATTTATTTGGTTGGAATACAAAAGGAAATCTTGCTTGTTCTATATGCATAGATAATACATATTTTCGTTAACCTGCTAGTAAAATGAGATATTTTTATTTAGGTTATCACTTATTTCTACCTATAAAAATGTAGGTGGCAGATGAATGAGAAAAACTAGAAGATATGATCTTTTATTTGCATGTTAAATGAGCTTATCTTGTATAGAAGGTGAGCTATTATGGCAACCAGAATTACTAGTTGGAAACATTTATTTAGGCCAACATTTTAAAAGGGAAAACATATTCTTTATAAACCTATTATATCAAAATGATTGATTGGTTCATCATAATTTGGATGTAATGAACATAGAGAAAAATGTTATGATAATTATATTTGGTATTCTAGGTCTTCACATAACTCAAAATATTCAGAAAACAGTACATGATCTAATACAATTGAATAAATGAGCCATCACATCAATTTTATTTAGAAAATGAAAGAACAAGTTAACTTGGAATGATCTATATGTTGATAGTTGATGAACTTGATAGAATCTTTGACTTCTTAAAAGTATAAAATTTCCATATGACTACTCTCTATAGTTGTTTAGATGTATAAATGAAGTTGAAAATAAGCTTAATGGAGAAAGTCATGATCATCATATATACATGCATGCTCTTTTACCCTTGACAATTTAGGATTGTGATTGAAGTCGATGTTATTCAATTTTATTGAAATTGACTCAACTTTTCATGGTTATATGAATGAAGGTATTGGATTCGATTTTTTCGACTAAATTAGAAGGTGATATCATTATCACAATGTTCAAACTTGAACAAATATCTCCTCCATCCTTTTAGGAAATCCGCCTTTCTTGATTGGTTTAAGGTGTATATTGATTATTTCATCTGAAAAAACTAGTGATATTATTCCAGTAATTGCATGCGATAATAAACCAGAATGCAATGAAAAGAAGCAAAAGATTTAAGTTTACACATTGAATATGTACGAAAATTACGAATAAACAATGTGTGGAATCCGTAAGCCTTAAAGATTAGGAGTGAAAAAGAATAGTATACTAATTAATGATTTAGTCTCGTTTAAATAAAAGACCAACATGTTAAATTAAATAGACTAGAAATATTTGAGTTGTTAAGAAGTGACAACATAAGTGAAATGGACCTTTGGGTAGATGAAAGCCTATGGTCCCGTTTACGTAAGTAGTTAATAGTATTTTCTTGAGGTTTAAAATAGTCTAAATAGTTTATTCAAAATGTAATCTAAAACTTTTTCAAGATAAGATAGTTAAATTAACTATCACCACTACATCGATTGTGAAAATTGACACTAGTCAAGCAACGGTACCTGTTGATGAGGTTTTTCTTTTGAGCAACAGATCCTAAACATTGCAATGTACATGTTATGTTTGTCTACTTGCACATGGAATTAATCACGAGGAATTTGATCTTGTCACAAGTCCATTAGAAATAAACAATTAAAGAATACCATGACAAAAATAAGCATAAAGATGAAGGTAGAAATCATAAAGTTTATTCATTCATGGAAATGACTTGGTGGAGGATGAAGTTGATTCATTCATGGAAATGACTGGTGGAGGATGGAGACGACGCTTACAATGGCGGCATTGATGATAATTACAATGAGATGGCTTCTGTAAGCCCATCAGGATTGTAATGATCACATTCATTTTTACATATTTTTCTATCACTTTGAGTATAATACTTATTGATTTACAAGAATTATACATGTCACAAAAATGAAATCTTACTTAAATATGAAATGATTGTATTTTCACTCATATTACTGATGTCTTTTCTATTCCTACTAATGATCTTCTCGTATTAATTTAATGTTTGCTATTTCTGAAACTGATTACTAATATAAGAGTCCAATATAGCGATTGTAAACCTATAAGTATTTTTCTCAAAATGATAGAATACATTAATAAAAATAAGTAGGCACATTTGAATATAAAAGGACTCCAGGCTCCTTGGAAAATTTCCTTATATAGACACGCATGCACGCACACGCACACATTTGCACCAAATTCACATATAGGCCTTCAATAGGATGTGATCTTTCCATGTATACGGAAAGGTCGATAATCGTAGTCATCGGATTCAAATCTAATGGTAACATCATGTTTCTTATTGAAAAGTGTATTTTTGTCATCCTCTTCCATATTAATTATGAATATCATTTAATATTTCAAAATGCTATATTTAACTTGAGCTAATTTTGATTTTTTCCGTAATACCTTATTTAATTAATAATAAAATTTGATTTCTAGCGATATTATGTGGGATAGATGTTTGTAACTTCTCATGTTCTATGATTTTTGCAAAATAAAATGATGATTAGTAATATATCAATTATTTTAATATTTCCAGGCATTTTTTTATAAAGTTTGTATAGTTCTTTGTAAAATGCATTTTATATTAGCATTATCTTGATTATTTTTATGTTTTCTACTAAATTTTTTGTTTTAATAATTTATGTAAAATATGTAACCCTTTTCTAAATCTTGTATAGTGTTGTACAAAATAAAACAATATTTTGTCAGATATATATACAAATATGTAAAATATACATCAGCTTTTTAAAAAATTTCCTGCTTGGTCCACATGTTGTCGTCGCCAGACACGCACCGATGTCATCTACACGCAACCGCCGAGCTTCGTCATCATCGTCCACACCATGATCGTTGCCCCGAATCCCTCCATCCCATCTTCCTCGTCGCCATACCCAACGTCGGAATCCGTCATCGTGAAGTTCCCACCCAGTTCTCGTCATCCTCCTTTCCATGTCATCGTGCTCAATGCGGCACCGTCAGTGCCGTCCGATGCTCCATGCACCACAAATGCATGCTCAGATTAATGGAGAAGATAAAGTAAGTGGATACATTCTATATTTAGATAATGAACAATAATCAAAACAGGTTAAAGATACTTTTAATAATCACAACCAAATTAAGTATGGACGGATGCGATGCATAACCTTCTTTATACATGGAAGGACCACCTCATCTTTGAAGTATTACACACACGTGCGTGCTTGCGCACGGATACATGCACACCCTCACCCAAGCGCGCAAACACACATTCATAGATACGTACGAGATTAAAAACACCTTGAAAAATAAGGAGGTTACAGTACAACTATACTTCCTAAAATGTGGGATCAAATAAACTAATACATAATTGAATTTAATCCGCGTTATTAGGGATGAAAACGGTATACGAATATAGATATAATTGTATCCTTATCCATTTTAAAATACGAATACGAATGTGTATACGAATATTGACGGATGTGAAAAATGTGTTACCGTATCCTTAAAAATGAATATAAATGTAAAATAAATACAAATCGGATACGAATAATAACAAAAAAATTAATAGATTAACTAAAATATACATATTTAGGATGGTTTAGACATAAAATAGATATAATCCGCACCCAAGCACACACAAACACACATTCATAGACACGTATGATATTAAAAACACCTTGAAAAATAAGATGGTCGCAGTACAACTATACTTCCTAAAATGTGGGATCAAATAAACTAATGCATAATTGAATTTAATCCTCGTTATTAGGGATAAAAACGGTCGGATACATATACAAATATAGATATAATCGTATCCTTATCCATTTTAAAATACGAATACGAATACGTATACGAATATTGACGGATGTGAAAAATGTGTTATCGTATCCTTAAAACTAATACGAATGTAAAACAAATACGAATCGGATACGAATAATAACAAAAATATTTAATAGATTAACTAAAATATACATATTTAGGATGGTTTAGACATGAAATAGATATAACATATGTAGTAATTTCATAACACTTATATCAATAATGATGAATGCAATCATAAAATGTTGTTATGCATAGCTATAAATAAATTTATCACTATACTTATGTACGAAAACGAATATATGAACACGAATGCAAATATTAGCGAATGTCAAAGTGATATCCATATCTGCATCAATTTTAAAACGAATACGAATGTCAAAATATGTATAAAACGAATACGATAGCGGATCGGATACGAATATATTCATATTCATTTTCATCCCTACATGTTAAAGTACATACTATATTTAGAAGTGACTGAAAACTATTATCTAAATCCCACTATTAAAAAAAGGCAAAGCCTTCTCCCATTATAAGTAAGGTCAGTTATATAGATTCTATATAGATTCTTGCAAAAGATTAGGATCTGAAGGTCTGCTTGTGGTGCAATGTGCCTATCACCCAAAAGATCATGGTTCAAAAACCGTCCTTGTAAAAATTGCGTTAGGTAGTCGAGAACCAACGTAAGACGAATCTATCTATGATTCACGTCATTATGCAAAAAATAGTGCAAAAATTAGTAACTGCTATCGCATGCTAATTTCCAAAAATGATGATGTGAATAAGAGTAGTTGTCATGATAGAGAAATTATTATTTTTCAAAACAAATGTATGCATTTTCAAAACAATTGTGTAAATTTACAATAAAGTTTCCTAAAACATGCACAAATAAAAAGGGCAATCGGAACAAAACGATGCTTTTGTTGCTAAATTGCGAACCATTTGGATATATGGGATTTCAACATCCCTTAATATCTCAAATTACTATAAATGGACTACAATTACTAATATCTCAAACTACTATTTTCAGATCGTCTTACTTTAGCATTTTTTTTATGTCTTATGATTCATTCTTTGATATTAACACATAATATCGCAAATTACCACTTTCAGATGGTCTTAATTTATCATTTTTAACATCTTATAATTCCTTATTTGATATTAAATAGAGTTACGTAGAATATCTTATTCCACCGTACCTTCTACAACTGCGACGATGTTGTGAAATGTAACGTTTTTTTATAAGTTTTTTTTTGTGGTTCTTTGTCAAATGAGAAACTATTAATGACATATCTTTTATTTTTAATCTTTAGCCAACATTGTTGGGCTACATCATGCTAACTTCTATGATTTTTGTATGTTCCACACTCCTATAGTAAAATTTGTATGGTGATATGTAAAATAAAAAGCCAATTATTGATTTATGAATTATTCTTCATAAAAAATAACATGTAAAAATACATACATATTTTGTAAAATCAATGAATTAAAATGTGACTTATACAGTCAATTATTTAAATTAGTAAATCACGGCATAAAATATAACCATCATTTTCATGTTAATGGGCAGAGACCTCATTTTTTTATTGGGGCATGATGATCATCCGTTGATAATCAAAAGTAGGGATGTCAGTAGGTCGGGTTTGGGGCGGTTATCAATATTCCTAAAATTGTACCCATTTATAAAATCACTACCCATACGTGCCCATTTATTAAACGGGTAATTTCTAGCCGGTACCCATATACCCAGCGGATACATGTGTACTCAATGTGTAACCACATATTCAACATAATAAAATTTTAAGCTATTAATAAATGTAAACAAGATTTTGACACGTAGATTTAATATAGGGAGATTATGTAATATGGTGGTATACAAAGATGTGCAATGCGTAGGGAATATAATGTATATATATTAAGTGTTTAACTCTTTGAGTTGATAATTTTTATTTATTGAAGATACAAAAAGGTAGTCAAATATGAATAAATATATGAAAAGGAGAAAATTGAGTCGGATTTGTATATATGTAGATCGACACATATTAGATATTAAGTGGATCTGTTGAGTTTGATTAAAATACAATACACACACACTATTCGGGTTTAGGGCGGTTCGGGTTCGGGTTCCCATAAGGTAATCCCAAACCCATACCTAGCGGTGCTAATCGAATTGAATACCTTCAAATCCACTAGGATTCTGATTCAATTCATTATAAAAGTTTCAAATCTGAACTCGAATCGAATTTCAAATGAATTTACTAACTTAAATTCAAATTCAATTCATTTTGAGTTTCGAATATTCAAATTTGATTCAAATCATTTCAAATTGGAAATGTTAATTGATGTTTTAGAGTTTATATAAGTAAAATTGTATGAAGAATAATATAATATAAATATTTTTATTGTATAATTCAAAATTTGAAAGTATATTATCAAAATAAGTTGAAAAACTATAAAATTAAAGAAAATATCAAACCAATACAATACAATGGTTAAAAGTACCTAATTTTTATAATTATTATGTGTCTCTTACTATCTAAATATATACTCTCTTACCATGATGAAGAAATGTATACATGCAATATAATTATATGTGCCTATCAAAGAGATAGAATATCATTGACGAAAAAGTTGAACACATTATAATTACCATTGCATGTTAAAGCAAGATAAGATCAAATTTATGTAGAAAATTGATATAAATTTATATTATTATTTAAAATAATGGGAATAGTAAAAAATAACTTAGCAAGATAAAATCTCTTCATTAAGCATGAGGATCTTCAATATCAAAAAACTAAATCATGAAAATGAAACATACGAATTTTTGATGTACAAAGGAACAACTTACATCATGGTGAGAAGAACTTTTATATTACTTATGTAATGATAAATGTCGCCTTGACAATGATAATCATCATGAATTGTCATGCAAGGGAAAAAACAAAAGAGATATATTTAGATAAATTTTGAATCACGACAAACGTTAAGGAAGAACTCGAAGTAGCAAAACCCTCATTTTCATGTGTTAGGAGAAATGCCACTATAATCTACCGTGGGATTTTAGGATCTTTGGTAGATAATGAAGGGGGAATGGAAAAGGCAGTGTAAGGAATATGGGAACATGAAAATAAATGTGTGGGTGATGATTTAGAATAACAATCTTTAAACATTTGATAATTCCTATTAGATTTTATGAATAATATTTTTTACTCTTTTTTACATTCAAAATTTAGTCTTTAACTAATAAATACGTATATGGGTTTGATGGGGTTGCCTATGCGGGCAGCCAAAATGGCTGCCCCACCTCATTTTTATGTAGTTTTTTTATTTTTTTGAAAAATTTCATCATGTATATTCAGCTATATATCCCTCCAATATGTCATTCGAATTTCATTAGAAACGGAGGCTCCTATACCCTCCATCTAGAACAGGTAGATTACAGCAATTTTTAGACAATTAAAATTACATGTTTTAGATGGAGGGCATATGAGTCTCTGTTTCTGACGAAATTCGAATGTATGTTGGAGGGATATATAGATGAATATACATGGTCAAATTTTTCAAAAAAATAAAAAAAATGCAGAAAAAAGGGGCGGGGCAACCATGTTGGTTGCCCGCAAGGGGCAACCCCATTTTTTCCTACATATATATACATACTAAATTAGGTATAGCTTAGAGTGCTTTGTATCCTCTTAATGCCTCAAAATTTTTGAATAGCATGTTAAGATTGATTATTGTACTTATACAAGTAACTCATACCTAAGCTAGTGTTACTAGGCTAAATAAGAAGTAAAAGACATGGACTTAGATATTTTGTATAACCGACGCATGAAGGACCCACATCTCTAGCTCATAACATATTTTTTAGTCAATCCACTTGTAGTTATAAAGAGAAAAGAAAAGAGATTGGGTCTCATTAAGGGCCCTAATGTTACATATACATGTCACGCATTGATAAGTCACGTCAGTGTAGCGTATGAATATGAAAATCATACCGATGAAAGCTAGACATGATATCAATGGAGCCTAGATATTATTATAAGTTAAATTTAACCACTTAATCATTGTAGTAAGTTGGTTTGAAAGTATCTTTATTTGCTTGCACATGTTATGCATAGTGATATAACACAAGCTAAATCTTTCAATGTAAAATAAACGTAGTAACATTTTAATACATATTCATATATTCTTTGTTGCATTTATTTACTTACAAATGAATTCAAAAATCAAAGGGAGCTTGGGTGAAAGGCTATGTACATGGAACTCTTCCTCGGGACGAAGAAATCGATTCAGCAGTTTATCGACCAAGAATTGATTTCGACATGAAAGAGCATCTTTAGAGGAAAAAACAAAGAAGGAACCAATCCATTTTGATGCTTGCATGGAATGTAGAAAAAAGGTGAAGAACGGGTCAGACGAGATCTGGCAGAGGCACAGGGTTAGGTCAGTCAGTTGACTGAGGTCAACTGACGACTCCACCTGGTTGGTCCACGTAGACCAACCAGGAAAAACCTTGCCCAAATTTATTTTAAAAAATAAAAATTTAATAATAAAAGATTTTAGTAATTTTACGTTATTAAAAAATGTTTATTAATTTCTATAGTATTTTATTACGATTTTTATTTATTTTTTCAAGGTTATTAATTACAAAATTTTTAGGATTATTTTATAGGTATATTTACCTATGTTTTAGGTATTTTATTTTCATTTCATATTGTTGATTTTATTATTTTATTCTCTTATTTTATAAAATTATAACTTATTTTTATATACACAAATATATTTTTGTTATATTTTTACGATATAATATCTGCACTTAAATAAATAAGGGTATTGATTATATAGGTATAAGTATAGGTATTTCATCTATGTATTTTTGTATTTTATTTTATTTTGTTGTTTTATTCATAGTTTATTTTATTTTAAATATGTACAAGTATTATAAATAATATTTACAAAATCTACGAGAAGTAGTCAAGAAGGAAATATGCAAATGTCAGACGATATCTGATCTTCATGGAATAAGTCCATCATTATGTACCCACCATATTTATTTGGAAGACAATGCAGAATCTTCTCGAGAAATGTAAAGAAGACTAAAACCAAATCTACGAGAAGTAGTCAAGAAGGAAATATGCAAATGGTTAGGTGCAGGGATCATCTACCCGATATCAAATAGTCAATGGGTCAGTCCTTTACAAGTTATACCAAAGAAAGCTGGTCTTACCGTAGTCACTAATGATCTGGGTAAAGAGATCCCCACACGTACAACAACTTCATGGAGGATTTGTGTTGATTACAGGAAATTAAACCATGCCACGAAGAAGGACCATTTCCCTCTCCCCTTCATAGATCAAATAAGAGACTTTATGGAAGTATTCATGATGATTTGTCTGTATTCGGTGACTCCTTCGATGATGCCTTGGATTTCTTGATCGCGTATGGCAAAAATGCATTGAGGTGAACCTAGTCTTATCATGGGAAAATCACATTTTATGATCACGAAAAGCATTGTTCTAGGTCACATTGTTTCTAAAAAAGGAATGGAAGTTGACCCATCGAAAATTGAGACTGTAACTCACCTCTCCACCTACATCACTCAAAGGTATTAGGTCATTTTTAGGACATGTTGGCTTCTATAGAAGAATCACAAAGGACTTTTTAAAAATTTCTACATATTCACTGAAAAGGAACTGCTAGCAGTTGTCTTTGCACTTGAAAAATTTAGGTCGTACCTATTGGGTTCACATGTGGTTGTTTACACTGACCACGCTGCATTGCGCCACCTACTCTCCAAGAAAGATTCCAAACCATGATTGATTAGATGGATACTCTTGCTACACGAATTTGACATTGAAATCAAAGATAAGGTAGGAGCACAAAACGCTGTGGCCGACCATCTCTCCATACTCCATGAGTCTGGAACCAAATAAATCGACCAACTCCTTCCCATATTGGAAACCTTTTTAGATGAATCCATCCATGCAGTATCACAACTACCGTGGTTTGCTGATATGGTAAACTACTTAGTCACATCTCGAATTTCCAATGATTGGCCTAAGGCAAAATGAGATCGATTCATACCTGATTCTAAAATTTCAAGTGTCCTATCTCATTGCCACACTTTTGGGTATGGTGGACATCATTCTGGGAAATGTACAACTACAAAAGTACTCCAATGTGGTTTTTTCTGGCCCACACTATTTAAGGACGCCCATGATTTTGTGAAATCATGCCCTACCTGTCAAACTACAGGAACTATGACAAAAAGAGACATGATGCCTCTAAATCCTATCCATGTAGTTGAAATTTTTGAAGCATGTGGCATTGACTTCATGGGTCCCTTCACTCAATCCAATGGGTACCTACATATCCTTCTTACAGTCGAATACGTCTCCAGATGGGTCGAAGACATCCCCACTCGCGTTGTCGGTAGTGCGACAGTGATTAAGTTCTTGAATAATTTATTTGCTCGATTCAGCATACCCAAGGTTATTATAAGTGACGGGGGTTCATATTTCCTTAATAACTCAGTGCAAATACTAATGAAGAATAATGGAATTGAACACCGAGTTTCTACCGCTTATTATCCTCAAACTAATGCTTAGATGAGGTCTTTAATCGAGAAATAAAAACCATTCTACAGAAAATTGTTCGTTCTGATCGCAAAGACTGTTCCCAACACCTTAATACAGCATTATGGGCCTATCACACTGCTAATAAGGCTCCTTTAGGGATGAGTCTGTGCCGCATCGTTTATGGCAAATCTTGTCATCTACCTATCGAAATTCATCATAAATCATTATGGGCTATACAAAAATGTAACCTTGATTTAGCCCAAGCCAACCTGAATCGACTACTTGATCTTAACGAGTTAACTGAGCTTCGCTGCCAAGCATATGATAATAGCCTTATTTACAAAGAAAAGGATAAAATTTAGCATGATGCCAACATTTCTCACAAAACCTTTTCCATTAATCAAAAAGAATGGTTGTTTGATGCAAATCTAAAGCTCTTTCCAGGAAATCTTAGGTCAAAGTGGAAAGGCCCATACATTGTCACACAAGTTTTCGATAATGGGTTTGTTGAAATAGTTGATTCTAAAACATCTACCACTCTTCGAGTGAGTGGACAACACCTCAATCCCATCATTGAATTTGAAAGATCAATGCCCATTTTAGAAACCTGTGTTCTATAAATACCCCCATGATCCAGGTATTTCTTTGTTCAGTGCACATCATATGTCAGGCATCATCATGTAGCTAGTATACTGCATACGCATTTACCATGGGGGCACGGCAAATCATAAGAATGGGGGGACACAATTAAAAAAATTGCATTTCGCATTTGCAGGTTTTCCCTACTTCAACTCTCTATGTTTACATATAGGGAGAATAATAGTCTCGCCATTAAATACCACATGAAGTATGAGATTTGAAGTGATTTTGAGCTTACAATGCTTGTGACTCTCTTTTGACTTTTTGCATTTAAATCAAGAGACTTAGCCTCGATTCAACTTTTAACACTTGATATCAGTAATGAACTCAAACATTATATACTGAAAAGATGAAGAGTTTTGTACCATGATGCTAGCTTGACATACAAAAGGCTAAGGAGGTCTGGCGATGGTTGTGTTAAGCGTTTATGAGACGGTGAGCATTTCATGGATTAGAGGAGTAGGGAGTGTTTCCACCAAATATACGTGAGGAAGAGAGTCCACCATTAAATGTAAGGAAGTGTTCCCAACTGGTCAAGCAATTGCCCATTATGCACACTTGAAACCTTCACACCCAGCCTCTTGCTTGCCTTTCTACATACTCCTCAAATCCACCATTTCTTTTAATGTCTTCCATTAATGATCCATCTTGTTTAATTTCATTCGACTTTTTTATCCTTCTTCTATTATCCATCAAAAGAGAAATATTCTTCAAGATTCTATTATCCATGTACAACAAAGTACATGTCTTTTTATATTTTTCTAGTCCCAAAAGAAAGTATTAAAGTACATCGGTTCTCTTGAAAAGTGAAGAGAGATATTGCAAAAGAAGAAGAATAAGTATAGTAAAAAATATATTGAAAAAAAAGAAAAGAAAAGAAAAAGAAGAAAGAAGAAAGAAAAGAAGAAGAAGAAACCAGGAGAACCATTGTGCGAAAATTCTTTTCTCATGACCATCATATGCCATCTATATCTTCATCTTCTCCAAAATTAACTTAGAATGATCAATATTGTCACATATTAGACCTCACTCATATCTTTTTATAAATTTAAACCTAAGTAAAGCCATCCCTACCAAATAAGCCTTAACCTAAATACTCCACAAATTAACCCATTATTTTTCTTGCTTCCAGTTGTAGGAAGTTGGGTTGAGTGTTAAATTAATTATGAAGTTGGAGCTAGTAATGATACTATGAGCCCCCATCTTAGGCATTTCGTGGCTTAGTGTATCAGAGCTAGAGGTTTGTCGATGAAAGAACTTGGTCAATTCAGTACATTGGGCACTTGAGTATATCATCAGGGTTAATGACATTATTGATGTAAGATATCACTTAATCCGAATCGAGCAAGTCTCTACATTAAGTTATGTCTTGTGGACACTAGAGATGACTAAGCATTGTCGGAAGAGATTCATTTCTAATCTCAAGCTTTATGAAATAAAGGTTTTTTTTTTCGAATATAACCCTCAGAGGCTACGGTCTACCTATATGTCGATATTAGAGTGTTGAGATTCTTCTTTGCAAAACTTTTGCTAGGGACTAGCAAATCATAAGCATGGGGTATAATGAATCCCTGATTCATTATATAACTATGTCAATACCATCCCATTACATAAAAAAATCATATTTTATATGAGGTATAATAATTCTAGGGAGTGGTATTATAGTCATTATGCATATTAGATTGTAAGCATCTTTTAATACAATTACACTGGAGTCACCTCGATTACCTTTGTTATTCTACCATTTCAACACATTAGAATATAATATACAAGTTATGGTGATTAATTATTTAACACATCTATAATGAAATCCCAATTCCTCCAAACAAATATTATATTTACAATCCTATTTTTGTTCTAAAAACATCCTAAAAGAAATCAAGCCCCTACAAACTCAAAACCATACGTTGGAATTACAACCAATAAGTGGCTAAGAATAATAGCCGTTAGAATAATTGGGTGGATGAGCGTGGGATGATCAAAGCTTATGACAAAAGTTACAAACAACTTTAAACGTTGAAGTGAAAAGGTGCTTTGGATTGGCGTAATTGTAAAGAGGCACGGATGCCTTAACGTTGATATGAAGAGATGTATCTCTAATTGAAGGGCTGCAACCCGGCTGGAAATGGACACTTACGAATGTATATATATACCTCATGGAGTGTGCCTTGAGGGAAGGATTCTATCATTTCATTATCTAATTCCATCACCATCCGATTCCATTACTGTCATTCCACTGCCAACCAATTCCGCGTCCAACAAAATCCCACCGACATAATTAATCATCCAGTTTAGTATCGACAAATCATCGAATTGATCTTGTTGACTTGTTCATTCGGACCCTCAATGAACCGACTCATGAGGCTCCACCCCAAGTGCCGTCAAAAATCATCCAATGCTAACGACATCCGCCAACCATCATTTTCTCGGACCCTCTGCGAATCCGACTCCAGAGGCTTCTTCCCGAGCCGACGACCATCATATTTTTATCTTGCTTTTATTTCATTACTTTATATTTTATATTTATCTTATTTTGTTATCTCCTCTTTCATGCAGTCGTTCATCAAGACTATAACGATGATCTGTCTCTATCAATGATTATCCTCGACTCTTGGAGAGCTGAGACGTGACACAGGTTCGAGCTTGATTCGTGATTGTAATCACTTCCAACTCGCCTCGCCAGGATATCCAATTTCGCAAAGAATTAATGCGTACGAGTCTAGTTGGACGAATAGAAGGCGAGTGATCAGCACTTACCGACCTGCACTATTGTCTTCTCCAACTTTTATTTTAATTTTTGTTATTCAAACATTCTGCAACGAACTCCTCAATCTATAAAAATATTTTTATTTGCAAAAATAAAGTGCAGAATCTTCATGTTCCTGTGGATTCGACCCTGACTTACGTTATACTTTTCCTTACACATAATATAAGTCAAGTTCGATAATTTATTTGTTTGAAGTGTGTTTTTGTGGGTTCTCAATGACTGTCCAACATGAAAATCGCGTACTTAAACCTTCGAAAATACGCCTCAATATTTTGGTGCCATTGTCGGGGACAGCCAATTATTCATGTTTTATATAAAAAACTTCCTTTACATTTTGCTTTTCACCTTCTTACTTTCTTTCTCTACAGGGGACAAGTAGCATTGGAAAGGAGTCGCGTTGAACATCAACGTGAACTTCAACAAAAAATTGAAGCACTTGCATGATAAGTTCTCTTTTCTTAGGCATAAATAGGATCTAATTTATTTCTTTATTTGCGCATATTAAAAAACAAAAAATCAACTTCTTTTTTCGTCTTGCATTGCATCTTTGTAGGATTTCTCCCTATAATTCCACCTTGCATTTAAAAAGATAATTAATTTTGTGTCGACTAATCAAGATAAAAAAATACATCTTAATCGGACTAAATTAAAGCGGTCACAAAAAATCTTAAAATCAAAAAAATATTTACAAACTTGTTTGTTGCACCATTCTCACAATCACAAGCGCACACATACCCCTAGGACCAGAGCCCAATATCATGTGCTTCTTGATAATTTTTTGAAAGTCTTATTGCTTAGTATACTCATCCCTGAGGTGTTTAACTAAGAGTGACAAGGGGTTTAAGATCCAAGTTGACCTAAGAAAGGCTATAGCCTACTTACCCTTTGATTGGCCTCAGAACCAGAAGAACGACATTGTGGTAATCATTGAATTCGGATCTGCTATATATCCTAGGAAATGTAATCAACTTTTATTCTTGTCTGCAAAACAAAACTTAAAAAGATAAAAAATCTAAACTATCACAGTTGAGTGGAAATAAATAATTGTTTGGTGTTTGATTTGTGTATGCTTGGAAGAAGGTCACTGTGGAATCCCCTTGCTGATCCTCTTGAATTTGATCCATTCTATCCTACAAAATCCAAAGTCAAGCCCGAGACAAAACCCATGGCTGGTGCGCCACCTCCTCCCGATCCACTCACTGTAATAATGCAACAATTACAATAAATGAAAGAGTGCCAAGAGGTGCATGATGCTCAAGTTCGACAATTGATAGCACATCAAGGGATAAACAACCCACCACCAATACCGATACGAAATCACTATAATCCTGCTAATCATCAACTCGTAACGATCATCCAACTTCCTGTAGAAGCGGGAAACTTTGAAATAAAACCTGCAACTATTTCCTTCCTACCCAAATTTCGGGGAGAAGAGATCGAGGACCCTATAATACACCTCCAAGATTTCGTAGCAGCATGTGATAGCCCTCGGGCATTCATATCACTGCTTCATAGTTGGACAAAAAGTAGAGTTGGTGGCTAAACAAGTGGATCAATTAACTAAAACCATAGGGAGTCTCGTATTAGAGAAAACTACCCCGTCAGTTTGCGGGATAGCCCCTATTCCACAAACACCTATGGAACCAGAGATTTACCAACCATCAATCCCTTCAGAGGAACAAATTAGTCCTGAAGCAGTTAATTGGGTGCATGGGAATTCCAACAGCAACTCCTATTCCTCCACCTATAATACAGGATGGAGGAACCATCCAAATTTTGCATGGAAGGCCTCAATAATTCAGGTATCAAGTCACCCAACAAGGGTCGAATCAAAACCAATTCATACAACAACCACAACTACCATTACAACCCTTGACTACATCATCACAAGGACTTGCTTCAGATTATTGTGACAAGATGAAACTCATACAACAGCTGGCTCAGAATCAAGTTGAGGTTCAAAAGTAACTGGCTCAAAGTCAAGTTGAGGACCAAAAATAATTGACCGAGATTCGTTCTAAATTACCACCTCAACCACAACTACCTTCTCATATGGTGCAAAATCCTAACAACTCACAAAGTCGCCCTCCTGGCTTTTCACAATAGCCTACTCGAGGACCAGTGAACTTTAGAAATTCAGCCAGTAGAAAAAACGAGTCAAATACCTCTGCTATTGCCATCCACTTGAGAAGTGGTCGCACCACAAGCGCACCACAAATATTGACCACACTCCCACTAGAACAAAATCGTCAAACACATGAGAATGATCCATAATTGAAAGATCAATCTTCACCTACTACACAACCACCCTCTATGTCCCCATACCACCAACCTTTACACAATCGATTATTCCCTTTCCAGAGGCCCTGTGAAGAAAAGTGGAGAAAAGACATCGACTTTGACTACTAATTTGGAGAATTCATTCTCCAATGTTATCATACAAATCTCCCTCCTTAAGGCTATAGAACAAGTTCCCACATATTCACGTTTCTTAAAAGAAAAATGCACTCCAAAAATAAAGTTGAGGGGAAAGAAAAAGAATGATCAACACGAGGAAGAGAGGCATGTGCTACCGCTCGCACCATTTAATGCTATTCACAACTCCTTCCTCTTAAAATGAAAGACCCATGGGCCCCATTGGTAAAATGCATCATTGGGGATATAACTTTCAAGCATACTCTACTCGATAAAGGTGAGTCGATATATCTCCTCCCAGCTACCGTCCTAAAATATTATGCAATAGATCAGCTAAAACATATTTCTATGGTTTGCAATTAGCTGACCAATCTGTAAAGAGGCCATTAGGAATATTGGAGGACATTTTAGTCACAGTCCAAGGATATAAATTCTCAATCGATTTTATTGTACTAGAAATGGACCCAGCTAGAACACTTTCTCAAACTCCTATTATACTCAGAAGACCATTCTTAGCTGTTGCCAAGGCTTATTTTGACTATGAGGTCGGGAAAGTAGAATTCAAAGTCAATGGTGAGATTGTTCCTGTCGATCTTGCCAACCCCGCATCTCAAGAATATGATACCGAGGATTGTGGATGGATCAAGGAATGCTCGCCAATTAAACAAATCTTAGACGATTTAGCTCCCTTGAACCTCTCTAGAGACCCTCTAGAGGCGACTTTGACTTCAAATCATAATTTATTGAAAGATAACATACTATATTGATCGAAGCCCTTGATCCCATCAAGACTAAACCTTATGAACCATTAACGGATTCATATATCTTAGAATTAGATCAAGCATGGGATGAACTCGATGTTTTAATTTCTCCTATCTCGGAAATGATTATGCCCATGCTAGAACCTCCCATTTCGGAATTACTTCATAACAAGGAGGAAAGTCTAACAATCACCGTACCCACCCACCCCATAAATTCAATAGAAGAAGATTCCCAAGAGATAATTTAGGCAATGGTAGTTGGATTAAAACCTTTACCCAAGGACCTAAAATATGTGTTTTTAGATGAAGAAAATACGACATACCCGGTAACCCCCACTTGAAATTAAATCAAGAAATTAAATTAATGGATGTTTTGAGAAAGAATTCACGAGAAATTGGCTGGAGGATATCTGATCTCCGGAGAATAAGTCCGCCATAATATACCCACAATATTTATTTGGAAGACAATGCAGAACCTTCTCGAGAAATGCAAAGAAGACTAAATCCAAATCTACGAGAAGTAGTCAAGAAGGAAATATGCAAATGGTTAGGTGTAGGGATCATCTACCTGATATCAGATAGTCAATGGGTCAGTCCTTTACAAGTTGTACCAAAGAAAGATGGCCTTATCATAGTCATTAATGATCAGGGTAAAGAGATCCACACTCGTACAACCACTTCATGGAAGAAGATGCCCTCTGATCCTTTGAAACATTAAAAAGGTTTATCACTGAAGCATTAATTTTGCAGTCCCCTGATTGGACCTTAGGCTTTGAAATAATGTGTGACACATCAGATTATGCAATTGGAGTTGTACTATGCCAAAGGAAAGATGGAAAACCAGTTGCCATCTATTACGCTAGCAGAACACTTGATGATGTACAAAAAAACTACACACTCACCGAAAAAGTGCTGCTAGCAGTTGTCTTTGCACTTGAAAAATTTAGGCCGTACCTATTGGGATCACATATGGTTGTTTACACTGACCACACTGCATTGTGCCACCTACTCTTCAAGAAAGATTTCATACCATGATTGATTAAATGGATACTCTTGCTATAAGAATTTGACATTGAAATCAAAGATAAGGCAAGAGCGCAAAACGTTGTGACCAACCATCTCTCCAGACTCCATGAGTCTGAAACCAAATAAACCGACCAACTCATTCCTATATCAGCAACCTTTCTAGATGAATCCATCCTTACAGTATCACAACTACCGTGGTTTGCTGATATGGTAAACTACTTAGTCACATCTCGAATTTTCGAGGATTGGCATAAGGCAAAATGAGATCGATTCATAGCTGATTCTCGAATTACCCTTGGAAAGATCCTTTATTATTTAAGGAAGGGATCAACTGTATATGGAAATGTTGTATAATTGATTATGAAATTTCAAGTGTCTTATCTCATTGCCACACGTTTGGATGTGGTGGACATCACTCTGGAAAACATACTGCTGCAAAGTACTCCAATCTGGTTTTTTCTGGCCCACGCTATTTAAGGACGCTCATAATTTTGTCAAATCATGCCCTACCTGTCAAACTACAGGAACTACGATAAAAAGAGACATGATGTGTCTAAATCCTATCCATGCAGTTGAAATTTTTGATGCATGGGGCATTGAATTCATGGGTCCCTTCACTCAATCCAATGGATAGCTATATATCCTTCTTGCAATCGAATACGTCTCCAGATGGGTTGAAGCCATCTCCACTTGCGTTGTCGATAGTGCGATAGTGATCAAGTTCTTGAATGATTTATTTTCTCGATTCAGCATACACAAGGTTATTATAAGTGATGAGGGTTCATATTTCCTTAATAACTCAATGTGAAAACTAATGAAGAATAATGGAATTGAACATCGAGTTTATACCACTTATCATCCTCAAACTAATGGCTTAGAAGAGGTCTCTAATCGAGAAATAAAAACCATTCTGCAGAAAATTGTTCGTTCGGATCGCAAAGACTGGTCGCAACACCTTAATACAACAATAGGGGCCTATCGCACTGCTTATAAGGCTCCTTTAGGGATGAGTCTGTATCGCATCGTTTACGGTAAATCTTGTCATCTATCTGTCAAGATCCATCATAAATCATTATAGGCTATACAAAAATGTAACCTTGATTTAGTCCAAGCTGGCCAGAATCGACAACTTGACCTTAACGAGTTAACTGAGCTTCGCTGTCGAGCATATGATAGCGGCTTTATTTACAAAGAAGAGGATAAAATTTGGCATGGTGCCAACATTACTCACAAAACCTTTTCCATTTGTTAAAAAGTATGGTTGTTTGATGCAAAGCTAAAGCTCTTTCCATGAAAGCTCAAGTCAAAGTGGAAAACCCCATCCATTGTCACACAAGTTTTTGATAATGGGTCTGTTTAAATAGTCGATTCTAAAATATATACCACTCTCTGAGTGAATGAACAACGCCTCAAGCCTGTCATTGAATCTGAAAGAATAATGCCCATTTTAAAAATCCATGTTCTGCAAATCCCCTCATGACCCAGTCATTTCTTTATTCACTGCACATCATATGCCATGCATCATCATATAGCAAGTATATTGCATATGCATTTACCATGGGGGCATGACAAATCATAAGCATGTGGGGACACTATCCAAAAAAATAGCATTTCACATTTGCATGTTTTTCCTACTTCAACTCTCTTAGTTTACATATAGGGAGAATAATAGCCCCACTATTAAATACCATATGAAGTATGAGATTTGAAGTGATTTTGAGCTTACAATTGTGTGTGACTCTCTTTTGTCCTTTTGCATTTAAATCAAGAGACTTAGCCTCGATTCAACTTTTAACACTTGATATCAGTAATGAACTCAAACATTATATACTGAAAAGATCAAGAGTTTTGTACCGTGATGCTAGCTTGACATACAAAAGGCTAAGGGGGTCTGACGATGGTTGTGCTCAGAGTTTGTGAGATGGTGAGCTTATCATGGATTAGAGGAGTAGGGAGTGTTTCCTTCAAATATACGTGGGGAAGAGAGTCCACCATTAAATGTAAGGAAGTGTTCTCAAAGTGTCAAGCATACCCATTATGCACACTTGAAATCTTCACATGCCAACCTCTTGCTTGCCTTTCTACATACTTCTCAAATCTACTTCTTTAAAAGTCTTCCATTAATAATCCATCTTTTTTTCATTTCATTCGACTTTTTTATCCTTCTTCTTCTATTATCCATCAAAAGAGAAATATTTTTCAAGATTCTATTCTCCATCTACAACAAAATACATATTCTTTTATGTTTCTAAAAATCAAAAGAAAGTATTAAAGCACATTGATTCTCTTGAAAAGTGAAGAGAGATATTGCAAAAGAAGAAGAAGAAGAAGTATAGTAAAAAAATTGAAAAGAAAAGAAAAGAAGAAAGAAGAAAGAAGAAAGAAGAAAGAAAAGAAGAAGAAGAAACAATGACAAGCATTGTGCGAAAATTCTTTTCTAATGACCATCATATGTCATCTATATCTTCCTCTTCTCCAAAATTATCTTAGAATGATCAATATTGTCACATATTAGACCTCACTCATATCTTTCTATAAATTTAAACCTAAGTAAAGTCATCCCTATCAAATAAGCGTTAACCTAAATACTCCACAAATTAACCCATTATTTTTTTTGCTTGCCAGTTGGAGGAAGTTGGGTTGAGTGTTAAATTAGTTATGAAGTTGGAATTTGTAATAATACTCTGAGCTCCCATCTCAGACATTTCCTGGCTTAGTGTATCAGAGCTAGAGGTTTGTAGATGAAAGAACTTGGTTGATTCAGTACATTAGGCACTTGAGTATATCCTCGGGGCTAATGACATTATTGATGCTAGATATCACTTAATCCGAATCGAGCAAGTCTCTACATTAAGTCATATCTCGAGGACACTTGAGATGACTAAGCATGTCGGAAGAGACTTATTTCTAATCTCAAGTTTTATGAAATAAAGGGTTTTTGGTTAATATAACCCTTAGAGGCTACGATCTAGCTATATGTCGATATTAGAGTATCAAGATTCATCTTTGCAAAACTTTTGCTAGGGACTAGCAAATCATAAGCATGGGGGTATGATATATCCCCGATTCATTATATAACTATGTCAATACCAACCCATTCTATAAAATAATCATACTTTCTACGATGTATGATAATTCCAGGGAGTGGTATTACAATCATTATGCATATTAGATTGTAAGCATCTTTTAATACACTTACACTAGAGTCACCTACTACTTCGATCCACCTTGACTTATGCCTCGATCAAGAGAACAGAAAATGTGCAAGAGGATATTTATAATCAGCAAATTACTAAGATACTCATCTTCCCTGATTACCTCTGTTATTCTACCACTTCAACACATTAGGATATAATATACAAGTTATGGTGATTAATTATTTAACATGTCTATAATGAAATCCCAATACATCCAAAGAAATATTATATTTGCAATACTATTTTTGTTCTAAAAATATCCTAAAAGAAATCAAGCCACTACAAACTAAAAACCATACGTTGGAATTACAACCAACAAGTGGCTAAGAATAATAACTGTTGGAATAATTGGTGGATGAGCGTGGGATGGTAAAAGCTTTTGCCAAAAGTTACAAATAACTTTGAATGTTGAAGTGAAAAGGTGCTTTGGATTGAAGTAATTGTAAAGAGGTACGAATTCCTTAACGTTGATATGAAGAGATGCATCTCCTAATTGAAGGGATGCAACTTGGTTGGGAATGGACACTTACGAATGTGTATATATACCTCATGGAGTGTGCCTTGAGGGGAGGATTCCATCATTCCTCTATCCAATTCCATCACCATCCAATTATGTTCCTGTCGTTCCATTGCCAACCAATTCCGCGTCCAACCTATTTCGTCGTCATTTAATCCAACAAATAATTAATCATCTAGTTTAGTATCGACGAATCATTGAATCGATCTTGTCGACTTGTGCATTCGGACCCTCAGTGAACCCGACTCCTGAGGCTCCACCCCGAGTGCCACCAAAAGTCATCCAACACCAACGACATCCGCCAACCACCATTTTGTCGAACCCTCTGCGAATCCGACTCCAGATGCTTCCTCCCGAGCCACCGACCATCATATTTTTATCTCGTTTTTTATTACTTTATATTTTTATATCCATCTTATTTTGTTATCTTCTCTTTCGTGCAGTCATTAGTCAAGGCTATCGCGATGATCCGTAATCGATGATTATCCTCAACTCTTGGAGAACTGGGACGTGATACGAGGTTTGAGCTTGATTCGTGGTTGTAATCGCATCCAACTCGCCTCGTCAGGATATCCAAGTTCACGAAGAGTTAAGGTGTACGAGTCCAATTGGAAGTTGCCGCATAGAGGGGAGTGATCAGCACTTACCGACCTACATTATTGTCTTCTCCAATTGTCATTTTAATTTTTGTTATTCAAACATTCTGCAACAAACTCCTCAATCTATAAAAGTATTATTATTTACAAAAATAAAGTGCAGAATCTTCCTGTTCATGTGGATTCGACCCTTACTTACCCTATACTTTGCCTTGTGCATAATATAAGTATAGTTCGATAATTTATTTATTTGAAGTGTACTTTTGTGGGTTCTCAACGACTATCCAACATAAAAATCGAGTACTTAAACCCTCAAAAATATGCCTCAACAGTGGATTGTATGATTCCAATTAATGTGATGTTTTGATCATCTTCGTGAAGAGCCGGAAATGCTTCATGAGGGTCCTGAGAATGATGCCTTAGTAGCTATGATCGATCCTGAAAATACTACTCGCATTGTGAGTCGTAATGGTGTTGACTATACTATGCCTGGTGTGTGCAGTTGCAGAAGTTTGTTGGCCTTTCATAAGTGGGGATAGAATGGAACGTTCATAATAAAGACGTTTGTGATTTTCTTGCAGAAATCAGAGATACAAACCTCTTTATGGATGACATTGAGACCCACAAATTCCTCTCTATGAAAGAAGGAGTGTTTAACACAGTCGAATTCCCCTCTGTCTGTGAAGATGAGATTTTTGCTGAGTTGCCAGAAAAACTGATTGATGGCCACATGTCCTTAGAAGAGGAAGAGGAGATTATTGAGGACTTCTTTGAACAAGATTCTATAATCGAGAGTTTTTGTGCAACACTGAGTTTAGAAATTGAAATGCCAATGGTGGACAACTTACAGTTGAAAGATTCGACACCACCATTCTGCACAGTTGCAGGAGTCGCCACCGAGATGACTCAGACCCCACCAGAGCTCAAACCACTTCTAGTGAACACAAAGTATGCCTTCCTTGCGGGCGCACAGAATATACTTCTTGTAGTCATCAATTCACAGCTGACCTAGGAAAAAGAATCTTGTATACCCGAGGTTCCAGAAAGAAACTACAAGGCCATAGGTCGTGAATTTCAGGAAGATTGAATCCTAACCTCTGGGAGGTTGTTATGAACGAAATTACAAATTAGTGTGGTGTGGGCTTCATATATCCCATCTCCAACTCAAAATGGATGATTTCATTGCATGTCGTGTCGAAAAAATTAGGGATCATCATCGTGAAGAACGACAATGGAGATGAGATCGCAACCAGAGTTTCTACATCTTGGCGCATATATGTGGATTACAGATGCCTGAATCTAGCGACCAAGAAAAATCATTTTTTGCTCCCCTTCATCGACCAGATAATCGAAAGACTGGCCGCGAAGGAGTATTTCTGCTTCTTGGATGGATATTCTGTTTACAATAAGGTTGCAGTCACCCCAGAAGATCAAGAAAAGACTAACTTCACCTGTCCATTTGGGACATATGCCTTCTGTAGGATGCCTTTCGGATTGTGCAATGTTCCTATGACCTTTCTTAGGTTCATGTTGGTCGTATTTGCATAAATGGTTGGTAGATTCCTCAAGGTCTTTATGTATGATTTCTTGATCAGTTCTTATCAGATTTAGACAAAGTATTGAAGAGATCTATAGAGTGAACCTGGTGCTCTCGTGGAAAAAGAGTCACTTCATGGTGATTAAAGAGATTGTGCTAGGCCATATCATATTCAAACATGGCATGGAGGTAGACCCTGCAAAGGTGGAAGTCATTTCGAAGCTTGAGACACCTACAAATTTGAAGCAAGTATGGTCATTTCTCGGGCATGTGGGATTTTATCATTGATTCATCAAAGATTTCAGCAAGATTGTCCAACCGTTGATGGAGCTTCTAGGAAAGGAGGCAGATTTCATTGTAGATGTCATAGTCCTCCAAGCCTTTAATCAATTGAAAGATCTGATCACAATGATCCCTATCCTCCAATCGTCAGATTGGTCTTTCCCATTTGCAATCATGATAGATGCTTCATATTATGTCATTGGAGCGGTTTTAGGACAGGGGAGAGATAATCAACCATTTGTTATTCACTATGCCAGCATAAATCTTGAAGAAGCTTAAACTAATTACATCGTTAATGAAAAAGAGATGCTAGCAGTCGTCTTAGCCTCAGAGAAGTTCAAATCTCACTTGCTTGGATCCAGAGTTATTGTTTATATAGACCATTATGCCATCAAGTACTTGCAAGTCATGAAGGATGCCAAACCAAGGCTGATTAGATGGATCCTTCTACTTTGGGAATTCGATCTTATCCGTGATAAACCTGGAGTTAAAAATGTGGTGGTAGATCATCTTTCTAGATTGCAAGAGCCAGACACTCCTTAGCAGAACCAGATACTGATTATAGAAACTTTTCCAGATGAAGCCATTCTGTCATTCACCTCACTCCCCTAGTTCGTCGATATTGTGAACTATCTTATTTCCAAGAGAACTCCGCAAGATTGACCAAAGTTGAAAGTTGACTAATTTTTGTTAGATGTTCATTTTTACTAGTGGAAGGTTCATATCTCTTTCGTGAGGTAATAGATTACATCTAGAGGAGGTGCATTCCTCAAGAGGAAGTTCATAGTGTCCTCGAACATTGTCATGCTAAAGAATCAGGAGGACACCATTCTGGAAAATAAACGATAGTGAAAGTGCTACAATGCAGCCTCTGGTGGCTGACACTTTTCAAAGATGTAGAAGATTTCATGAAACAATGTATTGATTGTTAGAAAATGGATGGTGCTATTGGAATGAGAGATACAATATACGTGAAATATATTCATATTTCAAACATATTTGATGTGTGGAACATTGATTTCAAGGGTCCCATTTCCTGACAGTCAGGGGTTTGAGGATATTCTGCTCGTAGTCGACCATGTCAGTCGTTGGGTGGAGGCTATCCCAACCCGAGCCGTCGATAGTTGTACCGTGACCAGTTTCTGAAAGAACGCATCATTGCGAGGATCGGGATTCCCAAAATTCTGATATCTGATGGGGATAGCCATTTCATTAACAGAGAAGTGAAGAAGTTGACTCAAGAATATTGCATTGAACATCTCATTGCTTCTCTGTATCACCCATAATCCAATGGCATGGCAGAATGTTCCAATAGGGATATTAAAAGTATTCTTCAGAAGCTTGTATGTCCAGACAGAAAGAACTGATCTCAACTGCTTGACTCGGTTCTTTGGGCCTATCAGACACCATATAAGTCACCTTTGGGAATGTCTCTCTATCGCCTAGTCTACGGCAAGTCATGCCATTTTCCTATGGAACTAATTCACAAATCTTTGTGGGCAATAAATCATCTTCAATTTGGATCCAAAGAAAGCAAGAAAGAACAAAAAGCTCGATCTGAACAGATTACTTGAGTTCAGATACTATGCATATGACAACAGCCTGATATGTAAGGAGAAGGTCAAGAAGTGGCATGACAATCATATTCGCCGTAAGAATTTCGAGCCGAGTCAGAAGATTTGGTTGTTCGATGTAAAGTTGAAACTATTCCTAGGGAAGTTGAAGAGGAAGTGGACCAGTCCGTTTGTAGTGAAGCATGTGTGTGACAATGGAAGCATTGTGATATCCGGACTGTCAGCTGACGCACAACCATTATTCATCAACAGACAACTACTGAAGCCTTATCTCAAGAATGATACATTTCTATTCGTGGTTGACTTTATACAGGCGGTCTATGATCAAGAGCTTCAAGTTGCAGCATCTACATATTCAAACAGGGCACTCAAAAACATTTTTGATTGGTTAATCTTTTTCTTCTTTTCTTCTTTTCATTTTTTATTCTTTATTCATCCAAAAGCTTCACTCATCTCATTCATCATTGTTATACTTAGGATATACTTCATCTTAATTATAGGGGAATGAGTGTATATAGGTGTTCATTTTTTGATCCCTCTCGTGTCTCTTAAACTCTTGATATTCTGTCTATACTTAGGGATATTTTATCCTAAGTATAGGGGAAGACAGGTCAAGCCGATGATTTGTTTAATCCCACCCTCAACCCTCCCTGCTTTGTATACAGTCCACTATACTTAGGATTAATTGATCCTAAGTATAGGGGGATGGTCAACTTCCTAATTTATTGAGTCATTGTAGTATAGACTTTCCTATACTTAGTACAAGTTATGTCTACATTTTCTCTCCGATCTATGAGGACATAGCTCAATCTAAGTATAGGGGGTCGTACATACCTTGTATATACTTTAGCCATAACTCATACTTTTGTATTTTTAATAATTTAGCTAATTAATAAAATTGAACACAACCAATTCTTTGTATATACTGATTAATAAATTGATTAAAAATGTTTGCAAAATATTTGAAAATGGTTGGAAAATACTTTGAAAAATCTTTTGAAACTGTTTGAAAAATATTTTGTAAAATATTTTCAAATCTTTATAAAAATAACTTCTTTGTAAAAATTTCTCCCTTTTTGTTTGAATAAAATATTTTGAAAATCTATTTGCAAATGATTTAGAAAATAGTTGCAAAAATACTTTGAAAAACATACACATGATGTTTGAAAATCTTTGCAAAATGATTTTCAAATTTTGGAAATGTTTGTAAAAATTATTTGCCAAACTATTTTTAAAAATAAAGTTTTCAAAATATTTGTGAAAAATTTTTCAAAGTTATTTCGAGAATCATGTAGATAATTCAAGAAAAAAAGATTTTTTACAAATTCTTACATCCAAACCTATAAATAATAACTAAATTAATCCATGTAAATACCTTGTATATATTCCTAAACCCTATTCTTGTAAATAATACAGAAGCACTTCCATGTAAATATCTACGTATATTTTTCTCTATTAACTCTTTTATTTTAAAAAATCCCTAAAAATTTGCAGAATTAAAAAACCCACAAAAATATTGAGTGAATATTATGCATATATATACATACCTACACACCATTAATATTTATTTATAAATAATATACCTGCTACGTCCCTTGTTCCATGTGTTCGACATCCTACCATACTTGTCCACTATACACATTTATCCTGTAGGGTTTGTAATATATTTTAATTTACACTTGATTGTATTGCTTTATTGATTTATTGTGGATTAATTGTCGAGATTATCCTTTGAGCTACGTGTTGATCACCTCAGCGACTGAGGTCCACCTTGTGTGACCTCACGACCGCTTCGCTCGCACTTTAGGCTCTTTCAATAGGATGTCCAACACTAGTTTATGTTCCTTCTATGACACCCCCAGTATCTAGATACTTGGCAATAGACATCCACACCATATGATTCCACATTCGAGATATCAATCTATACAACATATGCAGGAGAAGAGAGTAGTAAAAAAGGAAGAACAAGCAACATTTTCCATTCTATTTCCACTCATAGCATCAATATCCAAAAAAGTATAAACACTATATTAACATGTAAATATACACGTGTCTCTCAAAAAAAGTATAGGTATACGAAAGCAAAAGAGAGGAAAGCTGACTGTACCATGAAGTTGAGTTGTACAACAATCAATCCACAAAGCCACCTACTGTTGTGGCTGCCACGCTTGTGAATCTGGTCTGAAAGGGGCAAAAATGTGTACAAGAAAGTTTTATAAAACCTGCACTGTATAACCAATAGGGATGCAAATGGTTACAGATATATCCATATCTGATCCGTCACCGTATCCATTTTATACAGATTTTGACATCTGTATCCGTATCCATTTTAAAATGGATACGGATATGGATATCATTTTGATATCCACAAACATCCATATCCGTATATCTATTTTCATATATAAATATAGTCATATATTTATTCTTAACACTATATAACATAATTCTATACCTTCTTTTATCATATTTGTATAATTTTTATGATACCAACGCATTTAGTAAATTTATATCATGTGTTATCCATCCAATTGGTGTATATTTAAGTCGATTCTATAGAGTATTTCTAACATTACTCGTATGCGATCAATATCCGTTTTACATCCGTATCCGTTTTTTAAGGATGTGGTAAGATAGTTTTAATATCCGCCAATATCTGTATCCGCATCCGTATTCGTATTCAAAAACATATAAGGATACGGTAATACCTATATCCGTATCCGTATCCGACCGTTTGCATCCAAATAACCAAACTCCATTTTCTCGCACAACCATTAAGTAACAAATCCCCATGTAGAAAAACCAACCTACACTATCTTAACATACAGTTTCCAATCCACAGACTAAATAAGGTTTAACACAAAGTCAAATTCAGAGAGTTCAAAAAGAAATTTTCCAAGTCTATATTCCATCAGTATAGTCCTCGGAGGAAGGGCACAGGTGAGGGCATGATATGATTCATTACACTAATAATTTCCAGCCAGATATATAGATGTTGAAACTGAATCAATAAATAGATTGGACTGGATTTGGAGGTATTCTTCCCGTAATTACAACATATATACACTCGATTTAATGCATATGAAGTTATTTAGATCCATACACTCGAATCCTACGTGAGAGATTTATGTAACTGTTACCTACTTCCCATGAATTTAATATTACTAGAATGATTTTCTCTTCCATCATATATCTTAATTTGATCGTCATTTATTCACCCACCAATTTTAGTATTACTATAAGTATTTCTACTTTAGGGACAAGGTCAACAAGGACCCTTGTGAAAACCACAATATAAATGAAGGTCATCCCAAATGATCCTTCCATAAATTAATACTATAATAATTATTTCCTCTTCAGAGGTATATGAAAACTTGTATAGTTACCGGAGGTACCTGCGCAAAAACACCTTATTTTTTGGGAGCCATATAAAAGGGATCCCATACCCAATGTTGGCCGACCACCCCATCCCTAGGCTATAGTAACCTAAGGGCCTGTTTGGTTGCAGGGTTGGGCAGTGTTAGGTTGGGCTGGTTACTATTCACAAGGGTACCTCCTCCTCACAGTTTACTATTCACCCAGCCCAACCCTGCCCAACCCTGCAATCAAACAAAGTATAGTGGAACAAAATGGGGCAGATGATATCTAAGTATAGTGGAACAAAATGGGGCAGATGATGGCAAGGAACGAATGTATATTAGAAATGGGTATAATTACAATGGACATCGATCCCCCTATGCTTACAATTTAGTATCCTAAGTATGGGAGTGCAGTCAAAGCGAGCAACATATGAGATGAGATCTAGGAGAATGTATAAAATAAATGAATGATAGAGTCTACTAAATATGTTCGAGTAAGGTGGAATAGTGGAACTATCGTGAGTCTATCGGAGGAGGAAACAATGATAACTAGAAAACGAGAATGAAAACAAATTAGATCACATCGAAAACAATTTGAATCTAACTAACTCATTAACTTGGAAATGAACTAGATGAATCATTTTTTGTTGGAACCTCAAAGGAGTTCTAGCTCGTTGCCTTGAGTTAGAGCGGAATGAGAAGGCTTTTCTTGGCGGAGCTGCGCATCGACAATGGATCTAGGCTTTAGACCCCCTTCCAAAACCTCGCTGCAATAAGACAAAACTCCAGGACCTGTCACAATCTGAAGAATGCTTAGAGCTCACTAGGAAAGGTGGAGACAGAAGTTAAAGACGCAAGGTGTGGGTGTTAAAGCTCGAGCATGAGTTCTCCCCCTACTGTCATGCTCGTGGACGAGTTCCTCTTTGTCGCCATGGACACCGAGTTCTTTGGTTTTGACCTCCCGCCCCATGGGCATCTTCAAGACCAACTCCAACTTCCACTACCATACCCTCAAGGCCAACTTCGACCACCTCATCAAAGTTCTCAACTACAGCCCCTCCCTAACACGTAGGAGGGCTTCTTCGAGCTCCTCATAACTTAGTTCCCCACACTCTACAACATCAAGCACTTCATGAAGTTCTCCAACAGCCTTCACAATAGCCTCAACAAGCTCAACGAGCTGCTCGAGATCGAGTGGATCAACGTGTGCCATCATGTTGAATTGGATAGTCTCTTGATGGCAAGGACTTTCCAGAAGTTGAAGGAATCGTTCTTCGATGGATCAACGGAGAAGTGATGGCATGGAGGGAGGCATTATGAAGAGAAGGTGGCAAGGGGGTTTGGAGGTTATTAAAAGATTTAAAAAAATGATCGTAGGACTCAATCAGATTAGTTTTAACTCAAGGGTGCAAGTTAGCACACTAAATTATTAACAAAGGAGCCGGTGCGTAAATGAAAGCGACTATGCAATGTTCTCCGTGCAATTCACGATTATGGAGGATTCAACACATAAATATGAAACTATACAAGGTTATGTTGTGTAAGAATCCCTTTCTTTATATATGTTTATATATGCTACACTGATTTATTTCACTTTTTCTTTGGGAATAAGGAACTCATGAGGACAAGGAGAAGCAGCATGAAAGTAGCAATGATGAGGCGGATAGGAAAAGCTCTCATAGGATCGGATGGTCATATGTATTTGGTATTTAAAGAGTATGCCATACAAGAATTTTGTACTGTAATTCATTTAGCCAACAAGATTAAACCGCACAGAGCACGCAACCTACAATCAGAGCAAGAGCAATGTAACCGAGATTGCCGGCCTTTCTCGATAGCTAATATTCACACAAGAACAAACGGAGAGACCTGTGAGCATTTCTATTGAATTTGGTTTAGCAATAAATTACTTTCCCGTTCTTTCATATGTTAAAGCATATAAAAATATCACTTGCCCTCCATCGGCAAAAGAATAAACAAACCTGACTATCCCCATGAACCTGTGAGAGCATCAGTTTTACAGGCTACAATTCAATACCAGGCAGCGAACGGCGGACTGATTCTGCCCAGCTCGAATGCTCACTTTTTTTTAGAACTTCCTATGCTCTTACTTGCGGCGTGATGCATGGTTTTTTGATCTCGACTTGCGTTTGGAACCTTTAGATGTAGAGAACTTGTTAGTCAACTCTAGCTCCTGCTCTTCTTTAAGGTATCCTTGGGCAGTAGAAGTCACTATCTTGGCAAACATGTTAATGACCATCAACCATATCACGCTGTTCCAGATCAAATTGAATGACAGCTTCCATGACTTGTCCTGAGAAAATGATAAACTTCGCTTAAGAGACTTGATTGCGAGATTCATGCAAATCAAGCTACACGTGCACATGAAATCAACTAAACAATCATGTTTGCATAAATGATTGTTGGAGAAGTGCGAACTTATCATGTGAATACATGTCATACCTTACTGTGTAAAGAATTCTGCTGTGTAGTAGACAGATATTTCGCCCTCAAGGAATGCAATTTGGAAACAAGACTTGGCAGCATAGAAGAGAACCCAGGGACATGAGCCAGAATCCAAATGAGCTCTCTCTCCACAATTTCAAGAAGTTGATTGTTGCACAAAAATATGATGAAAACCGTCTGCAAATAATTACCATACGCATGAGATCATGGCCCACAGATAAAGCACCTTTCTTTCTAGAGTCAAACAGCCTCCAAAATCTTGTTTCAAAATCAACTTTTTTTAGTAATTGTGTGTTTGGAAGAACCAGTCTCTGCAATAAAACCCAACAAACTTTTTGATCTTCAAACATTTTTCTTTTCTTTTTCTTTTTTTTAAAGGGAATAAGTTTTGGCCTATTCAATATTATTTGGCGAAGCAAGAAAATATCTGAAGATTGGAAGAGTAGCGTGGTGCCTCTTTATAAGAATAAAGTTTGGTCGAAAATAGGAAGCGGAAGCGGAATGATAAACAGAGGATAAGAACATAAAGATAAAACTTGGAAGAACATGATTTTTACGTGGAACCCTACTCCCTAAGGAGCGGGATGAAAATACGGGAGAAGGCCTCAAAGGGCCATATGCTTCATTGCTTTTCTCCATGGATACAGGACGCTTGGGGCTCCTTATATAGCCTCCACAGAGCCTCCAAGTTCCACCACTGGTAGATGTGGAACTAAACATATGGATGGGGTAAATGGATCCTGGAGATATCCATTTACCCTCCTACAACTCATATGGCGCACAATCAAATACTCTAACACCCCCCCTCAAGATGGAGCATGCAATGGTCAGCTTGGACAAATAGAAAGAAACTCAACTCACATTACAGGACACTACGGACAATATCAACTCAACGCGCACAACTGTCGGCTACTGTCGAGGACATTGCTTCTCATGTCGTGCAAGTGAGGAGGACGAACGGGCCGGAGTGTGAGTCGAACAGAGGACTCGGAATCTGACCATCGAGTCTGAAACTACGTCTGTAGTCTCCTCGTCAGAGAACTGGGTCTCTCTCATCTGGCTCAGAGAATGATACTCTACTCTAGAGTATGTATGATACCACATGAAAACCCTTTCCCACATGACACAGGGAATGGTCCTCTGCTCTGGAGTCCCTATGGCTCACATGAAAACTCTGGCCTGACAACAAAAGAAAAATGGGGGACCACGACAAAAAATGGCAAACATGTGCTCATATGAAAGAAGACCGCATCCATATGTGTGTCCGAAACTGTGGACTCGGAATCAATCGTCGAGTCTGATCAACTTAAGAATTGTAGAGTCTGAGAAAATCTGGCTATTCTGGAGAATATCTGAATCTGACCTCTGAATATGGAACAAGACATGTAACTCTACATAATACTCCCCCTTTCTCCCATACTATTCGGAAAACAATGACATCGATCATGTTAGGAGAAGACATGAAAATGGGGAAAACCATGAACTTGCGGCTTTTTGTCATTTTTTTAAATAGCCGCTAATTTTTTTTAACATAAGCCGTTCATTTTTTTATCGGCTTTTCAAATCATTTTGTGACACATTTTTTTAATTGTGTACGACTTTTGTATGTACCGATGTACGTGCCTTTTTACCTCTTCTTTTTTAATGCGTATGGATTTTGTATTTGTACGTGCCTTCTTTCTTTTTATCTTTTTTTTCAAAAGACTAACGTCATACGTCCTCATTGGGGATCTTGAACTCAGCGCCCCACTTAAATTTTTTTTATACACGGCCTGACCTGGCCTTACAACGAAATGCATTTTTTTTAATTTACAATCCACCGTGGGCCTTATCCCTATGTAAGGTTTTTTGGAAACACCGTCCACAAACAAAACCGCCCCCGATGGGGGTCTATTCTCATGTTGTCGCCACCACCCAAGATGAGGAGGGTGGAACCAGCCTAGAGGGACAGCCGCCTAGAATGTCTCGTGATCGAAGGGGCACTCCTCCGCTGAAGATGGCGCGCGAGGAGTGGGGCGAAGCACCGCCGCCTGGAGATGGGTGCAGCGCCGCCTGGAGATGGGTGCAGCGCCACCTGCGTGGAACTGGGATGAGGCCGGTGCTCTGTCGATGGGTGCTATGCCGCTTGTGCACCTCCAATGATGCCGATGGAGGAGGTGCAGCCTGGAAAGGGGGCAAGCGCCGCCACTAGGAGGAGCATGGCCTGATGCCGCCAGCTCCGCTCGGAGCATGGTGATGTCGTGGTGCCACCAAAGCCATGAGCACGAGCGGTGGAGTTGTGGCTGTTGAGAAGAGGCTTCTTCGCCATCTGGATATTTCGACGCAACAAGGAGAGCCGAGGCGTTTGTCGCCTGTCGTTGAGATCCTTGTACGCGATGAGAAAGGAGAAAGGCGGAGACGTGCCTGTTGCTGAAGATTGAAAATGAATAAAGTAGTTTGCAAACCCTCCGTCGTCAATGCCGTTGCAGGAAAATTAGAGCTCGATCTTGTAGAATTAGGGTTGCAGGAACCGTGTATAATTCTTGAACTTCAACCATCTCAAATATGAATCGAATAAACGAATCTTGAAGAATGACACCATAACAAATGAACCTGCTCTTGATGATCGAATCTCAAAGAAAAAAATAAATCTTCAACATAAATTCCTCGAGAATCGACCCGCTCGGATACCATGTTAGAAAATAGGTAGCGGAAGCGGAATGATAAACAGAGCATAAGAACAGAAAGATAAAACTTAGAAGAACACACGATTTTCACGTGGAACCCTACTCCCTTAGGAGCGGGATGAAACCATGGATACAGGAGGCCTGGGGCTAGCCTCCCAGAGCCTACAAGTCCCACCACTGGTAGATGTGGGGCTAAACATATGGATGGGGTAAATGGATCCTGGAGATATCCATTTACTCTCCTGCAACTCATATGGCGCACAACAAATACTCTAACAAAGTTCAAAATTGTTCAAATTACAGAGGTATCAAGCTGATGAGTCACACTATGAAAATTTGAGAACGTGTGATCGAAAGTATGTTGAGGCAAGTTTCCAAAGTAAAAGAAAACCAATTCAGATTCATTCCAGGTCACTCAACTATTGAAGTCGTCCATTTGCTGAGGAGAACAATGGAGATTTATAGAGCTAAAAGGAAGAACCTCCACATGATCTTTATTGATTTGGAGAAGGCTTATGATTCTGTCCCACAAGAGATATTGTAGATAGTTTTGGAGAAGAGATAACTACATGTCCTACACATAAACCTCATAAAGGATATGTATGATAGGGCTTTATCATCAACATTGGTTTACATCAAGGTTCAGCTTTGAGTCCATTTCTTTTTACTTTGATTATGGACGAGTTGACAAGTCACATTCAGGAGGAGTTATGAGAAGCTTGAGGTCTGGAGACATGCATTGGAGACTAAAGGATTTCGTATAAGTAGGATTAAGATGAAATATATAGAGTGCACCTTTGATGGAAAGCAATAGTGAAGGAATCGAGGTAAGATTGATGACGATAACATTTGGAAGAGAGATTCTTTTAGATATTTAGGATCTATTTTTCAACATGATGGGGAAATTGATGGAGATGTTACTAATAGAATAAATGCAGGCTGGCTAAAGTGGAGAGGAGCCTCTGTTGTTCGTTGTGATAAGAAAATTCCTTTAAAAATTAAAGGAAAGTTTTACAAAGCAATCGTGAGACCTACTATGCTCTATGGATCTGAATGTTGGCATGTGAACCATAGACATGTGCAGAGAATGGTTGTAGCAGAATGAAAATGCTAAGGTGGATGTGTAGACACACACGTAAAGATCGGATTCCGAATGATGCAATCAAAAAGAAAGTTATTGCAGCTCTGATCGAGGATAAGATGCAAGAAAACCGCTTAAGATGGTTTGGTCATTTGCAAAGAAGGTCAACCGATCCACCAGTTAGGAGATGCGAGTGTCGGAATATTGAGCCAGCTAAGAGAGGGCGAGGACAACCCAAGAAGTGTTGGAAAGAGACTATATGAAGGGATCTTAGTTTTTTGGATATAAGTCTGAGATTGACCCAAAATAGATCTGAATGAAGGCGAAGAATCAATGTAGCCAATCCTACTTAAGTGTGGGAAAAGGCTTTGTTGTTGTTGTTGTGGAAGAAGTTTTGGCCTAAGGGAGGACACAACAGCACCATTAGTGCATTTTTATAGGCAGTTATACTTGGATTATTTTAAACTTCAAAGAGAATGTTTTAACAGACTTGTCTTGGGAAGGTAATGGAAGTGCAAACGAGATGTGGGAGGTTGTAGCATCTTGTATCCGAAAGGTAGCCAAAGAGATGTTGGGCGAACCTAGAGGAGTTCTGTATCAAAACGAGGCTTGGTGGTGGAGTGATGGGGTACAAGACAAGTGTAAATTCAAAGAGCTTTCTTAAAAGCTATATATTAGGATAGAATAGACGAAACTGACACAAATTATAAATTAGCGAAGAAGAAAGCAAAAAAAGCATGTAAGTGAAGCTAACACAAAAGGCTATGATTTTTTTACAAAGAACTTGACTCTAAGTTGGGGCCAAAAGAATATATTCAGATTGGCCAAATCAAGAGAAAGACAAAAGATCTTTCTCAAGTGAAATGCATTAAGGATGAGAAAAGACATGTACTTTTACTCAGAAGGATATAAAGACTAGATAGAAGCAGTATTTCCATAAGTTTTTCATTGGGCAAGGAAACAAAGAGATCACTTGGAAGATCTAACTAGTAGTGAAGGTTACCTGAATCGTGTGAGCTATAGATGAATACAAAGGAAGGAACTAGAGAAGGCTCTATAAGTTATGAAACATGGGAAAAAAGTAGAACCCGATGACATTCCTATAAACGTATGGAGAGTTCTAGGTGAACGTGGCTCAACTTGGCTCACAAATTTATTTAATGTTATTGGCGAAGAAAATGCCTGAAGAAAGGAGAAAAAGCACGTGGTGTCTCTTTACAAGAATAGAGGCATTCAAAATTTGTTCAAATAACAAAAAAAAGGTAAAGCCTTCTCCCACTTTAAATAAGGTTGGCTGCATGCATTCTTGCTCAAATCCATGTTGAAAGATCCTACTATTTTTACGATGGTTGTCGGCTACCTAATGCGACCCCCACAAAAAAGGATTTGAACCCTAGTCTTTTGGGTGGCAGGCATATTGCACTACCACCAAACCATTGGAGTGTGTATCAAATTGATGACTCATACCATGAGAAGTTGGCAACATGTCTGCGGTATGTTTCCAAAATAACAGAACGGTTTAAACGATCGTTTCAAGGGTCGTTTAAATGTATACGGTGCTCGACCGCATCGTTTAATCAAAAGCGGGTCCATAAACGGGTGAGTCGCATAAACGTCCTTAAACGATCGTTTAAACGACCTTAAACGGTCTTAAACGGCCTTTTAAGTGGTCTGAAATGGCATTTTAAGAAGATGGATCTACTTTCTTTAGGATCACCATTATCCATGACTTTGGATTCATGCTATGAATTGTAATTGTTTACGTAGTCTATTTTGGCATTTGGCTATGAATTCTAGTTGTTTATGTTATCTATTTTGACATTTGGATGAAACATTCCTTGAATTTGACAATATTTGATCTATATTGTGAATATATGATTATATTTTTCTTATTTATTTATATTTTTTTATTAATTATATATATGTAATAATTTTTTATTAATTAAAAATGCAAAACTGCATAACATATTTAATTTCTATTTAAACTCCTGCATATTGTTAAATCAAATCAGTAATCAATGAGCATATCGCTTTTTGCAACCTTGATAACAGATAACCAATTCAGATACATGGCAGGACACTCAACTATTAAAGCTATCCACATGTTGAGGAAAACAATCGAGATTTATAAAGCTAAAAGGAAAAACTTTCATATGATTTTTATTGATTCGGGGAAGGCTTAAGATTCAATTCCACAGGAGATTTTGTAGAGAGTTTTGGAGAAGAGACAGGTACCTGTCAAATACAGTAACCTTATAAAGGATATGTATGATGGGGCTTCATCTCGTGTAATGATCTACTCTAGGAAGGCTGACTACTTTGACATTAGCATATGTTTACATCAACTTCAGGTTTAAGTCCATTTCTTTTACTTTGATTATGGATGAGTTGACTAGTCATATTCAGGATGAGATAACTTGGTGTATGTTGTTTGCCGATGATATTGCGTTGGTTGATGAGACTAGAGATGGTGTAAATGAGAAGCTTGAGGTTTTGATACATGCCTTAAATACTAAAGGACTTCGTATAAGTAGGGCTAGGAGTGTACATTTGATGGAACTAGAGGTGAAGGAATTAAGGAGAAGATTGGAGAATAAAAAAGAAGAAAGATTCTTTTAGATATTTGGGATCTATTTTGCAACATGATGTGAAAATCAATGGAGATGTTACTCATAGAACAAATGCAGATTGGCTAAAATGGACGGGAGCCTCGATTATTTTGTGATAAGAAAATACCTTTGAAAATCAAAGGAAAGCAGCCGCAAGACTTGTTATGCTTTGTGGGTCTCAATGTTAGCCCATGAACCATAGACATATGCAGAGAATGACGGTAGCAGAAATGAAAATGATATGGTGGATGTGTGGTCATACATTGAAAGATCGGATTCGGAATGATGTGATCAGAAGGTAAGTTGGTGTAGCTCTAATAGAGGTTAAGATGAAAGAGAATAGCTTAAGGTGGTTTGGCTATTTGCAAAAGAGATTGGTCGATGCATCAATTAGAAGATGCATTTGGGATGTTGAGCATGTTAAGAGGAGAAAAAGGCCCAAAAGTGTTGGAAGGAAACTATCCGAAGGGATCTTAGTTATTTTGATCCAAGTCTAACAATGACCCAAAAATATATCCTAACGGAGGCAAAGAATCCATGTAGCCAACCCTACTTATTGTGGAAGAAGGCTTTGTTGTTGTTGTTTGTTGTTATAGTTATACTAAATATATAATTTGTCTTCTATTAATTAGGCAATAAAAGAAAAAGTAATTTACAAGGAGGTCCCCGAACTTTCTATCCCATAACAATGTGGTCCCTAAACTTTCAATTGTAACGATTTGGTTTCCAGACATTGATTATGGTAACAATGTGATCCATGACTGTTCCTTACAGTAAAATTGATTGAACGGGGTTAGTAAATTTACATGCTCAGATGAGAAATGTCATCTTTGCTTTCCCAATCCCATGGTTCAGCTCCCTCCTCTAACCTTTTTCTCTCACACGGCTCTCCTCCGTCTTCCACAAAAACGACCCATCTGCAATCTCCAATGCTCCACACCACCCCCATCTCGCATCAATATCTCTCCACCTCTCCACTCCTTCCCCATCTCCCATCCCCCACGAAGGTGTTGGAAGCCATAAACGAGAGTTGCACAATGTATATCAACATGTCTGAAGTTATCTTGACATACAAATGGAGTGGGTAATGTGTCGCTCTACGGCAAGGAGTTGAAGGCACATTCCTCCTCACAAAAAAGGTGCTGAAATATGCCATCTTTCTCCCACAAAAACCTCCAACGTGTAGGAGAGAAAGATAGAGACCTTCCACAAAAATAATTCCTCGTGAGGGGGGAAGAAGAATCCAACGTGGGGTGGATGCTGCAGTTTCAGACCACCTGCAACCAGGTTAAATGGTGCTCTTAAGATACTGGGAGGAGATTTGAGATAACCTTCTTCTTCCTCCAATGATGTGTTGCAAATCAATGGGTCTGCTCGAGGGGGCTTCCTTAGCTAGCAGTTTATTTGGCTTCGGCACGGTGCAACGGGAAACAAGGGAAAGGAGAATGGTAGATGGAGGTATGTTCCTGTATTGTGGAGGAAAAAGGAGCTTCGAAGTGAGGGTTGTATGGTAAGAGAAGGCAAAAGTGAGAGGAAGAAGAGATAGAGTGTGGCGTTGGGGAGGGGCTGGAGGGGTGGAGAAGAAGGGGCTGGATGGGGAGGTTGTCAATGGGTGGGGGAGGAAGAGTGGAAGGAAATAGAAGAAAATGGAGAAGAAAAAGACATATTCTACTCTCAATTTTTTTATCTAACTACCCTTGTGTCCCCAAAGTTAACATATGTTTGGGATGGAGATGGACGGAAACTAACCCGAGGGGCACAAGTGATGGTTGTAGAAGCCAGGAGCACATCTAATATTGCAAAAAAGTGAGGGACATAACTGATATTGCAATATCTACGGAGGGCACAAGTGATAAAAACCCAACAAATTATTTAATTTTGGTCCATTTGTATTAAGCATCACAGACTTCAAATGATGCTCGACATTAAGGCAGATGGTGTGTGTTGAAATCAGAGAAGCGGAAGCGGAATCGATAAATAAAACATAAGAACACAGAGGATTTACGTGGAACCCTACTCCGTGAGGAGCGGGATGAAACCACGGGAGAAGCCCTCAAAGGGGCGGATATTCTATTCCTTTTTCTCAATGAGTACAGGGGGTGTGGCGATCCTTATATAGGTGCTTAAGGGAGAATATTCTATAGGATATTCTCCATAGAATATTCTCTTAATAAATAGCCACAAAGAATATTCTCTAACACTCCCCCTCAAGCTGGAGCTGAGAAAGCTGCAGCTTGCAACAAAAAGAAAGTATACAACACATCTTCACACGATACATCACAAGAATAAGACATGTCCGCTACTGGTAGAAGACCTCGCACGAGGACGGGTCTGCGGCTTTCAGGTCATCGGAACGTATCTCTGTCATGCCTGTAGAACCGCTGCGATATCAGGTCACCGGAACATATCTCTGTCGTGCCTGGAGTAGAGTCGCTGCAGAAGAAGAAGTCCAGCGCGGAGTAGTAGTCGGGTCGCAAAAGAAGAAGTATGCACCCTGCCGAAGAAATTGATGCTCGGTGAAGACGGATGATCTGTAGAAAGCTGGAGTGATGCGGAGAGGACCTGAAGAATATATCATTTCTAACTCCCCCTTTCTCCCATACTTGATAGAATAAAGAGCTTGGAACACCAAGTTGGGAGAAACAAAAGCATGCAATTTTTGTAATCCTCTTTTGTTGACGCATACTTAGTTATTGTGTCTTTTGCTATTTTATTTCCTTGTTATCCTCTTTATGTAATTTACCCATAGGCTACTCTCCTATATAAGAGAGCCTAGGGCTATGGAATAAACAACTCATTCACGTTTCCCAACATGGTATCAGAGCGACGGTCCTAGACCGGAGTTCTCGAAACCTAACCCTAACCCTAACCCCACCCGCCGGCCTCTCTTCTTCTTCTCTCCTTCGAGTCGGCACCGCCTATTCGATCAGCCACCGGTTCCGCGCAGGCAACGCCGCATCGAGCATCGACTCCAGCACCTGTGCGCGCCTGTACGCACGCATCTTGCGCCTGTGCGCGCGCATCCTGCGCATCTCGAGCGGCTCTGCGTGCTTCACGCACGCCAGCGCATAGCCTCGCGCATAGCCTCACACGCTGTGCGTGCATCACCGCACGCATACGCGCACAAGTCTTGCGCCTTCACTAGCGCAGCACCGTACGCACCATTCCAGTGCAACTGTGCGCACTATTACGTGCACAGTTGCGCGCTCCAGTGCGCGTGAGGCTCCCCAGTAGCGCACTCCAGCACGCGCGTGATACTCCAGGTGCGTGCGCGGGTGCCCCACGCACGTGCTTACGTGCCCTAGCTCCCAAAACCCTAGGGTACAGATCCGGATCTATATGGGGTTAGTTGCTTGAAGTCTACACACGCAACTAATCCCGGTTATGTCACTGTAGACAAAGATTATTTCTCTTTCAGTCGCTCCAGTCTTCCGTTTCCAGTATGTCGGACAGCAAGGCAGAGATCCCGTCTATCGGCGCATTTCGTGGTCCAGCGCCTATTGTTAAAATGTATGGTACGAACTATGAACTATGGGCGATGCAGTTCATGAGCATGATGAAGTCTACAGGTAAGAAGCACATTCTTACCGAGCCAGAGCCTGCAGAGAAGACTGGAGTTCATGCCTCGTGGGAGGCCGACGATGCATATGCCAAAGTATGGCTATCCGGTACATTGGCTATTGAAATTGCCAATGACATCTTACATCAACCCACGGCCAAAGACATGTGGGATATCCTGGCAGCAACGTATTCTCAGGCGAAGAATGAAACGAAGATCCTGCAGTTACAACATGACATATTCACAATAAAGCAGAATGGTCGCCCTTTACATTCTCTCTATACATCATTGAGAGGGATGTTTGAGAAGCTCTACAGCTTCATGCCTCTTACCGCCACGCCAGAACAGCAGAAGACATATAGGAATGCGACGATGGTGGGTGTGTTTCTCGCTGCACTTGATCCAGAATATGAGGCAGCACGTTCACAGATTTTGGCAGACTCGACTATTCCTCCCATGGAGGAGGCTTTTCACAGATTGAGTAGGATCACAGTACCTTCAGCAGCTGCGAGTCAGAATCCCTCAGCCATGGCGGCCAACAGAGGCCATGGTTCTCATTACTAGGGCCGTGGACGTACTCCCCGTGGAAGGGGTGGCCGCACTAGGCCAACGTGCTCATACTGTCACCGAGTCGGACATACTGAAGATACATGCTACTCAAAGCATGGATTTCCTGCATCCGCACGAGCCGCTGAGCAGATAGAGCCCCCGTCTGCAGCTACTTTGGATCAGCGATTTGATGATCTGGTTGCCCGTCTTAGGGGCATTATACCACCGTCTGGCCCAGCACCGTCAACAGAGAATCATACTGAGGCTGCTGCCTCTGCTTCTGCCTCTACGAGTACTTCAGGTAGTACACTTGCTCTCCACAGTAGTAGATCAGATACATTACCATGGATCATGGACTCGGGCGCTACACATCACCTATGTGGCGACCAGAGTCTACTTACAGGATATACTCAGATTCCTCCAGGACGGACAGTAGTGATTGCCAATGGGACACATTCCCCTATCACGGGTCAAGGGGAGATTAGATTGACATCCTCTATGCAGCTCAAGAATGTTTTGCATGCACCGCATTTTTCCATGAACCTGTTGTCAATTAGTCAGATTACGAAGGATCTCCATTGTCGAGCTATTTTTGATTCATCTTCTTTGATTTTTCAGGACATCCGTACGGGCAACGTGATTGGTCATGGCTATGAGCAAGGAGGCCTTTATCGTCTGAACCAGACCCCGTTTGCCGGAATCACAGCCTCTCCCGCAGAACAAGTATCTTCTCTCCTGTGGCATCTGCGTTTTGGTCATTTACCGCTTCAGAAGTTGCGTCTAGTCCTACCCTATAGTCTCTCTCACACACCTGTCTAGTGTGAGGCGTGTCAGTTGGGAAAATATCACAGGTCATCTTTTCCCAATAGTCAAGGTCGGAGTAGTAACTCCAAGTTTGAGTTGTTTCATGTCGACGTCTGGGGTCCAAGTCGTGTTCCCGATCATCAGGGGCACAGGTTTTATATTGTATTTGTGGATGATTTTTCTAGAGCATCATGGGTATTTCTAATGAAAAATAAGTCTGAAGCCGGAGATATTATTATTCACTTTCTAAATGAGATTCAGAATGTTTTTTCCACAACAGTCAAAATTATGAGAACTGACAATGCCTTAGAGTTGTGCACCAACAGTCTAGCCAACTACTACTCCTCAAAAGGAATTGTTCACCAAACATCATGTGCTCATACGTCTCAACAAAATGGGGTTGCAGAAAGAAAACATCGTCATCTTCTTGATGTTACAAGGTCACTTCTCATTCAGAGTCATGTTCCGTATTCCTACTGGGGTGATGCAGTCCTTACTGCATGTTATCTTATAAATCGTATGCCCTCGTCTGTCTTGAATGAACAGGTTCCTTTCTCACTTATATATCCTGACAAGGATCTGTTCACTCTTACCCCTCGTGTGTTTGGGTCTGTCGCATTTGTCCATCAGTTGTCGTCCGGTTCTGACAAGCTCTCTCCTAGGGCTGTCAAGTGCGTCTTTGTGGGGTACTCCAGAACTCAAAAGGGGTACAAGTGTTTTGACCCTGTGCGTCGGCGGTATATGATCAGTGCAGATGTTACATTCTTTGAATCTATCATGTATTTTTCAGAATCCGGGAACATGCAGCCACCACCATTATCTCCTGATACCGTATTCATGGCACCACCAATATCACAGCCGTCACCACCAACATCACAGCCGTCACCACCATTACCACCACCACCACCACAACCACCGCCACCAATAATATCCCCGTTACCATTCCATTACACCCGGCGGCCGAATCAAGCTCATGGCCCTGACCAATCAACTAGCTCGCCTATGGTATGTAATGAAAATATTAATGTTGATGGATCTGACGACATTTCTCAGCAGGATGCATTACAGGAGCAGGGTGCTACCACAGAGGATATGGATGTTCCAATCGCTCTACGCAAGCAGAAGAGAAGCTGTGCCAAGTATCCAGTATCAGCTGCGGTTTCGTTTGAGAGGCTATCTGGACCATTCAGGACGTTTGCTTTGGCACTTTCAGCTACAGATATTCCACGGAACCACCATGAGGCTTTGCAGGATTCTCGATGGCGGTTAGCAATGGAGGAAGAGATGGCGGCACTTCAGTCTAGAGGAACATGGAGCTTGGTTACTATACCACCGGATGTCAACCCGGTGAGTTGTAAGTGGGTATTTACAGTCAAACATAATGCAGATGGCTCCATTGACAGGTACAAGGCACGCCTAGTTGCAAGGGGATTCACACAGACGTATGGAGTAGATTATCTTGACACGTTCTCCCCGGTGGCTCGTCATTCCACTCTGCGGATCCTCTTATCAGTTGCAGTTACTAGAGACTGGCCACTCTATCAACTGGATGTGAAAAATGCCTTTCTGTATGGCGACCTGCAGGAGGAAGTCTGCATGCAACAGCCACCAGGTTTTGCTGTTGAGGGGGAGTGTTACAAGGTTTGCAGATTACATAAGGCTATCTATGGCCTTAAGCAGAGCCCCAGAGCATGGTTCCAGAAGCTGTCAGACCTCTTTGAGAAACAAGGATATAAACGCTCCAATGCTGATCATTCCTTGTTTGTACAGAAGACGGCAAGAGGTATTGTTGTAATCATGGTTTATGTTGACGATATCTTGATTACAGGCGATGATGACCAGGGCATTAAGCAGGCAAAGGAAAGGCTGGGGACCGAGTTTGTCACCAAGGACTTGGGAGTCCTTAGATATTTTCTGGGGCTGGAGTTTGCCAGAAATCCATATGGATTAGTCATGTCACAGAGGAAGTATGTCACAGATCTACTGAGTGAGACAGGTATGCTAGGGTGTCGACCTGCTACGACACCAATGGACCCTAGCATGAAGTTGTATGATGATGACACAGAGGAGGTTGACAGGAGAAGATACAGAGAGTTGGTAGGCAAATTGTTATATGTCACGATCACTAGGCCAGATATATTATTTGCAGTGAGCCGTGTGAGCCAGTTCATGGAGCAGCCACGCCAGGTGCATATGGATGCAATACACATGATACTTAGATATCTCAAATCTTCTCCAGGTAAAGGTTTGCTATTCAAGAAAGGAAAGGGGATTTCTGTCTCAGCATGTGCAGATGCAGACTATGCAGGATGTCCTAAGGATAGGAAGTCCACCTCAGGGTATGTTGTCTATGTTGGAGATGCCCTAGTCTCATGGAGGAGCAAGAAGCAAACTGTGGTAGCTAGATCCAGTGCTGAATCCGAATATAGGGCTATGGCCCAGGCTACTACAGAGATAATGTGGGTGAAAGCGGTGCTGACAGATTTATGCTTAGACATACCACTTCCTATGAACTTGGAGTGTGATAATCAGGCTGCGTTGTTCATTGCAAACAATCCTGCATTCCATGAACGGACTAAGCATATTGAGGTGGATTGCCACTTCATACGTGATATGATTCAGAAAGGATTCGTTACCACATCCCATGTTACTTCAGAAAACCAGACTGCAGATATATTCACCAAGGCATTGTTACGTGGCCCATTTCAGAAGTGTGCTTCCAAGCTGAGCATGATTGACATCTATGCTCCATCTTGAGGGGGAGTGTTGACGCATACTTAGTTATTGTGTCTTTTGCTATTTTATTTCCTTGTTATCCTCTTTATGTAATTTACCCATAGGCTACTCTCCTATATAAGAGAGCCTAGGGCTATGGAATAAACAACTCATTCACGTTTCCCAACATCTTTTTTTTGTGCTTCATCATTCCTTTTTTTTGCACAATTCACATTATTATTTTTTTGCAAAATTTTTTTAAGCCATTCAACCTTATTCTTCTTTTTTACAGCTTTGCAAACCTTTTTTTTAATTTGCGTACGACTTTTTCCTCGTGTACGCGCCTTTTTCTTCTTCTTCTTCTTCTTCTTCTTCTTTTTTGCTCGGCCCAAAGAACCCAAATCAGCCACCTTTTTTTTCTTTTTTCTTTTCTTTTTTATTCACAGCAGGCCCATTTGAGCCGAATCCCACTCTCTCATTTTTTTCTATTATTATTTTTAACTTGGGCCAATTAGGGTTCCCACAGGGAACCCGCACATAACAGCCCGCCGCCCCCCCCTTTGGGTTCACAAAAGGGTGCCGCCCCCTATGGGGGGATTTCACGCGCAGCCGCCTCACGCAAGGAGTCTTCGTGCCGCCGCCGATTGAAGGCCTTCAAGGATCTTCGACATCGCCTGCTGCAGCTGCTTGATCGGGGATGGCGCGGTTGTAAGGGGAAGCATGGTGCGCGGTCATCTTGAGATTAGGGCGCGCTGGAGGTATGCCGCCATCGCCGCCTGCGGCACGGTGCTGCCTGGGTCATCGGGGATGCGCCTGTATGCGCGGAAGGAGAGGCGCGGGGCACTGGGGAACGGAAGGCAGGCGCCATGGCCTCAAATTTCAACGAAATTCGGTCGAATTTCTGTCGAATATCGATATCCAGTCGAAACCGAAATTCGACCGAAATGACCGAAATGACCGAAATATGGGGGTCCTAGTACAAAAAATGACCGAAATGACCGAAATTTCGGTCGAAATTCCACCGAAATTCCATCGAAATTCTGTTTTGGTCGATACCGAAATGGTAACCGAAACCGACATTTAAGGCCTTGGCAGGCGCTACGCGCGGGGATGCGCCGCCTTGCGCGCGCGAGAAGAAGATAGCAGGCCGCTGTGTGCGGAGAAGATAGCAGGGTCTCGCACGGGGTTTGCGGCCTGGAGGGAGGTGTGCGGCTCCGCCTCACCAGATATGAAGATGCGCGTCGCCTCGGGGCCGCCTGCTGAGTTCGCGCAGGTGTGTGTGATGTTTTAACGATGGGTCGCGCGGGTGTGCACGGGTGTTCGTGCTGGTGTGCGTGATGTTGATGGATTGCTGGCATCTCGATGTTCGCCCGCTGAGATCGCTGAACGCTCCCGGAGCTGTGCGCACTGCCGTAAATCGCACAGGGAAGAATCGCATTTGGGAGGAAGGCATGAGCGGCTAGAGAGGAGTATCGCCGCCACCTAGGGTTCCCCTGTTGGGAATCTATTTGCCGCCTGAAGGGCATCCGGAGGATAAAGATCTGGAGTCGCATGGAGCATGTTGGCGACTGCTGAAAAGTTTGGCGCCTGGACCTCCCTGAAACCCTTGATTCCTTGCACGCATGAGATTAGATTTTCGGGAAGAAACCCGAACTTCGAACAAAAGAAATCCCGAACACTAATAATCTTCTTCAAAGAATCACATGCTCTAACAATCGAATTTCGAAGAGAACATAAATAAATATTACAAACATCCTCGAGAATCGAACCGCTCTGATACCATGTTGAAATCAGAGAAGCGGAAGCGGAATCGATAAATAAAACATAAGAACACAGAGGATTTACGTGGAACCCTACTCCGTGAGGAGCGGGATGAAACCACGGGAGAAGCCCTCAAAGGGGCGGATATTCTATTCCTTTTTCTCAATGAGTACAGGGGGTGTGGCGATCCTTATATAGGTGCTCAAGGGAGAATATTCTATAGGATATTCTCCATAGAATATTCTCTTAATAAATAGCCACAAAGAATATTCTCTAACAGTGTGGATAATAAAATTTTTGATGGTTTGACAAGTAATAACAAAATTGCAGGAGCAGCAATATAATTGCAGAATGTAAACGGCATAGGTTTAAGAAGCCTTTCAAAGCGTGTATGCTAAAGCAAGGCATGGTCCGTAATTTAGCAAGATTTTTTTTGAAGATCAAAAGAGGGGGTAGCACGCTTTGGTGTCCTCCCCAATAAATTAATTAAGGAAGAGAAAAAAAAGAGCAGAAGAAGTACAAGCGAAAAAAGTCAGAGAAGTGCCCAGGCTTCCACAAAAGCCTTGGACCGAAACACAACATTCTGAATATAGAATCTATGACCCGAGAACACCAGGGCATTTCTAGCCAACCAAATACTCCAAAGTAAAGAAAGCGGTCCCAAAATCTCAGTTCGCGGTCGGAGACGGACGTAACGAAATGATTCCCAGAAGGCGTCGAAGGGCAACGTGCTGACCCAGCCAAGGCCCATATCACCCCAAGACTCGGCAGTGCAAGAACAAGTGAAGAACAGATGGTCCACCGATTCAGTGCCCACCCCGCACAAGTAGCAGGTTTCGGAAGAAGAGCCAAAGAACCGCGCGCACCGGTCCCGAGTCATTAAGCGCTTGCGCCTGAAGAGCCACAGGAAGAAACCAATCCGCTCAGGGAGGCGAAGTTCCCAGATCAAAGAGCAGTCCTTAGCGAGAACCTCGGAGGGAGCGGGTGGTGGCCTGTGAAACACCGCGTAGGCCTTCCTGAACGAAAAAGAGGTGCCCCTCCAGACCCAGTGGTCCCCCCCCCGCTGGGGCTCTCGCAGTTAGCTAACGAATCACACAGACGAAGGAAATCCTCACGCCTTTGGTCCGAAAAATTTGCGCAGAAACGAGACATCCAGTTCCCGTCACACCACACATCAGCAATCTTTGCATCCCGGTCCGCCGCCAAGGCAAATAGCCGTGGGAAACGGATGGCGAGAACCCCATCGCCGGTCCAGTTGTCGGTCCAGAAAGCAAAAGAGAGGTCGTTGCCCAATATGGGCCGGAAGAGCTCGTGAAAACGAGGGAGCACCGAGAGAATCCCCCTCCAGAACGGGGATGGGCACACCCCCGTAGGGAGCACAGTAGCCACAGGGCAAAAAATCCGTATATACGACGGAGCAAGGTGCAGCAAAGGTCGTCATTGATGAATCCACATTTCATCATCTTTATTCTATCATTTTAGCACCAAAAACCCTAGCAAATACCTGTAAATAACCTCTATTTCATCATCTTAGCATTCATGCATGTGCATTCCATTAGTGTGTAAAATGCTGTAATTAAAGCCAAAATTATAGAATAAATAAAAGAAAAGAAAAAGAATAAAATATTGTAAATATTTTATGACCCAAAACCTCGAGACCTAGGCATCTTGATGAATAGGTCGACAAGGAATAAAGTAGGGGGAGATAAGGGCCAAAAATACCAATAAAATTCCTTTTATTTTATTCATTCTTTATTCATTTTGGGACCAATTTTTTGTTCCACTTTTTATACATCAAATAAAGAAACTTTGTACATGAAAGTTGTAGATAATTTAATAAATAAAGATACAAAATTGATTTCACAGAAAAATAATATACAGATGAAAAGTTATGGTCTGAATAAAAATCCAGAATCCCAACTTCCCAGACCCGTATCTCACAACTGACAACTCCAAATGCATCAAACTCACCTTTAATTGTATATAGAATAAAATATGCTATTTAATGGCGGTGGTTTCGCATTTGGCGGAGCTACGGTTTGAAAGTTGAGTTTTGGACCCTCATTGTATACTGGTACAGAATAAAATATTCAATTTATTATTTATTCATTATTTTTTTATTTTTATATTTTTATAATTATGTAAATATTACTTACAATAATTATGTACATTAAAATTGGAATAAAAACCTAAATAAAAATAAAAATAAAATACTTGTAAATAATATACATAGGTATAACACATATCTATACCTATAGAATTCATTCTTATATTTTATTAAATATACAAAACATATCAATAAATTAAAATAAAAATACAATTAAGTATATAAAAGTGTTTTATAATTGGGATATTTACACCCATAACCCTGAGTAATCTTGTAATTACCCCAGGAACCCTCGATAATCACGAATTACACCCAGAACCCCGAGTAATTGCTCCGTTTTACTCTCATAACCCTCCGTTAGTTAACTCCATTAACTCAACCAGATGGCTGAGTTAATCTAACCAATAGCTGATTTAACGGTTGTGTTTAATCGAAAAAAAAAAAAAAGAACGAGAGGAAAATGTAGGGCTCGACCTGACAAGAAATTGCAAGGGCGAGGGGCCAGGCGGCGCCGGAGGAGAAGGGGGGCTTGGGCGACCTGGGGCTTGGGCGCGGGCGAGGAGTTCTGATGTGGGCGGGTTTCCCAGGCGGTGCCAGAGGGGAGGGGGAGGCGCGGGCGATCTAGGGCTTGGGCGAGGGGGATGAGTTCCCAGGCGAGGCGGGGGCTTTGTCGGGGGAGAGGAGGAGGGCTTGACCAGACAGGAAATTACAGGGGGGTGAGGGATCAGGCGGCGCTGGAGGGGGGAGGGGGGGCTTGGGCGAGGGGGAGGCGCGGGCGACCTGGGGCTTGTGCGAGGGGGATGGGTTTCCAGGCGGTAGGGGGGAGAGGCGGCGCGGGCGAGGGGGAGGTTGCGGGGGGTCGGGGGGATGGCTTCCCAGGGAGGCGAGCTTCCCAGGCATGGCGGGGGGTCGAGGGGATGGCTTCCTAGGGGGCGAGCTTCCCAGGCATGGCGGGGCGTCGGGGGGATGGGTTCCCAGGGGGCGTCGGGGGGATGGGTTCCCAGGCATGGCGGGGGGGTGGGGGTGACGAGCGACGGTGATGGGTTCCCAGGCATGGCGGGGCGCCGGGGGGATGGGGGTGGATGGGTTCCCAGGCATGGCGGGGGGATGGGGGTGGATGGGTTCCCAGGCATGGCGGGGCGTCAGCGACGGGGAGGGGGGGGGGGTGGGGGGTAGCGAGCGAGGGTGATGGGTTCCTGGGGGGGCGACGCCCGCGAGGGGGATGGGTTCCCAGGCGCGGAGGGTGGGGGGAGCTCGGGCGGCCAGGTCTCGAGCTGGGCGCAGGCGCTGGGAAGGGGTGCTTGAGCTTGCGGGCGACCGGCGGGAAGAGCTCGCGGGCGGAGGTGGGGGAGCTCGGATCGAAGGCTTTGCTGGCCAGCCTAGGGGGGAGAGGAATGGCATCATGTTGTAAATATGATGGGTGACGAAGGACACAATAGACTTTTTTTATTACAGTTTTGATGAATGGTATCAAGTTGTAAATATGATAGCTTTGGAAGGGCAAAATTGACTATTTCCGTTAGAGTTAACGGAGAAATTAAACGGAAGTTCACACAGGGTTATGCCATGTAAAGGTTAACCATTACTCGGGGTTCTGGGTGTAATTCGTGATTATCGAAGGTTCCTGGGGTAATTACAAGATTACTCAGGGTTATGGGTGTAAATATCCCTTTATAATTTTATAAAATAAGAAACAAAAATAATAAAATTTAAAATACACAAAATAAAAATAAAGTAATAAAGTATATAGATATTATACCTATAAAGGGCATAATAGGTAACATGTAAAAATAAACCTCATAAAAATAATTAAAAATCATAATAAAATAATTTATAAAATTATAAACACTTTTTATTTTATAACCTAAATAAAATAATATTATTTACTATTTTTAAAATGATTTTTTAATGTTTTTTAGAGGTTTTTCCTGGTTGGTCCACGTGGACCAACCAGGTGGTCTGGACAGTTGACCACGGGTCAACTGTCTGACCATCCTCTGTCAGCATGTCAGAATGATTTTGGCCGATCTTTGCGGATTTTTCGAGAACGGGTCTTGCGTTTTTTGAGGTCGTCGTCTTCACGACTTTCGATCCTTGTTCAAAGCTCTTACACGCCCATAGGTTTTCTTGGGCTTTGGACTATCACGACGATCGATACGCATGGATTATTGAGCCACCACGGCCATGTTTCAAAAACATCCCCAAACCTTCCTCTTGCCCTTGAACCGGATTTGGGAGCCAAAACCTCCAGGTGAGGGTCGAGGGTCGAGCTTCCGTGACAGGGGAGTCCTCCCCCATCTCAGTCGAGGTGCGGCGAGCTCCAAACACCGCGTTCCACCATCTCCGGCCACCTTGCGGCCGTGAGGTTCAACTTCGGGCATCCTTGCCCTCGAGGTCTTTATTCTTCACTTTTCTTGTGTAGTTTAACTCCTGGTAGCTGTAGCTTCATTTCCCACCATTTCACCTTGCTTCGCAACCGACCGATACCCCACGTTTGACCTCACCGACCATCTCGCCGGAGCTTGCTCCGGCGAGCCCCTCTCTCACCGTTTCCCCCCCATTTTTGCCACCGGAGGTGCTCGGCATTTTGCCCGAGCTCTCCCTAACTTTTTTGCAGGTTCTGGAGGCTCGAAGAAGCCCTCCTGGGTTTCGATTTTTTGGGAGCCAAGCTACCTGGAGCTGTCCCAGTCCACCCACGTCGTGGCGGCGCACCGGCGTCTCCCCCGCCATTTTGACACCGCCACGAGCTAGAAGGACGAGCCAGGAAGCTTCCAGGGCGTTTTGGGACGTCAACTCGCGGCGGAGGAGGTAGATCTGGACCGGGGAAACTCGCCCTGCGGCGGGGTTGTCCCTGTTCTTCATCGATACCTCCCCGTCGTCCGATCAGCCCGCGTTCTTCCTCAGGAGCAGCAGCCGTCGGATCGGGAGGGGTCAGGACCGTCCATCTCAATTCGATCATCTAATCCAAGCCCTCGATCGCGAAGCGGTATCGCGACGCGCCGAGCCGCCACGTGTCCAAGTGGGTTAATCCCACCGTTCGTTGCCGCCGAAGCCTGGGTAATTTTGCTACCATACCCAGTGCCTTTTTTGTATTTAATTAAAACACTCTAATCTTTCCTTTGTCGTTAATATCTTTTGTAATATTTTCATAGTAGCCCCTCGGGCTTTCGATAATTGCCAGACTGTCCTCCCCAGGCGCGCGTGCTCTCGCACGTGCCTCAGGGGAATTTTGCAAGAAAGGTGCTGCGCTTTTGACCATTTCATGTTGAACCTGAAATTTAGATATTAAAGTATAAACTTTCTGGACATTTTGCAACCTAGCCATTAGACTTTTCGTTAATTGCATTTGTGTCCTCCCCAAGTCGCGTGCAGGCGCACGTGACCCTTGGTGTTTTTGCTTTCATAACCCTGCGGCTTTGTGCGTTTGTTTTTGGTCCTTAAAGTATTTTATTAAGTTATAAAGTTTGTTGACAATTGCAGGTGTGTCCCTGGGATTTTGCCTATTTACAGAAACGTCCCTGCCAGCCCTTTCATTTTTGTGAACTTGTTGGATTTATTTGAAGCATCATTTTAATTCCAAAAATTCTCAAGAATTAGGGTTAAGCTCTTGTATGCTTGTTCTTCCACGCCATAATTTTAGTTTTTTATTTTATTTCATTTTTATATTTATTAAAAATCAAAAACATGCTTTTTGCCCACTGTCTAGCTTAGAAAATACGAAAAAATATTAAAAGACCTGGAAAAATTCCAAAAAAAATTCCCTAGTGTGTATTTTAACCTATTTTAGTGTCAGTCCAAAAATCCCTACAAATCTCAAAAGAAAAACCTTAAAAATTCAAAAATACTTAAAAACTTCAAAAAAATCTCAAAAATCGTAGAAAACTCCAAAAATAGCAAACTCAGGCTCTGTAGTTTACTCTTTTTATTATCTTTATTTGAAAAATAGTGTGGAAAAATTTTGTGGCTATTTGCTATTATTAATTCTCATTATATCTCCAGCCAGTAGCTTGTCCACTGTTTTGATTTATTTCAGTGTTTAAAAATACCAAAAATAATTTGAAAAATACCCAAAAATCACAAAAACAGTAGAAAATCATAAAAATACCAAAAAGAATTTACTTTAGAATTTTTGGTAATTTTTGCACATTTTTATAAATAGTTTATCACCCTTTTTATTATATTGTCTTTATCTTCCAATATTGAAAAAGAAAAAAATGTATAAAATATAAAATTATAAAAATCAGAAAATTAAAAATCAAAATACAAAATTAAAAATTAAAAAAATTAAAAAAAATTAAAAACCCACAAAAATTTCTTTGCTTGCTTGCTTAGTGTAGACACCACACACATTCACACACACACATTTACTTGTGCACCTACCCTGTTTGCTCCATGTGTTCGAACTCTCTGCATACTTGTCCTATACAATCTTTTGTGCAGAGTTAAAAATAAATTTTAACTCCACATTTATTTCTAATTGTTGATCTATAGTGTGGGTTAATTGTTGATTTTAGTCCAGGATTCATTGTAAGTCGTCACAGCGACGGTTGTCTCCGCCTTGTGTGAGATATCATTTTAGACTCCGTGAATTTTGGCTAAATCAGTCATCACCCCCCCCCCCCAAATTTTCGAGACCCACTTCAAAATTAATGCTTCGTTCATAGCATCCAGCCTCTGAACACCCAACCCCCCATCCGCCTTCGGTAAGGTAACAGTATCCCAATCCACGAGGTGCATGCCCCTGGCATTCTGCCCGCACCCGCGCCATAGGAATCTCCTCATCACCCTTTCGATACGTATGCGAATTCCCTTTGGTAGAATCCGAGAGGACATGAAGAATATCGGAATTGCCGCCATAACCGCTTTTAGGAGGTGAAGGCCGCCGTTTGGTCCCTTAACGCGGATGGGGCTCCCGGGCCAGATGGGTTCCCGTAATTCGACAAGATTATAATACCTTATCATTAGAAAAATCTTTGAAAAACAATGTAACAATTCGTGGAGGCAACTTCAGTTCAAAATTTCCAAAATAAATATACACTCAGGTGAGGTAACTTCGGTTCAAAATGTTTTTCCTCGTTTTGTATAGTATAAGACAAAAGTCTATAGTATGTAGTTCTTAAGGGTCATCAAGATTGGAACCTGCAAATATTGAATCAGGACCATCCTTCAGAAACAATTCCAGGTAGGAAAAAAGTTTTAAAACATAGTACAGATGAGTATGGTCACAGGACATAGAAGTCTGGCATCATAGCAATACCACGAGGCAACAGGGTACTGTTGCACCTGAAAACAGAATCCAAAATTTGTACTGGAAAGGAAAAGTCATAAAATGATAATATGAGTCTCTCCTAGGGAATTAACATCCAAATGCTCCAGCGATGCTAATATTGGAAATTCTCTAAACAAACAAGCAAACCTGTATATGAGCCTTGATTAATGCCTTCCCTATTAACGTTGCAAGAAAGAACTTCCAAAACGGAACTCCCAGTTGTCCACACATAATCCCCGCAAGATCAAAAAGTGGATTTGGCACCTAAAAGCATTACAGACAGTGAAATATCTTGCAAAAAAATCATGCTGCTTTACAGTAAAGGTAGATTTCATCAAGAAAACAATTGGTTAATGCGAGGTTCAATGATGAAGCATATCTATCTACTTTCAGTATCTTAATTTCCAAACAGCAGCAGAAAGTAGAGGCTTATTTCAGCATCTTGCACCAATGAAGTGAAACTCAATTCTTTGGTGAAATAATATGCTTAGAATATGCACCTCAATAAATAAAAATATGTTGGAGACTGGGCCAAAAGGAGAGAGCTTTTTGTAAAGCCAAAGAGGGTGATACTAGAGATTAGTGATCATCCAGTTCATTGATAACCACTTAAAGAAGTGCATACAAGATTACATCAATTTCATGCCAATGCAATCACCTCCCGTGTGTCTCACATTGAGCAGACTAACAATGCCAGAATGTTGTCAACATATGTCCTCTAGCCATTGAAGATTGTACAACTATGTTATAGCCAGATTGCATAATTAACCGAGGAACACCTCATTCTTGCCACCGATCAGTGGTACACAATAGTCGCCCATATTCCTGTCTTCCCTGATAAATGTCCAGAAGGCCTACCAAGCTCATACCATACCCTCTCAGAAAAAGAATAACCCAAAAATGTGCCTAATGTATTCCTGCTCTGATCTGTACAATGCAACTCATTTCCGCCTATGGGGCCCACTTAGTTCAGTCTACTCTGTCAGCAACCTGTGACATTTGAGAAGGCACCCTAATATTTTTCCAATAATTGAAATCTTGAGCTTCCAGATCATCCTACAATCATGGACCAGGAGGTGATCTGCATGATGTAAGATACATGCCTTAAAATGATGTAAGAGAAGTCACAAAGATCTATATGTCCCATCCACCGAAAAGTAGCCACGTGCCGATTCCCATGTGTCTGCTCTCTTCCGAGTCTACAATCTGCCAGCAAACTCAGTCAAAGAACCCAAAAAAGATGGATGGCTGATGTCTTCCTGCTTTGATACATACTGCAGACATATCATATTCGCATGTGGGGTCCATTTACTTGCATATACTCTAGACTAACAACCTGCGGCATATGAAAAGGCACACTATAATTTTCCCATTAAGTGAAATCTTGAGATTCCAAATCATCAAGCAATCATGAACCAGAAGATGATCTGCATACATTAAGAGGCGTCACAAAGACCTATAGGCCCAATCCACTAAGAAGTTGTCAGATGTCGTCGATCCCCATGTGTCTGTCCACAGAGGTTGTCATGTTGATTCCTATGTATCTGTTCACTCCCGAGTCTACAACATGCCACTCAGCATCTCGATTAGTTCCCTACTTCCCCCAATTGTGGTTCTGAAAGGAAGGATGCAAAATTGGAATGCAACAGCGTCCCATCTCCCCCAAACCCCCACCACACACACAAAAATCCCAACCATTTCCATAGCTTGAAAGCAATGTTTTTAAGTATTAGGAACCTCCCGCCCAAAGCCCAACCGGTAATTAAACCAGTAAGTACATCAATATCCACTTTGTGAAAAGCATCGTGTTTGTAGCCCACTAATCTTGGACTCCCAGACCAATCTACAAGCAGACCCCCCCCCCCAAATGAGTACAAACAGATAGCATAAAGGGATTATCGTAATAACTGAGCACCAAATACACCACCCCCCTTATAGTCGTAAAAGCCCAACTCCTCGATGATGTTGTGTAGAATTCAATAGTAGGGCAAAATTAGATTGTTTGTCCCATCAGTTTTGTCTAATTAGATTTTTCGTCCAATTGATTAGAGTCTAATTAAAATGAGGTCAAATTAATTTTATTTATTGATTAGAGTCTAATTAAAATGAGGTCAAATTAATTTTATTTATGGTTAACTGAATACATTGACATTTTGATTTCAATTTAAATAAGGAGATCGTTTGTGATCTCCAATTAATTAGTGTCTATTTAGAGTCAATTATGATAAGTTCATATTTGAATTTTATTCCAGTAATCCCACCCTTCTTATATAAAGGGGATGGAAATTTTTTGTTTTCATAAATTGAAGTTGAATCAAATTGGAGTTTCTCCATTTATCTCTCCCCCTTCTATCCAAGGTTCAGAAAGTCGGTATGTTGTATTCGTTCGGTCAGGCGGTCTGAAGCGAGTAAGTGGGCATGCGGAAGTATATGCGGACTATGTGGTTACTGGTTTTTATTATTTTAATTAAAAATAATTAGCAATATAATAATAAATTCAAGCTTGCAAAAATCGGCCGACTAGGCCGACTAGTCGGTCCGACTAGTCGAGTCGGGGGGGTAGCCGACTCGACTAGGCCTAGTCGGCCCTTAGTCGGTCCACGCGACTAGTCGGGCCGACTAGTCGGGCCGACTAGTCGGCCTAGTCGGCCGACTAATCGGCCGACTTTTACAACAACCTTTTTTATTTTTTTTTTGTTTTTCACTTTTTTTAAAGCAGACATATTCTAATATACTTAATGTTATATTTAAAGTCAATTACTTATTTTGTTTCATCATGATGTCATATAAAATGTACAAATATATGTATATACATACGAATATATGTATAAAAAACTGATTTATATATTTAAAATAATTAAAAATTCAAAACCGACTAATGACCGACTAATTCCGACTAGTCGTCCGACTGCCGACTAATCCTTAGTAGGTGACCCCGCCGACCGAGTACCGACTACCGCTTTCTGCAACCTTGAATAAATTCAAATACTAGATATTTTATATTTAAAAAAATACATAAAATGTAAATATTATAATGTGAAGATTTTCAACCCTAGGTCGAAAGCATTTCCAAAGTTGTCTATTTAGATAAAAGAGTGGATCATAAGATTCATAACAAAATATCTATAAATGCCAGCTCAAAAAAGGTTCATAACTACTCAAAAAAGGTTCATATTTCATACACAAATAATCAAACTCCTAATCTAAATCGTCAAAAACAACAAGAGGAATTTTATGAAAAAAGACATGTTCTTCAACATATGTGGGCTCTCAATCCATGATAACCTTAATTCATGAAAAAATATTTTAAAAATCCTAAAAATGGAATAGATTAATAACCCATTATTTATGAAATATGTTAGTTAGTAACCTAATAAACTACTATGAAAGCTAATGACATTGTATTCATTATTCAAAGAGTTATTATACCAAGATATGAGCTAAGAAGACATCACATTGGTCTATTATAACAAGAGGAATGGCAATAAAATATGTAGAAATATGATTCATAACAATATGCAAACTAAATTTTTTTCCAAAATTTAACCTAAAATTTTCAAGCACTTAATAATGGATAAAACTTAACATTCGGTTAGGGATTCATGTAAAGATTACCTGCAGATAGGTGGAGGAGAACAGGGCGGAGGATGTCTAGGCGGAGGGGGTCCAAGCGTCAAGGCAAGGTCCAGGCGGAGGGGGTCCAGGGCTGAGGAGGTCCACGCGGAGGAGGTCCACGCAGAGGAGCTCCCACTGGCGGAGGGGGTCCAAGCATCAAGGCAACGTCCAGGCCCAGGCGGAGGGAGTCCAGGGCGGAGGAGGTTCACACGGAGGAGGTCCAGGTGGAGGAGCTCCCATTGGCGGAGATGAGAAGCGTCGGAGGAGGAGCGTTGGAGGTAGAGGTGGTGGAGCGTCGTCGACAGTAGATGCTAGGGCTTTGCAGCGTCATCGAAAGTCTTGAGCTCTGCTCGAGTGGGGAAGGGTCGAAGGGATTTTATTTCCCTATTCGGGTCGGGTCAACTGCAGAGAATCCTATCACAAAAGCGGCCGCATGTGCGGAATACTCGGTCCGAGTACACGGGTTTGGCACATATTCAATGTCTAGACCATATGTGATGCGCTCAATGTCCCGCCGACCACATATGCGACCGCCTAGGCCATTTTTCTGAACACTGCTTCTCTCTTCTCCCCCCATGCGCCTTCGCGGTTCTTTTTCCCCAAATCCCTCGCATCCGGCGAGTTCCTCTTCTCCTTCCTCGAAAATTCTTCCACTAAACAAGTTTCCACCATCAAAACTATTTTTTCCACCATTAAAATTTTAGATTTGCATCAATTGGTATCAAAGCATGGCGATCGGTTCGTTCCCATGACTCAACAATCATGTTCTGTATTGGAGAGAGAAGTACGAGGCAAGTCGTTAAAATTATGTGTCTTGTATGATAGGAGAAAGCTGCTGAAGTATCTCTACAAATCTACTTCGAAGATGCAGCATGGGTTGGATTCGTGGTTCGATGAAAATACATTCTCTAGAAAAAATAAAGATTACATCACATAGTCAAGACAACTCCAACAATCACCACCAGGAAGAAATAACAGAAAATGTTGTTGTCCAGGTTTCAGATTTGTCGCCATGGGAGGAACCGATGCCGTCATCCCCTCTTGTTGCTACAGCCCCATTGACAGCCCATGTAGTCCCGTCACAACCCTCACTCACCACCCTTGCACCTCCAACGACCACCCCAACCACAGCCCCTGCATTCCCACCTCTACCCCCAGCCTCGCCACCTTCTCCCCTACCAACAAAGCAGCCCCTCTCCATTACCCAATCCACAACCACTCCACCACCCCTACCAACCTCACCACCTCCGCCAATATTCCCAACAACACCACCCTCACCCCCTCTTGTACCTCCACCACCGATTGCTGCTACTTTAGCCCCGTTGCCTCTTATTAGGGTGCCCCGTAACCCACCCCGCAATGGCATATACCTTGCAACGACCTCAGAGGTCGACCGTGTTGCCTACTCATATGGTGCCGCTGCCATCAACCCCTCCAATGTCGCAAGTCTCACCATGCTTGCGTGTTCAAGCTGCAGCGGAACCGAAGATCCCGAAGCATAGATTGTGGCCACCAATCAAAGCCCTCAGGCCAAGCTCGCCTTCACCGTCCCGCGCATCACCCATGCCGCTAGCTGCTTCCATCTCGATGCCTCCTCCACTATAGCGTTGAGGAGTGCCGCCAACAATTTGGGAAAGACCAAAACCTAAGGCCATGTTCGGTTAGGGGTTTACCCCCCAAAACCTACTATTTCTCTCACTTGTGGGGCCCACTCCCTCTCTCTTTTTTAATACATTAAATAAATCATTTCTCTTTTATCTATTCCATCAAAAAATAATATATTATACCATCATATCATCTAAAAATTATAAACTACTCAACTTCTACTCACTTTTCTAAACTTCAATACAATCACATCACAATAACTACTCACTTTTCCAAACTTCAATACAATCGCATCACAACAAACACACTCAATTCCTAACCCTCTATCCAAACACCAAAACACAAAAACGATTTACCCTCCCCCAGTTTAAGCCGGGCTAACCCGGCAACCAAACGCACCCTAAGGAATATTGGGGACTTTCCTTCTCCGGGGAGCGTGTCCCAGAAGGAAGAGGGAAGAAATATCTCCTAGAAAATTTTTACTCAAGTCCCCGTACTAAAAAACCTTTTACAAAAAGATTACGGTAAAGAATAGGCCAAGAGGGAGAGTTATCTCACATGAAGTGGTACGAAAATTGCAGATGCACCCTCCAATAAGAAGAAATTACAAACGTAATGCTAAATTACCAAAAAAAGATACTAAGTTAGGATGGATTGTCGATAAATTCAGCATGAATTCTACGATACCACACATGATAAATAAGCCATTCATTAGGAGATGTGTTTTCAAAGCGTTAGAGAGCTGATGTAGCATGGAATTCAATATTAAGACAAAACTAGAATACTCGTCCATTCAATTTTGTCTAATTAGATTTTTCATTTGATCAATTAAAATCTAATTAAAATAAGGTCAAGTTAATTTTATGTATGCTTAATTGAGTCCGTTTAAATTTTGATTTCAATTTAAATAAGGAGATTGTGTATGATCTTCGATTAATTAATGTCTATTTAGAGTCAATTAGGATAAGTCCAAATTTGAATTTTATTATGTTTCTATTCTCATAATCCCACCCCTCATAAATAAAGGGGATGGTCCTTTATTGTAATCAATTGAAGTTGAATCGAATTGGAGTTTCTCAATTTATTTCTCCCTCTCTCTCTCCTCTCCCTCGACGCGATCTAAGTGGTTTTTTCCCCCAAATTACTCGCATCTGGCGAGTTTCTCTCCTCTTCCTCCAAAATTCTTCCACCAAATAAATTTCCACCGTCAAAACTATTTTTCTCCGTTGAATTTTTTCCATTTGCATCACTCTATCTCCTTTCCACCTTCTCCAGAACAAATATATGCATGTCGTCAATGCAATGACCAATAGCAAAACCAAATAAGGTAATGATAAATAGCTCCGATGGGATGCAAGATTAGCACACAGCATGACCCTCTAAAGATGTCTGACAATGTCTTCATTCCTCCGACCCCTTCCCTCCCCCCCCCCCACCCCAAATGAAGAACATCATATTGTTTGAGTGCTACAATAGTGAAAAATGGGACCTCCCAAGCAAAGCTCTAAAATAAGACGGCAAAACACAAGCAGCCTATGCACTTACAGCTATATCATCTACCGCCAGCATGTAAAGGTGTGGTACAAATAGGCATCATTGCACGATCCCCACCCCTTAAAAGTTGTATCCCCCCAAATTTGCAATTTTTCATACAACGTAAAAGAGAAAGAAATGGTGATGGCATGTCAGTTCATCCATCACACCATTGATCTAGAAAAGCTCCTCCTCAACGACATACACGGGAACCTTAGTCCATCATGCCATAGGTGTAGCTGAAGTCCCCATTCCACAGCAAGGCACTTGTCTTTGTTCTCCCAGGTTGCTTCCACCGTACAACAACAACAACGAAGCCTTTTCCCTCCCACAATTAAGTAGGGTCGGCTACATGGATTCTTTGCCTCCATTCAGATCTATCTTGGGTCAATCTCGGGCTTATATCCAAAAAACTAAGATCCATTCGTATAGTCTCCTTCCAACACTTCTTGGGCCGTCATTGCCCACTCTTAACCGACTCAACACTTCCAACTTGCTTCCACCTTAGAGGTCATAAAAACCATCCAAGAGGAGCCTTCTTCAATAAAAGACCTATTCAATTGTAAGTCCAAACTTGGATCCACTTTCTTCAACTTGTTCTTCATCACCTTTATAAATATCCGGTATATGGACAAAATAGTGAGATTGACTTGAAGTCCATCACCCTTACTGTAGTGCCTTACTTCTGCAAAAGAAAAAAGATAAAGTTGAATCAACCGATCACAAACCCATGTTTCCCCAACCACCTCACCCCAACAAGTCTACAAAACTCCGTGAATAAGAAAAAAGAGAACCCATCCATGTTGGGGGAGCCCACAAGATTCAACATCGCCAGTGACTCATTTCTGCCTAACATCCTCTACTATGACCATCCACACAAGGTTATCGTTATTTGTAGTAGACTGATGTCAAGCTCCATTTCCAAGACAACTCCAAAGCCTCCTCAACTCTCTCGATCATAAGCATCTCAACAGGGGTGAACTTACATAAATTATAAGGGAGCATGTACCCTCCTTTACCTTATAGTTCCTAAGCTTTCTCCCAGTAGATTGTGTATTTCCTTTTCAATCCAAATTCTTGTATCTCTCCTTCATCAATTAACAATGAGAGCCCTTTTTTGGCGTCAAAGATCAATCTAAAAATAGTAATGCTATTTATTATGATTTATCATCTGAATTCACCTCTCTTTCATTTTTGTTGTTCTTTTCCTCTGTATTTATTCATCTCTCTCTCTTCTCTATTCTCCATAATCTTGCCTTCTAATGCACGTTTACACTCTACCTCTCACTTCTCTCTAATTTGTTTCTCTTTTAATTTCGCTCTTCTCATTATTTTTGATGTTTTCATCTCCTATTTTAAGCAAATCTCACGATTCTTTTTCCTGTCCCGTGGTCTAGTTCACCTACTATTTATAAATCTCTCTTTTTTTAAATATAAAATTCAATCAATTTTGAATTAAACTATGAGAATACTCCGATAATACATTCCATAGAGCCCTCGGGCCTCTTATATAGGGAGAGGGCCCTTGGGTAAATTACATGAGAGGTACATAAAGAAACTGAAATATAATAAAAGACACAAAGACGAACAACTATCTCTACACTCCCCCTCAAGATGGAGCATAGATATCTATCATGCTCAGCTTGGAAGAACATCTCTGGAAAGGTCCTCTGAGCAATGGCTTAGTGAATATGTCCGTTGTCTGGTCCTCTGAACTGATGTGAGACGTGGAGATGAAGCCCTTCTGAATCATGTCCCTAGTATAATGACAATCCACCTCTATGTGTTTTGTTCTCTCATGGAAGGCTGGATTGTTGGCAATGAATAATGCTGCCTGATTGTCACATTGCAGGTTCATAGGCAAGGGAACATCAACATTCAGATCTTCTAAGACTGCTTTAACCCACATCATTTCTGTGCTTGCCTGTGCCATGGCTCTGTACTCGGATTCGGCACTGGATCTCGCCACAACGGTCTGCTTCTTGCTTTTCCAAGAGACTAAAGAACTTCCTATGAAGATAGCAAATCCAGAAGTAGACTTACGATCTCGTGGACATCCTGCATAATCTGCATCTGCACAGGCGGAAATAGACAGATCTGTACCTTTCTTGAATAGCAACCCTGTGCCTGGGGAAGACTTCAGATATCTCAGTATCATGTACAAGGCATCCATATGTACTTGCCTCGGCTGCTCCATGAATTGACTCACCCGGTTTACTGCAAGGGCAATATCCGGTCGAGTTATAGTGATGTATAAGAGCTTACCCACCATTTCTCTGTACCTTCTCTTGTCCACCTCCTCGGTATCATCATCGTACAGCTTCATACTCGGGTCCATAGGTGTACTTGAAGGTCTGCATCCAGTCATTCCTGTTTCAACTAGCAAGTCTGTGACATATTTTCTTTGAGTCATCACCATTCCTTGTGCATTTCTTGCAAATTCTATCCCCAGAAAATACCGTATTGTGCCTAGATCCTTTGTAATGAACTGGCTGCCCAACATAGACTTGGTTATCTCAACCCCCTGTGCATCATCTCCAGTAACCAATATGTCATCAACATATACCATAACAACGATGGTACCTCTAGGGGTCTTCCGGACGAACAGTGAGTGGTCCGCATTTGATCTTCTGAACCCCTGTCGTTCAATAAGCTGGGAGAGCTTTTGGAACCATGCTCGAGGACTCTGTTTAAGGCCATAGATAGCCTTATGAAGTCTGCACACCTTCTGAGTCTCCCCCTCAGCAGCAAACCCGGGTGGCTGCTGCATGTAGACTTCTTCCTGTAGATCACCATACAAGAAAGCATTCTTAACATCAAGCTGGAATATGGTCCAGTCACGTACCACTGCAACCGATAGAAGGATGCGAAGTGTAGAGTGCCTCGCCACAGGTGAAAAAGTGTCCAAATAATCTACCCCATATGTCTGTGTAAACCCTCTTGCTACGATCCTGGCCTTGTATCTGTCAAGACGACCATCTGCATGATATTTGACCGTGAATACCCACTTGCAACTCACCACAGATGCACCTGGAGGAATAGGGACAAGAGACCAAGTCCCTCTAGATTGCAAGGCGCGCATCTCCTCTTCCATTGCTAGACGCCAGCATTCAGTCTTCATGGCATCCTGATAAGTCCGTGGAATCTCCACTGACGATACAGCAGCGGCAAACTTCTGGAAATCCCCAGTGAGACGATGAAAGGAGACATGAGAGGCCAAGGGATATGAGGCACACTGTCTTCGCTGCTTCCTATGAGCAATAGGCCGGTCCAAGTCATCCAAAACAGTGCTGACTGGTTGGTCCTCCTCCTGTGGTAAAAGCTCCTGCACAGGTGCATTATTTAACCCAACATCAGTGTTAACATCAGTACATACCTGAGGCGTGTTGGATGGTTGACACGTAGCTTGAGCAGGGCCTGTCCGTCTCGTGTAGACCTTAGGGAAAGGGACAACTGGGGGTGGTGGCGGAGGAGGTGGTGGTGGTGGTGATATTGGTGTTGGTGGAGTAGAGGATGGACCCAGGCTTGGAGGTGGTGGAACATAGACATTGGAATCTGATGATGTGGAGGAAACCAATCTGTCACCTGCAGGGGAGAAGTACATGACAGGTTCGAAAAATGTAACATCTGCACTGACATAGTACTTGCCATGGACAGGGTCATAGCAACGGTATCCTTTCTGAGTCCTGGAGTAACCCACAAAAACACACTTGATAGCCCTAGGGGATAGCTTATCAAGCCCCGGAGATAAGCGGTGAACAAACGCAACAGTGCCAAAAACCCGAGGTGTCAGTGTAAACAAGTCTCTGTCAGGAAAGAGAACAGAGATTGGAGACTTTTCCCCAAGAACAGTTGTAGGCATTCGATTGACCAGATAGCACGCAGTAAGTATAGCATCCCCCCAAAAAGTTAATGGAGCACAACTCTGGATAAGTAATGTGCGAGCAATATCAAGAAAGTGTCGATGTTTTCGTTCTGCAACCCCATTTTGTTGAGAGGTGTAGGCACATGTGGTTTGGTGAACAATGCCTTTAGATGAAAGGAAGCTAGCAAGAGAGCGAGTGCAGAACTCCAATGCATTGTCAGTACGCACATACTTAACAGTAGATGAAAAAACATTCTGGACTTCATTAATTAGATTTTGAAGAACATTTCCTGCTTCAGATTTATTTTTAAGAAGAAAAGTCCACGACACTCTAGAGAAATCATCAACCACAACTAAATAGAACCTGTGCCCCTGATGATCCGGGACACGACTTGGACCCCAATATCTATATGAAATAATTCAAACGGGGAGCTACTGCTCCGACTCTGACGACCGGGGAAGCTAGACCGATGGTGCTTCCCTAACTGACATGCTTCACATCGAAAAGAGGAACTCGGAGATATCTGAGGCAGGAGGTGACGCATCTTTTGCAGCGGCAGATGACCGAACCGAAGATGCCAGATGTACGGAGAAACGGAGGCCTGGGAATGCAAGGAGACGCCAGCGTAGGAGTTACGAACGAGACGATAAAGGCCATTGTGCTCAGAACCACAGCCAATCACCCTACCCGTCAGTATGTCCTGAAAAATAACAGATGATGGATCAAAAATAGCACAACAGTGCAAATCACGTGTAATCTGGCTAATAGATAAGAGGTTCATAGAGAATTCTGGAGCATGTAGCACATTCTGTAAGTGCATAGAGGGTAGCAAAGCTGTCTCCCCCTGACCGATGATAGGAGACTGAGTGCCATCAGCAATGAGTACAGAGCGACCTGGCTGAACAGCTCTGTAGGACTGCAGAATATCTTTCTCACGGCATAGATGATGGGTAGCTCCAGAGTCGACAATCCATCCTGTGAGGTCATGACTATGAAATGAGGCTGAAGGACTACCTGAGGCACTGGCTGAGGCCGATGTACTAGCTGACGCCGAAGCCGCAACATCAGAAACGTTTGCACCCTCTGATGTTGATGATTGTGGCATAATATCCCGAAGTCGTGCCACCAACTCTTCGAACCTGTGATCTGGAGTAGATGCTGGTGGACCCTGAACATGATCAGCAACTCGTGCAGAAGGAGGAAAACCATGCTTGGAATAGCATGTATCCTCCGAATGACCAGTGCGGCGACAAAATGAGCACGTAGAGCGTATGCGGCCTCCGCGGCCACGTCCACCACTTCCCCTGCCACGAAACGAGGACGAACCACCACGTCCCCTGGAAACTGCCATTGCTGACGGAGTCGCAGTCGCTGTATTGGACGGAACGGGTACACGACTGAGCCGCCTGTATACCTCTTCCATTGGTGGGATGGTGGCATCTGCTAGGATCTGAGCGCGTGCTGCCTCGTACTCCGGATCTAGGGCAGCGAGTAATACGCCAACCATAGTGGCGTTGCGGAACGTCTTCTGCTTCCGACGTGGCTGTAAGCGGAATGGTGCTATAGAGCTTCTCGAACATGCCACGAAGCGACGTGTACAGGGAATGAAGAGGCTTCCCATTCTGCTTCGTGGTAAATATATCATGCTGCAACTGGAGCATCTTCGTCTCATTGCGGACATGAGAGTACGTCATAGCCAAAATATCCCACATCGCCTTAGCGGTGGGCTGGTGAAGGACATCATTCGCTGTCTCCGTCGTCAGCGTACCTGAGAGCCACACCTTGGCGTACGCATCATCAGCCTCCCATGAGGCATAGATCCCTGTCTTCTCCGGCGGTTCATCCTCGATAAGAATATGCTTCTTACCACACGACTTCATGAGATGAGACTGAGGAACTGCATCGCCCACAGTTCGTAGTTCGTCCCGTCCATCTTGACGATTGGTGCCGAACCTTTGAAGGCACCTATGGCGGGCATATCGAGCTTCTGATCTGACATAATGCCGGAGAAGAATAACTACTGATAGACCAAGAAAATACTGTCTACCAAGACCTTGTAGGATTCAAGTGTATAGGTAGACGATTATGCACTTGAATCGAACATGACGCCGAGTCCTAGGGAGAAGGCGGCACCCCGGCCACGAGTAGAGGCTTTGGAAGCCTCTACTTGAGAAGAACGGCGGCCGGGCGGCGCTAGGGGAGGAGGGGGCCGGCGCTAGGGAGCGGCGGCGGGGGGATCCGACGGCGGGGGTGAGATCCGGCGGCGGGGGTGAGATCCGGCGGCGGGGGTGAGACCCGGCGGCAGGTGGGGCCTGGCGGCGAAGGAGAGGGGCCCGGCGAAGGAGAGGAGGCGGCGGCGGGGAGCCTCGAGCCCGGGGGGGCGGCGGTGGAGATGGAGAACCCTAGGTTAGGGTCATGGCTCTGATACCATGTGAGAATACTCCGATAATACATTCCATAGAGCCCTCGGGCCTCTTATATAGGGAGAGAGCCCTTGGGTAAATTACATGAGAGGTACATAAAGAAACTGAAATATAATAAAAGACACAAAGACGAACAACTATCTCTACATAAACAAATTACAATACAAGGGTGAATACTTATCCTCCAAGGCTTTCTTAATATTCAAATGGTTTGTACATTTGTGATTGGGAGAAACTATTTCTCATTAAACGTAAAAATCATAATTTTGAACTTTTTTCTTTAAATGTTCTTGAAATTCATCACTATATCACCTTTTGTTAAGCATATAAAACGATATTATTCCTTGTGAAATAATATTTTACACTTGAAATTTATCGATGATTGTCATATATGTTACTCGTCGCTAATGATATAGCAGTAGATATGATATATGTCATTCATTTCAAGTGTAAAAATGATTTCACAATGAATAATACCATCATTATATACTAACAATGTAAATACTTCTGAAATTCAAAAAATGCATTGATATAGACTTATTTTATTGTATTGTCAATATAAAACATATACATATACATGTGAATGTCAAATTTATATAAAATAAATATGATTGAGGATCGCATGAATATATCATTATCTGATTGCACGCTTAGCCCTCCCACATTTGTTTTTATCTTATTTGTTATTACCCTCCCTATCTTAAAATCCTAGGTCTGCCATTGATCTCAAATGATCCACTAAGGTTGCTCCCACTACGTCCTTCCCTCAAACTCCTCCATACTCATCATGACCTTATCAATCATTCATCTTTTAAGTGCTAGGAAATTTATAAAGAACCTAGTTTTTGCATCCTCCTTTAACAGTATGTGGCATGATCTCCGCCTCTACTTATATCAACTGCTAGTGTCCTCTTTTACCACCTCAAACCATTGTTACATCTAATCCATCTCACACACATGCAGGTTCATGCAATCCACCACTTAGTCGACTGCGGAAATTAGAGTCCTAACCTTCCTTTGTACCCCCCATCTTTCTTCCCACAACCTCCTCTTGTACTCCACCAAACACGAAAGCAAGGTGATCAACTTGGAATCAAGGACCCCACCATGGACAAGCATCAAGGGGCCCATGTACTTTACTCTTTTCCTCCAATGCATACTTCAACGCATGACTAAAGGTTTTGGTCGATATTGACAGCCCACACATGACCATGGGAAGAGACCTTCCATTATGCACTATGCATTGCCTATCAAATGAATCAAAATAACTCAAGGATTTTGATACATAGATGCCCTGTTAACAACTGATATTACTTAAAAAATCCTCATATTCTTTGTATTTACAGAGATAATCTACAAAGTTTGCATCTTTTAAACACGCCCTTTAGTCTAAATATATCAAAGATTTTGTTATTTAAAAGTTTGTTTTTTACCCTTGTAGATCCATGTTATTTAATGAATGGATGTTCATTAATAGGGGAAAACACCATGATTTTCTTTTCATATCAGTAACAAATTTTAGTAAATGCACTGACACAAATAGGTTATGAATGTTTGTTCTTTGCAAGTTTTTTTAGTCTGACATAAAAACCTAGACTAAAGGATGTGACAGCATAAAAATTTAAGGCTTGCTCATGTATTATTCAATTACATCAAATAAAGTGAAGCAGTGTATGCAAAGTCATAAATGGTTATAAGGATATGCTTGTAATTATGTAGAACACATTGGTATACGTACAAATTGTATGTTTACAGGACATCTATGCAAAACCAACAATTGTTAAAAGTCTAAAATATGTCAAAAGCTCATGATGTAGCCTTGACAGCAACCAAGCATCATATATGGAATGCATTTTATCAGAAAAGCATCATGTTTAGAACCAAAAAGTATTCAGAGGATGAAGTAACTATGAACTAAAAACTAAGGTTCTTCCATTTTGTAAGTGACTGTATAAGTTAGTGGACATCTTGGAAATCTTATTTGTCACAGGAAAGGCAACAATATCGGGAAAAGAACTTAAATAAATTAAGAATCGTGTGAAAAGATGTAGCTTACAGATGCAAGTATTAAAATGGTAAAGAAGTTCAGATGCTGGGAGTGGGAAAAAAGAAAGTGTTTAGTGCGCTTCAGGAAAGCAGTTAAAAATCCATCTTCAGTAGAAGAAGAAGAAGAAGCATTAAATTCCTCCATAGCATCTAACTTGCTACCGGACATCCAAGCTGCAATCAAATAATATTTATATTTAGAAAAACATAAAATGCCCCAAAGAATCTTAATAACAGATAACTCTACCAAATACAAGTACTAACCAAAATCTCTGAGCAATAAAACAACAGCACAGGTCATATTTCCATTAAAAGTTCATATTGTCCAACAAATGCTTCTTTTAACAAAATTACAGCATATGTTAGAAAATAGGAATGCGGAAGCGATTTGATAAACAGAGCATGAATAGAGAAAAATAAACATGGAAAACAAGATTATATGTGGAATCATACTCCCTAAGGAGCGGGATAAAACACGGGAGAAGGCCTCAAAAGGTCATATGTTGCATTCAACTTTCTCAATGGATACAGGAGGTATGGGCTCCTTATATAGCCTCCACAGAGCCTCCAAGTCCACCACTGGTAGATGTGGGACTAAACACATGGATGGTGTAAATGGATCATGGAGGGATCCATTTATCCATCTATTACATAAGTGACGCAGGCTCCAAATACTCTAATACTCCCCCTCAAGTTGGAGCATGCAATGCTCAGCTTGGACAAAGAGAAAGAAACTCATCTCACAATACATGGCACTACAGACAATATCAACTCAACGCGCACAACTGCAGGTTGTTGTCAAGGACGTTGCTTCTCATGACGTGCATGTGAGGAGGACGAACCGGCTGGAGTGTGAGTCTGGAAAGTCTCCTTGTCGGAGAACTGGGTCTCTCCCATCTGGCACAGAGAATGGTACTCTACTCTGGAGTCCCTATGAATACCACATGAAAATCCTTGCCCACATGGCATAGGGAATGGTCTTCTATTCTGGAGTCCTTATGGCTCACATGAAAACTCTGGCTGAAACAAGAATGATGAAGACCACGAAACTGAAGAAGGTCGTGCGTCTTGAACTGCAGACTCGGAACTTGACGTCAAGTCTGAACATCTGACAACTGTAGAGTCTGGAAGAAACTGGCTAGTCTGGATAATCTGACATCTAGAGAAGACATGTGACTCTACATATACTCTCCCTTTCTCCCATACTAGTCGGAATAACAATCGTCGACTAAGTTGGGAGAAGACAATAAAATGGGATAAACAAAACCAAGTCGTCATTCTTTTTTTCCGGCTTTTCTCGCAAAATAATTTTTTACCGGCTATTTCCATTTTTTTAAATAGCCGTCACATTTTTTCTCAATAAGTCATTCATTTTTTTCATCTTTCCCCCATTTTTTTAAACCATCGCCCACTTGGGCAAATAGGAGCAGCCCCCTTCCCTTTCCGGCCCAAAGGAAAACAAAAAGTTTTTTTAACGCTCTGGGCCCGAGTCTTCTATTTAGGGTTCCATGCGATGGAACCCTTCCTCTGGGAGTATGGGACATGCGCCGCCAAAGGTAGTGTGCACTGCACCTGGAGGGAGGAGCGCCGCCCAAGGGATTTCGTCTGTACGGATCTGGTACCGCACGCCTGAAGCTCTGTGCCTGGGTGCCTTCACTGGAGGTTGCCGCTGCCATGGGACTTGTGCAGTGCAATTACCGACGGTGCAGGCGTTGGTGCAGGCACGATGGGCTGAAGGAAGGTGACGCGAGGAAGGCGGTTCACGGCGCGAGGAAGGAGGAGGCGCTGCTCAGCCTTTGGAGGTGCCGGGGGGGCTACGCGCGAGGGCTTTCGCAGCCAGAATTCACCGGAGAGGTGGCAGTGCAGCTAGAGGGAACGGCGTTGCCGCTTGATGCGGCTTGGAGCGGCTCTGCCAGGGAATCAATCCGGAGCAGACCTTGCTGGTTGGATCACGTGTCGCTTGTGCGTGGAGTGAGGAGCGGCATCGCCTCAGCCGCTTTGAAGAGGAGCAGCCGCCCGCGACATGGTTGGAGTTTTCTCCTGCAGATGCCGCCTGGAGGGCATCTAGAGGCTGTGAGGGAGAACATGCCCTAGATGTAACTTGGAACCTCTCAACCTCAAGCTCGGATCGATGGAGAACTTTGAGAACATGGAACCGCACATAATAATCTGGAGTCGCATGGAGCGTGTCGACGCTTGCTGAGAAGTTTAGCGCATGTACCTCCGTGGATCCCTTGAGATTCCTTGCACGCATGAGATTAGGGTTTCGGGAAGAAATCCGAACTTTGAACAAAATAAATCTCGAACACCAACAATCTTCAACCGAGAATCACATGCTCTATCAATCGAATCTCGAAGAGAACATAAACAAAGAATATAAAAATCCTCGAGAATCGAACCCGCTCTAATATCATGTTAGAAAATAGGAATGCGGAAGCGATTTGATAAACATAGCATGAATAGAGAAAGATAAACATGGAAAACAAGATTTTACGTGGAATCCTACTCCCTAAGGAGCGGGATGAAAAACCACGGGAGAAGGCCTCAAAGGGCCATATGTTGCATTCAACTTTCTCAATGGATACAGGAGGTCTGGGGCTCCTTATATAGCCTCCACAGAGCCTCCAAGTCCCACCACTGGTAGATGTGGGACTAAACACATGGATGGGATAAATGGATCCTGGAGGGATCCAATTACTCACCTATTAGATAAGTGACGCAGGCTCCAAATACTCTAACAAATAACATCATGTTCCACACGTTTAAAAGGTCAAATTGTGCCATTATGCCACTGTAAGCTATATGATTATTCAGTTCTGGCCATCGTCTTAAAAAAAACCAGCAAGTTATTGGTATAATTTCTTGTTTTTGAAAAACAAAAGGATGGCTATCGGAGATCTCTAGCCATCAAATAATCACTACTAGATTTTTAGCGTTACGAAAATTACTCGTAGAAAGAAACGAGTAACTACTTCCATGAAGTCAAGTGCAACATTTTTTAAAGAGTCTATCTCAAATGACCTAATTTTTTGCTTCCAAATTGCACATACAAAGGAAGGAATCTTCTCTTTGCCATCACTCTTGCCGCCACCACGCCCTCTAAACTACTCCCATAAAAATGACTGAACAAAATGCAATTTAGTTTATCGCAGATACACTCGAAAACTTGCCATGTAGAAGATGCGTCAGGAAGAGAAATGTACAACATACTCTTCCTCCACACCACAAATGTCAACAGTTGCCTCAGCATCCACAATAAACCTTCTCCTAAACTGCCTTCTGACCAGCCTCTCTCTTATCAAAATCTACAGGATATGCTTTAAGAGATGTGAATTCTCGAAATCTTTTTATAGTCTACCAAAGTGGTATCCACTTCTAGGACTTCTTTGAAAAACCATATACCTACCACAGAGAATTATCAAGCCTTCCAAGAAAAGGATGGCTATTGGAGATCTCTAGCTATCCAATAATCACTAAAAGAATTTGAGCCTTGAAAAGATTCCTCCTGGAAAGAAACTAGCAATCATTTCCAAGAAGTCAAGTAAAACAATTTTCACAGTCCGTCTCAAATGATTTCATTTTTTACTTCCAATTTTCTTAAGACCAAAAAAGGGGAGAAACACGCTCAGGTGCCCGTCCCAAATATATTATTAAAAAAAAGGTTACAGAGAGACTTACAGAAGACATGACTCGAGGACAGACCTAGAAAGTAAGATTACATTTTCACAGTAGAAACGTTGAGAAGAAAAGAGTATACCAATTCTTGCTAACCAAATACTCCATATCAAGGTTGCAAAAAACGGTATGCGGTATACAGTCGGTAGGGTCACTGATTACTGTTTAAACGGTATGCGGGAGTTTAAACGGAAATTAAACGGTCTATGCGGTTTTACATTTTTAAATTAATAAAAAATAGTACATAAATATAATTAATATAAAAGTATAAATGAACTATAAAAATTATAATCACATATTCACAACATTGATCAGATATTGTCAATTTCAATGACTTCTTCATCCAAATGTGACATGTCAAAGTAGATAGCATAATCAAGTAGAATTCACAAGAAAATGCCAAAACATGCAACATAAACAAATACAAATTACAAGCCATAGCATTGTTCCAAAAAGTCCTAGATAACAGTACATAGAAAGCCCTAGATAACAGTTCCAAATAGACAAAATACATAATAACAAACTACAATTCATATGATGGTTCCAGAAAAGTCATGGATAACACAAAAAGGCATGGCATTCACTCATCCAAAAATATCATGAAACCAATGTCATTCATTCTTCATCAGACTCGTCATCAAGCAACATTGGCTCTTCATCTTCGTCGTCACCCTCATCCTCATCGTTGAATATTCCCTCATTATCAGCTTCCTCATGCAAAGTTTGCCCAGATGAACTTGAAGCTCTCAAATGTACACGTTCACTTCTCCTTGGCTCAAGTATGTTGTCTGCTCCGCATGCCTCGGCAACTGAACCCCATGTAAATCCCGTGCCAGGAAATACTTCATCTTCTTCACTAGGTACATTTGAAATCCATGCCCTTGCAAAATGGTGATCCTTTGAAGAAAGTGGATCCCTCTTCTTACTTTCACTGCGATCCTTAATCAATGAATTGAATCTAACAAATACTAAATCATTCACCCTCTTGGGATTCAATTTAGCTCTATTCTGTGTATGAACCTAAAATATACACATATTATATATACGTTAGACACTAAAAAGTCAATGTATAATAGATGTTAATTTACAAAGATAAAATCCATTACCGCTCCAAAAGCACTCCAGTTTCTCTCGCATCCAGATGATGACGAGGTCAAACTCAGAATTCTCATTGCCATTGCTTGCAAATTAGGGGTTTCACCTCCATGTAACGACCACCAATGAGCTGTTTCATGTTGAACATTAATTAGATGTCATCAATATGAACTATAAAATCATATTGAAAAACGTGATAGGGATTCACCTGGATCAAAATGGTCATCATTTACTGATCTTTGCTTTATTGCTAATGGCTTCCCAAATGGCCCTTGACCAAGTTTGTAAATCACCAACTCCACTCTTGTAATGAGGTCTTGTTGATCTAAATCTGGATATAACTTCTCAATGCAATCAAGAAGACCTTTTTTCACAACAACATCTTTCTCGACATGATCTTTGTAATAGAAGTAGGGGTTCAAATAATATGCTGCAAGATGAAGGGGGGAATCAAGTCGTCCTTTTGTCTTCAAATTAATGGCATCAATGAAATGCTTATAGGACAATTCATTTCCATTGAAGGAGTCAATTATTTCTTTCTTTACTCCCAGTAATCCTCCATAGACAAATCCCATAGATGGTTTCGCATCGGAATCAACAACGCGTAGAAGATGAACCAGTGGAGAAAAAACTCTCAATGCTAGATTAACTTGATTCCAAAATGTTGGACTCAAGACAATGGATGCCGCCGCCTCTCCTTTCGTAGTCTTCGACCATCTGCAATCTCTCCACTCATCTGAAGAAAACATGAGCCTCAACTTTTCTTTCTTCTCGAGAACACTTTGCAACGTAAGAAATGCAGTAGCAAATCTAGTTTGCCCAGGTCTGACGATGTCTTTTTTTTGTGTAAAGCTACGCATCATGCTTGAAGTCTTTGTGTGGCTATAGATAAAGACTGTAAGATTCCTTGCCTTAGATATCGCGCTTTTTACCTTTGGTTCTTTCCCCATCTCCTCCAACACCAAATCAAGACAATGAGCAGCACATGAGCTCCAAAAAATTTTGGGATACTTTACCTCCATCATCCTCCCTGCAGCCATATTTGCAGATGCATTATCTGTGACAACTTGGACAACATTTTCAATTCCAACCTCTTGGATACATTCATCTACCAAGTTGAAAATGTATTCAGCAGTATGAGGCTCATCAGAAGAGTCTACGGACCTCAAAAAACTTGTACCTAGTGAACAATTCACACACAAGTTCATAATACTTCTACCACGAATATCAGTCCATGAATCCGTCATGATAGAACATCCCATAGTTGTCCACATTTCTCTATTTGGTGCTAAGGCATCATTGACATCTTTAACCGCTTTATTCAACTGCGGAATGGACATCTCATAACGAGTGGGAGGTTTGAGCCATGGACCATATTGTCCAATTGCTTCAAATGCTTTGTGGCAATCCTTCATTTGAAAAACATTGAATGGAATGTTTGCTTTGTAAGCCCAACGGCATACATATGCGATGGCCTTCTCCCTTTGATCCTTGCAAAATGCATCTTTAATTGTCGTCTGTCGTTGAGCCACTATCTCATTGTCATTGATTGACTCAATGCGAGGCCTTTTGGCTGAGCCCATCGTAGGTACATCACCTCCCATGACATTAACTTCATTCCTCAGATCATCAATTTCTTTCATCTTTTTAGCCTTCTTCTTCGATATTCCATCCAAATATTCCTTCATTTCTTTTTTGATCTCTTCATCAACCTTGGGACATGAAGAGACTTGTCCACGAATATGGGCCAAATGCTGCTTGAATCTATAAATTCCACCTTTGATTGTTTTGCTACAAAGTTTACAAACAATTATATTTTGATCATCCTTTGTAAGCATGTAACCGAACTTCCATCCTGGATCTGTAGATCCTTGTGGAATAAAACGTATGTCATCCATCCTCGTTCCACTACTTGTCACAGGATCAGAAGAGGGAGTGTCCATCCCTTACTCAAAGACCACACTGTTCACACCTATTCACCAATAGTACATAATCATATTACATATCAACGTCAACAACGACATAATAATGTAGCAAAGAAGATATACTTGCATGAAAATTATCAATGATCAAATGAAATCATGCTCAATTCTATACCGGTAGATGATTTCGACAAAAACTTAATATGCATTCAATTGACCAAATGCTATACTAACCCTTTTTACTTTAAAAAATAAGTGTTGGTTAGATATGTAATCATACGATATTTGCATTGTGCATACATATGATGAACACACAATATATAAAAATGTACAATATGAAAACACAAACTAACATTTATGGTCTCCAGTACCTCAAATAACACAAAGGGTGATAACAGCAGGATCTAACCTTCAAGTTTTTACTGCATACAGCTGGACAATGTCAACCCAAATTTCAGCGTGATAACAGCAGGATCTACAGGATATAATGTGGAATGATAATAACACAAAGGGTTCACGCATAGAATCCGTAGATGGCACAAGGAAAAAGCAAGAAATGATAGAGGGCTCACGCACCACAGAGGTTGCGGCAAGAATTGGCGATCGAGGTTGAAGGCGGCGAGGTTGAAGCCGCTTGGCGAAGGAGGTTGAAGGCGGCAAGGCTGGCGATCGAAGGAGAGGCACGCGTGGAGGCGGCGAGGCTGGCGATCGAAGGAGAGGCACTTCCCGTGGAAGCGGCGAGGCTGGGCGATCGAAGGAGCAATCGAAGGAGGGCGAAGGAGTCGGGACTCGAGGCTGGGAAGGCTTGGCGTCGGTTCGTATTTTCGTAGGGATTAGGAAGCGTGGGGATTAGGGTTACGGGGCTTGGAGTCGATTCGCGGTGCGCCTGGGGTTCATTTAAAAAAAATCCTAATTAAAAAGCGGTCGTTTAATCGGCGTTTACACGGCCTTTTATGGCCGTTTAAACGGCCTCACCGTTTATCGACCCGATTATGGGTACTCGGTGCGGTCAGTGGCCGAATACGTGTAAACGGCCGTTTAAACGGCCGTTTGAACCGCGTTTTGCATCCTTGCTCCATATTGTAGCCAACTGTCGGAGGATATCATGCCTGGTGCGATTTTTTGCAAGAAACAGAGTCCTAGAAGCTACCAAGGTCCTGCATGTTAAGCCAGTTCGGAAAAGTATCAGTCCAGATTGGCATGGTCTTCGAACACTGAAAGAAGAGGTGTTTCACTGTCTCGATGTGTATTTCACATAAAGGACATCTATTGGAAATGTCAGGAAGTGTCTCGCACAATGATCTCGAGTCATTATACGTCTTTTCCTCAATAGCCACATAAAGAAGCCAATTCTACCCGGTAGATAGAGCTCCCAAATGAAGCTGCAGTCTCGAACCATGTTACCCGTCCTTGGTGGTGTTGGTCTACAGATTGCACCGTAAGCCTTTGTAACAGAGAATGGGTTATCAATCCATATCCAGTGATCTTTGCCCTCTATAGGTCTATTACTATGTCTCAGGGCTTCCATCATATTGAGAAAATCTTCAAGTCACTTATAAGAGAAGTCCGCTAAGAAGGAAGGCATCCAATTCCCATCAATCCAGCATTCTAAAACAAGTGCATCGTGGTTTCCAGCCAAAGCAAAAAGCCTCAGGTAACGAGTTGAAAAAGAGCCATTACCAGTCCAGTTGTCCTTCCGAACAAGAAAGAATTGCCATTACCAAGCATAGGTCGGAAAAGTTGCTGAAAACGAGGCAACACAGTGTTGATCCCGTCCCAAAATGCTGAGTGAATATGTGGATGATTTGTCATGCTTAGAGGATCCCCAATATAGTAAATTATGTGAATTAGTCTGCAACAGATATCATCATCCATGCCCCATAGTCGACACATCCACTTCATTAAGAGCGCCTTATTTAAAGTCTCCAAGCGCTTAATCCAAAGGCCTCCATCGTTCTTTGGGAGAGTGACGGTTTCCCAGTCTTACTTTCCCAGTGACGGTTTTACGTCCAATTGTCCATAACATAGAAAGAACCTTCTCTTTATCATCATTTTGGCCATCACCATGTCTTCTAAACCACTTCCAAAATACCACTGAAGAATAAGCAAGTTAATTTATCACACACTCTTAAAACTGCCTTGTAGAGATGCGACAGGAAGAGAAGTGTGCCGCATCATCTTCCTCCAATGACAAAGGTTACAAGTTGCCTCGGCATCCACAATAAACTTTCTCCTAAAATGCTTTCTGACCAGCCTCCCTTGTCAAAAACTACACAAGGACACGTTTTAAGAGATGTGAATTCTCCCAATCTTCTTATATTCTAACAAAGTGGAGTCCATTTCGAGGACTTCTTTGAAATAACATATACCTTCCATAGAAATTGCTCTAGTGTCCATATTCCCGTATCAAATACAATCAATGCCCATACCCCCCAACCCCCCATTGGAGAACATTACTCAACAGTTGGAATTAGATAAAATTTTATCCAACTCCAAGACTCTGTATGCAGAAGACAAACTCCCTTTGCGAGTCAGTTGCCAGTCTATAATCCTAAACAACAACCACATTGGGTTTGGCCCCATAATGGTTACAATTGGTTGCATGCTTTAAAAATGTTCCCTGCCAAAGAACATGTCTGAACCACAACTCACTCTTCCCCATTCAACATAGTACCACAAAACATTTTCATAATCTTGCGGCATACACTACTATAATTCCCCATTAACTTAACCAATCATCTTCTAAACAAAGCATGATTAAAACTCCGCAGGTGATCACCCTCAATACACATTTCCATTAGTTACATATCTCATCCTAAGCAATTTTATACCCAGTATTCCTACAAATTGAGCCCTTTGCTGAAATCACTTTGGTACAGATCAATCTACAACACCTTCCTAAGTATACTGATAAAAGATAAAGGGAATGCAGGCATGATGGGGATGATTGCGCATGGTAGAATAGGCCAACCACTCTCAAGCAACGTCTTCACTCTCAAACGATCATGCTTCCTTCTAAACTTTCAGCAAATACTCCGAGTTTCTAACAACCTCCTGGCTGCAAGTGGAAGCCAGAGATAGGTGACAGTAAATTAGCCTAAAAACCAAAGCAACGTCTCTGGTAATTCCCTACCACCCACCCTTTCCTCGTCATTTATGCCCAAAGGTATAGACACAGATTTTGCATCGTTATCTCTAGTCACAAAAAAGAAGCTACTAACTACCACCCACCCTTTCCTCGTCATTTATGCCCAAAGGTATAGACAGATTTTGCATTCGTTATCTCTAGTCACAAAAAAGAAGCTATTAACGGAACCAACATGAGAAGATTTTCTTTATGATGTCAGAGAAGCTTTATTCTGCAAACAATCCTACTGTAAAAAGAAACCGCCCCCATAAACCCATAATACAGGACAAACCAGCTATAAATGAAAACCGCAATATGTTGTTAGCAAGATCCCACCAACATTCAACTTCAAGTAGACATTCTTGGACTACAATGGGGAAATGGACTAAACAGTCCACTCTTGACATCCGTCTTTAGCAGAATGAGTAGTGGTAAAGTTACAACCACTTAAAGGTCATATTCCCATTCAAAACTCCAACTGGGACCACACTAAACATGTTGAATATCTCTCCCCTTTAAATCCATGCCTCCCTTAATGGAAAATGAAAAGGCGGGCCTTTAGAAATCAGAACCCATATTCTTTCTTGTGCCACGACTTTTCGGCACTGCCCCTTCTCCAAGGTTGACCTCCTACACTGCTAATCATCTTGCAGGAGGATACAACCAATGACCTTCCCCTCGTGTGCTGCAATTACCTATTTGTTCATCCTCATGTCGACCTTAGTTTTGTCATCAAAGATACCCGATAAATGGGAGAGAAAGCATCAGCAATAACAAGATTTAACGATTCCCCAAATAATCAGGATGTCTAAGAGGACTCTTGAGATATTACTTATCTGTCGTATTGTTTTTGTATTTTCTTTTTCTTTTGTCTTCTTCTTGTAATTTGCCCAACCGATTTATCTCCTATATAAGAGAACACTAGGGCATCTCAGTAATGCAATTTTTATTCTTTCATCTTCACATGGTATCAGAGCGACAGTCCTACACCGGAACCCTGACCCAATCCCCTACACCATCGAGGGTATGAAAAGGCTAGCCTCGAGGCGGTCGAGGCGGAACAGGGAGAGCCATTTTAGCCTCAAGGCATGCGCCTCATACGGTATTGATGAGGCGTACGCCTCAGAAGGTCGAGGCGGTCCGAGGCGATGAGGCAGTCGAGGCGAAACGAGGTGGTATGTGAGGTGTTTTCTGGATTTTAAAGCATTTTCTAAAGATTTAAATTGTATTATTGGTAGTTTTAGATGCTTATAAATATATAATTGTCTATGATATATATTTACAGGATGAATGCTTGAAATTTTAAGTTTGTATTCATATTGAGCATTAAACTTGTCTGATTTTTTCAAGAAATCCTTATTATTGCACATTCAAAAACACAATCCATAAAGCTTAAAGAAAAGCTAGTGTTAAGAGAGATGACAACATGAACGAAGTAATATACCAACTAGAAAAAACAAGATTAGATTCAATGCATATCAATGTTGTCATATTTTATATATTACTCATATAACATGTACATTTAATCATAATTTTTTATGCACCGCAATATTTTTAGCGAAAAATATGTTATCTTTGATACTTTAATGACAATTATAGCCAATGATTCTATTTCTGAATGGGTAGAAATTTAGTAGATATGTTTATGAAATTTACATATCCTTTCTTTCACGTTCTTATCTTCATAATTTCATCATATATTACAATGTTATATATTATATGTATGTCAAATTATATATTTTCATCAGTAAATATATTTATTATACTTTTTGTAAGTATTTTCCTATATAAACTGAGGTTTACACCTCGACCGCATCGAGGCTATGCCTCGCCTCCAGGGAAAACGCCTCGTTCCGCCTTTAGTTTTTTCAAACCTTGACCCCACCACCAGCCCACAATCGCCCCCACCTCTAGGCCCCTTGCGTCGCCGCCACCACCTTCCAGGGGTTGCCACCCAGCCACCTGCGGTGGTCCCCAGCCACGCCGCACGGTCATCGGGTGGCTCCTACACACTCACGTGCGCCGCATAAGGGCTCCAAGTCCCTCTCGAATGGGCTGCCAGGGAGGTGCTTTGTCCCTGGCCAGCACCCTCACGCGCAACTTCTAGGGGTCTCATCCCCATCTCTGAGCCGCCGCCAGGGGCACCTCTTCGTCGCCCAGCCACCGTGCGATGGTCCAGGCCTCCGTGTGGCTCTCTATGTGCCACAGAGCATGCCTCCGAGCATCACCGTGGGCCTCTGGAAACTATCCAGCGGTCTGATCTGATCTGAAAACGATCTGATTTTGACCGGAAAATGTGATTTCAGATCTAAAAATCATGTTTTCCGGCCCTAGCGCGCAATGATGATTGATGAGGATGGTTTTATGAGTCTACACGTACAACCAATCCTCAGTATGATCGTGTAGACTCGCTCAGATCGATCTACTCCCCAGTCAAATTTTGTTTTCGACCATTTTTTTTATCATGTTAAAGAACAAGAGTGATATATTTTCTTCCTATGATGCCATCAAGGGCCCGGCTCCCATCGTAAGGATGGATGGGACCAACTATAAGTTGTGGTCCATGCAGTTTCTCACCCTCATGCAGTGCAATAACAATGAGCACATCCTAACAGATCCATAGCCAAAGGATAAGATTGGGGCCAATGCTTCTTGGAAGCAAGATAACGCGTATGCACGTATTTGGTTATCCGGGACCCTCACCACGGAGATCACCAATGATATTGGGAATCGGCCCACCGCCAGGGCGATGGGGAACATTATGACATCCACTTATGCCCAAGCGAAGAATGAGGCCAAGATTCTTCAGCTTTAGTTCGATATCTATAGGGCCAAGCAAAATGGTCATCCTCTGCACTTATTTTACTCTTCGCTTCGCGGTATGTTCGAGAAGCTCCATAGCTTCATGCCTATTACGACATCTACGGAGCAGCAGAGGGCATATAGGAACTCTACGATGGTTGGAGCGTTCCTAGTTGCACTAGATCCAAAGTATGATGCTATACGTACACATCTTCTCACCAGAGCTACCATACCTCCCATGGAGGAGGCCTATAACCGTCTCAACAGGCTTCTCACACCTCCTACTACCACTCCTCAGCCCTCTTCAACGATGGTGCCTTTCGTGGTAGAGGAGGAACTACCCAGTTCAAAGGACGCACCCCTTGTGACGAAGGCAGTGGACATTAGTGTGTCCTTTACACCTATTGTTGTCAGCCAGGACACGCAGAGGATACATGCTACCAGAAGCATGGATATCATGTGTCTGCTTGCGTAGCAGAACAGATCGAGCCGTCAGAGACTCCAGCATCCCGGGCCGACCCTCACCTAGATGATATTGTCTCTCATATACGAGAGAGCACGACTCTTGTTGCAGAAACCGCCACCACAGATACCGCAATTGTAGTCAGAGCCTCTTCGAGCTCCTCAGGTATCGCTTACGCTTTTACTGATAGTAGTGATGCAGATATGACAGAGTGGATTATGGACTCTGGTACTTTCCACCATCTGTGTAAAGAAAGAGTCCAGTTGAGATCCTACAGGACTATACCTCCTGGTAGATGGGTTTTCATTATTAATGGGGTCCACTTACCCATCACGGGACAGGGGGAGGTGCATCTAACATCATCCATGTGCCTTCAGAATGTTTTACATGCTACTGACTTTCAGATGGATTTACTTTCCATTAGTCAAGTCATTAAGGATCTGCACTGTCGTGCCATTTTTGACCCTTTGTTTCTTGTGTTTCAGGACATACTCACTGTCAAGGTGATTGGATGTGGCCGTGAGCAGCGGGAGCTCTACAAACTGGTCCAACCTACTCATGTTGGTGTCTCTACTTTACCTTCTAGACAAGTCTCACCATATCTGTGATACTTCATTTTGGCCACCGTCCTCCACAGAAGTTGTGTCATGTTCTCCCTCGGATTTCTACGAGATCTTCCTTCCAGTGTGAGGAATGCCAACTTGAGAAGTGATGAGCCGAAGAACCGAGAGACTAAGGGAGATAGGTATCAAGGGTCGTTGCGACCTCAACCCCTCGAGTCTGACTCAACAAGAAACTCAAGACCACCAAATCAAAAATCAAAGAAATCAAACTCAAATAGCGGTCACGCTATTTTATTTAACCTGGTATAGCGACCAGGGTCGAACTCAAGAAGCACGGGTTGGCTTAAAAAGCCTACGAAGTAGTCTAAAAATCAAAAATAAAGAAAAATAATGTTTTTAGTGGATTTTATGGGTTTTTAAATTTTTTTGTTATTTTCAATTATGAAGAAAATGTAAAACAAGGCCAAAAAGTCACAATCAATTAATTATTTAACACATCAAAACACATCAGAAAATTGAAATAAAAATATTTTTGGGTTTCATGAATTTTTAAGTGTTTTTGGTAATTTTCCCAGATTTTTAAAATTTTTAATGGATTTTATAAAAATGAAATAAAGCTAAAAACTGAAACTATTGTGCAGCCAGATTGGAAAGGCTATTTAAAAATATAAAAATAGCCTATAAAAATCTAGAAACAATTTTATGAAAAACTACAAGTAAAAACTAAGCTACAGGAAAAGAAATTGCATTTTTTTGAATTTTGTAGAATTTTTAATGATTTTTATGAGTTTTTTAGGGTTTTTCAATTTTTAAGGTTTTTATAAGTCTAAATACAATAAAAATTAAACTGAAGCAAGAAGACACAAAAACAAACACACCACAATTTTTTTAGAATTTTTGAAGTCTTTTTAATATTTTTAGTTGATTTTATAATTCAAACAGCAGCAAAAATAGAGGTTTTTGAATTTTTAAAAATATAAAATCAAAGCAAAAATGTCCCAAAAAATTATTGAAATTTTTACACAGTGGCAGGTGCCAAGTGTCCAAATTTCAGAAAATTTGGAGTTGATTTGATATTTTATTCAACCAATAGAAAAGGCACGGCACACAAGGACCTAAGTGAAAGGAAACTAAGTTCCAGGGCCAAATGATAACACGTGTTAAAAGTCTGGGACCAAAGTTGCAAAAAGCCCAGAAGGGCACGAGGCACGCACGTGATTTACACTCAGAGGGGCTAAAATGTCATTCTTATTTATAAAAGTTCAAACCATAACATTTAATAAACCCAAGCTCATACATGCAATTATCCCAGAAATATCACGTGTCGATGCACGTGCACCACACACAGAGGGACTAAAATGCAATATGTGAAACTCTAAGGTACAAAGTGCAATTATCCCAAATTAAAAAACAACTACATAAAATATTTACAGGACTCAAACGGAAATGCAAAAATAAGGAGGGCCTAAGTGATATTTACCCTTATTATTAAGATCCGACGGCTGGAAGGGGATCCACTTAAGATCCAACGGTGGAGAGTGGTTGGTACCCCTTCGACGATCTACGCCTCGGATCTGATCTGCAGATGGATCGAATGGTCAAGAGCCCCTCGCGAACGGATGGTGGAGATAAGACCTGGCGCGAGCGACTCAATCGAACGGTGAAGAAGACCTCTGGATGAACAGTTCGCCAGCGAACTTCGCCCGGCTATTACACGCGCCTGAGGGCTCTTCCGGTGCTGCTGAGATGGGGAAAAGGTAGTTGATGGTTGTCCGCGGCTGGTGGAGGTCTTCGATGAAGCCGGGAGCGATCGGGGTGCTCCGGCGACGAAGGGGACCTGGTGCGCCTGTTCTTCAATGGTCAGACCTCCAGATGAGGTCCGTTCTTCGTCTCTCCTGCACAGAACAAACGCTGGGTCAAGGACAAACTGCCTCGACCCGGTGATGGGCGAAATGGGTGATCGGGGAAGTCGGGGCGATGCTCTCCGGCGAGCGGCGACGGATGAGAGTCGAGATCCATGTTTCGTGGCGAACTAAGGGGGGAGCGACTGGGCGAAGAAGGTGCGGAGGAGTCTCGTGAAGGTGTACGTGTGGTCGGATGGGTGAATAAGTGATCGGAGCTACGTGGATTGGCCGGTGAAGGCCGGAGGTCGGAAACCTAAGGATCGAAAATCAAACAAGGCTAAGGGCTAAAGAAGGTACTTGATGGGTGGAAACGTCTGGGATGGAGGTCATGTTCCTCCTGGGATACTCGCCTCAATGGAGCGACGCCTCCAGAGGCTCGAGCTCGCCGGTGGCGGAGCACGGCGACGTGTATCGCCGGATCTAGGACTAGGGTGCCTCTTTCCTCGCTGCGACACTCCCTCGAGCTTGCTGTCACTCAAGGCAAGGGAATGGAGGTCCTGGGGGTCGAAGACAGTGGCCAAAGATGCGGGAAAAGGCGGCTAGAGGTGAAGCTATATAGGAGTGAAGGTCCGAAAGGATTGGAGTCGGGCGCGCATCGTGAGGCATGGATACCTAGATGAAATGGCGGGCGTGAATCACGGATGTGTGCTTGACAATCGGAGCCCGGGGTTTGGACAAATGGAGGTCGGATCATGACGCGAAAAATCGGCGAAGTCGGGTCGACGCAAGGATCCGCGAGAAGTGGTCCAGGGGGACAGTTGACCGGGGGTCAACGTTCCCCCGTAGACCAATGAGAATTCAGGATTCTGAAATTATTCATAAATTAAATAAAAAATAGTAAATGATTTTATTTCAAAATATTTTCAAAAAAAAATGTTTATTATTTTTCAAATTATTTTTTAGTGATTTTTATTTATTTATTTGAAAAATAAATTAATGTATATACATAATATAATATAATATTCAGGTATAAATACCTATGTATTTTCAATTTTTATTTTTATTAGTTTATTTTTGTATAATTATCCTAATTTTATATTTTATTTCTTTACAACATAAAATTTGGGATATAAAATAATTTTTGTTTGATTTTTATTGTCTATTTACAAGGGTAAAATAAATAGAGATGGTATTTCTATATACATGGTATATATACAATATAGAGAGAGAAATTATTCTTCTTTTTTTAAATTTTATTTTTCTAATTTTTATTTTATTTTTAGAAATATATACAAAATATGGGAAACACATTTTTATTTTTATTTTTATGAAAATAAAATATATACATAAGAGGGGGTTTTACACAAGGTTGAGTTGCCCTATCTCTCTCTACTTATTTTATTTTGCAGTCAGGCCAATGCTTGGCCCTCCCTTGGGTTCGGGTCACTCAATATTTATTCTAAATATTTCCCTATTTTTCTTTATTTCTTTATTCTTTTATTTTTGCATAAAAACATGCTAATTATTGCTATTTACACATAGCATGCAGTTTGATAATTTAATCTATTTACAAGTATCTACATGGTGTTTTGCAAAGATTAATAGCTAAAATAAAAGAATAAAGAGTGATGAATGAGGATTCACCAAGAAGCATTGTCGTTCCTCCTTTCCATCTCGTCAGAGTCGGAGCAGTTCTCAGTTATTTGAGCTCCTCCATTTAGATATCTAGGGTCCGAGTCTTGTTCCCGATCACCAAGGACGTCGTTTTTATTTGGTCGTTGTCAATGATTCTTCTAGACTTTCTTGGTCTTTTATTAAAGAATAAGTCTAAGCATGGGTCTGTTATCAAATCCTTTATTAATGAGATAAAGAATATTTTTCTGCCAATGTTAAATATCTTCGTTCTGATAATGCCTTGGAGTTTTGCACCATACATCTTTCTAAGTTTTTCTTTCTAAGTTTCTTAGATCCCTTGGCATTGTTCACCAAACCTCATGTGCTTATAAATCCCAGCATAACGATATTGCTAAACGCAAACACCGTCACTTACTTGATGTGACCAGAATCTTGTTGATCCAGAGTCATGCTCATCATGCCTACATGGGTGATGCGGTCATCACTGCATGCTACCCACTGAACCGCATGCACTCGTTTGTGTTGGGAGAGAAGATTCCTTTCTCGATTGTGTTTCCCGAGAAGGATCGTTTCTCCCTTAGACCTCATATGTTTGGTTCGATTGCTTTTGTTGATGATTTCTCTCCAAGTTGTGACAAGCTCTCTTCAAGAGTTGTCAAGTGTATTCTCGAACCCAGAAGGGGTACCGTTGCTTTAATCCGCTTAGGCGGAAATACTTTGTCGGCACTGGCATTACTTTCTTTGAGTCTGTCATGTATTTTTCTCCTACAGGTGATGGACTAGCCCCTCAGACTATGATGCTGAGATCTACATGCCCCCACCTCCTACTGTCATACTGCCACCTCCATCTACTCCTGCTCTACCACCGCCACCACCGACTCATGATCCTTAGTGAATAAAGTTCAGTTCTATTTATACTGACATCATAGTGTTTATATTGCAACATTAGCATTCATGCATATGCAAATAAAAAGCATAAATTAACAAACAAAACCAACAAAAATAAGGAGTTAAAAATAGTGTATCTATTTCACCTATAAAATATCTCAATTATCTATTTTTAATAAATTCATGTTAACTCTACTTGACATGAAACCAACTCCATTGTGTACACATCACTAATATTAACAAGAAAAATATCAAAAATTGTTAACTTGTAGATGTGAAGAATAAAACCAAGCCCCAGTTCTGCGACAAAAAGGCGTAAAGCCGCATATCATTCTCATACAGTCTCCTACGAACACGCACTCAACGTTGAATTAATACACATTCAATTCTCTACAAAACAAGATCAAATCCAAAGGAATTGAAGTTCCATATGTGAAACTTGGATTTTGGAGACCAAAATGAATATTGTACATATTTCATAAAGTAAAATTTTTTCATTTATTTTCTTTTTTTTTTATTTTAATAAAATGCAGAAAAATGAAAATCCAAAAAATATAAAAAGCAAAGAAAATGTTGTATCCTGACATACTATATATAATCTTATATATTCTTCTTCTATTTTTATTTCCCTTTTTCTCAATTAAAAATACAAAAAAAGAGATATGTAAATATATTCTAGTATTTTATTTAATTTCTTTTGTATACAGTTTTAGTTTCTTTATTAATTTCTTTTATTTAATTTCTTTTGTATACAGTATTTTATTTAATTTCTTTTGTATACAGTTAACTCAGCCATGGCCGGTCCCAAGCCCGGGTAAATGAGGAGGGTTGCGCGTTAGGTAGCCGACAGCCAGCGCAGGAGAGATAAATTCGTAAATAGTGTTCTTAAAGTTCTTCTAAGAACACTATTTATGAATTTATCTCGAAACCGTTCGGATCTTTTAAACATGGATTTAAGCAAACATACAGACTTCGTTGGGGCGTTCCCTACTTGCGACGCGTTGCATCGCCCGAATGCAATGAAAAATTGGCAAGGGCCGCTACATCGCAGCCTGGATGTAGTTCAAAATTTACAAGGGTTCTCGCATGAGGAACGCATGCGGGTAAATAAGATAGTTCCGCTGCATCACCGCCCGGATGCAGTCCAAAATTTACAAGGGTTCTCGCATAATGGACGCATGCGAGTAAAGAAGTTAGTCCAAAAGAGATTGCAAAGGAAGTTACGGATTGGTAGTTGGAATATCGGTACTTTAACTGGAAAATTGATGGAGATAGTGGATACAATGGAAAGAAGGAAGATTCATATATTTTGTCTTCAAGAGACTAAATGGGTTGGAGAGAAAGCAAGGGAGATCGAGAAGACAGGCTTTAAACTTTAGTATTCAGGTAAAGATAAGGGCAGAAACGGTGTTGGAGTGGTTGTTCATAAAGATTTGAAGGATTGTGTGGTTGAGGTGCAAAGATTTGGGGATCGGATTATTTTGCTAAAGTTGGTGCTTGAAGAAGAAATTTTGAATATCATCTCAGTTTATGCACCGCAAATTGGTTTAGATGAAAGGACTAAACAAGCTTTTTGGGAGGATCTGGATAAGATTTTACAAGGAATCCCACAAAGAGAGATGGTTTGCATAGGTGGAGATCTTAATGGACATGTGGGAAAAGATTTTTCAGGGTATGCAAGTGTGCATGGAGGACATGGTTTTGGGGATAGAAACGAAGAGGGAAAAGTCATTCTGGATTTTGTAACGGCATATGATCTTTTCATAGCAAACACTCTTTTCAAGAAGAGGGAGGAGCATTTAATTACTTATAAGAGTGGCTCAACTAGAAGACAAATAGATTACTTTGCGTTGAGGAGAAGAGATCGGTTGTGTTGCAAAGATTGCAAAGTAATCCCTGGAGAGAGTTTGACAACCCAACATTGCTTGTTAGTCTTGGATTTACAAATAAAAGGGCTGATAAAGAAAAGGAAGGTTCCTAAGATCACTAGAACTAGGTGGTGGAATCTTCCGCTGAAGCAATCAAGCTTCAGGGAGAAGGTTTTAGAAGACTTATCTTGAGATTGTAGCGGTAGTGCAAACGAGATGTGGGAGGCAGTAGCATCTTGTATTCGAAAGGTAGCTAAAGAGATGTTAGGCGAGTCAAAAGGAGGAGCTCCGTGTCAAAAGGAGGCTTGGTGGTGGAGTGAAGGGGTGCAAGAGAAGCTAAAAATTAAAAGAGCTTGCTTTAAAGCTATGTCTAAGGATAGAACAGAGGAAACTGTCACAGACTATAAAATAGCGAAGAAGGAAGCAAAGAGTGCTATAAGCGAAGCTAAGTCAAAAGCTTATGAGGTTTTGTATAAAAATCTCAACTCTAAGGAGGGCCAGAAGGATATATTCAGGTTGGCCAAAGCAAGAGAAAGAAAGACCAAAGACCTTTCTCAAGTGAGATGCATTAAGGACGAGGAAGGTCACGTGCTTGTTACTCAGAAGGATATAGAGACTAGATGGGAGCAGTACTTCCATAAACTTTTCATTGGAGAAGGAAGTAGAGAGATCACTTTGGGTGATCTAGCTAGTAGTGAAAGTTACTTGAATCGTGCATGCTATAGACGAATACAAAGAAAAGAAGTAGAGGAGGCTTTGAAGGTTATGAGACCTGGGAAAGGTGTTGGACCGGATGACATCCCTGTAGAAGTATGGAAAGTTTTAGGTGAGCGTGGTTTGACTTGGCTTACGAATCTATTCAATGTAATTTGGCGAAGCAAGAAAATGCCTGAAGATTGGAGGAGGAGTATCGTGGTGCCTCTTTATAAGAACAAAGGAGACATTCAAAATTGTTCAAATTACAGAGGTATCAAGCTGATGAGTCACACTATGAAAATTTGGGAACGTGTGATCAAAAGAAGGTTGAGGCAAGTTTCCCAAGTAAAAGAAAACCAATTCGGATTCATGCCAGGTCGCTCAACTATTGAAGCCATCCATTTGCTGAGGAGAACAATGGAGATTTATAGAGCTAAAAGGAAGAATATCCACATGATCTTTATTGATTTGGAGAAGGCTTATGATTCCGTCCCACGAGAGATACTATGGAGAGTTTTGGAGAAGAGACATACCTGTCCTATACATTAATCTCATAAAGGATATGTATGATAGGGCTTTATCTTGTGTAAGGACTCCGACGGGGAAGACTGACTATTTTGATATCAACATTGGTTTACATCAAGGTTCAGCTTTGAGTCCATTTCTTTTTACTTTGATTATGGACGAGTTGACAAGTCACATTCAGGATGAGTTACCTTGGTGTATGTTATTTGCTGATGATATTGTGTTGATTGACGAGACTAGAGATGGAGTAAATGAGAAGCTTGAGGTTTGGAGACATGCATTGGAGACTAAAGGCTTTCGTATAAGTAAGGCTAAGACGGAATATATGGAATGCACCTTTGATGGAAGCAATGGTGAAGGAATCGAGGTGAAGATTGGTGACGATAACATTCAGAAGAGAGACTCTTTTAGATATCTGGGATCTATTTTGCAACATGATGGGGAAATTGATGGAGATGTTACTAATAGAATAAATGCAGGCTGGCTTAAGTGGAGAGGAGCCTCCGCTGTTCTTTGTGATAAGAAAATTCCTTTAAAAATTAAAGGAAAGTTTTACAAAGCAGCCGTGAGACCTGCTATGCTTTATGGTTCTGAATGTTGGCCTGTGAACCATAGACATGTGCAGAGAATGGTTGTAGCAGAAATGAAAATGCTAAGATGGATGTGTGGACATACACGTAAAGATCGGATTCGGAATGATGCAATTAGAAAGAAAGTTGGTGTAGCTCCGATCGAGGATAAGATGCGAGAAAACCGCTTAAGATGGTTTGGTCATTTGCAAAGAACGTCAACTGATGCACCGGTTAGGAGATGTGAGTGTTGGGATGTTGAGCCGGCTAAGAGAGGGCGAGGACGGCCCAAGAAGTGTTGGAAAGAGACTATACGAAGGGATCTTAGCTTTTTGGATTTAAGTCCGAGATTGACCCAAGATAGATCTGAATGGAGGCGAAGAATCCATGTAGCCGACCCTACTTAATTGTGGGAAAAGGCTTTGTTGTTGTTGTTGACAGTTTTAGTTAAAACATTACAAAACATTAAAAATCAAGTGTTTTATGTCTAAAATACCACAAAAATGTATTTCGTACCAATGAGATCTTTTGAGTTTGATCCATTCATGGGCATACTATATACAATTTTATGTATTCTTCTTCTATTTTTATTTCCCTTTTTCTCAATTAAAAATACAAAAAAGAGACACGTAAATATATTCTAGTATTTTATTTAATTTCTTTTGTATACAGTTTTAGTTAAAAAAACATTAAAAACTACAAAACATTAAAAATCAAATATTTTATGTCTAAAATACCACAAAATTGTATTTCGTACAAATGAGATCTTTTGAGTTTGATCCATTCATGGACAACCCATGTACCGCCCCTAGCCACTTCAATCCAGCCTCTATACAAATCATTGGATATGAGTATGATCCAATGGCCTAGATATATTTTCCCATCGAACTTCAACCTTTGACTCGCTTCACCCCTTGTCCAATGGAATGCAGCCACATTAGCAAGGGACTTTACCGGACGGGTCAACTCCCTAATCACCTCTATCTTCCCCGTTCTCCCCGCTCCTTTTATCGAACCATCTCCATCTCTCTTTATATGTTTCTCTAGTCAAAACAACCACCTCTGCGAAGTCCTCATCGCATCTGTTCCTTTCGTAACCCCTCGACCGAGCCCACTCAAACCACTATATGTCTCCTCCAGAAACCCTAACGCATTGCTAAACAAAACCACCTCTTCTATCCTCATCATACCTCATCTGTCACAAATGAAAGGAGGAGCTCCAGCTGCGACTTGGATCTGGTAATAGATACCCGGTTCTTGACAGTGACGACGAGCCCTCCTCGGGCAAGATCCATGAAAACCCACTTCACGCTGCAACAGCTCTGAGCTTGTTATCGAGCTTCGAAGCCCCATCACCTACTTCTAGAGGTGACGACTGGAGTGTGAATCGCATCTCCATTTTTCATGCAAGACCCAAATCCTCGTTAATCCTACAAGTAGCCCTTCTCCACCCTCCTCTTGTTTCTCTTTTATTTTCATTTCTTTATTTTGCTCTGTTGTGTTCCTAGTTCTTTTACGCTCCACTTTTTCCACGTAAACCTCCCCAAATAATATCTTCATCTTTCCCATTCAATTGGAACCCAAAACCCCCTACCGGCCATCAACCCTTTCATCATTCCCTTCTCTACAGTCATGTCACCTCAATCACATCAAGGCTTGCATAGGTCTGAGACAACTAGGTCCCCATCTCCTTCCATGCCAATCTGGACCACCATTCACCTGACCTTCATGCCATAGCTGACCTTCCCCATGCTCGAGCCTCGTTCAAACCCTTCCCGTGGAGCTGCTCCACATGTATTGCAAGAGGGTCGCCCATTAAGAGCAGAGGAGACCCCATGAAGGCTCTGCCACTTCAAGCTCAAGGAAACCAACACCCGACAGCACGTTCGATGGAACATCTTGCAAAACCCATTGCAATGCATCCTCTAGAGGGGCTTCTCCACCATCGAATGACGGACAAATTTGCATGAGCTGCTCCTTTTGCCCATAGTAGAAGCTTCCACTGGAGCTCCTCCTCCATTCCGTCCAAACAGCCCTGTTAGGGGTCCTTCATCCTCGAGTAGCCAAGAACACCTAACTCCATTTGCCATCCATCTCCGATTTAGTTTCAAATTCTACATATGATCGATAGATATGCTCCAACTTGAGGGGAGTGTTAAAGTTGTTAACGTATATATTGGTTTTCTGTGTGTCTCTCTGTTATTTTTATTTTCAGCTGTATGCTTTATGTAATTTACCCATAGGCTACTCTCCTATATAAGAGAGCCTAGGGCTCATGGAATAAACATCTCTTTCATTTTTTCCAACATGGTATCAGAGCGACGGTCCTAGACCGGAGTTCTCGAAACCCTACCCCACCCCACCCGCGAGCCCCTCTCTCTCATCGTCGACGCCACCAGCGCTTCTTCTCCGCCGCTGCGCCTCCGCCGGTGTGCCTCTGCGCGCGCTCGCCTTCACACGCATGCGCGCCTTCACGCGCCTGTGCGCGTAACTTCACGCGCAGGTGCGCGCTCGTCTGCGCCTGAGCGCCTGATCTCGCTTGTGCGCATGTGCGCCTGATCTCGCCTGATCTCGACTGTGCACCTGTGCGCCTGATCTCGCCTGCGTCTGTGCGCAACTTCACGGTGCACGACTAATCGGTTGACCTTGCGTTTCTGCGAGGTCAGAGGGCACCAAGGAGCCCTAAGCGTGCGCGAAGCCCTAAAGAGCACACCGTCACCTACATGGGTTTAGTTGTTTGAGGTCTACACAAGCAACTAAATCCGTCATGTCATTGTAGACAAATCTTATCTTCAGTCAATCGCTCCAGTCTTCAGTTTCCAGTATGTCAGAAAGCAAGGTGGATATCCCATCCATTGGCGCCTTCCGTGGTCCGGCGCCTATCGTCAAAATGGACGGTACAAACTATGAACTGTGGGCGATGCAGTTCATGAGCATGATGAAGTCAACAGGTAAGAAGCATATTCTTACCGAACCAGAGCCTGCTGAGAAGACTGGAGCAAATGCCTCGTGGGAGGCCGATGACGCATACGCCAAAGTTTGGTTATCTGGCACGTTGGCGATCGAGATTGCCAATGACATTCTACATCAGCCCACGGCCAAAGACATGTGGGACATTCTGGCGGCCACATATTCTCAGGCGAAGAACGAGACAAAGATTCTGCAACTTCAGCATGATATATTCACTATAAAGCAGAATGGTCGCCTTCTACATTCACTCTACACATCCCTGAGAGGGATGTTCGAGAAGCTCTACAGCTTCATGCCTCTGACAGCCACGCCAGAACAACAGAAGACATATCGGAATGCGACTATGGTGGGCGTGTTCCTTGCTGCTCTTGATCCAGAGTATGAGGCGGCACGATCCCAGATCTTGGCCGATTCTACTATTCCTCCCATGGAGGAAGCCTTCCATAGAGTGAGCCGCATCACCGTTCCTTCCACGGCCACGAATCAGAATGCTTCAGCCATGGCCGCCAACAGGGGTCGCGGATTTCATCATCAGACCCGTGGACGTGGACCTCGTGGCAGAGGAGGCCGCACTCGGCCAACATGTACCTACTGTCATCGTGTTGGACACAATGAAGACACGTGCTACTCGAAGCATGGATTTCCTGCATCTGCACGAGTTGCTGAGCAGATAGAGCCTCCATCTGCTGCTACTTTGGATCAGTGGTTCGATGATCTAGTTGCCCGTCTAAGGGGCATTATTCCCCCATATGGCCCAACACCTACTACTGAGAGTCAACCTGATGCCGCTGCCTCTGCCTCTGTGTCTACCAATGCTTCAGGTAGCATACTTGCATTTACCAGTAGTAGATCAGATACATTACCCTTGGATTATGGACTCGGGCACTACACATCATCTATGTGGTGATCAGAGTTTACTTACAGGATATTCTCAGATTCCTCCAGGCCGAACTGTAGTCATCGCCAATGGTACACATTCTCCCATAACTGGTCAGGGGGAGATTAGACTGACATCTTCTATGCAGCTCAAGAATGTGCTACATGCACCTGATTTTCAATGAATTTGTTATCAATCAGTCAGATTACGAAGGATTTACAATGTCGGGCAATTTTTGATCCATCTTCTCTTATTTTTCAGGGCATCCGTACGGGCAACGTGATTGGTCGTGGCTATCAGCAAGGAGGCCTCTATCGCCTAAATCAGACTCCATTCGCCGGAACCTCATCCCTTCCCACCGGACCAGTATCTCCTTTGTTGTGGCATCTGCGCTTTGGGCATCTACCGCTTCAGAAGTTGCGTCGTGTGTTACCCTAGGGTCTTCCTCACACATCTATCCAATGTGAGGCTTGTAAGTTGGGAAAGCATCACCGGTCTACCTTTCCCAGTCGTCCAGGTCGGAGTAGTACCTCCAAGTTCGAGTTACTTCATATTGATATATAGGGTCCGAGTCGTGTACCTGATCATCAGGGACACAAATTTTATATAGTTATTGTGGATGACTTCTCTCGTGTGTCATGGGTATTTTTTGAGAAATAAATCTGAAGCAGGCAATATTATTATCCAGTTTCTGAATGAAATTCAAAATGTTTTTTCCACATCTGTGAAATTTGTGAGAAGTGATAATGCCCTAGAACTGTGCACTCATGCCCTAGCCAACTACTACTCATCAAAAGGGATTATCCATCAAGCATCCTGTGCTTATACCTCTCAACAAAATGGGATCGCTGAAAGGAAACATCGCCACCTACTTGATGTCACAAGATCACTCCTTATACAGAGTCATGTTCCTTATTCTTACTGGGGTGACGCGGTTCTCACAGCATGTTACCTAATTAACCGGATGCCGTCCTCTATCTTGGATGAACAGATTCCTTTTTCTATTATATATCCTGGGAAGGATTTGTTTTCACTTACTCCCCGTGTGTTTGATTCAGTTGCCTTTGTCCACCAGTTGTCTCCTGGTACTGACAAGCTCTCTCCTAGGGTTGTCAAGTGTGTGTTTGTTGGGTACTCCAGAACTCAAAAGGGGTACAAGTGTTTTGATCCTTTGCGTAGGCGGTATATGGTCAGTGCAGATGTTACATTTTTTGAATCCGTAATGTATTTTCATCCTCAATTGATCAGCAGCTACCTCCACTGACTACCGACGCCATATATATGACACCACCACCACCACTACCACCATCACCACCATCACAGATCCCCGTTTCACCACTACCATTCCATTATACCCGCAGGCCTCCTCCAGCTCATGGTCATGACTCATCTCCTAGCTCGCCTATGGTATGCACTGAAGATACTTCTCTTGATGGATCTAATGATATTTCTGAGCAGGATATGTTGCAGGGGCCAGATGAGGACACAGCTGATTTAGATGTTCCTATTGCTATATGCAAATCGAAGAGGAGTTGCGTTACATATCCATTGGCAGCCTCTGTGTCATTTGAGCGACTATCTGAGGATTTCAGGAACTTTGCGGTGGCCTTGTCAGCTGTAGATATTCCGCGGAATTATCAAGATGCTCTGCAGGATAGTAGATGGCGTCTAGCAATGGAGGAAGAAATGGCGGCACTTCAATCAAGAGGAACTTGGAGTCTAGTTCCTAAACCTTCAGATATGACCCCGGTGAGCTGCAAGTGGGTATTTACGGTGAAGCAAAATGCAGATGGTAGTATTGACAGATACAAGGCCCGCCTTGTTGCACGTGGTTTTACACAGACATACGGGGTAGATTACCTTGATACATTCTCGCCAGTAGCCCGTCATTCTACTCTACGGATCTTGCTGTCAACCGTAGTCAATAAAGAGTGGCCGCTATATCAGTTGGATGTGAAGAACGCGTTCTTATATGGAGACCTACAGGAGGAAGTCTATATGCAACAGCCACCCGGTTTTGCTGTTGAGGGGGAGTGTTCCAAGGTGTGCAGACTTCATAAGGCTATCTATGGCCTTAAGCAGAGCCCCAGAGCATGGTTTCAGAAGCTCTCAGACCTCTTTGAAAAACAGGGATACAAACGCTCCAATGCTGATCATTCATTGTTTGTACAGAAGACTTCAAGAGGTATTATTGCAATTATGGTTTACGTAGATGACATCTTGATTACAGGAGATGATGAGCAAGGCATAAAGCAGGCGAAAGAGAAGCTGGGAAACGAATTTGTCACTAAGGATCTTGGAGTCCTTAGATATTTCCTGGGGCTGGAATTCGCTAGAAATCCGTATGGATTAGCAATGTCGCAGAGGAAATATGTTACGGACCTGTTGAGAGAAACAGGTATGCTTGGGTGTCGGCCTGCTACGACACCAATGGACCCCAGCATGAAGCTATATGATGATGACACAGAGGAGGTGGACAGGAGAAGATACAGAGAACTGGTAGGCAAACTGTTGTATGTCACGATCACTAGGCCCAATATATCCTTTGCAGTTAGTCGTGTGAGCCAGTTCATGGAGCAACCACGTCAGGTTCATATGGATGACATACATATGATACTTAGATACCTCAAATCTTCTCCAGGTGCAGGTTTGTTATTCAAGAAGGGAAAGGGGATCTCTATCTCAGCATGTGCGGATGCAGACTATGCAGGTTGTCCCAAGGACAGGAAGTCCACTTCGGGGTTTGCAGTCTACATTGGAGATTCTCTAATCTCATGGAGGAGCAAGAAACAGACGGTGGTAGCCAGATCTAGTGCTGAATCCGAATATAGGGCTATGGCCCAGGCTAGCACAGAGATGATGTGGGTAAAGGCTGTACTTACAGGTCTATGCCTAGATGTACAACTTCCTATGGACTTAGAATGTGATAATCCGGCAGCCTTGTTCATTGCAAACAATCCAACATTCCATGAGCGGACCAAGCATATTGAGGTTGACTGGCACTTCATACGTGACATGATTCAGAAGGGGTTCGCTGCTACATCTCATGTCACCTCAGAAAATCAAACTGTTGATATATTCACCAAGGCATTACTACGAGGCCCATTCCAGAAGTGTACGTCCAAGCTGAGCAAGATTGATATCTATGCTCCATCTTGAGGGGGAGTGTTAACGTATATATTGGTTTTCTGTGTGTCTCTCTGTTATTTTTATTTTCAGATGTATGCTTTATGTAATTTACCCATAGGCTACTCTCCTATATAAGAGAGTCTAGGGCTCATGGAATAAACATCTCTTTCATTTTTTCCAACAAAAGTTATATTTAGTTATCTTCCTTTTATTTTATTTATTGAGTCTTGATCAAGATCTCTTATGCAATTATTTCCAACAGGACTCCAGGATTTCACGATATATAAGAAACCTCATCCCCCAAGAATAATCAAATTCCATTCATTCTCAATCTTGCCTGAAGATTTGAATTGCGCAGAAGTCGAGGCGGATTTTCGAGGGGAGGAACAAAAGACAAATTTACATAATCTGTCCTTTCCTATTCCGCCTCTCTCGGAAATGTACGGCGGTGGATTCCTTAGGGGTTTTCTCTCTCCAATGCCCAGCTGGGATTAATTTATGGGTCGGTTGGTCGGGCCAGGTGGATCCGCTAACCCGGGTTCCGTTTTCGGTCAGCATTTCTATAAGATCCGACTTTGAAGGTGGTGGTTCGGTTCTGTCTCTGTTGGGTGCGGGTTTTTTCTCGGACCGAATGGGAGCGGGTTTTTGTTTGGATCCTTTACGCTTGATACCGCTTCGGTATATATCTCCTGTTGGTTCCGTCCTCCCCAATCTCTCCACGAGACCATCCAGTCCGTCATGTTTGGTTTTGTCGACGGGGGGTGGCTGCATCGGAGTTTTCGGATCCCTGTTGGGCACCACCTGTCGTAAAATCCTCTTCTGTTCTGGGCGTGCACGCTGTGGGGTAGGATGTTTTTCAATTCGGCGTGCCGACCTCAGAATTTGTTGAATGAGTTTCGCGGGATGGGGAAACCAAGCTCATTGAAGGGAGTTTTTCGTGCGCAGGAATTGGTAGGGGAAGTACGAAGAGATACAGGCAGAGGTGAAAACAAAAGTTGACGAATGGTGGGATGCAGACTGTTTCTGAGCAGAAAGCGAAGGTGGCTTTGCTTGCGGGAGCAGTCAACACAACGGGTGCGCAAGTTGTACCTAAATAAAGATTCTATCCTGTAATGTGAGGGGTCTGGGTGACCCTGAAAAAAGAACCTTGGGAGCGAGGTTCACGGAATGGGGATGTGATGCCATCCTTCTTCAAGAAACTAAACTTGACTTCTGTTTGGCCCTGTGGAATTCTTTTGGGAAGAGATCTTTTTCCAGCTTTCGGCCGATAGATGCCTCGGGAAGTTTTGGAGGCATGATTTTGGCGTGGAAGGATCCGGCTTTTCTGTTTTGGCCGGAGAGGAAGGGCTCCCATATCCTCTTTGTTATTTTGGAGTGCTCTACCACCTCGACGCTCTTTGCGGTCTCATGTGTTTAGGGCCCTTGCCAGCCATCTTTGTGGCATGAATTGTGGGTGGAGATCCGTGAGGCTAGAAGTGCTTTTCCAGACCGTGCTTGTCTTGTTGGGGGGGATTTCAATGTCTCATTGTTTTCTTCCGATCGTCCACGCCTTCGAGGTGGTCAAGACCTGGATTCCTCTGACTTTGCTGATTTGATTGATGACCTGGAGATTGAGGTCCTTGATGCTGCGAACACAAAATATACTTGGCGGAACAAGGGCTCTCGTTCACGCATTGATTGTTTTCTGGCCTCAACCGAGCTCCTGGAGGTGTTCCTGTGTTCTTTCGCATTATGTAGGCCCTGCACTCGTTTTGATCATACACCTCTGTTTTGGGACTCCGGTACTCCCACTCCGGCGCGATGTTTCTTTAAATTTAAGTGAGTTTGGCTTCTGAAGGACTCGTTCAGAGAGGTGATGACCAGCCACCAGTTATCCTTGTCAGTTTCTAGTTCGGCATCAGTGAGCTTCTATGAGAAGTTGAATTGTCTACGTCAGAGGCCGTGTGCGTTTAAGAAGGACGTTAGAGAGACTAGGAAGCTCGAAGGGTGTCAGCGGAGCTGGAGGTCTAGAGACTTGACAAATTAGAGGATGACAGGCAGTTGGATAATGTTGAGCTGGGTCAGAGAGCGGCTGCTCATAGAATAATTATGGAAGAAGATAGGGAGCAGGTGACAGAGTGGAAATAGAGGTCGCGGCTTGCTTGGCTGAAGGAGGGAGATGCAAGCACGGCTTTTTTTCCACAGGATAGCCAATGGCAGACGTCGGGCCAATTCTTTTCGATCTATGATTTTTGGTGGAAACAGAATTGAAGGAGACAGAGAATTGGGTAGTGCGATTACGGATCACTTTCATGCCTTCTCTAGAAAGGTTGCTTCCAGACGTTGGAGGTGGAATGGTCTTGGGGTGTCACGTCTCTCTGAAGTGCACGCAGGTAACTTGACTTTGCCGGTTACCTTGGAGGAGGTCAAGGCAGTTGTTTGGACTCTGGAGTTTGAATGCAGATAGTGCACCAGGTCCGGATGGTTTCCCTTTACTCTTCTATAAGGAATTCTGAGATGTGGTGGGAGCTGAGGTCCTGGGGGTTGGAGGAGTTCTGTCAAGGCAATGCGGGTTTTGAAAGACTGAACAAGGCTCTGATTTTCCTTCTTCCCAAAACAGATTCGGCGGAAAGGATTGAAGACTACAGGCTAATTGTCCTCTCAAATGGCATTTACCTCATTGAGCGAAGGTGTTCACGATCCATCTTAACGGAGTTCTTGGTCATCTTGTCTCCACAGTTTAGTTGGCGTTTATACATGGACGTCAGATTGTGGACAGTTTAGTGATAGTTTCTGAGATTATATCTGATTGGAAACATAGTGGCAAGCAGGCTTTGCTTTGGAAGGTGGACTTCGCCAAGGCTTATGACACCTTGGACTGGCGTTTTCTGTGGGCATCCCTACACAGGAGGGGTTTTTCGGATGTTTGGATCTCTTGGATGAAACAATATGTCACCACGTCGCTCTCGGTGTTGGTTAATGAGCGCCCTGAGGGAGGTTATTTCAGCCACAGAAACGGGTCAGACATGGGTGCCCTCTTACTTCTTTGCTCTTTGTTCTTGCTGCAGATGTTCTTGCTTGCATGGTTGATGGGGTTCAAAGGGGCGGTGTTATATCTGGGTAGAGATGTGGAGACTTGGTTATCCCCTTGCTTCAATATGCGGATGACACGATCCTGTTCATTGAGGGTGGCAAAGATGAGGCGGGTAGCATGGCCATTACTCTTGATTATTCGGGGAGATGTCTGGCATGGAACTGAATCATAGCAAATCTACAGTTGTATCGTTTGGCCTGTCGGAGGAGGAGGCGCAATCTTGTAGTATGGAGCTGGGCACGTCTTGCGGCTCCCTTCCGCTCCGTTATCTTGGGCTTCCTCTAACGGGCGGCAAAATTAAGGTGTCGGATTGACTACAGTGGTGGAAAAGATGGAGAGGAAGTTGACTGGATGGAGGGCTTCTTTGTTGTCGCGTGGTGTCTGTTTGGTGTTGATTAAGGCGGCTCTCTCTGTGATCCCGATGTTCTTCTTTTCTTCTCACCTACTATCGGTGGGCATCAGACGGCATTTGGAGCGAGTGATGCACAAATTCCTTTGGAGCAAGTCTGGTCAGGAAGGGCACGGCATACACCTGGTAGATTGGGAAACCATTATTCAGCCCAATATGCATGGTGGGCCTGGGATCAAGAGCTTGGAGTCTTTCAACGACGCTCTCTTGCCCAAATGGGTGAGCAGAATATGGGGTGAAGATATGGGTATGTGTTGTAACCTTCCGTGATGCCTCTATGGTGTTTCTTTGGCGGGCCTTGGTTTGATGCGACAGGGGCCTAATCAGTTGGCTTTCTGGAAGGGGAATATGAAGGTTATACTCCGCTTTCACGAGCTTTTTAGCCCGGTTGTTGGGAATGGTGCCATTTTTGGGTTTTAGACGGACGATTGGACAGGGGCGGCTCCCTGTGCAACCGCTTTCCTCGTTTATTTGCCTTGGCCGGTGATATTAATGCTCGGGTTATGGATTGATGGGACAATGGTAACTGGATGCCGAGTTTCAGATCGCCTTTCTTTGATCAGCGGTTGGAGGAGGTCCTTCGACTTTTGGACTCCCTTGGGCAGGTGGGCAGGCCCTCCTCCGGGTTGGACCACTAGATCTGGAAGGCCGCACCCTTCTCGGTACGCAAGGCTTATGGTGCCATTTGAGGCCTTCGCCCTCTCTCTCGGACGTTATGATTCAGGATTGTGACCTCATCGGGTCGCTTCGTCTTCCCGAAAGGATTGGTTTCTTACTCTAGCTCTTTAGACGAAAGCGTGTTTTGAGTCATGATCATTGCGCTAAGCTTTTTCACGTGGTATCAGATAGATGTCCCATGTGTGGCATGGACATTGAGATGTCGGAGCACATATTCTTCCGTTGTCATGTTTCATCGACGGTCTAGAGTGAGGTGGGATTGGATTGGTTATGCGCACGCAATTTTGAATCCTTTTGGTCTTCTCTTTTGGGGCTTGTAGTCGTCAAGGAAAGGAGATTTTGGCTCCGGTATCGATGCTTTGGGCCATTTGGTTGGCTCATAATAATGTGCTTTTTGATGGGCATTGTTTCTACTGTGAGAATGTGTGTTTCCATTACAAGCGGTTGCTTGAATCTTGGCTTTTATAATATGTATTGTATTATAATTTTTAATTAATATGTTGGGGTGGGCACCAATGCGTGTTTCCCCTTTTTTGGTCTAAAAAAAATCTTTCTCCATAGTGATCATGAATTAGCATTTTTCACTGGAGAATCGAAGATATTATACTTTGAAGTCATGAGGTAATAAGCCATCACCAACCTTATTCCGATTTGAGCATAGTGCATATGTTCTCTTAAAAAAGTATTCAAAGATTTTATTTCAAGAAGGGTAATCATCTGATGGCGAGTAAATACTCTAGCATCTTGGCATGTTTTCTTATCACTGTCCTATTTAGTTTTCTCACAAAAATGTAAACTATAGAAGAAGAAACAACACGCAAAAATATGGCAATCACAAGAAAAAGAAACACGTTTACCAGCTCTTGAGATGAAGTATGGAGGAAGCTCTCCAAGAGCAGTTCCAATACCCCAGATTACAGCCTCGATCTGAACTTGAGGTAGTATGCTGCTGAGCGGAACTCTGACAAGTGAGTCAGGTAATGACGGAAAGGATGGAGGACCGAACTTAGAACAGTCCTTTCCAAGCCAAGATGGCCCTCTATCCAGCTGTATAGTATCATAGGGAGCACTTTTTAGATCAACTCGGCCACACTGCATAGCTTTTATTGTAAATAAAGCAATATGAGGTCCAAGATAGAGCACAAAAGTGTGTAAGCCAGATCCTGCAACATAGGAAAAATATCATGCATGTCAAGAATAAATGTGTAAAAATATCCTTAGAAACAGCGGTCAATATATTGCCAGTCTGATAAGATTATAAGGTTGCCAACGAATATATAGACTGCTGGGATTGCATGCAAAGAAAGAATTACAGCACCAACAACAACTAACTCATTGACAAGGATGAAACAACAGATCCAATATGATGAATGACATCATTGACATCTATTTGGTTAAAGCTTTTCAAAAAAACCGTTACAAAGAATAAAACAGAAAGTCTAACATCCATGTTACTTAAAAGGTAACCACACCTCCCATGTTGCTTAAAAGGTAACCACACCACACCCCCAATGCATTAATCATCACCCTTAATCTGAAGAAGTATGAACAAATCCAAATTTTACTTTAGTGTTCAATCTGTGAAGATATTAACTATATTTTAACATGAATCTGATCATTAACCTTTTAGTTATTTAGCTTTTTTTTGACATCTGAGCATTAATAAATATGATGCTCCATATATTAACCCATTTGCTCCCGGATCCATATTTGTATTTACGTTCTTTAAATTAGGTATTCTTTTGAGCTCATAAGACCAATATAAAATTAGGAACTTGTACACCAGTCCTCATTTAATCTTTCGAAATTACATAATAACCATGTAATACATCACAATCCTCCTAATCTTTGTCCATTAACATCATTGGCCACTACCGTTACAAGCCATAGGTCAAATCATTAAATTTGACCATGAGGACTTAAAAGAAATTAAAAATTATAGGTCAGAGCATAGTTTTAAGAACTTAGCTCGAGGTGCCGAGTCATAACTCACAAAGTAATTTGGAGAAAAACAGCCTCGAGGCTATACCCCAGACTGCTTCAGCAGGGCATAGTCCTCAATTAGTTGAGGCAATAGCAAGTTTGGTGAGATGGAACTGACGCACTGCTTCGGTTAAAAAAGGAATCAAAATAGCTTTCTAAACATAATAAATTATTTTATGTGTACTTTATGTTATAATTAAGAAACTTAGAAATAAATAAATACTTTGGTTGAAATATTTTACTACCAAACAAATCTTTAAAATATTAATAGTATTTTATAGCTGATAGAATTCATTTAATGGAAAATTTGGAGAAAGTGATATATATATTATAGATTAGGATTTTTTTATTTTATTGTAAATAATGTGTTGAGGATAGGTAGACAAAAGAAGTTGAGGATAGGTAGTTGGAATATTGGCACTTTGATTGGCAAATCGATGGAGATAGTAGATACGATGGAAAGAAGGAAGATTCAGACACTATGTCTTCAAGAAACAAAATGGTTGGAGAGAAAGCATGGGAAATCAAGACAGGCTTTAAATTATGCAGTTTTCTCAATATGGTATTCACATAAAGATGGGTAGAAATGGTGTTAGAGTGGTTGTTCATAAGGATTTGAAGGATAGTGTGGTTGAGGAGCAAATTTTTTGGGATCGGATTATTTTGTTAAAACTGGTGCTAGAAGTTATGAATATAATCCCATTTTATGCGCTGCAAGTTGGTTTAGAGGAAAGGATTAAACAAGCTTTTTTGAGAGGATTCGGATAAGATTATGCAAGGAATCCCACAAAGAGAGATGATTTTCCTAGGTGGAGATATTAATGGATGCGTGGAAAGGATGCTTCAGGGTACGCTACTGTTCTTGGAGGCCATGACTTCGGTGATAGAAATGAAGAGGGAAAGTCATCCTAGATTTTGTAACAGATTATGACTTTTTCATAGCAAACACACTCTTCAAGAAGAGGGAGGAGCATTTACTTACTTATAAGAGTGTCTGACGAAAACACATATAGATTATTTTGCAATGAGGAGAAGAGATCGGTTGCATTGCAGAGACAGCAAAGTAATCCCATGAGAGAGCATGACATCTTAACATTACTTACTAGTCATGGATGTGCAAATAAAAGTGTTAGCAAAGAAGATGATGGTTCCCAAGATCATTAGAACTAAATGGAGGAATCTTCAATTGAAGCAATCGAGCTTCAAGGAGAAGGTTTTAGAAAACTTATCTTGGAATTGTAACGGAAGTACAAACGAGATGTGTGAGGTGGTAACTTCTTGTATCCGAAGAGTAGCCAAAGAAATGCTAGGCGAGTCCAAGGGAGGAGTCCTAGGCCAAAAGGAGGCTTGGTAGTGGAGTGAAGGGGTACAAGAGAAGCTTAAAATTAAAAGAGCTTGCTTTAAAGCTATGTAGGATAGAACAAAGGAAATTGTCACAAACTACAAAATAGCGAAGAATGAAGCAATGAAGACTGTATGTGAAGCCAAGTCGAAAGCTTATGAAGTTTTGTACAAAAAACTTGACTCGAAAAGTGTATAAGGATAAAATTGATGTGTATGTGTGTAATATAAATGTTTGTATAAGTTAGAGTTTTTACACGTGTGCCCTTCCAAGTTTTCACAGTTCCACTTATGCTCCCACCTTTTTTGCAATAATACTTGTGTCCCTAACATTTTACGCCATGAATAGTCGTACCCTTCCATTAGTTTATCGTCTATTACATAAGCCAAACCATGATATATTCAAATCAAAGGATGATTATGGATTCCTCCCCCTCCATCCCCCCTCTCCTCTGGGATCCCTTTGGGTCTTCTCAACTGTTCACACGCATTGAGGTTCGGCAGCTCCTTACCCTCTCTCCTTCTCTTCTCCCCATGCCTCGCCTCCCTCCTCCTCCTCCATGATCATAGCCCTCCATCCTCCCTTTCCTCCTGCCCCTCCATCTCCCTTAATGTCTCCCGCTCCTCAAAGACCACCTCGTTCGATATGTTCCTGCTCTCTCACTCCACCCTCCTCACTATCTCCCCTTTATCAACCACAATTTCACCTTCCACCCATCCCTCGTCATCGTCAGCACTGACGACTACCCTCTTTTCTGTGTCCTCGAATTCTTTTCCAACTTTGACTCCTGCCACAAAAAATGCCAATGTTGTTGCCGCCTACGACATCAACATGTTCCACCTCATGGTGGATCTCGACAAGAACGATGTATACCATCCCTTGTCAATTCCAAATTCCCCATGTAGGCAGAGGCATTAGAGGCTCGAGGACGGAAGACAGTTGGTGGTAGAGGGATTGGGGGCAACAAGCAAAGGAGGCTCAAGGGCGAGGGATAAGGAGGGCTCGGAGTAGAGAGGTTGAGATCGTATGGGGGTGGCAGACATACCAGACAAGCATGTTGGGGATCAAGGGAGGAGGGGGTAGGTGGAATGGATGTTGCAGCAATGTTAGTGTTGTGTGTGGAGGAGGTGAAGAGTTGCGGCGGAGGACTGTAGAAGGAGGAAGAGGGGGAGGTGGGTCTTCAAGAGAAGGAAGATGAAGAAGAATAAGGGGTAAATTACACTTATGCCCATACTTTTAACATATGTTTGGGAGAGGAATGGACGACAAGTAACTATAGGGCATAAATATTATTCAGTGGTTTGTTAGGGGGCACAAGTGGTAATGTAAAAAAAGTGGGGGCATAAGTGTAACTACAAAACTCACAAGGGCACAAGTATAAAAATTCATATAACTTATGTATGTATTTGTGTGCATAATGTGTTAACAACATTTGTGTGCACATGTGCATTAATAGTACTTATAACTTATATATATCTAATTTAGAAAACTAAGAAATAAATAAAATTGCAAAATTAGGCAAGGTGTGTGAGCTTTGCCTCGCGTCGCTTAGGTGCCTAGATGAATTTCTTTAGCGCCTTTGAAAACACTGTAAAGGACGTGGCTTTTTTGTCTAGAGCCAAGTATCCCGATTTAGATCTGTCCGAAGCAATTCCATTTAGTCAACCTCACTTAAAGTGGAAAAAAACTTAGTAAGTTGTTGAAAGTATAAATATGTGTCATGGAAGGTATATGCGTGCTTCAGGTTCCTCAATTGGTCCAAAAGTTCCATTTGTCGCCCTAATTCACAGGTGTTGATTTGGTAGCCAACCAAGCATTATTAATTATCTCAAAGCAATTTACATAGGAACAAATTATCTCAAATTATAACTGTCCCGTGGAGGATAACTATTTGCATGTATAACTATTTGCATGTATAACTATTTGGCCATTTTCTGTGAAAATAATGGATAGCGTAGGAACTTTTCGAATAGGTGAACCAATTCCTAACATAAAAACTGATCTTACCAGATCGATACCACTTTGAAGCATTTTTAAATGTAATCAAAGCTCCAGATATTGTACAAATTATGCCACAAGAATTGACAGATTATACAAATTACTTCCAATACTGATATTGGTGTTCAAGTCAAGTATTAAAAAAAGCAAATAAAAAATAAAGCAATTATACACAGTATTCATTTTATACATATAAGAAGACAACAACTATGCATCACCTAATCCAATGGATGATGCTACACCAAGTCCAGCCCACCAAAGTCCAAACTTAACATAGGACAGAACTTCCTGCACGTGCTGCCAGAAATGGGAAGCGAGTTATAGTTGTCATATAGAACACAGGCACAGAGAGACATGCAAACACAGATGCACAGTATTCATCACTGTCAAAAAAATTGGAAAGCTACAATATATCCTCGCCATATATCATTAAGATACCCACTTAAATGGTCTGGCGATAGTTCAGTGTGCCTACCATCCAAAAGACCAGGGTTCAAACCCCCCTTGTGGGTTGCGTTAGATAGTTGACAGCCATCGTAAAAAATAGTCGAATCTTTCAACATGGATTTGAGCAAGAATCCATGTAGCCGACCCTGCTCATAGTGGGAGAAGGCTTCGCCACTTGATAACTATAAATAAATTCTTATTAAACCAATTATCTTAAAATATGATGTTATATCAGCAATGTGGTGAAGAAAAGAACTACTGCAGGGGGGCGCCTTTTCTCACAGCAATAAAATTAATTCTCGGCATACCACTACACAATAAATTAATATCTGCATATGAAACTTCCCTTTTAATGGTAATTCATATTCACAGAATTACGTAACTGCAAAGTGCTCCCCTTTTGCAAAGGCGAGTTATACCGTTAAAGGTGAGATCGTTAAAATACTTCATAGCACCTTCTGAAAAGGTCATCTGCATACATGTAAGCTACCTGGCCTTCTACAAGGGCAAGTTAATTAAATAAAAATGTTATCATATCACCCCCACCTAATTCCTCATCAACTTCTCATTGTGTCTTCCCTCTCCTCAATCATGTCTTCAATCACATCAATAGGGTGTGAGCATTAGGATTAGGCTTTGAGTACCACCCCTTCCGGCAGGTATTTTACTTTTGTTTTTGTTGACCCTAATTCTATCCTATCTATATAGAATGAGGCATATGGCAATTTATTCAATACATCAAAGTATTACACCAAGACAATCACAAAAAATGAACTACGTCACATTTTTGACATAATAACCTCCCCCGATGTATTGATTCCTTGCCAAAGGATAGAACCATCATAATTATTTTCATACAATAATCACGATAAAGTCTACCCTTCCAAAAATATCTTCAGAAACGTCAAATGAGGACAGATGTAACCACAACCCCAACTTCCATATAACCTTCTATATGCAAACAGGCAAACTAAAACATCGGTATTTTCTTACCCCCCACACCTAAACACTCCACTTGTTCAAGACTTTCTTTACATGTCTCCACGTAAGAAACCAGATATAAATATACATGCATGATCAACTATCAAAGAAAAGAACCACAGATTAAGTGTTTCATTATTAATGTGTTTTACGACAATCGGTTTTATGTTTTTATACAGATAGGGAACAACTAATACAACATGCTAAAAAATGAACCTTGAAATTTACAACTGAAGTCTTACTATGGTAAATAAATAAATTACTAACAATATCACAATTGACGTTTCTAAAAAACAAATTCAAATTTGACAATGTGTTTCCAGAAGTATGGAAAGGAAGGATACCTGTCTATGAGGACCATCCAATGAGACGAGCAGAAATCCAGTGATGGTAATCAAAATACATAAAGGCGGAAACCAAATGCTATTTCTCAGAGTATAAGTTAGTGAACTTTTCAAGTAACGCAGGGTAGCAAAAGAAAACAATTGCAGGGTCTTCCACGGACGCCTAGTTAATGTCAAAGTCTCTAGATCCAACTGATACCTTTCACGGAGTGCTGTAAAAATTGAACAGTTAAAACAAAAACAGAAATGCATGCACAACTTATCTCCGTATTTAATGCAACTTAGAACTAAATATTGAGACAACATACTGGCCACAAAATGTGCATAGTAATTGAAAAACAGATTCGTTACTTTAAGTAATTTGTATTATAGTAGAAAGATCGACGGTGCATTTAAAAGAAGGCCTAAACATGGAAATTTCCAAAGCATACCAAAACCGATCCTGCTAGAAGATGCTTTAAAATTTGGTGTAATGAACAGGCTCTGTTTATCTCTATAAAATTGGCCAATCGATCTCAGGATGCAAGAAATATAACCAGGAAATGTTCCACAGACCTTGTTCAATGGACAATTTTCACCCTATGTTCAGTTTGTGTTTATAGTCAACCATAGATGAATTAGATTCAACTACCAATGAATGGAAATATACCACAGACTTTGTTCGGTGGACAAATGTTGCCATATGATCACTATGTGCTTATAGCAACCGTAGATGAATTAGATTTAGCTACCAATGAATCAGAGTGCATCTTAAAGTTCTTCAACCGATGGAAGGGTTACTATTAATTTTTAAGGCAATATATATCCCTATATTCCCCTCTTTGATATAAACCACTAATATAAACCACTAATAACTTGTGCTGCTAAAATAAGTTATATATGTTATTCCTATCTTCTTTCTCTCCACCAGATTGGAGCCGGTTGGGGTGTGGTTAAGGCTAGAACCTCTGATGAGACATTTATTTTGGACCAAAATTAGTGGGGAGAATGGGGGTATCCACATGGTTGATTGGAAGATATTAACTATGGAAAAGAAGGAATGAGAGCTGGGAGTAATAGAACTCAAAGATATTAACAAATCCTTATTTAAAAAATAGATGGTGAGAATCTCAGGCAACAATAAGCACTTGCTATGTCGTTGAAGCAAACTATTTGCAAATGCAATGCAAGCCTATCTATGAAATTGAACGCAATTCGATGACCTTCACCATTCTGACAGAATTTGTGATGCTCTTCCTCTTAGACATGTAAGAAGCTTATGACGAGCTATCATGCAATAAAAGTTATTGCAAATTATATCATTCTATTGTCTGAAATAAACATAATTAAGCTTGCAATGATAAGGTCCCTTAGTACAATTAGGCTTACGTACCATAGCCATCTTGATATCATATAGTTACTGATCTGAAGGGTTAGGTCATAAAGGTCGATGCAGGATTGTAGATCTAAAAAGATAGATCGAGGTACAACTGGCATCACAAAGTAATATTCAAGAAGAATATCACTTTCTTCTAGAGAGATGGTAATCTTCTCTGAATATTGATATCTGATTAATACTCTTAAAGCAGGTCATCTACATAGGAATAGAGATTTGGACATGTCAGATGAGTCTAGATAAAGAGTTAACTTGATGAGATCGACATACTAAAGACCAGTATCTCGTGTTGTCACGAGCAAGCACAAATCCTTTGATCGGAGACAGATATACATCTACATATATGAGTATGTACATTCCGCATACCAACAGGTTGATAACCTGATAAGATCTATATATCGGCAAGCTGATGTATTTACAAGGGAATATGAGACGTATGATTTCTCAAAGGAATAATACATGTTCATATCTACTGAACAGGAAGACGGGAGCCCACTCATAAGATATTAGAGTCATAACATATTCCATAAATAGTAATCTTGTTTATGAAATAGGATACAACAACAAAGCCGTTTCCCACAATAAGTGGGGTCGGCTACATGGATTCTTTCCCTCCATTAAGATCTATTTTGAGCCCATTCTCAAGCTTAAATCCAAATAACTAAGATCCCTTCGGATAGTCGCATTCCAACACTTATTGGGCCTTTCTCACCCTCTCTTACAGCATCCCTGTTGGAGTATTCATGTATGCGCCTATTGTGTTGTAGCAGGGTAAATGGATCCTGGAGGAGATCCATTTACCCCATCCAGTGTTTAGTCCCACATCGTCCAGTGGTGGGACTTGGAGGCTCTGGAGAGGCTATATAAAGAGCCCCATACCTCCTGTACTCATTGAGAAAAAGCAATGAAGCATATGCCCCTTTGAGGGCTTCTCCCGTGGTTTCATCCCACTCCTCACGGAGTAGGGTTCCACGTAAAAAATCCCGTTCTTCTTTTCTTCTATTATTTATCTTTTCCATGTTTATGCTTCCGCTTCCGATTTTCTAACATGGTATCAGAGCGGGTCGTTCTTGGTTGATTTTGGAGTTTATTCTTGAAGTTTTTTTTAAGATCAGTCAAGTTTGTTAGATTATTGGAGATTCAATTATCAAGATCTTATTCTGGGGTTAAGTAACCCTAAAACTATTCTGTGTTCGTTCATCTCGGAGGATGTGCAGAACTCCATTCTTCCAGGCCCAGGCAATTTTTTTTTATTCCATTCAAGATCCAGGCGGTCCAGGCAGAAGCCCTCGCGCACAACCTGATGTCCTGCGGCATGGCGCCGCCCCACGCAACTCCAAGTCCAAGCCTCAGCGGCGCTCCTTCGTGAGGGGCATCCTCCAAGCGGAGGGTCCTAGCCGCAGTAAACAGCCGCCCGAGCGGCGCCCCTCTTGGCGATTCGCATTCACGCAATGGCGGCGACCCCTTGATCCTCCCATACTGTCACGCAGGACCCCTTGATCCTCCCATACTGTCACGCAGGCGCGAGGGGTCGCAAGGTGGCTTCCAGGCGACTTCCAGGCGCGAGGGGACTCAAGGCGGGGCGCGTTCTTCTCCATCACAGCGCGACTCTCTACTCGCGCGCCTATGCGTGCGTTCCTTTCATTCCAACCCACCGCGGCGGGCTCGACGCGCTACAGGCGACCCCCCAAGCTTCCAGCCGCATCTCTCCAGGCACCTGCCACAGAACTCGCGCAGGCAGGCGGCAGCCTTCATCTCCCAGCGGCGATGCAGCCTCTCGAGTCGCACCTATGGCGCCAGTAGCAGGAACCCTAGGGTTCAGTCCGCACTCCCTCGCGCGAAGCCCCTCACAGGCGCAGAGCCATCGTGCTTCCCGATCGGTGGCGTGCTCCTCCTCCACGCAACTGGCGGCGAGCCTTGTGCGCAAATCGCGCAGGCGCGCGAGCTCCAGCCGCGCTTCATCTCCAGCAAGGCAGCGCCTCTTCACTTCCCCTTGGCGGCGCAACGCAAGAAAGGTTTCCCCGTGAGAACCCTATTAGGGTTACGGTCCCTGTGGGTTATTTTCTTTTGCTGCTTTGTAACGGCCCTGGCCGAGACTTGTAAAAAAAAGGGGGAGGCTGCTGTTAGGCCCAATGGGCCAACAAAAAAAAAGGTGAAAAAAAAGGATGGGAGAAAAGTGATGGGCCCAAGTGAGCTGAAAAAAAAAATATATTCTCATTTGTAAAAAAAAAAAGGAAAGAAAAAAAAGGAGAAAAAAAAGGCGCGTATATTTGAAAAAGTCGTACGCTGTTAAAAAAAAGCCGCGTACAAAGAAAAGTCGTACGCAAGTATTTAAAAAAAATGATAAAAAAAAAAGAAAGCCGAAAAAAAGGAAGGTTGAAACGGCTTTTATGAAAATTTAAAAAAAAACGGCTTAAAAAAATGTGAAGAAAAGCCTCAAGTTTTTCATGCTCTACCCCCTATTTATCTTGTCTTCTCCCAACTGTCGATGTCTTCATTCCGACCAGTATGGGAGAAAGGGGGAGTGTTATGTAGAGTCACAGGTCATGTTGCAGATTCAGAGATATCAGATTCGTCAGACCAGTTCAGATTCAGACTCTACAGGTGTTCAGACTCGACGATTGATTCCGAGTCCAGTTTCAGACACGCACGAGTGTGCGGTCATTATCAGATGAGCATAAGTTGCCATCATCAGTTCGAGATCCCCATCATTCTTGTTGTTGTTCGGTCAGAGTTTTCATGTGAGCCATAGGGACTCCAGAGCAGAGGACCATTCCCTTGAGGGCAAGGGTTTTCATGTGGTATCATAGGTACACCAGAGCAGTGCACCATTCTCTGAGCCAGATGGGCGAGACCCAGTTCTCCGACGAGGAGACTTCAGGCGCAAGTTCAGACTCGATGGTCAGGTTCCGAGTCTTCAGTTGACTCACACTCCAGCCCATTCGTCCTCCTCACCTGCACGGCATGAGAAGCAACGTCCTCGACTGCAGCAATGTGTGCGTTGGGTTGATATTGTCCGTAGTGTCTTGTAGCGTTGAGTTGAGTTTCTTTCTATTTGTCCAAGCTGAGCATTGCATGCTCCAGCTTGAGGGGGAGTGTTGGAGTATTCATGTATGCGCCTATTGTGTTGTAGCAGGGTAAATGGATCCTGGAGGAGATCCATTTACCCCATCCAGTGTTTAGTCCCACATCGTCCAGTGGTGGGACTTGGAGGCTCTGGAGAGGCTATATAAAGAGCCCCAGACCTCCTGTACTCATTGAGAAAAAGCAATGAAGCATATGCCCCTTTGAGGGCTTCTCCCGTGGTTTCATCCCGCTCCTCACGGAGTAGGGTTCCACGTAAAAAATCCCGTTCTTCTTTTCTTCTATTATTTATCTTTTCCATGTTTATGCTTCCGCTTCCGATTTTCTAACAATCCCAAATCTTGCAATTTCTAACCAACGCATCAACCGACCTCCTTTGCAAGTGGCCAGACCATCTTAAGCAGTTTTCTCTCATCTTATCCATTATTGCAGTGACACTAACTTTCCTTTTGATCGCATCATTCTGAATCTGATCTTTTCATGTATGACCATACATCCACCTTAGCATATTCGTTTCTGCTGCTGTCATTTTTTGCACATGTCTATGGTTCACATGCCAACATTCAAATCCTTATGGAATAGGATAAGATTTTGAAAATATTGATATATTCTTTCGGAAGGTATATGATTGGTATTATCGTTCAACGATCAATTGAGAAATTTATTGATAAACCTTTGAAGTAAACAGCCAAATACGGAATTAAACTTTGGATTATTTAAAGTCTTCCAGTATGTAATGTGCATGAGTATTGGGAATGCTCCAATCGATGCAGTCGTGATAAATTGTATGCCGTGATGCTTGTGCTTCCCTTCTGAGGGTTTGATGAAACTTGATAGATTTTAGTGACTCCTATTTGAGTGGATATGAACAAGAATTAATTAAATTAAATCTCAATTTATAGAACCATATTCTAAATCCAAAAATGAAATTGATTTGAAAATATTCAAAGTCAATTGGAGAATTGGTTCGATATTTGATTACATCACAAAGCTCAAAGTAGATTAAACCATGATATTAGATTTAATTTAAATATCAAGTGACTATGTACGGTTTATACAATCTCTCTGAACTGGATTTGTACTCATAATTCCAAGGAGTTGAGATTTAATGTCTGAATATGATTTCGATGATGCGTGTCTGAATATGATTTCGATGATGCAAGTGACAGCAATGTTTCAGGATCTTGTAGTAGGGGATGATGGATGCTTTGTATTCTAAAGAGATGATTGGGCTGCATTTTATGACAAATTTCCCAAACTATTATCCATGACAAAAAAATGAGGTAGTGATAGAGGAATGTTGAGCAAATTTCGATGATGGTCCAAGGACTTGTTGTCGGACTTTTGTGTTTCGAAGCTCTCTGATCCAAGGATATGGGACAATTTTCAGCTTCTAGAAATTAAAAGGTTGGTAGTAGGGTCCTCATGTGATAGAAATGATCAACGGACATGAGTGATAGGAAAGTCTCAATAGAAAAGGCTTACGACATTAATTTTTTAAATGAATGCTTACAAAGTTGTGGTTATACAGGGAAAGACTATGATCTGCAACTTCAGAACTCATTTTGTTCCGCACACAGACAATATGTATCCAATTTGCAAAGAAGAAAAGGAAGATCTTTTCCACTTATTTTTTGAATACGATCTCACGAAATAGACTTAAAACAACAGATGAATCCCTTGGGTAAACACCTCTGACAGCAAGAAGTTATGAGATAGCTTTGGAGGGGGGGCGACATACCACACCAAACTGGAGAGGGCAAGTCCATTTACAATCATCTAAGTTATCTGGCTCACGATGAAAGTGACGGTCTTTCATGATAAACAAAGTTATGTGTAATCTCTTTGTAAAATCAATCTTCTTGCTTGCAAATAGATTGTTCCAATCACCTGTTGGGTACCCATCATCGTACTATTCCAAAAAAACTACATACACCAGAGAAACAACATCTTCAAGAGACCACAATTGGTATTTCTTAGATAGGTAGTGAAGTGAGTCTCATTTTTATTAGGGAGAAAAAAGACATTAGACTCCTCTCTCTTATTAAGATTATGATCTCTCAAAAAACATTCTTCCTTCCACTATATTATTTTTTCTTGAATATTATATTTTCTTCTATTAGCCGACCCTACTTAATGTGTTAAAAGATTTTGTTGTTATTGTTGTATTATATTTTCTTTCATAAGGGACCCTGAAGTAACAAAAAAGATACCAAGTTAGTTTTAGTGCCTCGAAGAATATTTCCTTTTGTATTCGATGTCGCCTTTCCCCTTTTCCTCTATGCATTCCATCACCATCTATCCACTTCTACCTTGTGTACATCTTCACACACCTTCCTAAATCTTAGACAACGAGAGCATTTCACCCCTTTTCAATAACCCTTTGCCATCTTCTCGATCATCATTCTTCCATCAGCATCGGTTTTTAAGGAAGGTAAGAACTCTGGTGACTTGGAATGATGCAAGTAGTTGTGCAAAGGTTGTTAACTTAAAATAAGGCCACAATGATACATGCGGCAACTCCATCAGGATAGTAGCTAGTATGGAAAGTGAGTCCAATGCGTGAAATAAAGAAATATGGCTTTATTTTTCATTTAATTTAATTAGGGTCGAGTTAATTTAATTTACGGTTAATTGAGTCATTGAAATTTTATTTTAAATAAAGGGATCACATGGGATCTCGATTTAATTAATTAGTCGGCTATATTAGGTAGTTAGTCGGTTAGAGTCCATATTAGGATAAGTTAGGATTTGAATTTTGATGTGTTTCTATTTTTGTAATCACACCCCTCCTATGTAAAGGGGATGGTAGTTGTTTAAAACAGTTCAGGTTGAAATCAAATTGAAATTTCTCTCAGCTCTCTCCCTATCCCTTCTCCCTCTACGTGATCTCCGTAATTCTCTTCCCCAAATCCTTCGCATCCGGCGAGATTTCTCTTCTCTCCCCTCCCATTTCTCCCACTAAATAATTTTCCACCATCAAATTTATTATCCTTCGCCGTTGCAAATTTCTATTTGCATTAGTATCAGAGCATGGCATCTAGACCGTCCTCATGGTCTGACGATCCATCCAGAGGCTCACGCAGATGTACGATCAAAGAAGCTCGTTCAACGAACCAAGTATGGTGTGCTGAGGTTAGACAAACACTATCTAATATGCTCCAAGTTTGTGCGAATATGCAAGCTTTGGCAAGAAAAATGCGAGAGCGGCGAAATGTTAAAGCATTGACGCGACAACTAGAGGAAAATGCTGCCAAAAACGCTACAAAACTTGTTGTCCATGAGGTTTCGAAACCCCCGCCACCATCTTCAGTTGTTGTCATCAATGCATCCATCGTTCAAGACAAGTTTGAAGGCTATACGAGAAAAGAAAGTGAAGAAACAGAGGGAATAGGCTCACCTGGACTTGTTGTCCATGCCATTTTCAATCAGCCACCGCCTTCGGAATCAGCTATTTCACCACCTCCAGCCATCCTGGCACCGCCCAAGGCTTGCCAGGTACTCAGCATGCCTTCCTCGCAACCTCCTTCCACCACCAAAACCACCCACCACTTCCCCCGCATCCCATCTCCGCCAACCCAACACCGTCGCCTACTCCCACAAACCCCCCGCACACCCCTTCTGCCCCTAAAACAACCCCACCACCTCCCATTCCCATCACCATAATACCCCCGCCACCACTAACCTCCTGTGATCGCGAGATTCCCTCACCACTGCCATTACATGTTCATCTACCATCCTATCCTGCCATAGTCCAGCCAAGGTCCCAATCGTCATCAGCCCCCATTACATGTTCATCTACCCTCCTATCCATGGAAGGCCATATCGGCGATATATCGACGATATATCGGTTTCGAGAGGGTAGGGGTTTCGATATTACCCGGTATCTCCTTTTACAGGGATATCGGCGATATATCGCCATATCGGTTCATATCGGTCAAAAATAGCTGGATTCAGTAGAAAAAATACATGATATCGATCGATATCATCGATATTTCGCCGATATCTCTATATATCAATGCTATTATTCATGCAAGATTGATTCAACTACTTATCTACCTACACCCAGTATTAAAACACATATATCTACTATACCTAGTATTAAAACACATATATCTACTATACATAGTATTAAAACACATAATAGTTTAATATATTTTGTTTCGGGTCGGGGGCGCTGCCCCCGCACCCCCGCAAGGGGGGGCCAACCTGGGCCCCCCTAGCCCCCCCAGGCTCGCTGACCAGGCAGCGAGACCCCCGTACTGGTAGGGTATGGTGCGACAGGAGGGTGCATACAATGTTCTTCAACTTGGTGTATGTTTACAAGTTATTTCATGTTGTAAGACTTGAATGAAATCGATTTCCAATATCTATAAGTCAATTCTTCAAAAACAAGATATCTATAAGTCAAGAATCAAACATTAATATCGATATGTTCAAAATGATCGATATATGCAATATAAGATTCATAGATTGATCGATATGTGTAATCTAAGAGTATATTTGTAAGCTATTCAGTGATCTAAAAACTTGGATGAACTCCATTTTCAATATATATAGGTCAACAACTAACAGTACTAGCTATATGTTCGATATGATCGATATGTGCAATATAAGGATCATAGTCTTCACAAATGATTTATATGTGTCATCCAAGTGTATATATGTAAGTTGTTTAATGTTATAAGAACATGAATGGAATTCATTTCCATTATTTAAAGGTCAGGAATAAACATTAACAGCGATATGTTCGATATGATGATCGATATGTGCGATATATGGTCTATAAATGACCGATATGCATGATATAAGTGTGTAGTTGTAGGTTATTTGTTGTTCTAATATCTTGGATGATCTTAATTTCTGAAAAAATAGCAAAAAATTGGCTTTTTTGAGCAATTTTCGACATTCCACCGATATCGTCGATATATCGTCGATATATCCCGATATATCCATTTCCAAGCGGACCGAAAAGATATCGATATCGATATGGCCTTCCATGCTCCTATCCCACCATAGTCCAGCCAAGGTCCCAGTCATCATCAGCCCCCGCTCGGACCATCGTCTACTTCTAAGGAAGCCAAGACTAGCGCGCGGAAGAAATGCTACATGTGCGGTGCCATCGAAACCCACGATGTCGCCTCCGCTCGATCTCAAGATTCCCCTACCGACGTTCGCATGTCAGGAGCAGTCGTCACCGTGCGCACTTCAGGCGCAGCTGCCGCTAGCACCGCCATTCTCGACATTGTCGCTGCCCAGGACCTCCTAATGCAGCCTGCCACCACCAACGTTTTATGGATGGACGAGAAACCCTGAAGTGGGGTCTCCATTCAAAAGGATTCAAATCCCATGAGAATAGGGATTTGGATATAATTTGGAATAATTGCAGTAAAGCCACTCCAAATAATTTTTTTATTTAAAGGCCAAGTTGAAGAGCTCATTTTGTTTAAGTAAAGGGGTAGGAAATTTGCAGGGACGCCCTCCAATTGAGAAGAACATCAAACGTAATGCGAAAGTAAGGAAGAAATGTGTGAAATTAAAGCCAATTTATCGATGGATTCAACAAGGCTTCTCCAATACTGCAACCAAAGACAGAGCAACTCATCAGGAGATGAGTTTTTCAAGCGGAGGAGAGTTGATGCAACGTGAAATAAATAAATATGACTTTATTTTTTGTTAGGTTTAATTAGGATCGAATTAATTTAATTTATGGTTAATTGAAGCATTGCAATTTTATTTTAAATAAAGGGATTGCATGTAATCTCGATTTAATTAATTAGTCGGTTATATTAGGTAGTTAGTCGGTTAGAGTCCGAATTAGGATAACTTGGGATTTGAATTTTGATGTGTTTCTATTTTTGTAATCTCACCCCTCGAATATAAATAGGATGGTAGTCACTAGTCATTTGTTTTAAAATGGTTCAAGTTGAAATAAAATTGAGATTTATCTTATCTCTCTCCCTATCCCTTCTTCCTCCACGCGATCTCCGCGATTCTCTTCCCCAAATCACTTTCATCCGGCGAGATTTCTCTCCTCTCCCCTCCCATTTCTCCCACCAAATAATTTCCCACCATCAAATTTATTACCCTTCACTGTTGCAAATTTCTGTTTGCGTCATGGTGCCACAAGCAGTGTTAGCCACAATGGCTTTCATGGCCAAGATGCACGGCTCATATTGGAATTATGCAAGTGGACATGATGGTGCCGAACAAGATGACCATAGTCGAATTGATGGTGGAACGGTCATGATTGATGAGGAGACGTGCAGTGTGGATTCGAGGTGGTGTCGAAGACGAACATGTTTATGCCTAGTAGGGGACCCGAGACTAATGATGGCAAAAGAGGGGTGACATTGGCGATCAAAGCATGAGGATTCTGTTGGATCCAGCAAGTTGAGAATGGTTTTAATGAAGTGTTAGAGGTGAGTTGGGTGGTACCTATATACAACTTAGCTCTTCCACTGATGAGTTAATCTTACATGATTGGATGGCAACTATGGAGGCAAAGATGAGAGGATTTACTGCTAGCCTAACATCAACAGCAACGGATGAGATGTTTACCTTTACACATTTGAATAAAATGGTTGCTTTTAAATGGAGTCTAATTACTTACAAAGTCACTAGGTGAACATTGTACGAGGCATGATGGGGGACTGCCACAACGACAGACTGAAATTCAGACTCTCGTGATATGGACAGGGGTTCATTCAGGGAGGCTGGCTTAACTGTGTTGCAAATGCCCTAGTCAATTTTGGGGTTACTCTGAAAGTTCTTTGTCATTGAGAAAGCGAGTATGGTCCCCAAGTATGTGACCGGGAGTTATAAGTTGGAGCTAACTGGTCTTCACTCTGGGTTTGAAATATTGATTCATATGGTTCGGGTTCTTAAAGGTATGCCATTGTGATTAGTGGAAATAAATACAGATTATACCATAATAAATAAGAAAGCAAGAAACAACTACAACATAGTGTGTACGAGGTTCATCCTTAATTAGGTTACTACTCAACAGCGGCAGCGGATCTCTTTCCTATCAAAGAATCCATCAGCCGATCAAATAACTCCATCCACCGTAAATTTTTAAGAAAGAAGCGGGTGGACACCGAAGCTGGTGCGCCCACAAAAACAAATGCGTCCAAACGACAAAACAAAATCGGAGAAAGCACTACAGACCTAACATCGATTGATCGATATCGTCCGATGACGAGGGACGAGATTTTCTCTGCCTGCCGGACCCCATCGTCGCCCTCCACGTCTGCGAACTCTAACAGATGCCAAGCATGGAAGGATTCCCGGCTTCCCGAGATCCGGGAGCATAGGCGTGGCGCGGTCCCCGCGAACGGCGAACTGGTGCGATGGATCGTCAGCTCCAACGCGATAAGAGATGGAATTGAGTCGCTGCTCTCACCGTGGAGATCGAGATCGAGATAGAGAGAGAGGGAGAAATGGGAGTTGCGTGCGATGGTGGCGATAATGGGAGATGCGCCGAACGAGAGAAGCGTGGTGGTGGTCGATGGTTCCACGCACGAGTTTGGAATTATTATTGGGACCCTTTTACTTTTCTGTTTAAAATATAGTCCCGCTCTATACTTTTCCCCAATGTTTCGAATACAATAGTGGTTTTAAAAAACATGAGATGCGCTAGACTGTGGACTTGGAATGTCCACATGGCACGTGTACATCAATACCTTTTTATCAAAGTTCCTGGTCACTTTGATAATATTTTTTTATAACTGTCCATTTCAATGTAGTTATGATTTTTTATTTCTATGTTTGTACCTCGATCCAGATTGATCCAATTCAGATAGATTTTTTGCATTGGAATCTTACTCGACATAACTTCGTCGAATCATCCAAAAATCAACCGGTATATATATGGGAAAATATGGCTATCTCATGGAGGGCTAACTTAGTTTTCTTGTCTCATTTTCTCCATATTTTTTATTTTTTTAAATTAATAAGATGAAATTCATCACTATATCTCTATATTATATCATTCAAATTTCGTGAGAAACAGAGACTCGTGATGCTGCCACCTAAGGAGCTAACTTGACTCCCTCCGCTCTGGAAATTCATCACTATATATTATGTTGTTAAGTTTCATGAGAAACATATATTCATACGACCTCCATCTAAACAGACATATTTTACAGTCATATAATTGTTGAAATCGTCCCCGTCTAGATGGAGGTCGTAGGAGTCTCTGTTTCGCACAAACTTTGAATGACAAAATATAATGATATAATGATGAAAATCCACGAAAGAGTTTTTCAAAAAAAATTAAATAATGGGGAAAATGAGGTGGGGTGGCAAGTTAGTTCCCCATAGGGGGCAGCCTCATTTTACCCTATATATGTAGGATTTCCTTTCAATAGGACACGGTCCTTCATGAGTTCAAGATGGCCGCCCCTTTTTATAAAAAGCATGATGACTTTAGTAGAATACGTAGACAATCTGTATTATAATGTGTAGTTTTAATGTTTGTAATATAATATACAGTTTTGTGTGCGTTTTTTATCTATAACGTGCAGTTTGTATAGGTATTCTACTAAAATGCATGTGTTTTATCTAAAAAGAGGGAGGCCTTCTTGAACTCATAAAGGATGCCTCATATTGGAAGAGCCCCCTGTGTGTGTGTGTGTGATTTTCTTCCAATAGGACGCGGTCCTTCCTGAGTTCAGGAATACCGGCCCCTTTTTTGTTGCGGGTCATATGAGTTTTAGTGTTTGTATTATAATGTGTAGTTTTGTGTGCGGTGTTGTATTTATAATGTGCAGTTATAATACAAATTATATACGTATTCTACAAAAGTGCTTGTATTTTCTACAAAAAGAGAGCGGCCTTCCTGAACTCAGGAAGGATGCATGATTTTTTTGTTCTTTTTTGAAAAATAAATCCCATGTACTTTCATCATTATATCTTTCTAATATGTCATTCCAATTTCGTTTGAAATAAAGACTCATATGACCCGCATCCAGAATAGGCCTATTACAACAATTCTAAGATCGTTAAAATTACATGTTCTAGATGGAGGGCATAGGAGTATTTGTTTCTAACGAAATTGGAATTGCATATTAGGGATATAGTGATGAAAATACATTGTGTTCTTTTTTAAAAATAAAATAAAATAATCGAAGAAAAATAGGTCGAGAGTAGTCTGTTGGTTGCCCCGAATAAGCAGCCCTATTTTTCCATATATGTATATATAGGGACCTTTCAAATGAGGTAGGTCTTTTCTGAGATTGTAAAGGCCGTTGTCAATTTAGTAAAAATATTGTAATAATTTTGTAAAGGTATAAACTGCAAATTGTAAAAAAATAATTTGTAAAATATAGCATTCAGATTTAAATTAATATTTTCATCAAATATAATAATTTTTTTCAAAATTTTATTTCACTATACATGTTGTATTAATATTTATTGTTAAATGTATGAAATAAAAAATTGTAAAATACATTGGAAAGATGCTTAAATTGATGGTGTCTCGCCATATATACAGTGAGACTCCGCCTCATTTGAATTCAAATGTAATCAGTAGTTGTATGTGTTACATCTGCAACTATATTACAATCTCTTCCTATTATGTGTGTGTGTGTCTATACACTCTAAAGCATTCCATCTTTTCCAAAAAAAATTAGTGTATTTCTTCCTAGTTATATCATATAGAATATTGGTTTATTCTATTTGTCGTCGATATTAAGATCGTTAAATTCTTATAGTAAGAAGCTTACATATTTGATATTAATGCTACATACAAAAATTTATTGTTGATGTCTTTCAATGAATAATAAGAACATATTTACATATTTGAGATTTAGAGGGAAAATTGTTTCTTTGAATAGTTAAGTAGATTTTGTCTCAATTACAAGTATCAAGTTATTGATGAGCATGGTGAAGATCTACTAAAAATAATGCATGAGATTAAATACTCAAGACAAAATAGTTACAACATTTGGAACAAATTAAATTTCCACGGCTTGACCAGTCTCGTAGCTTTTTCATGAATCTGTGTGGTCATATTAATTGAATACACATTGTAGATCATAAAGGTTTTCATTTATGGGTATGTAGGAAAAATGATCATTGGAGGTATTTAAAGAATATTGTTAAGAAGGGGCTTAATGGGTTAAATACTAGCAAGAGTTGTCATTATACAAACATGATGGTAAGCTCCAATGACGACATTATAGAACATAAGAAGCGATCTTTAATTGAACTATGTGGATTGAGACCACATATAAAAAGATCCAAACACAACATTGCATTTTCAGTAACAAAGCAAGAAAATGATTTCATCAAAGCTCTTTAAAACTAATATCAAATGAACACTCCATTTATCCATCTGAGCATTTTTGTTATGGCATCTTGATCTTGTATATTTCAATATATCTTTCTAGTAGTGATTTAACTAATACAATAAATACATACTGGTTGAAGTGGAGAAGAACCTTAGTGTTCTTTGTGATAAGAAAATTCATTTGAAAATCAAATGAAAGTTCTACAAAGCAGTCGTGATACATACTATGCTCTATGGATCTGAATGTTGGCATGTGTAGTGTGCACATGGATCAGATAAAATTAGTAATCCGATCCAATCCGATGCTATTGGATAGGATTGGTTTGGTTTTATCATTCTAATGGATCGAATCGGATTAAAATTTTTCAAATCCATTCATGTATGGATTGGATCGGATCTTTTCTAAAATCCGATTCGATCCAATCTGATAATCCGTTATTACACACACATATACATATATATATACACACACATATACATACATACAAACAAACTTACTTGTATGCATACATACATACATATAACATCTATGTATACCAATTTCGAATTCCTCTATGGTCATAATCAATGCCATTCATCTCATTTTGTAGCGTATTAATCTTAGATACAAGTCATCATGCTACCACTATTTCTTCTTAATTTGAAATAAGATATTAAATCTACAAAATAATAAAGTATAACTATAAATTGTAAAATTGTAAATCACATTCGGTTATTCTCATCCTACTCCCAATAAAGCAGTCGTGATACATATTATGCTCTATGGATCTGAATGTTGGCATGTGTAGGGGTGCACATGGATCAGATAAAATCAGTAATCCAATCCAATCCGATGCTATTGGATAGGATTAGTTTGGTTTTATCATTCTAATGGATCGAATCGGATTGGAATTTTTCAAATCCATTCATGTATGGATTGGATCGGATCTTTTCTAAAATCCGATTCCATCCAATCTGATAATCTGTTAGTACACATGCATATACATATATATACACATATACATACATACAAACAAACTTACTTGTATACATACATACATATAACATCTATGTGTACCAATTTCGATTTCCTCTATGACCATAATCAATGCCATTCATCTCATTTTGTCACGTATTAATCTTAGATACAAGTCCTCCTGCTACCATTGTTTCTTCTTATTTTGAAATAAAATATTAAATCTACAAAATAATAAAGTATAACTATAAATTGTAAAATTGTAAATCACACTCAGTTATTCTCATCCTAGTCCCATCCCTCTCATTTCATTCTGGATTGCTAATATTCCTCTTGGTTCTTTCTCAGTCCATTTCGACGTCAACCACCATGCATAATGTAATTCCCCTTAGTACAACCCACCGCCCCCTCCCTCGAGATGTCGATGCCGTCTCATACAACGCCACCCCCTCCCATGTGACACCATTAATCCTCAGTATGTTGTTACTCTTCTGATCCTCATTAAAAGTAATATGGTTTTGGGATAGTTTCCTAGTATGTTTGTTAGTTATTCTTGACCCCTTTGCTTCTTATCTCTTTCTTGCTCTAGCTTGAAATCTTGTTGCATAGATAAAATTGGATCAGTTACATGATCAAATGTACAACTCTCATCTAAGAACAAATAAGCATCACTTCAATTCATTTCATTTTTAAGTTAATATATGATTTTAATTCATATTTTTCATAAAAATATGTATATTTTAATATAGTTATAATCTTACAAATAAATTCTATTTCAAGTTTGATTTAAATGAAAGGTATATTTCTCAAGTGGTGGACTATATTTAAGTTAGTTTTGTCTTGTGTATTCAATCAAGCATGATTGTTATTTGATTATTATTTATTAATAATATATTATAGAGCTCTGAAGGGTGTTCTTGGAGATGGTTGGGTTAATCATGGACTTCATCAATATCCGACTACGGAGATCACATTTTTTATTTATCAAAGTCGTCTATGTATCCTTATTCGGTAACTTGTATTATTCTTATTTGAATCATTTATTGAAAATTAATTGTAAAAAAAATAATAATGCATTAGTATGAGAAAAAAACTTAAATTTTAAATTCAATATAATCATTTATTTTGATCGTGTGCTCTTCAAAATTTTATAATGGATTAATTGACTCCTTCAACTTCATTTGATAGGTCTTTCTCTTTTTTACATCTAATCATCTTATCAATTTTTAAGATATTATTCAAATATCGACGATTAATGAGCTATAAAATACAAACACAAGAGAGTAGATTATTGAGCGGGAAAATGTGAGTGTAAAAATCCGATCCAATCCAATCTGTAATATGATGGATTAGATCGGATTGGATTCAAGTATTTGATGGAATGGATTGCATTCGAAAAATGAAAATTCGTTAAGATTGGATTGGACACGGATCAAGTTAAAATTCGATCCATTCCGATCTACGTGCACCCCTAGGCCTATACCATAGACATGTGGAGAGAATGATAGTAACTGAAATGAAAATTCTAAGGTGGATGTGTGGACACACACGTAAAGATCGGATTCAGAATGATGCAATCAGAATGAAAGCTGGTGTAGCTCCGATCGAAGATAAGATGCGAGGAAATCGCTTAAGGTAGTTTGGTCAATTGCAAAGGAGGTCAACTGATGTACCGATTAGGAGATGCGGGTTTTGGGATATTGAGCCGACTAAAAGAGGGTGGGGAAGGTCCAACAAGAAGTGTTGGAATGAGACTATACGAAGGGATCTTAGTTTTTTGAATCTAAGCCCGAGAATTACCCAAGATAGATTTGAATGGAGGTAAAGAATCCATGTAGCCGGCCCTACTTGATGTGGGAAAAAGCTCAGTTAAAGTTGTTATCTTTATAGTAATGTTACCATATTATCATTTATGTTAAGGAAAAATACCAAAGCGCTATCAGATATACTTTTCAATGTCTTCGAGACCCTTGTCATCAAGGCATGAAGCACACCAAACATTTTATTTTAACAAGATGGTTCAAACGAGCTTTAATTTTGGTGTTTGGTAAAACCATTTCCCCATCATCTCATTGTAGTTTTTGATAACTTATATTCCTCTGACATTATTTCATTATTATAATCAACATGTCATGAAAGTTAATGCAAGTCGTATTGATATCCTTTTTTAAAGACAGCAACTTGGAAAAAGTAGAGAGCTTTGGATGGATTTTTTATGAGGTCACAAGGATTCACCTGTCTTCCTTTATAAACTCGTAAAAATATTTGTTCTCACCATGAATCTCCTCGTCTGCAATGTGTATATGGACAAAGTCCAAACCAACAAAATATGTTACCATTTCAATAATAAAATCATAATATTTCATACGTGTATTTCCATAAGAAGGAAATATCTCTCAGTTATAATAACGTGTATCCTTGCATAAATCCCATTCTTTTTTTAGCAAGGCAATCAAAGCTCCATTAGATGATGGGAAAATAATCATGGCGATGTTCGACCACATATACAAATAAGGGGTTAAAACCCTAGTGTCTCGACATACTTGGGTCATGAACAAAAGAGTGCGCAAAAAGGACCACGGTTAAAGGCTCTGGAGAAGCAACCATCGAAAAGACAACAAAAAAACCTCTTGAAGTACTGGAGAGCTTCAAGTCCTACAATCTCCATTGGCTAGGAGATCACATCCCTCGCGGGCACATGTTCAGTGATCCAAGTTTTGAGGATAGCCATGCATGATGTATTGATTAGATAAAATCAACTATTTAGATGAAAAGTCACAAGACATCGAGAAAACGCCATTCACAAGTAATGAACTATCTTCATAGCATCCGCAATATTGTCTTTCCAAGAATGTCAAATATATGTAAGCGCATGCGACGACCATGATTTTTAGTAGGAGGTGATAAAAGAATCGTCACCTCTGACAATGAGAAAGAGTCTACAAGCCCATTCATTGGCACTAGGGTAAGCCTTGTTAAGTAATCATGAAAGATATCACAATTGAAAGAAATGGGTAAACTGATTCTTCATCTTTATAATAGAAATAAAAATAGAGGTCAATTGTCGCCATTTTCTGTAAGTTATCTTGAATTAGATTTTTGTTGTGGAAGAATAACCACGAGATTTTAGTTATTATGTGCATGTGTTTTGAATTTTTCCAAAGAACAAAACCTTTGTGGAACTTAACTAATTATGAAATTTTGGATGTATTTTTTACATTTTATGTAAACTTTTTGTGTTTCTTGATTTTATATGGTTTTTTGTTTTATGATTTTTATGCAATTTTAATTTTAAAATAATATGTAGAAATTTTAAACAATGTTTTACTATGTAACACAATAATATATATCTAGAATAGTGATACCATATGGTAGATTCTAGCGTGTGCAAGAGTGGGTGAGAGGGTGATCAATAAGTGTGAAGAAAAAGTAGGAAAATGTGGACAAAAAAGATAAAATAAGAAACATAACCGAGCAAACTTGAAAAATCACATAAAATTCTCAACCAAATTCAATGAAAATTATCACAAAAGACAACAGATAAAACCTAAAATCGATATTCAGACTTTCACCTAAATTTTTGCAGGTCGATAAAAGATCAACACGTGACCAGGGGTATAAAAGAAAGAAAAATTCCAAAGTCTGTATGCAAGAGATCCTTGTACAGGGACCTAAATGCAAATTAAGAAATTTCTTAGCAACATGGTACTTATTGAAATTTTTAGGGTGCTCAGCATGAATTAACCAACCATGTGAGTTGGATCATATATTACTTGAGGCGAAAGAAGTATTTTGTAAATCTGAAAAAATTGAGGGTATGTATACATGTTTTCCACTATTTGAACTAATGGTTATAGGGTGGTGACTGGTCATGTTGAATGTGCGCGACAGGTCGAGCACTTGCTATGCCTGGAGGAGCAGGTGTTCTTCGAATTGTTCGTATGCTCTTGGTAATTAGGATCAAGATCTTGAAAGAACAGACGGAGTCATAACAGAGGATCTCCAAACCTGACCGAGATACTTGCAGCTACAATTGCAAGCTCCTCCGGGATGAGCCACAATGTATGATGGTGACTACAGTATTGGTCCTCGAGCTCTGTCAATGAGATGGATTCATGTAGATATAGACTCTTCTGAATTTGATTTATCCTAATGTCTCATGAGTGAGATCATATCTTTCAATACAATAGTAAACATGTACGATCCCTTTGAGAGATCATATTCCTTATATGTCCTCATGTGCTCTTCAGCTTGTCGGTATATAGATCTTGATTAGTCATCAATCTATCGGTTTGCTGATGGAAGAGTTCCTTACGATTTTTAATTAGTGAAACTAAGCAATTAAAATGTCATTGCAACCGTTGAAAACCATATCAAATATTCAAAAATATAAATATTAACCGTATAGTGATAAATACGACGTCAATCCACAGGGATACGATTGTGATTTTGTAATTAAATTCATACATCAATTACTAATGCACAAGTTTATCTCTTAATTTTTATTGCACAATTTTGGGTTTTGCAATTTTTATTCTATGTCATCATGCTCGTTATTTAACAGTATGATGCAGGTACAAGAAGTGTGAAGGAACAAATGCAACATGTATTTTGAGATTTTATAAAGCAATAATAATTCAATTAGGAATGAAATGAATGTGGATGCAAATGTAATTAAAATGCAATGGCACTCTCAAATGGACGAGATTATTTGCTAAGAACCATGTGATACGATAACATGCAACCTTTCCAAGTTTAAGTTCTCAACAATCAAGTGCATGGTAAAAATGTTGTTCTGCTTGTCATAATTCAAGATTCATGGTCAACTATCAAAATCCACTTAGAATAAATAACAGAAAGCAATGTGATCAAATATTACGATATCCATACGAAGAAATGTGAACTACCAACCAAAAGTTAGCACATCATCAAATCTGAAGGCAAAAGTGCAACACACCAAGGGATTCCAGTAATAATATAAGTTGCTAACAACATAGCATAACAAGACTTGAGTAGAGCATATGACTGAATTTTTACAAAATAAACCATGCAATAAAGAAAACAAACAAGTGGCCAATGCCTTTTTCATATAATAAACAAGATGTTAAGTCATTGTTTTATAACATATAAATGCAACAATAAGACAAACATAACATAAAAATAAGGGAGGAGGGCAGGGAGTCTTCACCAAAGTTGGGCCTCCCAAGTAGTTGACAGTGGACATCGCGGTTTGTTGTGTTTCCATCGGTGGACTGTCACTCCACACGCAGATGGACTCCTTTTCTGTGAAGGCAATTGGTGAGCCTGCCGGCCGAACTGAGAGACGGTGTGCGGCTATCACCCATATATATTGTGTGTTCTCATTCCCACTCGCAAATCGGTGACTGAGGTTATCACCCCAATAATGGAGTTTGATGGATGCAGTGCCGCATCTCTCCACTATGAGTGATTGTCACCCGCATGTTGGAGGAGCGGGTGGCGGGTGGTCTCTCTGCTCCTCACGACAACTGAAGATGGTTGCTCTGATGGCTGAGAAGAAGGTCACCACGGTGGTTGTCACCGAAGACGACAACTGATGGTGGTGAAACGAAGATGACAGTGGTTGTTTGGCTCCATGGGGGTGAAGGAGCCATGTGGTGAGCAACTTCAAATGAATCAAGAGGTGTTGCTGCTCTGAACTTTGATATGAATAAAGAAGTTGACGCGTCGTCGGGTACGTTGTGTAGGAGGGCAAAGCATGCCCCTGGTACAGTGGCCTGCGGTTGGGAAATGTAGAGAGCTGGTGTTTCTCCTCCTCTTCCTTCTTTCCCTTGCAATAGTTTATACAGATGAGGAACAAGGGCACAATAGGGATCGGTAGGGACCGAAATTCATCATCCATTCCAATATGGGAAGTGAGGAGAGAGGTGAAGGGAGTCGTACATGACTCGCATCACAGAAGTGTGAAAATCGCATTATATGCGATCTAGGTCGACTAGTCGCACTAGTCGATGGGACAACACAGATTTAAAAAAATCAATGAAATCACATGAATGAGAATCATTCCCATATCATTTCGTCAAGATCACATTAGATTAGGCTTGCTAATTGAAGCGTGGTTGTGATCTTAATAGCCTCTAAATGAAGAGGCCTCCTAACACAAGTCTGATTCGACGAGAGTACACTTGCGGGCACGTTGATGGGACATGTACTTCCTGCAATCACAAGTAATGATCCAAGTAAGGAACCTCCTGATTTCATCTTATAAGATCCATCGTATTCTTCATAAGAACGAAGCTCTGAAGGAGATGAAGTTCCTCAAGTAATTGGTCCGACAACACAATGGCAACGCGACAACAATTGCAATCTCCACAGCCCATACATGGGACGGGCTAGGGTTGGAGATTATGATAGTGACGTGTGGTGTAGAGAATGAGAGAGAGAGAGATTAATCATGCAAACATTGCATTTCATAAAGAGGGCTAGGGTTAGCCTTTATTTTGAAACAATTTGGATCCCAATCCCAATCCACATGCATACATAATCAATAGTATATATTTTTTTACTTGCTTAGTCAATTGTTGAGATTAATATGCACTTTCTCATAGTCGCACAATCTCAAAGAAATAAGTTGAAAATAATTTCCAAATTCTCTCTTTTAATTTATATTAATAAGTATAATGTATAATAGGAAGGGGAGAGCCTCCTTTCTTATTAAGGGATGGAAGGCCACCATGGTTAAGGAAAAGAAGCCTTCCTTGGAATTTTCCAAAGTGGAATATGTCCAAAATTTACCACCAATGTGACGGTCCCATTGCCCTCTTCTCTTTGCTTCTGAATGACTTCGGAATTATGATCTATGAGGCATCCTTGAGATTTTTATCTCAAGGTACGGAACAATCGGATTAGAAAATACTTATTATTTTCCTTATACCATTCCAGATGATTAGGATTTTATCTGTATTTAGCATGATAAACATAATAGCGCTCCCACTAAGCTTCACATGGTTCATCAAGACTGTCCCAAATCACAACTTTTATAATTTCATCAACTATGATGTTCCAAATAAGAGAATCTTAATGTGAGTCCATGGATGAAGTACTTTAGCTTACATACTTTGCCTTCCTCAATTATGAAGCCCTGGGACTGCTTCATATGAATATCGTCGTTGAGGTATTCATAGATGAATACAATATTGACTTCCATCTTCCATATGTCATAGTCAAGTTGTGTAGCTATAGTTAGCAATATTCCGATGGGTACAAGCTTAATCACTAGAGAGAAAGTTTCATTGCAAGCGATGTTTTCTCTCCATGTACGAACCGTGCTTTCAAGCTCTCTACCTTGTCATCAGGTTCCCTCTTTCTCTTGAAAATCCGTTCACACCCAATGGGTTTGATCCCTTATTAATGGATCCTCAAGGGTCCATACAAAACACTTGTGCATGAAGTCTAATTTAGACTCTATTGCTAACATCCATCTCTCCATGTCATGATCCTTAGAAGCTTCATCATATAGGATTCGATGAGTCCCTTTACTTCATTTTTTTCTTGACTCTTGAGGAAGTCATCCTCTAAGATTAAAGATGAAATCTTTTAATAATCCCAGGGTCATAAAGTAGGTATCCAATACCATCCTGTATATACCTAATGAAGTATCACTCCCTAGTGCTAGATTCCAGCTTTCTTACATCCATGTTTAAGTCATGGACCAAGCGACCAATAATTCTCAAGTGTCTCACACTCGGCTTGGTTCCAAACCTTAGCTCTCGAGGAGTTTTGAGTTCAAATTTGCTTGGAATTTTATTAAGGATATATATTGCATCTTTACTGCATATATCCAGAAACTAAGAGGTAATTATGCTAAGATTCATCATTGATCATGTCATACATGATCCAATTGCATCTCCCTACAACTCCATCGAGATGAGGTGTATTAGGAGGGGTGAGATATGAATAATACTCTCTTTTTTATAAGGTATTCTTCTGAATTTATCTAATAGGTACCGGATACCTCAGTTAAAACAAATTCATTTCATCTTCCTTCTAACTCTGGTTCTCAACTAAATAATGAAATCTTTAGACATTTCAAAGGTTTCAAATGGATAAGGAAGAAATCTCACACCACGAATAATCGCCAATGGATATCACATATCATTAATGATTATTATTGTATGGAGAGTTCACATACATAAGTATATATGAGGTATTGCATACCTGTGCATCTTACGCCATTCCCAAAGAAGAGTGCATCAACCACTTTACTCTGAATACAATATTTACATGTACATAAGCTTTGAACTTTCAGACAATCTAAACTTCTATCTCTTACTAGTCCATTGATCTTATCAAGAGACATGTGTCCTAGTCAAGATGTCATATCATTGTCAGATGATTGTCTTCCTCTTTTGATCTTTTTAAGATTTATTTTCCAGTATTAGAAATTCCAATGAACCATTCATTAATATTACAATTTAATAGAGTCCTTTAGATGTTACATTATCATCTGAAATATATTCACCATAACTCGAATGTATGTCTATTTTTAACAAGTTTAGAAATAAACAATGAATCTATTCAAACATCTAGGTCATAGAGACATTCTCTGAGACCACGGGCCCTCCCACTGGAAATATATAACCTATCTTTCCAATGGATATCATCGCAACAATTGCGTTGAATTCCATGTGGATGGCTATTAAACTTCAAGATCAAGTTTTTTTGGTCTTCTAAAACATGTGCAACCGGTTGCAAGTGTTATTATTAGAAGAAGAAGATACAATTATCATACTTTGATATTATCTAACAAGTAAATTGATTCAATGATCGTATGTAGATGTAGGATACGCCGATGCACTATATGAATCCTTCTGTAAAGATTATGGATTGTCTGGATAATCATACTATCATAATATTGGTTTATTTCAGTATTGACATTTATCCAACTATTTGGTTTTCATATGCGTGGAAAGTCACAGAAGTACAGTCAACTCCTTGACTCTCCTTCTTACACGGGTACGCTTCCTTGATCTATAAACAACCATTGCTTTGGATAAAGGATCTCTTAAGTTGAATAAGCCCCAATGGAGTTCAATATAAGAGTATTTCAACAATTATCCTTGCTTTATCTTATTCATAAGATATGAATATTCTGAAGCTTCATGAAAGACCTAAGTTGAGACAGTAGAATGATGGCATTCAACATATCTACATCCATCTCAACTCTTAAAGACTTTTGTTCAAGTAGAAACTCAAAAAATTTTGAGTACATCATCTCCTATGGAGATGCCCTCTTCATGGATCCAATCCACGATATTGTTTATGGTTGAGTACAGATTTGAGTGTATTTAATGAAAGTTATCCCAAATAAGATAATTTTCATAAATACATTTTATTTTGATTAAGGTTATTAATATTTTAAAGCAAAGTCATCTCGTTATTTATTACCTTGAAAGTCCATTCCCTTTCAAACTTTCAAAGCAAGAGGTATTCTAACCAAAGTACCTCGAGCAAGATCCGGGATCTGTTAGCAATGTGAGCCCGAGGCGAAACATTTCTACAATAAATGTTATTGTAATATTTAGTATATCAATAAAAGTTATTGGTTTATTTTTCATTCCCTGTATGAGATTAAATGATTGAATGCACTATAATATCCCTTCGTACAATTAAGGGTTATGTACCATTGCCATCTTGATACTCATACAATTATTGATTCAATTGTTGAATCATAGAGACTGGAGCTTGGATGAATATCTAAAGGTTTAGATTGAGTACTCATCAAGCACCGTCAAATGATATTTAAGAGTTGATTTCCATCCTGAGAAGGAGATGGCAATCCTTCTCTAAAAGGTCGATATCTGAGTGACATCTTGATGCATGTCCTCTGCATAGGAATAGAGATTCGGAGGTGTCAGATAAGTTAGATCAAAGAGTTGACTTAACGAGATCGAGATAACTAAGACCTATATCGTATACTGTCACGATATAGGCATGCATCCTCTGACCAGATACATATGTGTTACTATATGTCTGAGTATGTACATTTGGTAGACCGATAGGTTGATGGCCTAATAAAGGTCTATACACCGGCAAGCTGGTGTGCATATAAGGGCATATGGGTAATACAATCTCTCAAAGGGATCATACAGGTTTACTTATGAACCGGAAGATATGAGTTCACTCATGAGGTATTGAGACTGATCAAATTCCATGCATGGTCATCTTGCTTAGGAGGCATGCTAAGAATTTGTAAGTATGATATATATTTTTAGAAAGTATATGATCGGTACCAATTCCCAATGATCGAATGAGAATCTTAATGATAAAACCCTGGAGGTGACAATCCAAAAAGAGATCTAAAACTTCGAGTTTATTCCAGGTCTTCCAGTATGCAATATGTACAGGTATTAGGAATACGTGAGGGTGATGTAATCATAAACGATTATGTAACCATGACGCTTCCATACCAAGGGAGTGATGAAACATGTATGGATATTAGTGACTCCTCTCAGTAGAGAAGCACTTTAATCTCAGTCCAAATGTTGGACATTGATCTAAATGAGATTCAGATGCAATTATGAGATTAGATATGCAGCTTTGATTTAATCAAACATCTGCGGGAGGTCCTTAAGATCTGGACTTGAGATATGATCTCAACATCCAAGTCACTATACGTGGAACATATAATTGCCATGTCCTTATCTCCAAGCATCCGTAGAGAAAGCGCATTATTCTCGGAAAAGTTCAACAATAACTCCAATGATAATATATCTAAGCATCGAGAAATGAATAATTAAATGTGATGTAATTTTCATAAATAACATGGATAAGATTCATATTATTTGAATGCACGAGAATTGAGATCTTAGATAATTAAATGTGATTTAATCATCACATATGTGGATAATGTGGATAGTGTTATCCATATTATTCGTATATATTATAAATGTGATTTACAATATATTAAAGAGAGACAATTGTAATTTACATTTGTTAATTAAAGTGTTGATGTGAATTAGAATCACATTGGAGAATTAATTGAAAATGTGATTTACATTTTATTTTGGATTGTGAATATGATTCACAACTTTATAATGATATGATTGCAATATTCACAAAATAATTATAAATTATTTGTGTGAATAAACTTACAATAAATAGTTGTTGCAAAATTAATTGGAGATAAATAGCCACCTTAGTGGAAGGAGACGGAAGGCCACCAAATCCCATTGGGAATAAAGTGGCCATCCCCCTTCTTTAAGAAAGAGATTTATCTCTTTCAAATTATATCTCCATGCAAAATTGATTAAATTGAATTAAATTGTATTGATGATTTAATATATGTTTAATTTAATTAAATTAATTGTTGTTGTGTTTTTGGAACAGAAATCATGGTCATTGAAACAAACACAAATCAATCTAAACCATTGGATTTGTGCTGTCCATGGGTTGAGATCCATGGACTCCCAAAATACTATACAAGAAGAGACACTCTTGCCCTTCTAAGGTTATGTTGTTGAACAACAAATTGCTCTCTCTTTCCCTAGAGAGAAGGTTGCTTTGTTGTCGCATCACCGTTACGCCATCGCCTCGACAATTCCTAGATCTTTGTATCCTTTCGTGCATCACGTTCATGAAGAAGACGTTTGATCTCATGAGTCAAGATCAGGAGATCTATTGCTTGGATCAAAAACTCAGATTGCGAGAAGCACACGATTCATTTCCGCGCTCGCATGCATCTCTACCGTCAGGTCGGACTTGAGACAGGAGGTCTCTTTGCTTAGAGACTCGATTACAACCACGCTACAAGAGATATTCCTTTACCTAATATGTGGCTTAGATAAAACAATCGGAGAACGGTTCATGGATCACGTGGTTTCATCATTTATTTTTTTTTAAATTCCGTTACACTGAGCGACTAGTTTGACTAGTCGCTCACGATCACATACGATGTAATCCCCAGCTTCCATGATGCGCTTGAGTATTCTTCCATAATCCTTCGGGATCTCCCTTCCACCTTTGTCACACCCCAATAATATGAAAAAATGCAACTCGGTGAAGAAAGCGGGAACTCTTTCCGCCTCGAAAGTTCAACTTGCATTTCCCAATTCGGTCTTTGACACCTGAATCCATGACCCCTAAGGTGATGCTAACCCATTATCAATTAAATCTAAAGGCTAAGATTTGGGCCTTAGCGCATCACGAAAGTGTGTAGATCACATCAAATACGATATAAGAAAACTAGTCATACTAGTTGCAATAGTATTGGAATCTAAAAATTTAATTAGATGAAACCACATGATATGAGAACACTTCTAAAATAATATCATAAAGACCACAAATGAGTCAAATGATTACCTATTGAAGTGTCATTGTGATCGCGTGTTTCTAAATGAAGAGTCCTTCTGTCTCAAGTCCGATCATGTGAAGGATGCACTTACAGGCGTGTGGATGAGATGCATGCTTCCCACAATATGAGTTTAAGATCTGAGCATGGAGTCTCCTGATTTCGTCCCACAAAATCGGTAGCCTTCCTCATGAGCAAGATGCATAGATCCGTGAGTAGTCGATCCGACAGCACAATGGCGAGAGATAGAGAGAGAGAGCTTGAACGTGTACGAGAATAGCGAGAAAGAGATTTGTTGCTCTTGAAATTGTTGTAGAAAAAACTTAGATTTACCCTTTCTTATATACTAAATTGGATGTCCATGGATCCCAATCCATGTGCACACATAATCTATCATGTAGATTAATTTGCGTATTCAATCAATGACCATGATCTTGTTGCATAATTTTGCAACAACAAATTAATTTAAAATAAATTAAATATATTGAACATTCACCAATTTAATTTAATTTCAAGTAAATCAATTACCATGTGAAATGAATGGAAAGAGAGCAAGCCCACTTCCTTTCATAGAGTGGACGACCGCATTGAAATATGACTTAATGGTGGTCGTCCACCCTTTAGGAAGGTGGCTCTCTCATTCCAATTTTGTTATATCTCATATCTCAACAAGTATTCTACGCGTGCAAAAACTTTTGTTGCATAATTATTCACAAAAATAATTCCAGGTTATTTTGTGATAAGTTCAATCACGTCATTGACAATTATGAATCATATTCATACATTCAATATAAAATATAAATTCCATTTACAATTAATTGTATAATGTGAATCCAATTTACGTTAATATTAAATTCGTAAATATTATTCACAATTAAATCTCTCCAGCATACTTTAAATCACATTTATAATATTTATGATTATTATGGATAGTCATATCTACATTAATCATATCCTTGCGAATTCGATCGTATTTAATTAACTTAGATGACTATTCTCATGTGTTCAAATAATATGAATCATATTCATATTAGTCATGATAATTAAATTACATTTAGTCATCAATCTCCTAATGCTCAATACATTATTGATAATTAATTTATTCTTGAACACTTTCAAGAATAATTTGCTTTCTCCGGTGATACTTGGAGATAAGGATAGGGCGATTGCACATTCCATGTATAGTGACCTGGATATTGAGATCATATCTCAAATGCAGGTCCCAAGGATCTCTCAAAGATGTTTGATTAAACCAAATTGTAAATCTAATATTCTCTTTGCATCTGAATCATAAGATCAATGTCCAACATTTGGACTAAGTTTGGATTACTAATCTACTGAGAGGAGTCACTAAAATCCAAACATGATTCATCACTCCCTCAGAATGGAAGTGTGACGAATCGTATTTCAGCCTCTTTAAGAATGCCAAATAGTCGTAGTATAGGAGGTGAAGATGATTCTATCTAAAACCACCCTTCTGAACATGTTGACAATGTAACTTAATAAATATACCAAGATCAAACACAAGGATACTACTGAATAAATTATCCGATTAAATCCTAAATCAATGATTAAATTGCTCTAAGAGTCTATCTAAACTAAGTGTGCACAAGATGATGAAATGATGCATGATTTTTAGTTGATTTTTCAATCCAAATATTTTATGCAGCAAATATGACAAAAAATACAGATGAACTCAAATAAATTTTACAACTCAGTTCCTGATCTCAATGATTAATCCACATTGGATAAACTACTCAGAATGGTCAATGAACATAAAAGCATATTTCCAATTTAATGCATGTGATTTTTTTATTAAGCAAGGACCAATTAACCAATCAATACATTGAATCCCTAAGTGAATAGAATATCAGGAAATATCCTTCAAGAAATATCAATTATGCCCCTGATTATTACAATTAATTACAAGGCATGTAGGGGTTCAGTTTACCATTTAATCCCAAGCAATTTTTAAAACAATCTATCAAGTCTAAAAGCAAAAACATTCCTCTGAATTTTGAATCAATTTCATCAAGTCAAATCAGAGAAATAAATTTATAAAATCAATGTGCATCAAATGTGCTTTTAAATAAGACCAATTTCATTTAAATGGAGTAATTGTTCAAAAGTGATTAGATATCAAATTTACGGGTTGAATTGCAAAGAAAATGTAATAAAAACATACCAAAATGGTCCAAAATAGAGGTCTAAATGCAAATAAATAAATCGTTAAATAAAACATGTACATGGGCATATTTGAAAAAATAAATAGCCGACAGGGTTATCTGCAAAATGTCCATATCACGCGAGGCGCGTGCGCGAGGGCGAGGCTCGGGTGGCTTGAAGTTTCGGGCTACGTAGTACACGCTCGTGGCTCCCGCCTAGGCTCGGGCGCCAGAGGATGAAGCATGAAATCTGCTTCAGGTCGTGGCTAGGAAATAATCTCAACCATTAGATCAAATCAAGGAGATCTGATCCAATGTCTACTGCTACTCGTGGATCCTCCATCTTGGTCGCAACAGGTGGAGCTCTGGCAGAGATCCGACAAAGAAGCTGAGGCTCCTTGCTTCTCCAGACTTCCTAAGGGTCTAGACATCTTTGTGAAGGTGTCGCGAAGGTGATGGAGGTCTAGTGAATCTCGGGTGGTGTGTGAATTAGCGAGTCAATGAAGCATCATCGGGGGCAGAGGTGGAGATCGGAGCTGTCTGCATATTCGATCAGTCAATAGGCCTTTGGATACACGTAATGTTATCTCATAACCGAAGCGATAGAGGATTTATTTGGATAAGGAACGAGGTGAGGCTGACGCTTTACGGAGGTGGCAGAGCTGGAGCCACGATGGGTTGTCGCCCTTTGCAAGGGTGGTGATGGATCGAGTTGGGGGAGGTTGTGGAGAAGTGGAGAAAAAAGAAGGAAAGGAGTGCACAGAGTCGGTGAGGTGATGACGGAGCTAGGGGTGTGGTCGGAGTGAAGTGAAGGTGTGTGCGTGTGGGAAATAAATGGAAAAAAGGTGAAGAAATACAGAAGTTAATCACCTGGATAAGAAGGTGTGACCAAAGGCGAAGGAATTGGCTTGCGAGCAAAGTTTAATTATAGAGGAGTGATGAATATCAGATTCATCAGCTACTCTTCTGAAACATGTGCAACCTATTGCAAATGTTAGTAGAATAACTAGATACAACTATCCAACTTTCTCCTCGTGCAACAAGTAAGTCAATTTCAATGATGAATTGTTGATGTAGGGTATGGCAATCTACTAAGTGAGTCCTTCTCCGAGTATCATAGATGTTAGGATAGTCATACTTCCAGTATATCGACTTGTTGCAGTTTTCACGATTATCAATCTGGATGTCATAAGTGTAGAATTCATAGAAATATAGTCAACTCCTTGACTTTACTTCTTCTTATTATAGGTCAGGACCAAAGCTTCTACTATGCTTCCCTGATCCTTAAACAACCATGGCTTAAGAGAAAGGATCTCTCTAATTGAACATGTCCACGAATGACTTCAATCTAAGAGTATTTCAACATTTATACTTGACTCATCCCTTTCATGAAATTATGAAGCTTCATGAATGACTTGAGTAGAGATAGCAGAATGATGAGCACCATCATATTCAAATCCGTCTCCTCTCTTAAGACTTTAGTTCAGGTAGGTACTCAAACATTTTTAGTACATCATCTCATATGGAGCCACCATTCTGCAAAATGTAGTGAACCATGTTCTTTCATGATAAAATGTTGAGAGAGCATATATTTGCTAAAACATCTCCTTCATATCTAGAAGGATCTCAAAAAGTATGATCCACATCGACGTGTCACTTTCAAAGCTCATACTCTAAGGGATCATGATTGCAACACACATGGCCCCTTGGTCGATGTCCTACTTCCTATTTAATTGTCTATCATCATCATTATGAGGAAACTTGCACATGTTAACCACATACACTATGTGTCGAACTGCAATTACTACATCTTAATAATTGATCTGGTCCATGATATATGTTATGACTAATTATATATTGAGTGGGTTTAGTGAAGTCCATCTGAAATAAAATAATTTGCATGAATATTTACTTTAATTAAGATTATTATTGTTCTAAATCAAAGTTGTCTTGCTTTTTTTTACATTGAAATTCCACTCCCTTTCCAACTTTCAAAGCATGAGGTATGCCGACCAAAATACCTTAAACGATATATGTGATATCCCTTTCATTTTCGTCGCACCCCAATAATATGAGAAAATGCAACTATGGTGAAGGAAGCAAAAAAACTTTCCGCTTTGCAAGTCCAGCTAGCACTCCCAATTTCAGTCTGTGATGCTTGTGTTCACCACCCCTAAGGTGCTACTGACACGTTGCAAATTAAACCACCTATCAACAGGAATAATACTAGTCATGTGCAATTCAACACCACCTCAATTACATGGTTGGGCTCAATACACATATGACCTATCTCTTTCGAGAAGCAGAGCAGACCGATCCATGCGTGCTTTGTAAATTGGAGCTATAGCTTTGCATGGACATCTATGTCGTACAATCCATAACGATGATATCCTCTGCCTTGACGTGAGACCATGGATGTCATCATATGATCCCACATATCTTGTTCAAATCGAAGATTGATCATTTTGAATCATATTTTCATGATCAGTCCATTTAAGGGAAATCCAGTCTATTTGATATATTATCTATCAGCAATCGATCACGATAATTGGATTGTATCAATTTAATCATATTAAATCAATATTAATCCTATTCAACTAATAAATAAATCTTGTTTGATATATTTTAGTATATCATTTATGCTCTCACAAGTACGTCTTATTCCAATCATAGTCGTTAGAGTAAGCCTTAACTTAATCATGCTATCCTTATTCGAAACATATCTGACCATGCATACATGTATGCTGAGAGGGAGCACTTCCTTGCATTGTGAGGTGCTAATTAAGTAACAAAGTCAACATCCTGGTCTAGACACCATCTACATTCCAATTCCTGAATACAACTAGATCAATTGTACTTGTGGCTTATCAATCTTTCGATTGTGCATTATACTATGTAATAATCTCTCACGAAAATTTGTTCTAAAACCATTTTAACTTCCATAAGTTTCCAACATATCAAGTATTCATTTTGTTTTACATATGAGTTATCTACTTACAATAATTATAATTCAAATTCAGTTATTATCATGAAAAAGTTATCGAAAAACTTGGCAATTCAATTATTTATCTCAATACCTAATTCAAAATTCAATGAAGGCATATCATGTATTTCTGTGGTCAAATTTGAATGCTAAACACAAATAAATATGTCAAGTAGATGATCCTATCATCTTCTGACCATGGTCGACTAGATATACAGTCTTAGAATCGAGTGAAATAAAACACGCAATTTGATGATTTATTTTATGACATTTATTTAGGGTGTCATCATGTTTCAAGATTTAGCATCAACTAAATTTTTTGTAAATTCCATTGTGAATTTTATAAAAAAGCAAAGTTGTGTGCATTTTTTGTATCTGAATCTTCACCCGATTGTAGCCAACTATTGGCGTGACCTTTGGGATCGTGTATAGACATTTAGACATCATATAAAGTCCCAAACTCATTTAAAACAACGGTGGACAACATCAACATCAAATGTCTACCAATTGGTTTGGAATCGCAAAAATATAATGAATAAAAGTGTCAACGCAATTGGCATCCCTAGATTTGTCTTCACAAACTTTGGATCATATCCCAGACCCCCAACTTGGTTATACAAATCTACGAGAAAATGCCACTTGTGGAACTTTTCGTGCTCTGACATGCCATTAAAAAATCATTTGAATATGTCCTTCCAAATAAAAAAATTTGGTGCTTTTGGGCTTTTATTTTTAGTTGATTAGACATTTAATATTTTATTACAATTCAAAGTCTCAATGATTTACCATTAAGTTGTCTATTTCAGATAAATTTGGTTTGTATTATTTTTAATTTGTGTTTATTGGAATTAATTTGCTAAAAATGCTATACTTCACTAAAAAATTCATAAAAAATCATATTTTATCCAAAACCTAAGAAAATTTAGAGTATGTGAATTTCATCATTTTCTACATGTAGTCGAAATTTCATTAATTTTGTATTCTGTTTGCATTAAAAATGCGTAAAAACCCTAAAAGTTCATATACTTTTCTTGACAAGCATATTAACTCAGGCAAATCTAAAAAATGCATTTATGTAGTTTAGGAAAATCATCATTTTTTTCAAAATATACATGTTATGTATTTTCTATATATTTAGAAAATTAAAGGCTATTCGTTTCATCGAGTTATGTTATCAAAATTTTATTCTCAAAAATTAATTTTAAAAATCACTAGAAATTTTATTAGGATAAACTAATTTATGTAGAATCTAATATTTGTTCCTATTTTGTGATTACGCTTTGAGTTACTAAAATTGATTTACAAAAAGTACCCCACAGGTGTAATATCCTTCATTTTAAATCATTCCTACTTATATCCCTTACATGTTGTATATCTTACATCATTTTTATTTGCATTAAAAATCATAAAAAAAGTTTCTTTGAGAGGGTTAATCACTTTCTTACCTGAATTATGTCTGGATCAAGCATATAAGACAAGTGAAATGTTACATCGTGACCATTGATGGTCAAAGCATGGACTCAAAACGATAGCATTTACTACAAATAATGCTTCAAGCGGGAGAGTGTTAGGGTTTATCCTGTGGAGAATGATTGATCGGGAACTCATGAGGAGGATTGCTGATGAGGCTGATTGTAACATCCCATGCTTCATTCTTGGTTCTTGATAACTCGCTATGTGCATATTATAAATTGGGCTCGTTGTAGCATAGGCAGTCGACGAGCAATTTAGTGAATGAATTTAAACATTGATGAATCTCGTATTCATCATGCTAAAAACTCCTTATTAAAATCCCTGCTTAAACAAGCCAATAAAAATATCCTTTAAAACTCTATTTTTATCATGTACAATATTGTGTATAATTAACCCTTAATTATTATGTATTTAATTGCCCTTATTTTTCTGTAATTATTTTAACATGCAAAAATCCCTAAAAATTAGGTAGATAACTTTGTCTATAATTCACTGACCTTTAAAACTACTAAAAAAATATAAAAACAATTCAAAACCACAAGTCGGTGTTTTTATCTCCTTAAAAATACCCCCAAAAATAGCTTTTGCACAGATGACCTCTTTTGGCCTTTTTCCCAACATGAAAGTTGTAGATCTCGTCGAGACGAGCAACTTTCATGTTTTGACTTTTTCCAAATTCGGCCTCTAACTATTTCTTTTATATTTTTCTTTGTTTTTTATTTCTGAATTAATCTGATTGGGCCACGTGGCACCCTCTGGGCCGCCCACGTGGCCCGCTCTCCTTCCCGCCACCCGGTGGCCTCCTGGGCCGTTGGATCACATCAATCTCGCCTTCATCTGAGCCGTCCACCCCGCCCCATTTCTCAGCCGCCCGATCTGATCTTAGATCAGATCAGGACCGCCCACTCGCGCCCCATCTACAGTCGTCCGATCATCTCCCCATCCAAAGCCCCTCAACCTGCCACGTATCCCCTCACCACAGCCCTCGGATCCTACATCTATCTAACGCCCATTATTTGGCCACGTCGCCTATTTATCCCTCACCGTTGGATCTCTCCCACCGATCGATCCTAACCACTCACACCCGCCTCTCTCCCAGCCACACGATCAGATCCCGATGATCTAATCGTGGCCCTCTGCTGACACTCCAACCGCAGCTGTTGGATCGATAGATCCAACGGACCTCCGTCATCTCCTTCCTCGAGTAACTCCCTTGCCCAGGCGTTACGCCTCGTCGAACCTCCTCCCCCTTCCATTTCTAGCCACCGCACTAGTCACCTCCTTCCGCTCATAATGCCACCTACACGAAGCCATATCCTCCGCCATCCTCGCGCCTTCGTCAAAACCCCTCTCCATTACTCCCCTCGTCATTTATTTCTCGCTCGAAAATGCCTCGCCGACACTGTAACCCCCGACCACCTTCACCTATATAACCCCCTTCCCCACCACCGGAGCACCTGTCCACCGTCTTTGGGTTTGACCTTAGCCTCCTCCGCCCCTCCGGTGACAGCGGAGGGGCGGAATGTTGAGGCGAAGATGGGTCTCTCCTGGTGTCGACCCACGGCCGACTCCGCCGTGTTTCGGTGTTCCTCCGGCCACCATCGAGCTCCGTGCACCGGCCGCGCACGCTGGCGAAGACCCCGAGCACCTACGGTGCTCAGCCCAGGCCTCCTCCTCCGCCACACCTCGCTCCGGCGAGGTGCTCTGTTTGATTTCGTTTTCTTGACTTTATCCCTCCGCCAATCGTCGTCTTCACCTCCATCCGATCAGCTCATCAGCTTCGCCCAACCACTCCGACCCTCGCCGACCTCCTCTCCCTTCTCCAGAACCCCCCTTCGTACCGATCCCCCTCTTCACCTGCTCTGCCGGTGAAGAGTCCTCCGGCCATCGCCTCCCGTCGCTTCACGGCCGCTCACTCACCTCCTCTCACTCGCACACACTCGCTCAAGGCTTCGGCTATCACCAACCCTTGCAGATCTCTTCAATAGCCGAATCTCTTGTCGGAGCATCTTCGAGCTCCTCGTCTCCGACGAGGCTTCACCGAGAGCCTCCGCTGATCTGCCGCGGAGCCTCGTCGTTGCTTGGACACCTTCGTCGGACCTCCAGAAAGCTTCAACGACCTTCAGAAGGCCTCGCGGGGCGAGGCGGAGCCAAGGGCAGTTCGCCGGAGCCCCACCTCCTCCGGTGAACTACGGAGGAGAACGAAGGTACAGGCACCGTCCGATCCTCCTGATCGGACGGTCCTGATGGAGACACGTGGAGGACCCGAGCCGCTTCCCCAACCTACAGGCTCGGGTCATCCGAGCCTCCCGACGGACCACATACAGACGCCACGTGTCCCGAGCCTCAGCCAGCCTCCCGAGCCTGGGCCCTCACGTGCACCGCACGTGGGGCCTGGTAATTTGCGATAAAGACCCCGGAGTTTATGGATATTGCAGAATGGTCCTCCAGGCGCGTGCCTCACGTGCGCGCCTGGGGTAATTTACAGGGAGGCCCTCGAAGTTTTCCAAAATTGCAATAAGGCCCCCGCGCATATGGGAAAATATCATCCAGGCCCAGGCGGTTTTCCATATTTGTATTTAGGTCCCTCCAGGGACCTAAATGCAATATTTATCCTTTATTTTTTTTGCATTTTTATTACATTTATGCCCTTGCACTGTTTTTAGCATAACTTGAGCATCGTAGGTCCAAATTGCATGATTTTAGTGTCGTTTTGATCCTTATTTTGTCCTCTACATTCTAGCATACTTATTTGTCCCATTTGACACTGTTTAAATTTAAGTGAGTTTTTATGTGATAAATGGGACCTAGCTCTACTTGTTTTGCTTGATTTCATGACCGATTTTTAATGATGTGTTCAAAATGGCTCTAACTTCATTCTATATTGTGTTGCTCATATTTTAGGGTATAATTGTAGCATTTGATTCATCATGCATATTCTATTGCATTATTTGCACATGCATCACTTTAACTCGCATAAAAATGTCAAAAAAATGCATGCATCATGGCATTACCTTGTAAATAGCTTAGTGCTTCATAATTTGCATATGGACCTGAAAATGAGAATTAATTGACATTGAACTTCACGAATCAAAATTCAAAAGCTATAATTAAGCAGCTGTGTCCCTGTGTTCGACCTTGGTACACTTGCCAAGCACAAATATTCCACAGCATTCAAAGACTGTGGTTTTTGCTGAACAAAATTCGCCTCCTGTGCTACAACGTTATTTATATTTATTAAAGAGGCGAATTTTGCGTTCATCAAATGGCGCCGTTGCCGGGGATACGGCTTTGCTTAATTTTTTGGATTTGATTTTTTTATTTCAAAAATTTTTAGGTCCTCATTTCATGCATCATTTCTTGCTGATTTAATTTCTTTGAGTTTCTAACTTTTTTCTTTTGTGGCAGGGCCCATGAAAATCGGGGACGCCTGATCATCATGGAGGCGCGAAGTCGGGAGCTTCCGCTGAAGAGGCCGCAAAAGAAGCCGTGAAGAAATGCTAGGATTTTTATCAGTCTACTTGCATTGCATGTTGTAAAAAAAAAGAGAGAGAAAACTTGCATCTGCATATTTCTTTTTCAGTCTTGCATATTTTATTCAAAAAAAAAAAAATCCCCCCCCACACACACACACACCTACACTGCACATATTCACCCCCACCCTTCCCCTGTATATTTCACTCTATCCCTCTCTCTGTGTGTATATCTACTCTTCACGAACCCCCTCCCCCTCTCCCTTGTATCATAGAACCCCCCTCCCCCCCTAAACGCAGACCTTACTTAGGCTATTTGTAGCCTAAGTATAGGGGGGACCTGCCTGCTCTTCCATCCCTCGTCCTGTCTTCTTGTACTTAGGCCAATTTTGGCCTAAGTATAGGGGGACTCTCCTCCTCAGTTCCGCTATATCTCCCTGTACTTGAACCGAGCCTTGGCTTCATGGCACTTGTGCTATGAGGACATAGCAAATTTTAAGTATAGGGGGGTATACCGTATATTATTGTATAGTACCTTAGCCTTAGCTCGCGTTTTTAAAACTTTTTAAATTTTATTTTTCGGGTTGGGTTTTGGTAAACTAGTGAACTGAGTAAAATCCTGTAAAAATTAAAATTTGAGGGTTTAATTTTTGTGAATATTCCTGTATTAAAAAAAAGTATAAAATTAAAACCCAGAAAAATTTGCAAAAGATAAAAATCACACAAAAAAATCACTAATCCTTGGAGTTGGTGTATTCCTGACACGTTCACGCTCACGCAAGGCTTGAGGATTTTTGAGGACACTGGATCTCTGGGATCTTGAGAGTCTGAGTTAACATGCCTTAGTCATTAGGGTTTTCCTGACTTAAATATCCACACTCCTCTGGTTTGAAAGATTTGAGTGCTATATTGCACTCTTTATCTCTACTTTCAAGAAAATATGATCAGCACAGTCACTTCCACAACTGCATGATTGATGAGCTGAGATGAGATATCATTTGAGGAACTAGGATCAGAGATTTAAAATTAGACCCGATCTTATGATATTCGAGGATGGGATAAAGTTAATGAAGGCTTCAGAAAACCTGAGTGTCAGCAAAAACCCTAGCCAGTATGTGAACAAGATTCATATGCTATCTCTTGATATTTACCTAAAAGTGCCAGGGTGTGATGAAACTTAAAGAAACTTGTTGATCAGTGTGCGCCAATCTCTTGGTAAAAGCAGTGGAGCTAGCCAACAAAAGAAATGAAATGTCAAAGAAAAGCTCTAAAATCAAAGTCAATTCCAAATGAGCTTCCACCAATGGCGAGCGCTCCCAAAATTTTCAAAGTGTCCACTTGGACCAAGCGCTAATTAGGACCAAGGAGTCGGGCTGACACCACAAAAAGGGCCCTGCATCGTAAGCGATACAAGTCTGGGTGTCGAAGGTATCTTAGATACTCAGAAAAGACACACCCCGGTGTACTCCCAGAAAAACAAGTGCAGACGACTCCAACTCTCTTGACGGACACATTGATCAACAAGATAATAATTTACAAGTGTTGAGTAAAAGGCACTCGAGAGGCCCCTTGTTCCAATGTGAGGGTGAGAAAATTAGACACAATCCCAGTACCTCCATCATCAGGCCGTCCATCAACATTTCAAAGTCTGACAAACTAATGAGACGGTGGACTGGAGCAAGAACATACTTATTCCCTAGTATTGAGGATTAGGTCTAGAGGAGAATCTTTGGGACTGGAACTTTGGGTGATGCATCGACTCGGCTCTCATGAAATGCAGTACACTAAATGTCATATCCTTATATTATGTACAAAAAGAGAGTCTGATAATCAGATAAGTTGGATTCCTTCTGACTAAGGCTTGGATAAAGCCAGAATTTTAGGATCACTCAGGTCAAGGGTCTTCGAAAGATCAAGCCTTGAATTTTTCACACGCACTGTCAGGAATTAATCTAACTCCTTCATTCTTTAGATGCTCGAGGACGAGCATGGTTTAAGTATAGGGGTATGATGAATCTCGTATTCATCATGCTAAAAACTCCTTATTAAAATCAGTGCTTAAACAAGCCAATAAAAATATCCTTTAAAACTCTATTTTTATCATGTACAATATTGTGTATAATTAACCCTTAATTATTGTGTATTTAATTGCCCTTATTTTTCTGTAATTATTTTAACATGCAAAAATCCCTAAAAATTAGGTAGATAACTTTGTCTATAATTCACTGACCTTTAAAACCACTAAAAAAATACAAAAACAATTCAAAACCACAAGTCGGTGTTTTTATCTCCTTAAAAATACCCCCAAAAATAGCTTTTGTACAGATGACCTCTTTTGGCCTTTTTCCCAACATGAAAGTTGTAGATCTCGTCGAGACGAGCAACTTTCATGTTTTGACTTTTTCCAAATTCGGCCTCTAACTATTTCTTTTATATTTTTCTTTGTTTTTTATTTCTGAATTAATCTGATTGGGCCACGTGGCGCCCTCTGGGCCGCCCACGTGGCCCGCTCTCCTTCCCGCCACCCGGCGGCCTCCTGGGCCGTTGGATCACATCAATCTCGCCTTCATCTGAGCCGTCCACCCCGCCCCATTTCTCAGCCGCCCGATCTGATCTTAGATCAGATCAGGACCGCCCACTCGCGCCCCATCTACAGTCGTCCGATCATCTCCCCATCCAAAGCCCCTCAACCTGCCACGTATCCCCTCACCACAGCCCTCGGATCCTACATCTATCTAACGCCCATTATTTGGCCACGTCGCCTATTTATCCCTCACCGTTGGATCTCTCCCCCCGATCGATCCTAACCACTCACACCCGCCTCTCTCCCAGCCACACGATCAGATCCCGATGATCTAATCGTGGCCCTCCGCTGACACTCCAACCGCAGCCGTTGGATCGATAGATCCAACGGACCTCCGTCATCTCCTTCCTCGAGTAACTCCCTTGCCCAGGCATTACGCCTCGTCGAACCTCCTCCCCTTCCATTTCTAGCCACCGCACCAGTCACCTCCTTCCGCTCATAACGCCACCTACACGAAGCCATATCCTCCGCCATCCTCGCGCCTTCGTCAAAACCCCTCTCCATTACTCCCCTCGTCATTTATTCCTCGCTCGAAAATGCCTCGCCGACACTGTAACCCCCGACCACCTTCACCTATATAACCCCCTTCCCCGCCACCGGAGCACCTGTCCACCGTCTTTGGGTTTGACCTTAGCCTCCTCCGCCCCTCCGGTGACAGCGGAGGGGCGGAATGTCGAGGCGAAGATGGGTCTCTCCTGGTGTCGACCCACGGCCGACTCCGCCGTGTTTCGGTGTTCCTCCGGCCACCATCGAGCTCCGTGCACCGGCCGCGCACGCTGGCGAAGACCCCGAGCACCTACGGTGCTCAGCCCAGGCCTCCTCCTCCGCCACACCTCGCTCCGGCGAGGTGCTCTGTTTGATTTCGTTTTCTTGACTTTATCCCTCTGCCAATCGTCGTCTTCACCTCCATCCGATCAGCTCATCAGCTTCTCCCAACCACTTCGACCCTCGCCGACCTCCTCTCCCTTCTCCAGAACCCCCCTTCGTACCGATCCTCCTCTTCACCTGCTCCGCCGGTGAAGAGTCCTCCGGCCATCGCCTCCCGTCGCTTCACGGCCGCTCACTCACCTCCTCTCACTCGCACACTCTCGCTCAAGGCTTCGGCTATCACTAACCCTTGCAGATCTTTTCAATAGCCGAATCTCTTGTCGGAGCATCTTCGAGCTCCTCGTCTCCGACGAGGCTTCACCGAGAGCCTCCGCTGATCTGCCGCGGAGCCTCGTCGTTGCTTGGACACCTTCGCCGGACCTCCAGAAAGCTTCAACGACCTTCAGAAGGCCTCGCGGGGCGAGGCGGAGCCAAGGGCAGTTCGCCGGAGCCCCGCCTCCTCCGGTGAACTGCGGAGGAGAACGAAGAAGGTACAGGCACCGCCCGATCCTCCTGATCGGACGGTCCTGATGGAGACACGTGGAGGACCCGAGCCGCTTCCCCAACCTACAGGCTCGGGTCATCCGAGCCTCCCGACGGACCACATACAGACGCCACGTGTCCCGAGCCTGGGCCCTCACGTGCACCGCACGTGGGGCCTGGGTAATTTGCGATAAAGACCCCGGAGTTTATGGATATTGCAGAATGGTCCTCCAGGCGCGTGCCTCACGTGCGCGCCTGGGGTAATTTACAGGGAGGCCCTCGAAGTTTTCCAAAATTGCAATAAGGCCCCCGCGCATATGGGAAAATATCATCCAGGCCCAGGCGGTTTTCCATATTTGCATTTAGGTCCCTCTAAGGACCTAAATGCAATATTTATCCTTTATTTTTCTTGCATTTTTATTACATTTATGCCCTTGCACTGTTTTTAGCATAACTTGAGCATCGTAGGTCCAAATTGCATGATTTTAGTGTCGTTTTGATCCTTATTTTGTCCTCTACATTCTAGCATACTTATTTGTCCCATTTGACACTGTTTAAATTTAAGTGAGTTTTTATGTGATAAATGGGACCTAGCTCTACTTGTTTTGCTTGATTTCATGACCGATTTTTAATGATGTGTTCAAAATGGCTCTAACTTCATTCTATATTGTGTTGCTCATATTTTAGGGTATAATTGTAGCATTTGATTCATCATGCATATTCTATTGCATTATTTGCACATGCATCACTTTAACTCGCATAAAAATGTCAAAAAAATGCATGCATCATGGCATTACCTTGTAAATAGCTTAGTGCTTCATAATTTGCATATGGACCTGAAAATGAGAATTAATTGACATTGAACTTCACGAATCAAAATTCAAAAGCTATAATTAAGCAGCTGTGTCCCTGTGTTCGACCTTGGTACACTTGCCAAGCACAAATATTCCACAGCATTTAAAGACTGTGGTTTTTGCTGAACAAAATTCGCCTCCTGTGCTACAGCGTTATTTATATTTATTAAAGAGGCGAATTTTGCGTTCATCATAAATATTTAATATTAATGGAGCAATCTATAGGATGATCATTCTGAGCGGATGCGCAAAACACAAAAGGGATGAATTTTCAATTCAATTTTTGTATGCAATTAATTCACATGAAGACAATAATTCACAAGCATCACAATTATGAGAATGACAATATGAATAGATGCACAACAAATAATTTGTAGTAACTACAAAAAATTCCTTGAATTGATTTAATGATTAATTAAGCATGAATTATGCAAGTGATAATCTATGTCTCGAAAGCACCCAACAATAAGTAATCTTTTGATGTCAGTATGTTGCTGAATTAATTAACATGTAATTAAATCAATTAATGACTTAATACTTTTATGAGAATAGTGTCAGTAAGATTTAGTGTGAATGTCAAGATCAAATCCTCACAAAGAGTCCATTTTTAATTTCATTTAAAGGTCAATTTTAGCACTTAGGAAAAGAAATAGATCAAGCGTGATTTTTAAATGAAAATTCTTAATAAGTCACGCCAAGATAAAGAGCATCAATTTAAATTTCAAACGAGACCAAAATCACTTTATTTGGATTTATATGTAAAAATATATTCAAGGTTTGATTGGGGGCATTTTTTCAATAAAAAAACAAAGTTTCTATTACAAAACAGGACAAATTGGACTGAACTGTAATCACAATAAATCATAGGGGCGAAAAATAAATAATACAAAAGGCATAAGGGCTTATCTGCAATAAATGGAAATATGAGGATATGTGCTACTATTTTCCATGTCACGCGCACGATGCTCATGACTAAGCTAGGCTCAGAAGAGGAGGTTCGATCCACGTGGCTGCTTTTGGTGATCCGCAAGAGGCTCGGATGCATGCTCATGATTAGGCTCAACAAACGAGCCTTAGGGATGAAACATTGCCTCAGATCTTGCAACGTGGCATGATGACGACCATTGGATCGTACCCAATATAGGGGATCCAACGGTAACTGCTACTCAAAGGTTCTTTGACTCCTCAGCCAACGACGGCGCTTGGCTGGACTTCGGCGAGCAAGATGAAGCTACTCCTGTGCTCCAGTAAATGTTGGAGCCCCCAAAATGTCACCGATGGTATGGCGAAGACGACAATGATATGACGCGGCTCCGATGGTCTGGAGATGCTCCAATCGACGCCTGCTACTCTGAGGCAAAAAGCTTGAACAGAGTCCCATTTAATTTCCAGCCATTGAAGCAATGTAACTTGGAAAATTATTGATGATAATAGCCGAAGCATTTGCAGATAGTTTGGAGTGTCTTTGCGGCGAGACGTAGGGTTCTTTGGACGAGAAGGACTTGAACCCTAATTGGGCCCCAGGCTAATATGATTCCTAGAATGGATCGAGGTGGGAACATAGATGGAGAAATGGATTCAACACGGAGATAGGATCACGTGGATGATGGATTTGATGCAAAGAAATCCGGTGTTTCAGATTAGATTTATATTACTCCACTGATCTTAGAAAAATCGGTGAATGATGAATGAAAACAAGATCAAGAAGAAAGCTTACCTGGAAGATTAGATCTGGACGATAGAATTGAAGAATGATGCGGAGCCTGAAATGGAGTTTCTTGAACTCCGATTGTCGCTTTACGTCTATGACTAAGAGTTGAAGCTCGGTCTTCCAAGGAAGTAGCTGAAACACAGTTGCTTTGGCCGAGGATCTCGTCGATGATTCTCCTCCATCATTACACTCAATTCCAATCTCTAATTGTCATTAGAGGTAGAAGAATCTGGGAGGGATCACTCGCGAATGGCGGATACAACTGACGATGGTCAGAGGCAAGGTTTTGAGAAGGAGAGAGTTGGTGGTGTAAGATTTTAGGCAGTGGTTTCAAACACAACCAATCGATAAGAGAGAGAGAGAGAATAAGGGGGAGTTTGGGAACTGGAGTGGATAAGGGTAGACCAATGGAGAGAATGGAAGCGTAGGTTGGAAGAATTAGGAGGAGTTGATGATGAATGAAGGGTTGCATCGTTTGGAGAAGGTGGGCGGAAGGTTGATGATAACTGGGAGCCTTTGGATCAAGATCTAATGGTCCAGAAGTGGGTCAGATCAAGCGACGAGAAGCGACGACATAGGCGGTCGTGGAGGCACCACGTGGCCCAATAGAAATTAAGAGAATTGGAAAAATACAAAGTAAATCGAAAAGAATTAGTTTGAGAGGGAATTGGAAAAAATTCAAAACATGAAAGTTGTAGATCTCGATGAGATATACATTTCATGTAGAAGTCAATGAGATCAGAGGTCATTTGTACATAGATAAAAAATAAATACATGTTAAAATAATATAAAAAAATTCCTTTCTTTTTCTTTTATTATTTTTTGGATTTTTATTTTATGTTATGTTAATTTATTTATTTACAATATTATTCTAAATTTAAATAAGAAATAAATACATAAAATAATAGCACAATAATAGAGTTATATAATATAGTGTAATTAGGGTCAATTATTTACAACACACAAATTACTAGTTAGTGTTAATAGTCATTGAATCTTAGTGATTTCCTTGAGCAAGAGAGATAATATTCGTAATGATGATAATAATGTGATTTATCACCCTCTATACTTAAGCTAAACTCATCCTCGATCTAATAAATAAAGAATTTGGTAGAAAATTAGATTAATCAGTAAGATCCCTGACATGTGCATGCGAGTATACAAGGCTCGATCAAACCTAGAATACTAAGTCTAGGAATCCTAAGACTCTGAGTTGATCTAAGTATTAATCAAAAGAAATTCAACACCTCCAATTGTTAGACTCTTTCTTTCTCTCTATGTATATATATATATAAGAAGTATGACTTAGTGTTGACTACATCCACAAGAGTCAATTCAAGATTCACTAAAAGTTCCAATCTCAGAAGCTCTCCTAAGGGCCCAACCCTCAACTCGAGGGAATAAATCTAGCCTTGCTTCACTCCATTGTCTCTTTAGTTCGTCAGACTTTAAAAGTTATAGATGGAAGGCTAGATAATGGAGGTATTAGGATTGTGTCATTATTTCCTATTCCTGTCATTGGAACAGGGTTTTCTCTCAAGTGACAATGCTCAACACAATTATTATTATATTTTTGTCAATCATCGTGTTTGTCAAAGAGAAATTTGAGACGTCTGTACTTGTTTTCCTAGGAGTACAACGGAGTGCATCTTTTTTCAGCATCTAATATACTTGTACCCAGACTTGTATCGCTAACAATGCAGAGCCATTTTTGAGGTACTAGCCCGACTCATAAAAGCCTAATGATTTAGTCCAAGTGGACATTTAAAGGTTGGGGGCGCTCACCTTGAATGCAAGCTCATATGATGTAGATTTGCAATGTAATGAGCTTTTCATTATTTTCATCATCATCATTTCTTTGAGGGAATTTCCCTTCTTTTTGGCTGGCTCCATTGCTTTTACCAAGGATTGGCACACATTGATTAACTTATTAATTTTATTTCACACCCTGACACTTTAGGTCAAAATCAAACATATCCCATACTGGCTAAACTGCCGACACTCAGGTTTCATGAAGCCGTCATTAATCTTATGATTCTTATCCCATCCTCGAGCATCACATAGATCAAATCCAAATTCAAGCTTCAAATCCCAGTCCCTCTAATGATATCTCAACTCATCTCAATCGTGAATGTGATCGGGCATGTGATGTGATAGTCAAATTCTTTTAAGGGAGATCAGGAATGCAATATAGTACACACGTCTTCTAACTAGGTGATGAATCTCCATTTCATCACCTTTATTCTATCATTTTGGCCTTAAAAACTCTAGCTAAAGCATGTAAATACTAGACCTGGCCAATGGATCGGGGGTCCGCCTGCCCCCAGCCCGCTCATGGGTCGGGCTTGGGTCAAGATATTTATGAATGGGTCGGCCCGACCCGACCCGCTCTTTGGCCTGCCCGTCAACTGGGCGGGCCGTGGACATATGCCACAAAACTCGGCCCGACCCGTAAATATAAAAAATTGTATATCAACTAACCACCTTGATATATCAATTATACCCGAGCCAGAAGATTATGGTGCTGATCATGGTGTAGAGGTGTCACAATTCTTGTTGGACCGAACCATACATTAAGAGACTGAAGTACCCCACCAGCAATAAAGCTTAGGAACTATTATCTCATTTCGAGGTTCCTGGGTCCATAGATCTCTTCAAGTCAAATAAATTAAAAATAAGAAATAGAATTACCATTTCAAAGACTACCTGCTTAAACATATGACCCGATCAAACAATGGATGTTGATCTAAGGTTGTTCTTTGTGGACAACATTCTGACTGGATTCTCTCCAGAATCTCAGAAAATGTAATAAGTTCATGCTTCTACTCAGGGTAAGATAATTCTCCCCACATGCAATTTAGAAAATTGTATTAGCGTGAGAACTCAGAAGAACATAATTTCTTGGGAATATATGTACTAGGCATAGTATTTACTCACCTCAGGTTCAAATATAATACACACAAGTTAATAGACATCATGTTTGATTCTCTAGAAATGTGGACACAATCCCCATTTGAGAACGATAAGAAAAGTATACGTTGGGGGAAAAAGAATTCGTAGAAAAATAGACAAGGAAAAGTTTATGTACTCTGAAGTGTAGTTCTATTCTATCCAAGATACCAAATCATCATTAATATCTTCAGCTACAAGATATAAGAGAAGTTATGGCTATCTTTGAAAAATATAAGAGAAGTTATGGGATGTAGAGCATTTGCATAATAATTGGCATCTATTGATGGCAACAGGCCAGTAAAAAAATCGGACCACAAAACCCCAATTAGATGAAAGAAAATTAATTTAACAAGTCTTGATATCTAAAGCAGGCCACGTATATCCAGGCCCACACCCAAATTACATGTCTAATTTACATTGTAAAATACTCGATTGCGAATTGGAGAACCACCAGTATATCGAGATAGATGACCGCCAAGCATATCCCCGCATGATTATCTAATTTAGATTAAAAGTGAGGAAAAATACTTACAATTGGCACATGGGACGGCCCGACCCGACCCGACCCATACATGGGCCAGGCTTGGGCCCTGAAGTATGGCCCATGGTACGGGCCGGGCCAAGCCCTAGACAGGTGGTTTAAAACCACAGCCCGTTCGGCCCGGCCCGCACTTTGGCCAGGTCTAGCAAATACCGTTAATTTGCATAAATTAACATTCATTCTTTGTTGAGTAAATATAGTATAAAATATTGTTTTTAATGCCAAAATCATAGAATAAAGAAAAGAAAAAGAAATAAAATATCAAAGGTATTTTATGACCCTAAACCCCCAGACCTTTTGTTAACATGATTATTTTGGGGTTTTAAAATCAAGATATGAAAATAAATGCACAGTGGTCGTTGCAACCCAAATATCCCGCAACAAACAGATATTTTTTTCTTCTCAAGCTACAAAATCAATTAGAAGAGAATAATGAAGCGAGAGAATTTTTTGCTACGTATTTATCTGTATAGCAACATGATCGAACATAGGGAGGCTACAATTCCCAAGGGTTATTCAAATAATCAAAAATCAATTGAAAGAAAAAGGGAATCTCAAATGCAAACTATCTTGATTTTTTTATTTTTTTTTGTCTTTTTATTTTTTTTAAATTTTTTCCTATTTTTTTATTTTTCAAATTTTTAATGATTTTGATTTTTGCAATTTTTTATTTTCAAAAATAAGGAACAATATGCACAAGGGAAGTATGAACACCACTCTTTTTGTATTTTTCAAAATAGTTAGAAATGTCCAGAAAATTATAGAGAAAACATTTTTGGGTTTTAAAGGCTTTGAAATATTTTTCAGAATGTTTGTAGAATTTTCAGATGTTTTTGTATTTTTCTAAAAATCAAAAAGTGGCAAAAATGATAAACAGTGCATAGCCTGGAGTAATTTACAACTTAAAAATATTTAAATGCCAAAAACTCCTGAAAATTATTTTTATGCTAAAATATAGACAAATCTACAAATAGGAAGTGAAATCACATTTTTTATTTTTCTACAATTTTTTTATGATTTTATAAGATTTTTAGTAATTTACAATTTTTGGGGTTTTATAAATAATTAATGAGCAAAAATTGGAAAGAAAATAAAAGACACCAAAAGTAAAATACTCATTTTTTTTGATTTTTTTAAGAAATATTCGAAATTTTTATGAATTTTAGATTTTCAGGAAGATAAAATGACACCATTTTTTATTTTTTTATAATAACAAAGGAAAATGAAATGCAATGAAAATTTTATGCTAGAAAGATACGCGCACATCAGGAGCATAGCACGATTTTTGGGAAATTTATTGAGCAATAAAAATATTTATTTCAAAAAGGAAAGCATGCAATTTAATGTCTAGAAATCAGGGACCAGAATGTAAATATTTAATGTTTTGATATAACAAATTAACAAGAAATAAAAACAAGATGAATCTGGCGGGGGTCTTTCTGTAAATATGAAACCTACGGGGGCAGATTTGTACTTTTCCCAGATTATTTTATTCCCCTAGGGTTCCTTGTGGATTTCATTCTTCCCCTCCAAACAACAGGGGGTGTCGCCCCCTTTCTCTTTCTCTCCAAGGACACGGGCGGCGACAGAGGTCTGTGGCGAGGCCGGAGCTGCGTGCGGTGGTACTTGGCACGCTGGGTGAAGCGACGGACGGTCGCGGTGGACGGTTGTGTCCAGCGAGCGGATGTCCCAGCTTCGACGTGCGAGAGTTCTGATGGAGGAGGCGAACGCGACTTCGACGACGAGGCAGGCTGGAGGGGCGGTTGATCGTCGACCGACGGCTGCGGCAGGAGGTCGGTGGCAGACGGTGACCGATGACCCTCGTGTGGGTGGTAGTACTCCTCCACGCGGGGAGGAAGTGTTGGCGATGGCGGTCGGCTAGCGCGACGCATGGCTGAAGGGGCGGCGCCTGCTGCTGTAGCTGCTTTTATTATTATTATTTTATTTTTTGATTATAAATCAGAAACGGAGAAATAAAAAACTTTTTTTATATAGTTTTTAGACAAAACATAAACGACAACAATTTTTTAATTTTTTAATTTTTATTAATTTTTTAATTTTATGCAAAATAAATGTTAGAGAGAAAATATATATATTTTTAATTTTCTATTTTATTTATAAACAAATGAGGACACGAGCATGACGGCTCAGTCCTGATTATTTGAAATGCAAAAAAAATCAAACGGAGATGTGAGTGGATGCAGATCCTTGCGATGTGGATCGAATCCGCGTATCCGACCACAGTACGTGGCCGTAGTTGGAAGATTGCGTGAGGTAGAATAAGAACGCGAATAGATCGAGATGTGATGGTAAAAAATCGAATCAGGCGAATCGAATCGTGGTGATGGATTCTAAGATCTAAATAAAAATGACGATGAAATTGAAATACGAAAAATTAAACTGAGATTAATCTAGATGAAAAATAAGAGAAAATGGATCTCACCTTAGGAGTGGAAAAGAAACCGTGATCGCCTCGACGAAGGCTGACTCGCTGTCATCGGAAGACTTGGAGGCTGGGCACCCTTCTGCGACAAGATATCTCTGGGAGAAAGGCTCCTATCACCAAAGTTTGATCAAGTTGAAATGAGGGAGAGGGAGCCATATTAATAGATAAAGAATGGAGTTTGAATTTTTGAATTTTTGAATTTTTGAATGAAGATAAGAGATAAGAGAAAAATTTGAAATGAGATAAAGTTAAAATTATTTACAAAAGTTATTTTTTTATTTTCATCACTTAATTAAATTGAATAAAAATGTTAATTTTTTTATTTTTTTGTCGTGGTTATTTAAGAATAACAACTGTATACATATACAATATACATCTGGTACATTATATACATAGTTAAATAAGGGAAGTTTTTTTATCATTATTTTTATTTTAAATAATTAGTAAAAATAATTACAAATATTTACAAATACAATATGTACAAATAAATTGTATTACACAAACCACTCCAGAAAATCGACTTTCAATCCGTAACTCCAAAAATTATGAAATCACAACCATTTTAAAGATAATTTAATTTAGAATATAATGGAAGTGAGTTTGGTTCAGTTTGAATTCATATGGAGCTGGAATTGGCCTTTCAATTATTGCTTAGTGGCTTTTTCCAAGTGTAGTTGCTTTTATTTTGTACATGATTTTATTTTGAAAACATTTTTATCATTTAGAAAACATTTTTATTTACAACTTTTACTTTGAAAATTATTTAATTTTAAGTCAATTTATGTACAAATAAAATAGTGTAAGTATACAAATGTACACAACAGATTTTTTTGGATTTTCTGATTAAGGACCCTATCTCCCCCTGCTTTATTCATGGTTGATTAGGTCAAGTCTTTACCTTCTCTCGTCGTTCGGGTCAGCCTCTATCTATTACATATTTTCAGTCTTCTTTTTTTTCTTTTTTTATTTCCTTTATTTTTCCTTTCTTTTTTATTTATTTTAGGTTAAAACAGTAACAAGTGTACAATATACAGGTGTACAATATACACAGACAGATGCAAGTTAGTAAGAATATGGAGTTAGTATTATATACAGGTGTTTTATAAGGGATTTTAATCTAAAATAAATGAAAAAAATGATGAAATGCAAATTCATCATCCCTCTATGTTTTACCTTTGTCAGTCCCTTAGAAAACACTTATTTGAACGAATAAGTGAATAACAAGAAAGGAAAATAAAGAAATTTGGACAATATTGAGTATTAAACTTATCTTCATAAAATTGTAGTATGGAGCTCTGTCAAACCTTTGGATTATTAGTGTGGCGGAACCTTAATGGGAAATGGATTTAAAACCTAACAACCTTTAAGTTCCACAAAACTCCTATTCAGAACTCCTCAACAATCAGATCAAAATAAGTCTACATACACATATTCTTTTGACTATGAATCTTTGCTTGTACGATGTAAGTGAAATATAGCTCCCCATCTCAAAAGTAGCAAAGAAACAACCTCCCTCAACAAGGTAACTCTAGTCCTCTGGTCTAGCAACTCTTTCCTCGAGGAGCAGGGATATTCCCTTCTAAGTTCAAGTACAACCAGCTCAAGAAGAGGAGATGGAGAAAAGAATGGACGGTAACCAATGTAGGTACCTATCCTTGGATCTATGACCGGTGTAGCCAAGTGATCCAGCTGCAAGCTTACAAAAATTTGACTTTGAACCTCTTATTACTTTCTTTTTTTATCCTTGTATATACACTCCGACAGGCGTTTTACTTTTCAATAAGGCTTGTCCGCTTTTGGAGATTCTGCAATTTTCTTTCCCTTCTTTTTTTTTTTGAAAATATATACAAGGTGCGGCATGTACATAAGGAGTTTTCCCTCTTGAACTAGTAGACTATCCCTCTTTTGAAGCATTACAATAACCCCACATCATCATGTCTTTAGACTTCAATGCTACTAGATCAGGTTGAGATGCACAACCCTCCCTAGAGGAAGACGAGAGGTTCCTCCTAGATGTACTATCCTCGTATGCTACTCTAAGCCTAAAGATTCTGCCTCCTCACTACCTCCTCCATGGAGAGTGCTTGTCCAAGATAAGCCACGGTCTGAAAGAATCATGTGTCTGTTGTTATATATTCTACTTAGACTAATCAAGATGACATGTGGACATAGTCTTATGGACTCAAAGAATTAAGTTGCTAGGACCTGAAAAGTCTTAACTCCAGTTCTTATAAGGTTCCTGTGAAATTAAGTAGATTGAGGGCCAACTAAGTTCCATTCTTCAATTTAATTCTAGACTTAGTTTAAATGTCAACACTATCCTGAAAAATGCACATGCAAATGTAAGAAATATGTACAATGCGAAAAGCAATTTTTTTGAAACAAATTTCTAATTTTGAACTTTTTATGGGTTTTTGGAAAATAAAAGGAAAATGATGCACATGCGAAAAGAGTTTTTTTTTGCAATTTTTTTTATAGATTTTTGGTTTTGTATTTTTTTCAAAAAGGAAAAAGGGTTAGTAAAATATATACAAATATATACAAGGATTTTTTGCTTTTTAGTTTTTTAAGGTTTTTTTGTTGTTTTTTGTTTGTTTTTTTAGTTTTTTTTATTGTTTTGTTTTTTTTGAAAGGTGATCAAAGTCTATACACACACGTGGATTTTATGAATTTATATACATATCCCCAAAAATAAACATATTTAGAAGTACGAGTTATGTCTAAAGTATATATACAATATATACGACACCCCCTATACTTAGCTCGAACTATGTCCTCATAGTAATCAGAGAGCTGCAAAGGAAGACATAACTCATGCTAAGTATAGAAAAGTGAAAAGGCTCATGTGCTACAATGACTCAAAGAGAAAATGAAAAGAATAGAAGTCGGTGATCCCCCCTATAATTAGGATCAAGTAATCCTAACTATAAAAGAATGTACAAAAGGGAAAAACAGATGCAGAGAATGTACGGACTCAAAAAAATAAAAAAAGATAATATGAACAACATCACCCCCCTCCCCATACTTAGGGTAGAGTATCCCTAAGTATAGGCAACAACAAGAGTGATGAACAGGACGAAGATGAACAACATAAATTATTCACCCCCCTATACTTAGGATAAAGCACATTCTAAGTATAATATATACACACACGGAAAAGGGTGAATGATAAAACGGAAGAAGAATGAATTGAAACAAAAGGATATACAAAAGGAGTGGATGTACAAAGGTCAAGAAGGTCAAAAGCAAACCTTCTTGCGGGACCGCTGAGGTATGGATCTGACAAGGTGTAGGTCGATATTGGGGTTATCATTAGACATAAACTGATCAGGATAGACAAAAAATATATCCTCAGCAGTCTCAGACTTTGCATGCAAGAATCAGTTAGTGGAAGTAGTGTGGTCATGTCCTGCCTTGGAAGTCTCGCAAATATCAAAGTAAAAAGGCTCGAAATCATTATTAAAAAAAGTAAGATCAATTCCAACATGGCGAGCCTCTACTGGATCATCATCTTTATCAAAAGGTCTGAATTCCTTTATAAAAGCAGTCAAATTTGGCCTTATCAGTCTCATCTAAATCAGGGTGAATAGGAACGGACTCATCAGTGAAAATAGTCAAATCATGTTCGTTATGTCTAGTCTCAGAGTCTGCCTTCCGCTTTAGGGTGTCTATCGTGTAAATCATGCGGATGTCATCAATGCATCGCTACATAACAGAAGGGGAAACTCCAAGTTCTATGCTTTCCAATCCTTCCTACTTAAAGAGAAATTCTTGGGTATTAGTATCATCCAACATACAACAAGAATCTCTGATATTATCATCAAGGTCAAGGTCCTTGGGGTTGGCTAATACAGACACACTCTCATGGGATGCAGGTCTCTGGTCAGTAATGGGTGTAGTGATCAGCACATCGCTCCCTACATCAGAATGGAAGCAAATCACTCTTGATCCATAATCAATAACGGCTCCCGCAAAGGTGAGGAATGGCCATCCCAGGATGATGGGAGGGTGCTCCACTTGGGTGGAGGTCTCCATGGGCAATACGACAAAATCAGAGGTGAAGTTCATTCCCTGAATAAAAATGACATCGTTTTCTATAATACCCTTCGGCCTCTTGACAGATCCATCAGAAAATTGAACTATCATTCTGGTTTTCTTGAGAGGCCCAAGATGAAGAGATTGTACCATAGAGAAGGGTATTTTATTGATTGAAGCGCCACTGTCAAGGAGACTGTTATCACAAGAATAGTCAGATATGGAGTAACTCACAAGAGGTGTGGCAGTGTTCCTTTTCTTAAAATGTGGACGGTGGGAGATGCCGTAGGAAGTGGCCATGGTCAAGATGTGACGCTCAGGTATGCTCCTCCGCTTTCTCTTCTTGTGTTGAGGAGCAGATAAATGGGTCACGTCCTGGTGAAGTGGGGCTTTAATGATCTCATGAATGGTGTCCATCACTTCTGGTCCAGTCGATGTTTTTTGAATTTTTGGACCTCCTCCATACAAGATAGGAGATCAGAATCAACATATATACGAGGATTGTCAAGAGCAATCTATATAGTGGAATCCTCGGGGTCAAGGGTGGGACATGCAGTGAATGATTGTGTGGAAAAATGGGTTGGCATGGGTGCCCTCTCCTCACAAAATGAATCAATAATGTGTCTCCTAAAATCTTTTTGGATTTTTAAAATTTTTTCATTTTTTTGTATTTTGGGTGATTGCAAGCTCTCGTGATTATCCTCAAGTGAATCCATATCCTCAAATAGTGGAGCAACGTTCTGGCTCTCATTTATGTTAAATAGATTGCTAATCCTTGAATGCATATACTCCATCATCTAATTCAGTGTCTCAAGTGCGGAAATCATGAAAGGTGACCCCAAAATCCCAGGATCGGATGAATGGAATGAGGGTGGGTGAGACTCAGAGTCTGACTCTTGAAATAATGGGTTAGGTGGATATGCAAAAAAAATTAGGAGGAAAGTCCTACTGCAAAAAGGAAGGTGGATCAGCTAGAGAGTACGAGAAGATCGGATTAAAATAACTCCAGTCGGCCATCTCCGACACAAAAGACGGGATCGGGAGAGCACGAGGGTCAAGTCAAAAGATGTGGAGAAAAAGACGCAAATGCGCAGAAGGATCTAGTATGCACATAAGCAATCAGACACAAAACAAACCCCCAGTTCACCAACTCAACGCACTGTGAAGACGGTGAAGGTTCGGTCAATTATCTTGTTAATTTTTAGAGTTTAGTGAGAATACAATCTATCAGAGCAGTTAAAGTGAGCTGTTAGAAACCCAATGCTCGTGGGAGATTCTCCCAATCTCACAACTAGTTTTTGCCAGTCGGTATGGGTGTGGACCATATACCGACTACCCGATCAACCCAACCTGCTAAGGAAATACCGAACCGATTACCGGTTACCCAGTGAAGTCCTCACCGCAGAACAACTAATCACAAGACAGTAGTCTGAAGAGAGTTCGGGCGTGGTTCTATCCTAGTGTGCGGGTCACTCTCTCGCTGCAGATAAATCAAACAAGGCGGGGGTTACTCTCTCCAAAATAATGATTTTCCTTACGTTTGTTTTAGGGTCGAGTTTTCTTTAGCAGTCCTGAATTTTAGGCAATTATCAATTGGTTTGTATTTTCAATGAATCGTCTATTGAGTGTCCAATTTCCTTTTTTTTAACATATGTGAGTGAAAACAAGGAAGAAAATCGGAAATGCCAATGTACGATTAAACACTATAATGCATGCAGGGGTTAAAGATGCATACCTTTTCACCAGCTGTCTACATGCAAGGTGATCCGCGCAAAATTGAAATACAGAAAAATAAACTAACCTATATGCAAATTCAAGTGAACCGTCCTAACAATAGCTTCTATTAACGGGCAAGAACAATTTAATTTGACTAAGTTCAATTACGCACTATTTTATAGGTACAGAAATTCTTCTTTAGGGTGTTTGGACCTAGTTAATTACCTGGCTCAAGCAAATTAATTAAAGCAATCAATATGCAGCTCACGAAATATGTGTGAAACAAAGAAAAATAAGGCGATAAAAACAGAACCGCTGAGGTCCTTAAGTGCACTGGCACTTGGCGAAACAGACCCCGGAACAAATGAATGTCCGCTTACAAGGGTTCAAATGCTAGAAAAACAAATAAAAAAGTCAAAAATAATTCTTGGCCTCCTTCACTTCTTCTTCTCCTCCTCTCACGCTACCTGTGGCTCGGTGAAGAATCAAGCCGCCTCCGCTTCGCTTGGGTGCTTCGACTCTCCTAGGATCGCCTCCTTTGCTCTGCGGGCCCTCACAAGAAAAAGAAAGGAGAGAAACACAATCATCAAATATGATCAAGAAGAATGGAATAAAAACAATGAATACAAACAATGAAATAATGTGGCAAAAATATAAACAGACAACCAAGAATAGCATGTCAAAAGAGAAACCTAACTACCCTCGTCGTGCCTCCCCGGCAACAACGCCATTTTGTTAACACAATTATTTTGGGGTTTCTAAATCAAGATAAGAAAATAAATGCGTAGTGGTCGTTGCAAACCAAATATCCCAGAAAAATAATTTTTTTCTTCTCAAGCTACAAAATTAATTACAAGAGAATAATGAAGTGAGAGAAATTCTTGCTACTTATTTACCTGTATAGCAACATGATCGAACTCAGGGAGGCTACAATTCCGAAGGGTTATTCAAATAATAAAAAATCAATTAAAAGAAAAAGAGAATCTCAAATACAACCTATCTTGTTTTTTTATGAATTTTTTTGTCTTTTTAATTTTTAATTTTTTTATTTAGAAAATTTTTCTATTATTTTATTTTCAAATTTTTATTGATTTTGATTTTTTTTAACTTTTTTATTTTCAAAAATAAGGAACAATATGCACAAGGGAAGAAATACGCACACCACACTATTTTGTATTTTTCAAAATAGTCAAAAATATGTAGAAATTTATAGAGAAAATATTTTTGAGTTTTAAAGGCTTTCAAATGTTTTTAAGAATTTTTGTAGAATTTTCAGATGTTTTTGTATTTTTCCAAAAATCAAACAGTGGCAAAAATGATAAACAATGCACAATCTGGAGTAATTTGCAACTTAAAAATATTTTAAATGCCCAAAACTCTTCGAAATTATTTTTATGCTAAAATATAGATAAATATCTACAAACAGGAAGTGAAATCATGATTTTTGGTTTTTTCTACATTTTTTTATGATTTTTATAAGATTTTTAGTAATTTTTTTGGGTTTTATAAATAATTAATGAGCAAAATTTGGAAAGAAAATAAAAGACCCCAACAGTAAACTACTCTATTTTTTGATTTTTTGAGAAATATTCGAATTTTATGATATTCTGAATTTCAGGAAGATAAAATAACATTGTTTTTTATTTTTTATAATAATAAAGGAAAATAGAATGCAATGAAAATTTTATGCTAGAAAGATACACACATCAGGAGCATAGCATGACTTTTGAGAAATTTATTGAGCAATAAAAATATTTATTTCAAAAAGGAAAGCGTGCAATTTAAATATCTGGAGGGACCAGAATGTAATTATTTAATATTTTGATATAAAAAACTAACAAGAAATAAAAACAGGATGAAATGTGCATTTATCCAAGAAACATGTGCGTGGCACGTGCTTGAATCTGGCGGGGGTCTTTCTGTAAATGTGAAACCTCCGTGGGTGGATTTGAACTTTCCTATATTATTTTAATCCCCCTAGGGTTCCTTGTGGCTTATGTTCTTCCCTTCCAAACAATAGGGGGCGCCACCCCCTTCCTCTTTCTCTCCAAGCACCCGGGCAACGGCAGAGGTCTGTGGCGAATTCGGAGTAGCACACGGTGGCGCTTGGCGCGCTGAGCGAAGCGACAACCGGTCGCAGTGGCACATGCCGGTGTGTCCAGCAGGCGGATGTCCCAGCTTCGATGTGCGGGAGTTCTGATGGAGGATGCGAGCGCGGCTTCGACGGCGAGGCAGGATGGAGGGGTGGCTGATCATCAATCGACGGTCGCGGCAGGAGGTCGGTGGCAGGCGATGACCGGCGGCCCTCACGTGGGTGGTGGCTCTCCTCCACCACGTGGGGCGGAAGTGTGGGCGATGGCGGTCGTCGGGTGCCACACGTGGCTGGAGGGGTGGTGCCTACCGCTGTAGCTGTTTTTTGTTTTTTTGATTGTAAATCAGAAGAAATAAAAAAACTTTCTATGTTATTTAGACAAAAAAGAAACATCAACAATTTCTTAAAAAATATATTATTTTTTTATTTTTTTTAATTTCCTGCAAAACAAATGTTAGAGGAAAAATAGATATTTTTAAAATTTATTATTTATTTATAAACAAATGAGGACACACACAATGACTCGTTCCCGATTATTTGAAATGCAAAAATTCAAACGGAGATGTGAGTGGATGCAGATCCTTGCGATGTGGATCGAATCTGCGTCTCCGACCACCGTATGTGATCGGAGTTGGAAGATTGCGCGAGGTAGAATAAGAACGCGAATAGATTGAGATGTGAAGGTGAAAAATCTAATCGGCTGAATCGGATCGTGATGATCGATTCTAAGATCTAAATAAAAAATGAGATGAAATTAAAATGTGAAAAATTAAATAAGATTAATCAAGATGAAAAATAAGTCTCACTTTAGGAGCAGAAAAGAAACCGTGACCGCATCGATGAAGGCCGACTCGCTATCACCGGACGGCTCGGGAGCTGAGCACCCTTCTGTGACAGGATAGCTCTCGGAGAAAAGGCTCCTCTACCAAAGATTGATCAAGTTGAAATGAGGGAGAGGGAGCCATATTAATAGATAAAGAATGGAGTTTGAATTTTTGAATGAAGATAAGAGATAAGAGAAAAAAATTGAAATGAGATAAAGTTAAAATTATTTACAATTTTTTTTATATTTTCGTCACTTAATTAAATTGAATAAAAATTGTTAATTTTTATTTTTTGTGGTGGTTATTTAAGAATAACAACTATATACATCTAGTACATTATATACATAGTTAACTAAGGAAATTAGTTTTTTTAAAAAAAAATATTATTTTTTATTATCAATAATTACTAAAAATATTTACAAATATTTACAAATACAATATGTACAAATAAATCGTAAAATTGCACAAACCATCTTAGAAAATTGACTTTCAAACCGTAACTCCAAAAATTATGAAATCATAACTATTTTAAAGACAATTTAATTTAGAATACAATGGAAATGAGTTTGGTTCAGTTTGAGTTCATATGGAGCCGGAATTGGTCTTTCAATTATTTCTTAGTGGCTTTTCCAAGTGTGGTTGCTTTTATTCTACACATGATTTTATTTTGCAAACATTTTTAATAGTTAGAAAACATTTTTATTTACAACTTTTGTTATGAAAATTATTTAATTTGAAGTCAATTTATCTACAAATAAAATAGTGTAAGTATACAAATAAATACAACACATTTTTGGATTTTCTGATTAAGGTCCCTGTCTCCCCCTACGTTATTCCTGGTCGATCAGGTCAAGTCTTGACCTTCTCTCGGGGTTCGGGTCAGCCTGTAACTATTACATAAATACAATCTTCTTCTTTGATGTATCTTTCCTTTATTTATTTATTTATTTGAGGTTAAAATGGAAATAAGTGTATAATATTTACACAGATGCAAGTTTATAAGAATATGGAGTTAGTATTATATCAGATGTTTAATAAGGGATTTTAAGCTTAAATAAATAAATAAAGATGATGAAATGCAGATTCATCACCTATGCATCTTGAGGACTAGGTCGACAAGGAATAAAGTAGGGGGGATAAGGGGCCAATTCTACAATAAAAAGCCCATTTAATAATTCATTATTTATTCATTTTTTGTGACACATTTTATTTTCCACTTTTTATACATCAAATAAAGAAACTCTGTCATGAAAGTTGTAGATAATAATGTATAGAAAAATACCAAATTGAGTTTGTACAAAAATAATGCACAGTGTATTTTTCATACACAAAATAAAAAACAAAAATTCCAACTTCACAACACATATCTTCCAAATAAAAACTCAAAATGTATCAAAATCAACTATAATTATATATAACTTTTCATTAGTTATTTAACGAATGTGGTTTCAAATTTTTTGAAGTTAAGATGTGTAAGTTAGGTTTTGGACCCCTATTGTACAATATACCCGAATAATGATTTATATATTCTTTATTAACTTTATATTTATATAATTTTGTAAATATTATTTTTAATGTATGTACATATTAAAACTTGAATAAAATCACATATAAAACACTAAAACAAAATAACTATATAAAATATACATGTAAAATACCTATGTTAATATTTGTAAATAAATAAAAGGGAATTTTATTCTTTATTCTTTAATATTTTATACTCTACTAAAAATATAAAGATAGAATAAAACCAAAGAAAACAGTTCAAAATAAATAATAGGTCAAAATACATAGATAAAATACTTGTTTTTGTACCTACATAATATACATATCCCCATTTATTTAAATGTATATACTATATCACAAAATTATAATAAAAATATATTTATGTGCATGTAAATAAGTTATAAATATATAAAATAAGAAAATAAATTAATAAAATAAAATATACAAAATAAAATAAAAAAACCATAACATAGATAAATATACCTATAAATACACATTTAAAAATTGGCTTGTAATAAATAACATCAAAAATAAATAAAAATCATATTAAAATACTACATAAAATAACATAACTTTTTTATTTTATACTAAAAAATAATAAAATCATTTATTATTTTTTATGAATTAATTTGTGAATAAATATAGTATTTTGTCTTTTAGCGACCCGCGTGGACCAATGGGTCATTCCGTTTGTTGACCGTCAGTCAACTCTTCGTCCTTTCTTCTGACCATTATCAGAACCTCGAGCCGCCTGCCTTCTTCGATTATTCCCAACCGCCCTATTGCTCAACCGCCCTCGAGTCCTTCATAAGATTTCTTCTCCGATCCTCCATGATTCATGTCGTAGCATCAGATTGATTGTACATCGTTTTGATTCTTCCAAAATCACCAATCAATATGGGTGCATCGTCTGTCTATAAATAAGCCTCCATGCTCCTCCTTCTCGCTTTGATTACCCTTCAAGCTTCGCCATGTATTCTTCCATGCGTGTCGAGGACTAGGTGACAGTTGCGCACCTCTTCGAGCTTGGATACGGCATGGCGAGGACAAGGCGGTGGTCCACGGTGGTGCTCCAGCCACCCTGCTCCCTGAGCTCCCTCTCAGGTATAAGAGATGATTTCTCTTGCTTTCTAAGTAGTATTTAGTTGTAGGTTTCATTTGTTGTGCTTAGTTTAGGTTTTTATTAATTAAGATAGTGTAAAGATCCGTCTTCGTAGTTCGTCGGAGTTGAGCTCCAGCGAACCTCTTCATGTGTGCTCGACCGTCATCTGCTGCTCTTATCGCCTCCCCTCGATTCTATTTCCGTTGCTCTCCGCTTCGCCACCTCTCATTCACCCAGATCCATGGTGGATCTAGAGATCTGATCTCCACCACCGTCGTGCTGACGAAGATCTCTGCCCGCATCTCTCTTCCATCCCACCCACCAAGCCCCCTTGGTTTTCTTTGCTTGAATCTTCCTGTAGGTGCTGGAAGGACAAAGGACTCTTTTTGAGTCAATTTTGCTCGAGAAGGAGGTAATTGGAGCCTGTGATCTTCCTCAACCTCGTTCTACTTCGCTAGGGCTCCGACATACCTCCTGAGGACCCCATCGGGAGCGGAGGAGCCCAGTCTCCATTTTGCATCTTCCTCGAGCATTTCAGACAGCCGAAGGAGCTCAGGAGAGCGGATCGAAGCTCGATCGTCTTGTGTTCCTGGTATGTTCTTCCAGACCTCGTCTCTGTCATTGGATCTTCCAGCAGCTCCAGGACGTACCGCCACCATCAGATCGTTTGAGCCGCCACCGTCAGATCTCTAGTAGGAGATCTAATCCTAGCCCTTGATTGTGAACCGCCATCGTCGCATGTGTGATCGGCACGTGGATAAGTGAAGGAAATCTAGTCGTCCAATCCCGTACGTGAAAGGGTAAATTGCTAAATCTCACCCATGCCTTTTGTATTTATTAAGTAGTCCTGTAAATAAATTGTAAACTGTAAATAAAATGGGGAAATTACATATGGGCCCCTGTGGTGATGTCATATTATATATAGGTCCATGCGAGGTCACCTCACGTGTTGTCCCACGCGAGGTGGCCATTTTGCAAATTCACCCATTATTTTCTTTTATTTGTTTTTGGTCCAATAAAAAATTAATAACATTGTATATTTTTTGGAAAAATTACACAAATGCCCCTAGATTTTATTTTATTCACATATATGCCCTACCAACAATTGTATTTTTGTATGCTTGTTGGATTTATTTAAAATATCTATGTTGCTCCAAAAATCACAAAAAATTAGATGTAGGCGCATGATTGCTTGTAATTTCATGCCATGATTTTAGTTTGCAATTTTAGACCTTTTCGCTATTTATTAAAAATGAAATGACCATGTTTTTGCTCCTATCTAGCTTATAAAAATACAAAAAATAGAAAAACCTTTTGAAAAATCCCCCCAAAAATATTACATGTATTTAAGTGTTTTTAGCCTTCAGACAAAAAATCATTAAAAATAGAAGAAGAAAACTTTAAGAAGTTAAAAACCCCAAAAACCTTTATAAAAATCTAAAAAATCTCAAAAAAACAAAAATAGTTTTTATTATTTTGTAACTTTCCCTATATTAATATATATATGTATTTATTAAATTTGTTTTGGAAAATTTTGGATTTCATTTTCTAGTTTTAATTTCCATTTTAATTTTGGCCTATTATTTTATCCATGTTTTAAACTATTATCAACTTTAAAAATATATAAAAATTACTAAATTCATAAAAAACACAAAATGGTAAAAATTGTTCAAAATACAAAATATTTGATTCTGTAAATTTTAGTCATTTTTAGTTATATTTATATTTATATTAGCTATTATTATATGTATAGTCTTATATATCCTATATTAGATATTTAAAATCTAAAAATATAAAAAGGAATTTTAAAAAAATAAAATTAAAAAAGTACAATATTATGAAACAAAAATATAAAAAGAATAAAAATAAAAAACCCACACTTTATATATGTATATACACGATGAATTACATGCTTGCTCTGTGGTTAAAAATAACTATATGTTACCAATTTTGCTCTCTATGGTTCAACCTCTACACACTTATTTGTTATACATTTAGTTGTAGAGAATAATAAATTTTAACTCACATTTTGTGTTGTAATCGTGTGATTCTTATAGTGGTTTAATTGTTGATTGGTTGAGGTGTATTGAGTGGTCAACACACCAATTGCGGTTTCACATTGTAAAACCGTACGACCCTCTACAGATCTCTGTCATCAAATGGCGTTGTTGCCATGGAGTCCATCTCTGACTCCAATGGGTGAGCTCACTGCACGTTTTTCCGAAGAAATAAGGGGTTACTGTGGTTACAAACGATAGAGGAGAGGAGATATCTACTCTAGTACCGACATCCTGGCGTGTATATGTTGATTATCGCTGCCTCAATGCAACAACTAAGAAGGACCACTTCCCTTTACCGTTCATTGATCGAGTATTGGAAAACTGGCTGGCAAAGAGTTCTTCTGCTTTTTGGATGGGTACTCTGGGTACAACCAAGTGGCATCACCCCAAGATCAAGAGAAAACAACCTTCACTTGCTCGTTCAGCACCTACGCTTTCAGGGTAATGCCCTTTGGACTGTGCAACGCACCAGCGACATTCCAGAGATGCATGCTTGTAGTCTTCACTGAGATGGTATGCAGTTTTCTCGAGGTGTTTATGGACAATTTCTCTGTCTATAGTGACAGCTTCATTTCTTGTCTTGAGCACCTTGACAGAGTACTTCAGAAATGTCATGAAGTCAATCTGGTATTATCATGGGAAAAAGTCACTTCATGGTCATAAAAGGGATTGTGCTGGGTCACATCATTTCCAAACGTGGTATGGAAGTTGACCCGACAAAGGTGGATGTGATTACCAATCTAGAGCCTCCTCAGACAATCAAGAAGGCAAGGTCATTTCTCGGGCATGTGCGATTCTACAAAAGATTCATTCGTGATTTCAGACGCATTTCCCAACCACTTACAGAGTTGTTGTGCAAGGAGACTGAGTTCAACGTTGGTTAGCAGGTCCTCCTTTCATTTAACCAGCTGAAGGAGCTAATCACTCAAGCTCCAGTCCAACAAATGCCAGATTGGTCTCTTCCATTCGAGATAATGACATATGCGTCATATTTTGTAGTTGGGACTGTTCTAGGACAAAGGAAAGACAAGGTGCCAAATGCCATTCACTATTCCAGCAAAACACTAGATGAAGCTCAAAGAAATTACACTATGATATAAAAAGAATTGTTGGCTGTGCTATTCCCCCTTGAGAAGTTCAGTTCCTATCTTCTTGGATCAAAAGTCACTACCTATACTAATCACTTTGTTATCAGATACTTGCAGCAGAAGAAGGATGCCAAGCCTAGACTGATCAGATGGATCCTTCTCCTCCAGGAGTTCGATTTGGAGATTAAGGAAAAACCTAGAGTTTAGAATGTGGTAGCAGATCACCTCTCCGGAATTGAGCAACAAGATCCTCTACCAAGCAATGTACCCATCGTAGACACCTTTTCTGGCGATTCAATTCTGGCCGTGGATTCATCCCTTGGTACATTGATATTGTCAACCACCTCATCTCGGGCATAGTTCCGCATGAATGGATGAGGATTCAGAAGGCCAAATTCTTATCAACAATCCATTTCTACCAATGGAAAGATCCTCTCTTATTCAGGGAAGGAGCATATTGTATTTGGCGCAGATGCATTCCCCATGCAGAACAACATAGTATCCTCGAGGATTGTCACTCGCTCGAATCTGGCGGACACCATTCTGGAGATAGAACGACAACAAAAGTATTGCAGTGTTGCCTTTGGTGGCCTACCTTATTTAAGGATGTTGCAGCATATGCCAAACGTTGCACTGACTATCAGTGACTGAAAGGTACCCTTGCAACTAAAGATTCTATGCCCCTGAAGATCATTCAGATTGCATATGTATTCGATGCTTGGGGTACTGATTTCATGGGACCCTTTCCCAAAAGTCAGGGATACGAGCACATCCTTCTTGCCGTTGATTATATGAGTCGTTGGGTTGAAGCTATCTCCGCTCGAGCCGCAGACAGTCGTACAGTGTATCGCTTTCTGAAAGAAAACATCATCTCATGGTTTGGATTTCAAAGATACTTATATCTGATGAGGGTAGTCACTTCATTAACAAAGAGGTCAAAAAACTAACGAGGGAGTATGACATCAAGCACCGACTCACATCTCCTTACCATCATCAGACCAACGGTATGGCAAAACTATCTAATAGAGAAATCAAGACGATACTTCAGAAGCTTGTCAAGCAGGATAGGAAAAATTCGTCCAAGCCCTTGAACTCAGCCCTTTGGGCATACCGAAGAGCTTACAAGTTTCCATTGGAAATGTCACCCTATCTCCTTATATATGGAAAGCCATTCCACCTTCCAGTGGAGCTGATTCATAAATCATCGTGGGAAGTTAACATTTGTAATTTGGACTCACAACAAGGTGGTCAGAAAAGGAAAGAGGATCTGAACAGACTCCTGAAATTTCGAGATTATGCATATGATAACACATTGATGTACAAGGATAAGGTTAAACGCTGGAATGATCGGCACATCAGATGAAAGACCTTCGAGACTGGACAGAAAGTGTGGTTATTCGATGCAAAGTTTAAGATCTTTCCAGTCAAATTAAAGAGCAAATGGACATGGCCATTCAAAGTTCAAGAACTTTGTGATGACGGAAGTATTGTGATATCAGAATTGTCTCCTGACGCACAACCATTTGTCGCCAATGGTCAACTACTAAAGCCCTACCTCAAGCATGACACCTTCTTGGCCGTTGTCAACTCTATTTAAGTATTGCGCAACGAAGATACATCCACAACAATTGCAACATCGCAAGATTCAGATATGACATTTAAAAACTCTTCCTTTAAGCTTTCATATTTTATTGTTTTCTTCTTTTTCTTGTTTTCAGCTTTTGTTATCTAAAAAATGTGTGTAACACCCCTTCTTCTCAGTATTCTAGACTTAGGACGTACTTTATCCTAAATATAGGAGGTTGTACACCCCGAGTTATTTCATTATCTAATCCTCTCCCTTGTCTCCTCTTCTTGTCTATACTTAGGGATATCTGACCCTAAGTATAGGAGAGACAGTCTGAGTACGATCTGTTCATTCCCACCCTTGACCCTCCCCGCTTTGTGTACAATCTGTTATACTTAGGATTATTTGATCCTATGTATAAGGGGCGGTCAACTTCTCACTCGTATATTCATTCCCTCATTAGTTATTCTTTAGACTTCTCTATACTCAATAAAAGTTATGTCTTCTTTTTTTTCTCTCATATCTATGAGGACATAGTACACTACATATATACTTTAGTTATAACTCGTACTTTCGTATTTTTAATAATAATTATGGCTAAAATACATTATAAAACACTACACATGTTCCACTAAATTCATTAAAATCACATAATAAAAAGATGCATATTATTCTCAAAATTTTTGTATACACTGATTAATAAATCATGTGAAAATATTTTTGCAAAATGTTTGAAAAATTGTTTGAAAATCCTTTTGAAAAATCTTTTGAAAGTTGTTTGGAAAATATTTTGTAAAATATTTTCAACCTTTGTAAAAATATTTTGCTTGTAAAAACTTTTTTTCTTTGTGTGAAATAAAAATATTTGAAAAATTATTTGCAAATGATTTTGAAAATGGTTGCAAAAATATTTCGAAAAATATACATATTGTTTGAAAAACCTTTGCAAAATTATTTTCAAATGTGTGTAAATGTTTGTAAAAACTATTTGTAAAAATTATTTTGGACTGTAGTTTTCAAAATTATTTGTAAAATCATTTTTCAAATAAGTTTGAGGAATATATACATCACCATCAGAATTCTTTATTAATTGTATAACATTATCTATAAAAATGATCACAAATCCCTTGTAAATTCCTAAAAACTTTATTCGTGTAAATATAAGATGCATCAACGTGTAAATATTTGTACATATTTTCATCCAAAATCTTTTATTTTAAAAAATAAAAAAAACATTTGAAAAACTTAAAATACCAAAAACATTTGCAAAATCTTTTTGAGAAATACAAAAATTAGCATTTGCATCATCTTCTTCAAAAATCCATAAAAAGTTCAAAATTAAAAATTGCATCACAAAAATAATTTCTGTATAGAATGACATTCATATTTTTTGGTTTAAGTGTCATAATTGAACAAGTCTAAGTAAAATTTTAATATTGGAGCTTGGTTGGACCTTAAATCTACCTAATTACAGAAACCTAGTAGGAGCTGGGATTGAGGTACTTTAGGTCTAGTTGACTCAATTCTTTGAGAATTGTGAGACTTGGTTCAATGGGATTCTTGACTGCCTAAGTAGAGTATCTCGGAACACACACACGACTCTTGTTGATATTGACCTAACTTGGACACATGCACCTTTCACTTGGCTCAACTCAGTTGGAGTGGTGAGGGGATTGGATTTGTCGGTATAGACGCACACAAGTGGAAACATTTATCCTCGTATAGGGAGGGAGGTGCACCCCAACCCGTCCAGTAACAAAGACATCTAAAGATAGGAGAGTGTGGGTTTCAATAATGCTTCAAAAGAGGGACAATATACTGGCTCAAGAGGAAAAACTCCTTATGTAAATGTTGTTGTATATAGTATATCATAAAAATGCAAAAAGCAAAACCTCCAAAAAATGGGCATGCCTGATTGAAAATAAAATGTCTACCGGAGTGTACATATTTGTATAGTCAATAAAGCAAGCTTATGCTTAAAAGTCATGATATGTGAGCCTGCAGTCGGATGCCCTGGCTACACTGGTCAAGCATCCAAGGATAGGTAGCTACATTGGCTATCGTCCATTCTTCTCTTCACCCCTCCTCTTGAGTTGGTTGCCACTTGAACTTAGAATGGAATACCCTGCTCCTCGAGGATAGAGTTGTTGGATTGGGGAATCATTGGGTTGTCAAGCTAGAGAAGTCAGTCTCTTTGTCATTTCGGTTGGAGGGAGCCACTATCACATACACTGTACAAGTCAGATTCATAATCATAAGGGTTTACATATGAGTTGAAGTATTCTGACCTGGCTATTGAGGAGACTTGAGCAGAGTTTTGAGATTCTTGAAGGCTGTTGTGTTTCAAATCAGATTCCCAATAAGGTTCCGCCCGCACTAAAAATCCAAAGGTTCGACTTAACTCCAAACATTGATTTTGTGAAGACAAGGATGATAATTAAATTCAATCCAATTTCTTTCCTTTCTTTTCATTGTTTTTCTTTTCTATACTTATTACATAAGTATTTGCTAGGGATTAGCAAAGGCAACTATAATGGGGTGATGAATCTCCATTTCACCACCTTTATTCTATCATTTTGGCCTTAAAAACCCTAGATAATGCATGTAAATACCATTAATTTGCATAAATTAACATTCATTCTTTGTTTAGTAATGTCACGACCTCGATTCCCGGGTCGTCGGATCCTCCCATATCCGGATCCGGTTACTCAACAATAAATTTTCCAGCAATAACAACTAACATTCAGAAACAAATAGCACATAAAAATACTCAAACAGAAGTATTTAATAATTTCCATTCACAAAATAAAGTTTACATGGTCCATTGTCCTACTACAACCATTTACATGTACATCAGTTAAAAGGAAATACACAGAAAGATTACTAACTACCTTACAAAGTACTGGTTGCCTGGACGTCTACTATGTCAGCTGGCTGGATTACTAAAGTCCTTGTGATGGCTCACCGACACGTGTTGGGTTTTCCATAAATCATAGGATAAAAATTAGCGAATGCTAAGTAACAAAGAAGAGAAAAGCAAACAAATTGTGTAATTTTTCAAAACTTGTTATCACAAAAAGTTTCATTCCTTCTCATTAATTTAAGTCTTTTTCCTTTCTATTCCACGCCAGGGATTAGTCCAGGGGAACCCCACCATTCTTAGACTCCGAAGCTGTGGACCCTTCGAGATTGGAGATTGTGTTGATCTTGGTGCCGCCGCACGTCGCCTCAACCAATCCTCCAATACTACCCTAACAATTTCCTTTTCTTTTATTAATCAGGGTCTCAAATCCTCAGCCAGGAAAACAAATAAGCACACCATCCTCGAGGACTCAGTTGCTTAAAACCTCAGGCTAACATTATAACCTAGCGGATTAAATACATGTTGTCGTGACCCAGCCGCTATTGAACCACCCATGCCTCCACATGGCACGACCACAACTTCCATCGTTCAACCCGAATATATTAGCTCCCAGTATCACGCGTTGCAAATCATTCATTTCGTGCGCACTTATCATAACAGGGCAACCGTGCACCACCTAGGTAGGGAAATGCCAATACGGGTTCCTTCCGACAAACCTACAGGTTGCATGACCGTCCTGTAATTCTACTCCCAGTCATCCTTAACGTGACTCACGATACTTTTCAGGATCCAACTTAAAACACATCAATTCCCATGATGTAATTCCTCTGTCAAGTCGTAGATTAGCATAACCATAAATACCGAGTATAGACTTACACATATATTAATTCATATATTTATATACTTGGTTTATGCTCTTTTAACTCCCAAACCCTATCTTTCCAGGTCACTGCATCAATTCGATGCTTAAACCTTATTTTAGTGGAAATCACAAAGCAATTTTCCATACTTCCTAAAAAATAGCCAAATTAGGGTTCTTTATAGCGAAGAACATAAAATCAGAAATTTCAATAATCTCGTATGAAAACCCAACATCAAAAGGAAGTATTTCGTTACCTAATCAAGCTCTCTCTCTCGCATATGTAATGCTTTATCGTGTTTCGTTTTCAGAAAGGATGTTTTAAGGCTCCTGAAAAGATTGAATTTCATTTTCGTATCAAAAATGCTAAGAACATTTCAAGAACGCGAAGAACGAACGAAGAACACGCAGAACGCGAAGAACACGAAGAACGCAAAGAACATATTTTCTCTTGAAATTTCAGCAGAGCTTCCCCTTATATAGGGTGATATTTCTAGGAAAATTTCGGTAGAGTTTCCCCTTATATCAGGACATATTTCTCGGAAGATTTCAGCAGAGTTTTCCCTTATATCGGGACATATTTCTCGGAAAATTTCGGTAGAGTTTCCCCTTATATCGAGATATATTTCAAATAAAAACAAAAAGAGTTTCCTCTATAAAATCAATCGAGTGGAAAACAATAGCAAAATTGAAAGAATATAATCAAACTGCAAGCGATGGAGAATCGGTAGACACCCGCGTCTTAGGTGAGTGAATGTGTGACGAATCACAGGGTTCACTGACGTGCATAGCCGCCCGTACCTATGAAGGGTATTACACTGATTTATCCATCAAAATAACTATAAAAGCGGAAAAGAAAGAACAATAAGCAATGGAGAATCGGTAGACACCATGCGTCTTAGGTGAGTGAATGTGTGACGAATCACAGGGTTCACTGACATGCATAGCCACCCGCACCTAAGTAGGGTATTACACGGATTTCTCCTCGAAACACAACAGGAAACAAATCAGAAAGAAAGACGAATCAAGAACAAAACTTGGAAGAAAAGAGTATGAATTGGAAGTCTAGTTTACGAAGCAAACTAAGAGAGGATCATACCTTCCTCCTCCTCGTTCTCCCGGCAACGCTTCGATAGCGCTCTTTCCCCGCCTCCCACTCCTCCTCCTGACCTAGCCCTTGGGTGGTGGTGGTAGTGGAAATCATAGAGAATGAATGGGTAGGAGGATATTTATAGGCTCCAGAAAACAACTAACTATGGTTAGAAAACCATGGTTTATCCCTTAACCGCAGTTAGCGGCCCATGGTTTTGGCCAATAGTTTTGGCCAAAACTTATCCGAAACTTAGGACTTAGGTTAGAACATTCCAGAGGATTCTAGATTCGCTAATGACGCTTAATTAACACTAATCGTGATTAACTTTCACTAATCACGATTTAACTTTCACGGTTTACGCTTATCTTTTGCTAACTATTGATTAGTATTTGTTAATGATCGTTAGCGGTTTTCAATACATCATTAGTCTCTTTAATCATGCTTAATTAGACTTAATGACGGTCATTATGGGTTAATGACGTCTTAACCCTCCTTCTCTTTCTTCCAAAAATCAAAACAAATCAAAACGAAGTCCGATTCACACGAAACAAATTCCGTTGGTTTTCTCTTGACGAGTCGGATCTTACGATATATGATCCGAGAGATGCCAAGTTCATGGCTTTACAAGTAAATACTTTATAAAATACTATTTTAATGCCAAAATCATAGAATAAAGAAAAGAAAAGAATAAAATTTCAATGTTATGTTATGACCCTAAACCTCGAGACCTAGACATCATGAGGACTAGGTCGACAAGGAATAAAGTAGGGAGAGATAAGGGACTAATTATACAATAAAAACCCATTTACTATTCATTATTTATTCATTTTTGAGACCCATTTTATTTTCCACTTTTTATACATCAAATAAAGAAATTCTATACATGAAAATTGTAGATAATAACGTATAGAAAAATACCAAATCGAGTTTGTATAAAAATAATGCACAATGTACTTTTCATACACAAAATAAAAAGCCAAAATTCCAACTTCACATACCCATATCTTCCAAATAAAAATTCAAAATGCATCAAGACCACCTCTAATTGTATATAACTTTTCATGAGCTATTTAATGTTCATATTTTTTGGAGTTAAGATGTGCAAGTTAGGTTTTGGACCCCTACTGTACAATATACCTGAATAAAATATTCATTTTATTTATTCTTTATTATTTTTATAACTTAATATTTTTATAATTTTGTAAATATTATTTATAATTATGTACATGTTAAACTAGAATAAAATCACCAATAAAACATTAAAATAAAATAAGTACACGAAATATATAGGTAAAATACCTACGCTAATATTTGTAAATAAATAAAAGGGAAATATATTCTATAATTCTTTTATATTTTTATACTCTTGTAAGTATCATATAAACTCTATTAAAAATATAAATATAGAATACAACCAAATGAAGCATTTAAAAATAAATAATAGGGTAAACTACATAGATAAAATACATGTATTTATACCTACATAATATATATGCTTATTTATTTAAATGCATATACTGTGTCACAAAAATATAATAAAAATATATTTACGTACCTTAAAATAAGTTATAAATATATAAAATAAGATAATAAAATAATAAAATAAATATACAAAATAAAAATAAAATAGCCAAAATATAGATGAATATACATATAAATACACCCTTAGAAAATTAAGTTGTAAGAAATAACACGAAAAAATAAAGAAAATCATATTAAATACTACATAAAATAATAAACAAGTTTTTATTTTATACTCAAAAATTATAAAAATAATTTACTATTTTTAATGAATTAATTCGTGAATAAATATATTGTTTTATTTTTTAGCGGCATGGGGACCAACGGGGTCGTTCCGTTTATTGACTGCCAGTCAACTCTCCATTCCTTCTTCTGGCCATTATCAGAACCTCATGCGGTTTGCCTTCTCTGATTATTCCCAACCACCTTGTCACTCAACCTCCCTCGAGGCCTTCATAAGATCTCTTCCTCGATCCTCCATGATTCACGCCGTAGCATCAGATGGATTGTACATCATTTTAATTCTTCCAAAATCACCCGTCTATAAGGGTGAATCATCTATCTATAAATAAGCTACCATGCTCCTCCTTCTCTCTTTGATCCCCCTTCGAGCTTCGCCGGGTATTCTTGCGTATGTGTCGTGGTCTAAGTTACAGCTGCGCACTGATGAATCTCGTATTCATCATGCTAAAATTGGTCAATTAGGCTCTGTTCCCCAGAATTTACATGCATTTAATCATTAATAGAGCATCATTAGCATACATACATGTGTAAATAATATTTGCATTTCATCATGCATAAATTGCATTAAAAATTCCAAGTATAAATTAGCCCAAAAAGCCGCTAACTTCTCATATTTTTAGTTAATTAATCCTAACTTCGATTGACCCCAAACCACCTCCATTGTATAGATATTACTAACATAAATAAATAAAAAATACAAAAATATTACTAACTCAAATAATTATCAAATAATCCCAAAGGCTGATTTCACATCTGACAGACTAAAACGAGCATATCTCTCTCATACAGTGTCCGATGTTGGTCTACTTACTTTTAGAATACTCCATTTTCAAATACCTTCAAAACAAGACCAATTTCGTAAAATTCAGAGCTCATATGTGAAAGTTCGGTTTTGGGCCTCTTTTGCGCATTTTGACTTTTTATTTTTTTTACCTGAATTTTTATGTACATAATTAACCCTTTTAATTCTATTTCTTCTTCATTTATGTTCTTTGATGAAAGTTTTATTAAGCGACACAAAAATCTAAATCCAGATTAGAACTGAAATCAAAGAAACTGACTGAGTTCAAGTGTCTGTTGTGAGTCTGTACCAAAAATGTGTGTTTCTCACTTCTATTTAATTTTCCTGTTTTCTTCTTTATTAAAAATCCAAAAAAAATAGATTAGCGTGTTAATAATTTTCTTGTATTTTATCATATTTTTTCTAGTGTTTTTATTCTCTTTAAAACCACTCAAAAAAATTACAAAGCTCCAAAAGCTGGTTTTCTCTACACATGGAGAACCACCAAAAATACCACTTCGCACAGGTGACCTCTGTTGCTCCCGAATCCTTCATGAAAGTTGTAGATCTCATCGAGACGAACAACTTTCATGAAGAAAATTTTTCGATCCGATTCTTCTTCTATTTCTTTTCTATTTTTCTTTATCTTTAAATTTTGAAATTTTTTGGGGTGCCACGTGGCAGCCCCTGGGCGTGCCGCGTGGCACCCCCTTCTTCTCTCTCCAGCCCCCTGGTCACGTGCCAAGCACGTGACCCGACCTCCTACTACCTCCAGTCGTTCCAACCCACCCCCGCCGTTTCCCTTGCTCCCTCTTCCATAACTGTCGGCCTCCTCTCCTCCTTGTAACGCCCCCGCCCCCTCCGGCTGTTACGGGCACCGCCTTGCCTCCATCCCTGGTAACGCCTCCGCCTCCGCCCCTATAAAATCTAGCCCTCGCCATCCTTGGAAGGCATCCGCCATTACTCCCGAAAGTTGGTGACAACAACCTCGGTCGGCGTGATCCAGTGATCGAAGCCTCGAGCACTGCTTCCTCGCTCTGTGAGTGTCTGAGATTCGCCGAGATCTTGCCCGAGGATGAGGAGGTCACCGGAAGGGAGCCTCAGCTTCCCAAAAAATAGGTGATCATACTCCCCCTCCCTGCCCCATATCTACTCCTCCGTATACACCACCCAAGATGGCCTTGCACAGGCTGGAACCCTCCTCTGCTCCAGTGCTCCTATATCTTTCTGCAACCTCCCACAAACCGTGCTCCGATCGCTTAGCATCACCACCCGGAGCTCCTCCGCCTCGTACCTTCGATTTTCTCTAACGTCTGCAGGTGAAGACCGCTCCGTGCGACCTCTGCCTATGCCACTGGGCCCTGCCGGTCGTGTGTTGACCAGCCCATCCCGGCTCGCCGTCTCGCCCCGCTCTGCCAACCGCAATGCCACTCTTCACCAGCAGCTCCCCGTATGGCCGCACCACCGCCTCCACGCTCCAGTCTCCACTCTCGCAGCCGGCCCTCCGCCCCGTTGATCGCCTCGCAGCCGGTCGATTGCTTGCCGCCTCCGCCTCCACTCGCCAGCAGCCGTGCACGGCTGCTCCGCTTGCCCGTGCGGCTGAGCCCCTTCGCCCAGTTGACCGCCCAGTAGCCGGCCTGCTCACCCACCACCTTGCATCGAGTCGCGCCCCCAACCTCCAGTTGCGTCGGATCGGGCGGTGGCCCTTGATCCAATGGCCACTGTGCTGCCACGCGGAAGCCCCCGAGTCACGCTCGACACCTCGAGGCTCGGGGCATCCGAGCCTCCAGTCACCGCCACCTAGGCTTGGGACCTCCGAGCTTGAGCCCCGCCGCCTGAGCCTCTTCTTCGTCACACGTGCCTCTTCCTAGGGGCTTCCGAGCCTCCAGTCATCGCCACCTAGGCTCGGGACCCCCGAGCCTCCGGTTCCGCCTCCGAGCCTCCTAGGACACGTGTAGCACGTGCGCGTTGGGAAAATTACAAAAAGACCCTCCATTATTTCAGAAATTACAATTATACCTCTGCAAGGGGTAAATTGCAAAGGGGCCCCTCCAACTTTGCTAAATTACAGATAAGCCCCTCTAGGGACCTTTTTGAAAGAAAAACTTTATTTTATTTACATTTTAGTCCCTGCAATTTCATTTTAGCATATCTTTCTCATACGAACTCCATTTTTAGCATACAATATGTCATTTTGAAGCTCTTTTCATGCTCTACCACTTAGCATAGTTTGTGAACAGATCTGAGGTTGTTTTTTTATACTAATCATTTCAGGATCTCTGTTGACATATGCAGGCTAATTTTGGCATATTTGTGCTTAAGAAATTAATGATATTTTTTGCAAGAATTCGGATGAGGATTTTAATCTGATTAAATCCTTGTAACCATTGTTGATTATTCTCAATAGTTTAGTTTTCATAGGTTATTAATTTAGATCAATTCCTCTAAGATTATTGATGACTATTTGAGGAATTGAATCAAAGGCATTTGGAGGCCGGATATTTTTGTTTCAAATTATTCTGAGCAGCAATTGATTAACCTGAAGCATTAAGTCAGTTTGAATAACTCTTGAGTTCAATCCACTTTGATTTGTGATTAATCTTGGGAAATTATAGATCTAATTATTTGGGGATTTAATACATTTAAAAATCACATATCCTGGGCATAATTCTCTCTGTTTATTTTCTTTGCATCACATCTTCATAATTGCATTGTATTATATTGGCCCAACACAAAAATTGATCAACCATTAATTAATTACTTAATTTAATTTAAAACCACGCAACTAAGAATCACTGTTCCTTGTGTTCGACCTTGGTAGACTTGCAAAGAAAAATTTTCCACAACATTCAAAGATTGTGATTTTTGCTGAACCGAATTTGCCTCTTATACTACGACAATCATCTATTTTTAAAAAAGCAAATTTGACGTTCATCAAATGACGCCGTTACCGGAGAACGACGGATTTTTAGGGTTTTAAATCATTTTTTGTAGTTAATTTTTGTGAAATTAATTTTTGTGTCATTTTTTTCTGCATTTTGCATTTCTCTCTTAATTCGGATACTAACTGTAATTTCTCTCTTTGCAGACTTCTAGGAGCAACAATTTTGGGATATAATCAAGGATCAACAAGGATGGAAAATTGAATTTTAATCTTTGTGAGAGAGAGCTTAGGTTAGGTTTAAATTTATGTATTATTCTCAGGGTCCCTCTCTTTTAACCCTTGTAATACAGACTAAACTTTTCTGTGATGTGTCGGGTCTGTTTCAACTCCTTCTGTGCGGTTGGGACCCGACTTGAGTAGCGTAGGACTTAGGCACATATACGCTTGCTTACTTATCATTGATTGTGCTCGTAGTTCTTAGGTCACACTCTCACTAACTAAATGCACTGTAGATCGTTCAACATTAGCCAAATTTTGAAATCAATTCTTCCCGCTAATAGAACTATCTGCTTAGGGCATTTTTCATATGTGCATATCATTTAGTGTAATTTAAATTGCTTGTCTTGCATCCCGCATGTAGAACGCGAGGATTCACTGTAAGTCTTCTTCTTAAGCACACATCATTGATTTACGTTTGCATTGGCTTTTTCGATTCTCCTTCCTCAAAGTTTCACAACTTAGGAATTAAAGGAATTGGGACTGCTCATTAGGCATGAATTTCTGTGCTCATTTAAACTTCAGTGATAACCTCAATTTAAAACTGGGACAGCTAATCATGGCGACTGTAAATAAAACTGACATAAAATCAACTTGTGTCTGGTGGAGAGGAACCCACTCATTGTTTGTAAGGACAAGATCGCACACCTTAGGACAGAACCACAAACCGAAAAGTTTCATTCAGACTACTGATTTTAAAAACAATTAGCTACTTTTCAGGGAGGGTCTCAGGTAGCCGTTTCACGCTTGACTTCCCTTGGCAGAGTAGGTGGTTTAGAGGACACTGCGGAAGGCTCCATCCTCAAGTAACACGGGTAGCCATTTAAACGGTCCGTACTTACATCTATACTGGCTGAAAGTAGGTGCAACTAGTTGTATGAACTCGAGGCAGTCTTTGTGTATATATTTCGGTACCTAACAACTCTGTTTAATTTTCAAGATTGTTTTGTCATTAAATTAAAACTGAAAAGATAAGCGGCCAAACCCTAACGTGCCTTCACTAGTGTTGAGTGGGTGAATCTACGTGTTTGTTTTGTGTTTGATTTGTGTGCATCAAATACCTTGCAATCGCATGCAAATCGTGGTTCGCTGATCATTTCATCCCTCTTGAGAAGATGTCGACATAGTGATCTTCTTTCCCGATCTCCACGACCATGTCCTGATATCCTTCTTCTCAAACTCCTCATGGGAACCTGATCTTCAAATCAAGTTCCCCTCCATCCATCATTCTCTTCCCGCCCATACATCCCACCCTATGACCACACTTCTTATTGGAATAGCCCTCTCTCACATTCTGACAATCTTAGGACATGAGAGAGAGAGACCGGAATTACGGATGAACAATAGAGTGATTGATATTGACAGTAGAACGCGAAATCTGGTCACTATGATCTCACAGCCTCTTGAACCATCCCCTACTCAAGATGACTATCCTCTTGAGTACAATCAATTTTCCTTCGATAATCTACAAGAAAACCAAAGTCAAGGAAATATAACTCATGACCAGACCATAATGATGATGAACAATCAATACTCTGGACTGAATATCATGTTGTATCTATGGGCAGCTCTTTGGTGATGAATCATAAAATCAAAAGCCGCAAAGTCAAGCGGTTGACTCTGATCACATGTGAAATTGAGGATACCTTATTCACTCGTGTTCGGTTAGACGATGACTCTCCTTTAAACATCCTCCCGCAGTCCGTCTTTAATCAACTCAAACTTGGACAACTCAAAAAGACTAGGGTGATCTTTCAATTACCTGATCGATCTACCAAAAGACCTCGGGGGATCGTTTCTGTCGTCATAAATTTCCGAGATAAAGAACATAAAGTGGACTTTATTGTCCTTGACATTGAGTACCCCGAAAGGTTGTCTGAGTCTCCTATCATTTTAGGAAAGCCAATCTTAGCCTCCGCTAAGGCGATCGTCGATTGTGAGACTCGGGAAATCAAGTTCCTGAACTCAGGCCACAATGAACAAACCCACAATGACATGACATGCTCTGAGGAAAACCAACTTGAAATCGACAGTTGTGATCATGAGACAAATATTTCACATTATCAGACATCTCCGCATGAAACACAGACACATGCCCTAGGAGAGACAACCATGAGACCAACTGTTGGGAAGACATCTGATTCTCACCACACCTCTCACCCTGCGACTGCTCCAAAGAGAAAACGATATATTATGGAGCTTATGAAGAATTGGACCATATTATTGAGGATCGTCACGGTTATTTGAGTGGTCCAATCTTTGAGTCGACATTAATTCACAAAATACTTGAACCATACAAAGAACCGACTCAGGAAACCTATGATGTCATCAAAATTCACGATCATCGGGAAGTGACATCATCATCCCCGGACATAACCCACAAAATCACCAGGAACAATCTCCCTCGATCGAAGCATCGCATGACCCTTCAAGAATTAGTCGACATTTACGGGGATTCATCTGATGAGGAACTCATGAATGCCACATCGGTAACTCAAGACAGGGAGATGAAGACCGTCCAACTTCCTCCTAATACGTCCCAAGGAAACAAACCAACAAAGAAAGTCACCTTTGACCTTAGACAACAGGTGATTTCTGAAGAGTCCTCGTCCGATCCTAAAGTGGTTCATCAGATAAGTGCAATAAGTACAGCTCTGATCCAAGGACACTTACCTCTGATTGACAATAGTTGGAGATCCTCTGCATACGACTATTATTCTCCATAGGAAGACTCCGACGATGGCTGGTCTTCTTCATTGACCCCCTCTTCATCGTCTGCCACATGTCCATACTATCTCCCTCCATACTCCCGCAAGAAGGTCCGTTGCAAACCTCCTTGATCTTGTACATCCGCAAATCTACCCGGTTCGCCAGCTGTATTTATCCAATTATACTTAGGCTAACCTGAGCCTAAGTATAGGGGGAACGGTACCATTATTTATACATCACTTCTCTTCTTTTGTTTTTGACTCATCTATACTTAGTACGAGCTATGTCTACATTTCACTTTGTGCCATGAGGACATAGCACAAGCTAAGTATAGGGGGGTGTTTGTATATATTCTATCTACTTTATCCATAGCTCGTACTTTAATCGTTTTTATCTAACATCAGGATGGGTACAAGTGGTGTATATTATATGTATAATACCTATTTTTTTCAAAAAAAGGAAAAAAAAAGAAAAGAAAAAAAAGAAAGAAAAAAAGAAAAAAAAAAGAAAGAAAAAAAGAGAAAAAAACTTTTTGCATAAAAAAATCACTCATAGTATTGCATTTCATCAAGCACTTCATGCATTCCTTGGTTGATATATTCCTGACACATTCACTGTCACTCAAGGCTTGAGCATTTTTGAGGACACTTGATTTCTGAGATCTTGAGATTCTAAGTTAGCCAGCCTTAGTCATTAGGGTTTTGAACTTAATTATCCACACTTCCCTAGTTTGAAAGATTGAGCGCTATATTGCACTCTTCATCTCTACCTTCAAAAAGAATATGATCAGCACAATCACTTTCACAACTGCAAGATTTATGAGATGAGTTGAGATATCACTTGAGGAACTAGGACTAGAGATTTGAGTTTAGATCCGATCTAATGACGCTCGAGGATGGGATAAAGTTAATAAAGGCTTCAAAAAACCTGAGTGTCAGCAAATCCTAGCCAGTATGTGAACAAGTTCATATGTTATCTTTTTGATATCTACCTCTGTGCCAGGGTGTGATGAAACTTAATGAAAATTGTTGATCAGTGTGTGCCAACTTTTGGTAAAAGCAGTGGAGCTAGCCAACAAAAGAAAAGAAAAAGAAATGTCAAAGAAAAGCTCTATCACCCAAAGTCAAATTACAAATGAGCTTCCACCAATGGCGAGCGCTCCCAAACATTTTCAAAGTGTCCACTTGGACCAAGTGCTAATTAGGACCAAGGAGTCGGGCTGACACCATAAAAGGGCTCTGCATCGTAAGCGATACAAGTCTGGGTGTCGAAGGTATCTTAGATACTCAAAAGAGACACACCCCGGTGTACTCCCAGAAAAACAAGTGCAGACGACTCCAAATTCTCTTGACGGACACATTGATCAACAAAATAAAAATATACTTGTGTTGAGTAATAAGGCACTCGAGAGGCACCTTGTTCCATTGTGAGGGAGAGAAAATCAGACACAGTCCTATGCCCTCCGTCACCTGGCCGTCCATCTACACTTTCAAGTCTGACAAACTAATGAGAAGGTTGACTGAAGTAAGAATAGACTTATTCCCTGGTGTTGAGGATTAGGTCTAGAGGAGAGTCTCTTGGATTGGAACTTTGGATGATGTCTCGACTTGACTCTCACGAATGCAGTACACTAAAAATTATATCCTTATATTATATGTACAAACAAAGAGTCTGAAAATTGGAAAAGTTAGATTCCTTATGATTAAAGCATGGTTGAGCCCAAAATTTTAGGATCACTCAAATTAAGGGTCTTCTATGAATTGAGCCTTGAAAATTCACATGCACAGTCAGGGATGTATTCAACTAAGCCATTCATTCATTGATGCTCGAAGACGAGCATGGTTTAAGTATAGGGATATGATGAATCTCGTATTCATCATGCTAAAATTGGTCAATTAGACTTTGTTCCCCAGAATTCACATGCATTTAATTATTAATAGAGCATCATTAGCATACATACATGTGTAAATAATATTTGCATTTCATCATGCATAAATTGCATTAAAAATTTCAATTATAAATTAGCCCAAAAAGCCGCTAACTTCTCATATTTTTAGTTAATTCATCCTAACTCCGATTGACTCCAAACCGCCTCTATTGTATAGATATTACTAACATAAATAAATAAAATACTAGCTCAAATAAGTGTCAAATAATCCCAAAGTCTGATTTCACATCTAACGGACTAAAACGAGCACATTTCCCTCATACAGTGTCCGATTTTGGTCTACTCACTTTTAAAGTACTCCATGTTCAAATACCTTCAAAACAAGACCAATTTCGTAAAATTGAAGCTCATATGTGAAAGTTGGGTTTTGGGCCTCTTTTGCGCATTTTGACTTTTTGCTATTTTGACCTGAGTTTTTATGTACATAATTAACCCTTTTAATTTATTTCTTCTTCATTTGTGTTCTTTGATGAAAGTTTTATTAAGCGATACAAAAATCCAAATCCAGATTAAAACTGAACCAAAGAAACTGACTGAGTCCAAGTGTCCGTTGTGAGTCTGTACCAAAACTGTGTGTTTCTCACTTCTATTTTATTTTCCTATTTTCTTATTTATTAAAAATCCAAAAAAAATAGATTAGTATGTTAATAATTTTCTTGTATTTTATCATATTTTTTCTAGATTTTTTATCCTCTTTAAAATCACCCAAAAAATTACAAAGCTCCAAAAAGCCGTTTTTCTCTATACATGGAGAACCACCAAAAATACCACTTCGCACAGATGACCTTTGTTGCTCCCGGATCCTTCATGAAAGTTGTAGATCTCGTCGAGACGAACAACTTTCGTGAAGGAAATTTTTTGGTCTGAGGTCTTCTTCTATTTCTTTTCTATTTTTCTTTATCTTTAAATTTTGAAATTTTTTCGGGGTGCCACGTGGCAGCCCCTGGACGTGCCACGTGGCGCCCCTCTTCTTCTCTCTCCAGCCCCCGGGTCATGTGCCCAGCACGTGACCCGACCTCCTCCTACCTCTAGCCATTTCAACCTACCCCTGCCATTTCCCTTCCTCCCCCTTCCATAACCGTCGGCCTCCTCTCCTCCTTGTAACGCCCCCGCCCCCTCCGGCTGTTACGGGCACCGCCTTGCCTCCATCCCTGGTAACGCCTCTGCCTCCGCCCTTATAAAATCCAGACCTCACCATCCTTGGAAGCCATCCTCCATTACTCCCGAAAGTTGGTGACAGCAATCTCGGCCGGCGTGATCCAGTGGTCGAAGCCTCGACTGCTGCTTCCTCGCTCCGTGAGCATCTGAGATTCACCGAGATCTCTCCCGAGGCTGAGGAGGTCACCGGAAGGGAGCCTCAGCTTCCCAAAAACCAGGTGATCATACTCCCCCTCCCCACCCCAGATCTACTCCTCCGTATACACCACTCAAGCCGGCCTTGCACAGGCCGGAACCCTCCTCTGCTCCAGTGCTCCTATATCTTTCCGCAACCTCCCACAAACCGTGCTCCGATCGCTTAGCATCACCACCCGGAACTCCTCCGCCTCGTAGCTTCGATTTTCTCTAACGTCTGCAGGTAAAGACCGCTCCGCGTGACCTCCGCCCACGCCGTTGGGCCCCACCGATCATGTGTCGATCGGCCAATACCGCCTCGCCGTCTCGCCCCGCTCGACCAGCTCCGCCAACCACAACGCCACTCTTCACCAGCAGCTCCCCGCGTGGCCGCACCACCGCCTCCACGCTCCAATCTCCACGCTCGTAGCCAGCCCTCCGCCCCGTTGATCGCCTTACTGTCGGTCGATCGCTCGCCGACTCCGCTTCCACTCGCTAGTAGCCGCGCACGGCTGCTCCGCCTTCCCGTGCGGTTGAGCCCCTTTGCCCAATTGACCGCCCAACAGCCAGCCCGCTCGCCCACCGCCTCGCATCGAGCCGTGCCCCCAACCTCCAGTTGCCGTTGGATCGGGCGGTGGCCCTGGATCCAACGACCACTGTGCTACCAAGTGGAGGCCCCCGAGTCACCCTCCACACCTCGAGGCTCGGGGCGTCCGAGCCTCCAGTCACCGCCACCTAGGCTTGGGACCTCTGAGCCTAAGCCCTGCCGCCCGAGCCTCCGCTTTGCCACACGTGCCTCCGCCTCGGGGAATCCGAGCCTCCAGTCACCGCCACCTAGGCTCGGGACCCCCGAGCCTCCGGTTCTGCCTCCGAGCCTCCTGGCGCATGTGCTATGCACGTACACATTGGGAAAATTGCAAAAGACCCTCCATTATTTCAGAAATTACAAATATACCCTGCCAAGGGTAAATTGCAGAAGGGCCCCTCCAACTTTGCTAAATTACAGTAAGCCCATTGATGAATCCACGATTCATCATCTCAATATCTTGATCTTAGCAAAATCCACGAGTAAATTCTCTAATAAATATCCATAAAATCATCAAATTAACAAAATGACTCTTGTAAATAAAATACATTAATTATTGTATATTAGATTGTATAAAATAGATTAACAATAAAAATCCGCAAAAATAAAGGAGTTTTATACTTGTAAATAGCCCAAAACTTCATGTGTTTTTAATAATTTCATTTCAACTCCTTTTTACCTAATTCTTTCTCTAACTTGTTTATAAAAATGTATATAAAAATACAAAAATACAAAATAAATTTCATCTCAAATAATTGCTCCTAGATCCCAAAGAGAAAAACCCGTAAAGTCCAACTTCCAAGCTAAATTCCCGCTCCGTATGAACTCCAAATTCACCAAACTCACTTTTAAAGTTCAAGTTAGAAAATTATCTATCCAAGGAAGTGGTTTCATTAAAATCAGAGCTCATTTGCAAAAGTTGGGTTTTGGGACCTAGATGTACATTATATACCATGTATATATTCATTCTTTAGTCATTTTTTATTTTATCTTTCTCAATTACTAAAAATACAAAAAAATTATGATTATGTTGTATTTTGATTATTGTATTTTATTGTATTTTTTGTTGTAAATATCTCTTACTAAAAAAATAAAAAAATACATATTAAAAAAAGCAAACAAAAAAATGTACATGTTGTATGTATTTACTTGTAAATTCACCACTATTTTTTTCCCTCTTTATTTTTGTTTTATTTAAAGTAGCATACTTTATATCATTATTTATTTAATTATTTTTTTCCATATTCTACAATAACTTCTCTACCACCAACTTCTATTCAACTCCACCATTTTTAATAACTCCCATTCCACTCCATATTCTTCCACCAACCTCCCATTCAACTCCACCAATAATACAACTTCCCATTCAACACCATCACCATTCTAACCTCTCTTTCTCTTCTCTTTATATTCATTTGTACATCCTCATTTTTTCGCATCCGCCGTTCTTATAGAAAAAGGAGAGAGCTTGGAACGTGGAGTTGGTGACAGCGGCGAAGCGTCTTCCTCAAGCGACGACCTCCTTCAGGCGAGATCCGCGGAGCTCCGCTCCGCGTCGCAAGTTCCCCATCGAGCTCGCGTAGCCTCTTCGATTTTATTTCGTCAATCGGATCGAGGCGACGACAGGAGTCCAGCGTAGCTGCTCCGCAAATCCGGCAAACATCAGGTAAGTTGTTTCTCTACTTTTCCTTGTTATTTATTTTATCTAATATTTTGTTTACTTATTTGACCAACACCAACATTTTGATATCAACCACTCCACCATCACCATCCTCTATCTTTATCACCTATTTGTGTACATATTATCTCTTGTTTTAAGAAAATTAAAAAAATAAAAAAAATTAAAACTAAAAAATTATTACAGTTCCATCACTAAAACAAAAGTAAAAAAATAAAAAAAATAAAAAAAGTAAACAGGAGCAGCAGCGGCCAGCGCCGCCGCCGCCCCCTCCCTTCCTCCTTCCTCGGCTGAGCCTCCGCGGCTACACCGCCGCCGCGGCCGCGCGCGGGCAACCTCCAGCACCGCCGCGGAGCTCAGCCCCGCACGCGCGGCCCCGCGCGCGCGGTCCCGCGCCACCTCCTCCGCCTCCGACCCTCGGCTCCTCCTCTTCGCCGCAGTTCGCTGCCGTGCGTGGCTCCCCCGCGCCGACCTCCGCCTCCCCCAGCACCCTCAGCCGCGTGCCCTCTCCGCGCCGCCTCGTGGCTCGCCCAACGCGCGCCGCCGACGAACCCTTGTTGGGTTTCTCCGTCGTGTCCAGCAAAAGGAAGAAGAAGGTGCTTTTTCTTTTATTTTATTTTATTGTAAAAATTGCATGTTTATCTTTTCATGTTTTTGTAATTGCATAATAGTCCTTGTACATATTTTGCATTGTAATTTCAGTTTCTGTATTTGCACCGATACCCCCATGTTTGTGTGTTAATTTGGACACTTTTATTGCATCATTTTATTTAAAGAAAAATATCATGGTGTTGAGCAACTAATTGTCTACCAATTAACTATTTTCTTGTATTTTTATGACATTTGGGTAGTTAATGAAAATTGTATAACTGAAATTCTTGATATTTTACCCATTCCGTGCTCTTAAAATTATATCTCACACACATTGCTCTAAAAATTCCACAAAAATTATATGTGATGCCTTGATATGTGAATAATTTTCTATCCAAATTTCATCTAAAATGGAGTTGGCTTGTGCCTGAAATAAATCATAGAGTGAAATTAGTATTTGATTTTTAATTAAATCCACGTATATCTTTTTTGCGAAATTTAAAGTCTCATGTATGCCACATAAAAACATCTACTTGAGATAATTTGCACTTTGATTAATTTGATAACATGGATTAATTAGAAATTAATTACTCACTGTCACTCTGTTTTCACTAAAAAATACATAAAAAATTCATATTTTTGCCAAAAAATTCCAAAAAAAATTACTGTGGCTTCCTTGCATCATGTTTTCATTCCAATAATTTTTCATATTTTTTGCTTACTGTTTGTGAGAAAAATTGTGAAAAAACCCATAAAATGTGTACATTTTTAGTTATTGCATTTTAACCCCTAAAATTCTAAAAAAATGTGTTTTGTTTTCATCTCTGGATTAGTATTTTAGGAAAAATATAATTTGGCTAAATTGGATTAATTTCGCATTAAAATTAATTTGGCTAAGTTGTGTGATTTCTTAGGAGCTTAATTCACCTGCGTTGGCATCCTATTTGCATAAAAATCTAAAAAAAATACCGCATTGGATATCTAGACCTAAGTTTTTGAATTAAAATCGAAGTTGTTCCTTTGACTCCCTGAGTTCGACCCCGGACTTGCCCGGGATATAAATTAAAGTCGAGACACTCTTCACGGAGATCTTCTCTCGGTTCTGACCGAATCGCTAAGTACACGTGCTACAAGCCGTATTAAACATCGTATCTAGCGACTCGTCAGATGGCGCCGTTGCCGGGGAGGCAAACGGCTTAGGGACTTATTTAAAAATTTGGATTTAGTTTTCAATTTACTCGGGTAGTCTGACCCCCGAGCCACCTTGTATTTATTCCATTTTTTGCAATTATTTCTCTTTATATTCTTGTATATATTTTGTTTTTATCTCTCTAACATAAATTTTATTTTTCTTGCGAGGGCCTAGTGAACTTGGAGTGCATCGGAGGTCGATGGACGCGACGCGCACCGACTTCTGAAGAGCAAGAAAATCAATTTATCTTCGAGAGAATTTTTATAAATTTTTGTAATTATTGTGTTGTAATAACTTAGGTAATTCGCTCTTTCCAACGGCTCTTGTTTGAGAGCTCGCGCTTGTATCCGGACTGGACTTTGGACACGCTCGTGGTCGTGTGGTTGATTGACGTAGAATAGGACTTGCACTCGCGGCTCTTAGAGCATATTTTTATTAGATTATTTTATTGCTTGTGCTCGTAATATTTAGGACCACACATCACATTTAACGAGACACACTTAGACCGCAGAGCTATTAGTCGAATTTAACTTGTTCATCACTCGCTAATAGAACTGCCTGTCTAGGAACGGTTTTCTCGTTTGCATTCATATAGTATAAAATTTCAATTCTGACTTGCATCTCGCATGTAGAGCGCGAGGATCACTGTAAGTCTTCTGAACTGGGCATGCATCATTGATTTCATTATTTGCATCGGCTTTTCTCGACTCCCTCCCCTTGGTTTTTGAAACTTAGGTTAAAAGGAAATCGGGACTGATCGGTAGGCGTGCTTTGTTTGGTGGACTAATCAAGTGATAACCACCAAACTTAAAACCGGGACTGCTAATCAGAGTTGACAAAAAAAACTGATTAAAACTAACACTTGTTTTGGGAGAGCAAAACCCTCATTGTATGCTTGGCTAATTGTGATTGTTGAGAGGTGAGGACGCATCCCTAGGATAGTGCCCAAAACCTACTTTTGAGCCTTGCGTAATTAGATTGATATCTTGATTTATCACCTAATTAAAACTGAAAAGATAAACGGTCGGACTTTTGCGACCATCACTGTATTGAGTAGGTGAACTCATGGTTTGCTCTTGTGTTTGTTTGTTTTGTGTGTTATTCGGTGCACTTGCACGCTTTCTTCCTCGATCCGCTTCATTCTCCCATTTTCCCTCTAAGATGTCAGAATATTGGTCATCATATCCACGTCATTCTTCTTCGACCATATTTCGATCATCTCCACCCTCTCATTCCTCTTCATACCCACACCCCGACCGCGAAGTCAGAACTCCTACTGACTTCCGCACTTCTTCGTCCTTCTCACCTTCCCCACATTCTTACACCCATGACCCACAACCACTCTGTATTGACTCACCATATTCTTGTCTGCTTGTTGGAATGAAGGAACCAATCAAAGAGAAAGCCACTGCTGAGATGAATGATTGGCAGAATCAGTTGACCCCACATACCTCATTGTCACCTCGAGTTAGGACAGAACAACAATTTTCATATACACATCCCGACTTAACCTTAGGGTACAACATGGTCGACCAGACAAACCGAATGGAGAGGCCTGCACCGTACGATCTTCCTGACTTGATTGACCTGAGTGATAGAGACCATATTGACCAACCTTCATATCACCCATTCGGAGAGCCGACATATACAAGGGATTGGAGTCATGCGACTGATTTACAGACCCCCTGTCTACTAACTCCACCTGATGAGGTTCCGACCAACAACTGCCATACATATGGGCCATATTCAACCCAGTATTGCACACCCGAGTCAAGGTGTGTTGAGTATAAGAGCCCGAATTCTCAGCAGTATCCTCCAATTGCACAGACTTCTCTCATGAGGTGTAATGAGAACTTATTGGAGGATGACATTTGTAGATCGATCAAGAGTCCAGGTAGGAATGTGGATCATGGATTTCGCGGATTGAATCTTGAAAACCTGGAAGACACTGGATTGACCACACGTCATGTACAGCTGGAGTCCCTTCTACCTCCCTCTTCTACTAACCACTTTCCCTCCAAACCAGAGTCTGTACATTCTCCTAGTCCTCCTTCACCTACCAAAAAGACCAAAAAATTGAAAACTCAGAAAATATCATAAAAATTGAAAAAGGAAAAGATCTAAAAAAATTGGATCCTGCGGTTAGGGAAGCACTGGATAGAAAGTTGATTTTTGAGCTTCCCTTAATAATGGCCATTGAGCACTTTTCCGACCTTAAAAGATTTGTGAGAAGTAAATTGATGCTTAAAAGGTCGGGCAATAAGAGAACAAGGACTGAGATACATATAGTGTCTATGGCCACATCTTTGATGATAGGGAGAAAAACCAAGAGCCGCAGAGTAAAGCGGTTACCTAGATTTGATTGTGAAATCAAAGATACCACATTCACCCATGCAAGAATCGATTATAACTTACCGATTAATATCCTCCCGACCTCCGTGTTTGCCAAGCTCAAACTCGGATCTGCCAAGAAGTCAAGAGAGATCATTCAGTTGGCAGATCGGACCATTAAACGGTCGAGAGGAACCATTTCAGTCATCATCACTTTCCAAGGTGCTCTACTGGAGATAGACTTCACGATCATTGACATTGAGCACCGAGGAGAGTTCACCCAGTCTCCGATCATTCTTGGGAAGCTGTTCTTAGCCTTGGCTAAGGCAACTATAGATTGTAAGACTCGGGAGATCGATTTTTCTGCATTGGGAGCACTCCGACCTCACCCGATCTTTGAGGACACACGATATTCCAAGGTAAACCGTAAAGTTGCAGACAGTCGTGACATTCGAGAGACAGTTGAGTCCCATCTCTCTACTTCACCTGAGATACCGACTGTCCAGACGACCATTGGTTTAGAGACTTCCTACAACCACACACCGCCTACTACTTGCACCACCACCACGACAGCTTCTAGAGAGGACTCACGACCAGAAGCTATCATTGAGTCGAACATGACCTTTGTGGATTGCCTTGATCATTTCGATGATCCGACACAAGAACCCAACAATGTCAAGCCAACTGAGAACACTGTGCCTTATCAGAGATGTGTGCTGACCCTACAGGAGTATTACAATGCATATGGTGACTCATCTGATGATGAACCTCTGGTTAGAACCTCACACACACCACATCCAGGACATACACCAAAGGAGACAACTGGGACCAAATTGACCAATCTTGATAAATCGGTTGCTCCATCCTCTAGTCGATCATCTGGTAAGAAGAAGACGGGTGTTGATTCCTTGAGGTGTTCCCCCGAACTCCTTAAGACGTATCAATCTCCTCTTCCTCTTGATGCTTCAGGTTCTAGAAAACCGACTAAGAAGGTTACCTTCGATACTCCAGAGAAGGAACTTTCTGAGGAGTCCTCATCAGGTCCGGATGAGGTGATCTACATGAGTGAGCTTAGTTCGGCTTATCTAAAGCCATACTTGAGCAAGCAGCCGTGTGTCGACCCTCGTTGGATTTTCCCCACACCTCACTATTATTCTTCGGAGGATGATTCTGACAGCGACACATGTGTATACTACCCACCCCATCGCTCCCGCAAGAAGGTCCGTCACAAACCTTCTTGATCCTTGTATATTCTTCCTCCTCCTTGTGCATATTTTCCTTCCTTTTTGTTCACCTCCCTCCCTCATGATTCGCATCACTCACCCCAATTCCGTATCGTTTTCATTTTGTGGCTATACTTAGGATAACTAGATCCTAAGTATAGGGGGGTGAGTGACCCGATTTGCTCCTTCTCTTCTTTTTATTTTCTTTTTGTATATTCTTTCCCATTCTCATCGGTCCCCCATTCTTGTGTTCTTTTCAATACTTAGGCTGATCAGAGCCTAAGTATAGGGGGGCCGATGCCCGTTGTGTATTATCCACATTTTTTTCCCTCACTTCTATTCTTTTCACCCACTTGTACTTAGTACGAGCTATGGCTTTTTGTCACCTAGTGCCATGAGGACATAGCACAAGCTAAGTATAGGGGGGCATGTATATATTACATATATACTTTACCCATACCTCGTACTTTCATGTATTTTCATATATATATTATACAATAATTATGGGGTGGGTAAAAATAAAAAAAAACTTTTTCCTAAAGAAAAACAAAAAAAAAATCCTTATTTGCTAAAAAAACTTTTCAAAAAAATCCTTAAAACAAAAAAAAACTTTTTCAAAAAAAAATCTTTTCTTATTTACCTATGTCTTCAAAAACTCTTGAAAAAAAAAACAAAACTTTTCTAATAAAAAAACTTTTTTTTAAAAAAAAAACTTTTCTAAAACTTAAAAAAATCATTCATAAAAAAACTAACTAATAAGTTGGTTTAATCCCTGACACAATTCACTTTCACACAAGACAAGTGATGTTCAAGAACACTTGGTTTATGAGGTCTTGATATTTTGAGTTAACCAGCCTTAGTCATTAGGGTCCTTGACTTAATTATTCACATTTCCCTAGTTTGAAAGATTTGTATGCTATATTGCATGCTTAGTCTCTACCTTAAGAATATGATCAACACCTCACATACACGACTGCAGTTATGATGAGATGAGTTGAAATTTCACTTGAGGAACTAGGATGAGGGATTTGAGTTTGGACTTGATTTAATGATGCTCGAGGATGGGATAAAATCAATGAAGGCTTCATGAAACCTGAGTGTCAGCACATTTAGTCAGTATGAGAACATGGTTCTTGTACTATCTCTTGACATCTACCTATGTGCCAGGGTGTGATAAAATAAAAAAAATGTTGATCAGTGTGCGCCAACTCTTGGTAAAAGCAGTGGAGCTAGCCAAAAATACTACAAAGCAATGAAATGTCAAAGAAAAGCTCTCATTCCACAAAGTCAATTATCAAAAGAGCTTCCACCAAAGGCGAGCGCTCCCAACCATTTCAAAGTGTCCACTTGGACCACCGCTATTAGGATCAGGAGTCGGGCTTGCACCAAAAAAAGGGTTCTGCATCGTAAATGCTACAAGTCTGGGTGTAGAAGGTACGATAGGTACTCAAAAAAGGCACACCCCGGTGTACTCCCAGGAAAACAAGTGCAGACGGCTCCAACTTCTCTTGACGGACGCACTGATCAACACCAAAAAATGCGTTGCGTAATAAGGCACTCGAGAGGATCCTTGTTCCAATGAGAGGGAGAGAAGAAATGACACAATCCTATGCCCTCCATCAACTGGCCTTCCATCTACACTTTTAAGTCTGACAACTAAAGAGACGGTGGATTGGATGCAAGAAATGGTTTATTCCCTAGTGTTGAGGATCGGGTTCTTAGGAGAGTCCCTTAGACTGGAACCTTGGGTGACGTTGCGACTCTACTCTTATAACTGCAGTCCACACTTAAAGTCATATCCCTTATATATACGTATACAAAGAGAGTCTGATGATTAGGGGAATTGGGTACCTTTTGACTAGAGCTCGGTTCAGCTTAGAATTTTAGGATCTCTAAAATCGAGAGTTCTTGAACGGGTCAAGTCTTGTATTCACATGCACAGTCCGGGGTTAACCCAACTTATTCATTCGTTATTTGCTCGAGGACTAGCAAAGTTTAAGTACAGGGGGGTGATGAATCCACGATTCATCATCTCAATATCTTGATCTTAGCAAAATCCACGAGTAAATTCCCTAATAATTATCCATAAAATCATCAAATTAACAAAATGACTCTTGTAAATAAAATACATTAATTATTGTATATTAGATTGTATAAAATAAATTAACAATAAAAAGCTGCAAAAATAAAGGAGTTTTATACTTGTAAATAGCCCAAAACTTCATGTCTTTTTAATAATTTCATTTCAACTCCTTTTTACCTAATTCTTTCTCTAACTTGTTTATAAAAATGTATATAAAAATACAAAAATACAAAATAAATTTCATCTCAAATAATTGCTCCTAGATCCCAAAGAGAAAAACCCGTAAAGTCCAACTTCCAAGCTAAATTTCCGCTCCGTATGAACTCCAAATTCACCAAACTCACTTTTAAAGTTCAAGTTAGAAAATTATCTATCCAACGGAAGTGGTTTCATTAAAATCGGAGCTCATTTGCAAAAGTTGGGTTTTGGGACCTAGATGTACATTATATACCATGTATATATTCATTCTTTAGTCATTTTTTATTTTATCTTTCTCAATTACTAAAAATACAAAAAAATTATGATTGTGTTGTATTTTGATTATTGTATTTTATTGTATTTTTTCGTTGTAAATATCTCTTATTAAAAAGATAAAAAAATACATATTAAAAAAAGCAAACAAAAAAATGTACATGTTGTATGTATTTACTTGTAAATTCACCACTATTTTTTTCCCTCTTTATTTTTGTTGTATTTAAAGTAGCATACTTTATATCATTATTTATTTAATTATTTTTTCCCATATTCTACAATAACTTCTATACCACCAACTTCTATTCAACTCCACCATTTTTAATAACTCCCATTCCACTCCATATTCTTCCACCAACCTCCCATTCAACTCCACCAATAATACAACTTCCCATTCAACACCACCACCATTCTAACCTCTCTTTCTCTTCTCTTTATATTCATTTGTACATCCTCATTTTTTCGCATCCGCCATTCTTATAGAAAAAGGAGAGAGCTTGGAACGTGGAGTTGGTGATAGCGGCGAAGCGTCTTCCTCAAGCGACGTCCTCCTTCAGGCGAGATCCGCGGAGCTCCGCTCCGCGTCACGAGTTCCCCATCGAGCTCGTGTAGCCTCTTCGATTTTATTTCGTCAATCGGATCGAGGCGACGACAGGAGTCCAGCGTAGCTGCTCCGCAAATCCGGCGAACATCAGGTAAGTTGTTTCTCTACTTTTCCTTGTTATTTATTTTATCTAATATTTTGTTTACTTATTTGACCAACACCAACATTTTGATATCAACCACTCCACCATCACCATCTTCTATCTTTATCACCTATTTGTGTACATAATATCTCTTGTTTTAAGAAAATTAAAAAAAATTAAAACAAAAAATTATTACAGTTCCAGCACTAAAACAAAAGTAAAAAAATCAAAAAAAAAAAAAAAAAAAGTAAACAGGAGCAGCAGCGGCCAGCGCCGCCGCCGCCCCCTCCCTTTCTCCTTCCACGGCCGCAGCCTCCGCGGCTATACCGCCGCCGCGGCCGCGCGCGGGCAACCTCCAGCGCCGCCGCGGAGCTCAGCCCCGCGCGCGCGGCCCCGCGCCACCTCCTCCGCCTCCGACCCTCGGCTCCTCCTCTTCACCGCAGTTCGCTGTCGTGCGTGGCTCCCCCGCGCTGACCACCGCCTCCCCCAGCACCCTCAGCCGCGTGCCCTCTCCGCACCGCCGGCCGCGCGACCGCACCGCCCCGTGGCTCGCCCAGCGCGCGCCGCCGACGAACCCTTGTTGGGTTTCTCCGTCGTGTCCAGCAAAAGGAAGAAGAAGGTGCTTTTTCTTTTATTTTTATTTTATTGTAAAAATTGCATGTTTATCTTTTCATGTTTTTGTAATTGCATAATAGTCCTTGTACATATTTTGCATTGTAATTTCAGTTTCTGTATTTGCACCGATACCCCCATGTTTGTGTGTTAATTTGGACACTTTTATTGCATCATTTTATTTAAAGAAAAATATCACGGTGTTGAGCAACTAATTGTCTACCATCTGACTATTTTCTTGTATTTTTATGACATTTGGGTAATTAATGAAAATTATATAACTGAAATTCTTGATATTTTACCCATTCCGTGCTCTTAAAATTATAGCTCACACACGATTGCTCTAAAAATTCCACAAAAATTATATGTGATGCCTTGATATGTGATTAATTTTCTAACCAAATTTCATCTAAAATGGAGTTGGCTTGTGCCTGAAATAAATCATAGAGTGAAATTAGTATTTGATTTTTAATTAAATCCACGTATATCTTTTTTGCGAAATTTAAAGTCTCCTGTATGCCACATAAAAACATCTACTTGAGATAATTTGCACTTTGATTAATTTGATAACATGGATTAATTAGAAATTAATTACTCACTGTCACTCTGTTTTCACTAAAAAATACATAAAAAAATCATATTTTGCCAAAAAATTCCAAAAAAAATACTGTAGCTTCCTTGCATCATGTTTTCATTTCACTAATTTTTCATATTTTTTGCTTACTGTTTGTGAGAAAAATTGCGAAAAAACCCATAAAAAGTGTGCATTTTTAGTTATTGCATTTTAACCCCTAAAATTCTAAAAAAATGTGTTTTGTTTTCATCTCTGGATTAGTATTCTAGGAAAAATATAATTTAGCTAAATTGGATTAATTTCTCATTAAAATTAATTTGGCTGAGTTGTGTGATTTCTTAGGATCTTAGTTCACCTGCATTGGCATCATATTTGCATAAAAATCTAAAAAAAATACGCATTGGAAATCTAGACCTAAGTTTTGAAATTAAACCCAAGTTGTTCCTTTGCCTCCCTGAGTTCGACCCCGGACTTGCCTGGGATATAAATTAAAGCCGAGACACTCTTCACGGAGATCTTCTCTCGATTCTGACCGAATCGCTAAGTACACGTGCTACAACGAAGCCGAATTAAACATCGTATCTAGCGACTCGTCACCCATCTAGGGACCTTTTTGAAAGAAAAATTTTATTTTATTTATATTTTAGTCCCTGCAATTTCATTTTAGCATATCTTTCTCTTACGAACTTCATTTTTAGCATACAATATGTCATTTTGAAGCTCTTTTCATGCTCTACCACTTAGCACTGTTTATGATCAAATTTAAGGTTGTTTATAATTATCATTTGAGGATCTCTTGACATATGCAGGCTAATTTTGACATATTTGTGCTTAAGAAATTAATGATATTTTTTGCAGGAATTCGGATGAGGATTTTAATCTGATTAAACCCTTGTAACCATTGTTGATTATTCTCGATAGTTTAGTTTTCACAAGAGATTAATTTAAATCAATTCCTCTAATATTATTGACGACTATTCGAGGAATTGAATCAAAAATATTTGGAGGCCGGATATTTATGTTTCAAATTATTCTGAGCATCAATTGATTAACCTGAAGCATTGAGTCAGTTTGAATAACTCTTTAGTTCGACCACTTTGATTTGTGATTAATCTTGTGAAATTATAGATTTGATTATTTTGGGATTTAATACGTTTAAAAATCACAGATACTGGGCATAATTCTCTCCGTTTATTTTCTTTGCATCGCATCTTCATAATTACATTGTATTATATTGTCCCAACACAGAAATTGATCAACCATTAATTAATTACTAAATTTAATTTAAAACCGTGCAACTGAGAATCACCGTTCCCTGTGTTCGATCTTGGTAGACTTGCCAAGAAAATTTTTCCATAACATTCAAAGATTGTGATTTTTGCTGAACTGAATTTGCCTCCTATACTACGACAATCATCTATTTTTAAAAAGGTAAATTTGACGTTCATCACGCACCTCCCCGGGCTTGGAGACGGCATGGCGAGGACAAGGAAGGGGTCCATGATGGTGCTCCGACCACCCTTCTCCCTGAGCTCCCTCTCAGGTATAAGAGCTTATTTCTCTTGCTTTTTAAGTAGTATTTAGTTGTAGATTTCATTTGTTGTGCTTAGTTTAGGTTTTTATTGATTAAGATAAGGTAAAGATCCATCTTCGTAGTTCATCGGAGAACCTCTCTGTGCATGCTCGACCGTCATACGCCGCTCTTATCACCTCCCCTCGATTCCCTTTCTGTTGCTCTTCGCTTCGCCACCCCTCATTCACCCAGATCCACTGTGGATCTAGAGATCACATCTCCTCCACCGCCGCAACGCCAGAGATCTTCGCCCGCACCACCTCGCTTCTATTCCACCCACCAAGACCCCCAGTCCCCTTGTTTTCTTTGTTGAATCTTCCTGCAGGTACTGGTGGGCCAAAGGTCTCTTTTTGAGTCAATTTCGCTCGAGAAGGAGGTACCTGGAGCCCGTGATCTTCCTCGACCTCATTCTACATTGCTAGGAATCCTACGTACCTCCTAGGACCCCATCGAGAGAGGAGGAGCCCAGGCTCCATTTTGCATCTTCCTCGAGCATTTCAGACAGTCGGATGAGCTCAGAGAGCAGATCGAAGCTCGATCGTCTTGTGTTCTTGGTATGTTCTTCCAGTCCTCGTCTCCACCCTTGGATCTTCCAACCACTCCAGGATGTACCACCACCGTCAGATCGTTTGAGCCACTACTGACAGATCTCCAGCAGGCGATCTAATCCTAGCCCTTGATTGCAAACTGCCATCATCGCATGTGGGATCGACACGTGGATAAGTGAACCAGATCTAGCCATCTTATCCCACACATGAAGGGGTAAATTGCTAAATCTCACACATGCTTTTTGTATTTATTAAGTAGTCCTGTAAATAAATTGCAAACTGTAAGTAAAATGGGGAAATTGCATGTAGTCCCATGTGGTGATGTCATATTACAAATAGGTCCAAGCCAGGTCACCTCACATGTTGTCCCACGTGAGGTGGTCATTTTTGTAAGTTCACCCTATTATTTTCTTGCACTTGTTCTTGGTCCAATAAAAATTTAATTACATTGTATATTTTTAAGAAAAAATGCACAGATGCCCCTGGATTTTATTTTATACACATATATACCCCTACTAGCAATTTTATTTTTGTGTGCTTGTTGGATTTATTTGAAATAGCTATGATGCTCCAAAAAGCATAAAAATTTAGTTATAGGCTCTTGATTGCTTGTAACTTCATGCCATGATTTTAGTTTGCATTTTTGGAACTTTTTGCTATTTATTAAAAATTAAATGAGAACATTTTTACCCATGTCTAGTTTATAAAATACAAAAATTAGAAAAACCTTTTGAAAATTTCCCCAAAAAATATATTATGTATATTCAAGTGTTTTTAGCCGTCAGACCAAAAATCATTAAAAATAGAAAAAGAAAACTCTTAAAAATTAAAAAAAAAACCCAAAAACCTTTATAATAATATTAAAATTTCTCAAAAACCCCAAAATAGTTTTTATGTTTTGTAACTTTCCCTATATTAATATATATATTAAAATTGATTTGGAAAATTTAAGATTTTATTTTCTATTTTAATTTCCATTTCAATTTCTACCTATTATTTTTCCCTATTTAAGCTATTTTGAACTTTAAAAATATATAAAAATTTGCCAAATTCACCAAAAAATCACACAAACAGTAAAAATTATTCAAAATACAAAAATATTTTTCTGTAAATTTTAGTTATTTTTAATTATATATATATATATTTATTTATATTAGCTATTATTATATGTATAGTCGTATATATATCCTATATTAGATATTTAAAATCTAAAAAACTAATATAAAAATAAAATTAAAACAAAGTATAAAATTATAAAACAAAATATAAAAAATTAAAAAACCACAATATATGTATGTATGTATATACATGATGAATGGCATGCCTGCTCTGCGGTTAAAAATAACTATAGGTTACCAATTTTGCTCTTTGTGGTTCTACCTCTACACACTTACTTGTTATACATTTAGTTGTATAGGATAATAAATTTAACCCACATTTCGTGTTTTTTATTGTTTGATTCTTATAGTAGGTTAATTGTTGATTGATTGAGGTGTATTGAGTGGTCAACACACCGACTGCGGTTTCACTTTGTGAAACCGTACGACCTTCTACTGATCTCTATCATCACTAAAGAAGTGTGAATTTTTAAGTCCAAGACCCTAATGATTAAGACAAGATAACTCGAAGTCCAGAAACTCCTTAAACCAAATATTAAAGATCATCTCAAGCCTTGAGTGCATTGATGACCGCGAAGATCAACTCTTTAATTGTCGAAAATTGTAGTATAGGAGACGAAATTCAGTCGATCAAAAACCACAATCTTCTAATGTTGTGGAGAATTTTAACTTGGTAAATGACCAAGGTCGAACACAGGGAACGATGATTTGTAGTTGTATGGTCTTAAATTAACTTGAATAATTAATTAAGTGTTGTGTTAATTTCTGTGTCAGAAAATAAAGAGAAAATAAGATGATGAAAATGTAAAGAAAATTAAGATAGTAGATGAGCGCAGGATCTATTATTTTATATAACTTAAATCCTTAATGAAATTGATCAATTAATCCTAAAAAATTATCATGGATCGAAAGAGATTCAGGGGATAAGTTTCCAATTAAATTTAGTTGTAGACATGGAAATTAAACAAATAAATAATCATGCAAATATTCCGATCAAATATGAAGAATTTATCCTCGAACTTCACTATAATCTAAACCTCAAATAAATCAATTTTATTCATATGAAAAGTCAGGGAAAATAAATAATTTCGTCTCAAATGACTCCTACGGAAATTAGATCCTCAATTTAAAATCACAAATAGTCATAAGAGAATTAATCAAATAGAAATTCCACAATCGATCCACCCTACAAGGATTAGATCCTCAAAGATTATCAATCGATATAATTAGCACTTTAAATTTCTTCATTGCATATCCAACAGAATAAATCATTAATCTCCTCGATAAAATAGTACATATATATCAAACAATCAAGCATGAATAGATCAAATCACTTCTCAAATTATAAACAACATTAAATGTCTTCAGATCAGTTTACAAAGTATATAATGTGTTAAAGCACAGAAAGAGCTTCAAACCGACATGTTATGCGCTAAAATCGGAGTTCGTATGAGAAAGTTATGCAATCAACAACTTGTAGGGATTGAAATGTAATAAAAGATAAAGTTTTCGTCTCAATTTGGTCCCAGGAGGGACTTATCTGTAATTTCCAAAAGACAGAGGGGCCTTCTTGTGAAATGCCTTGGCATGGGTATTTTTGTAATTTTCTGAAGTCTCGAGGGTGTGGGTGTAATTGCCCGCCCACACATGCGCCTGAAGGTTCAGGCGAAGGCAGAGGCTCAGGGATTCCGAGCCTACGCGGGGGGCTGGTGAGGCTCAGACCGACCCGAACCTCGAGGCACGGTGGGAGGTTCGTGTCAATCCATGTGGAGGTCCAGAGACCGTTGGATCAAGTGTGACCTTGATCCAGCGACGGTGATGTTCAGCTTCGACTTAGGGGCGGCGATGCTCAGCTGACACACGGTCGAGCGGTTGTACGACGAGGCGGAGCCATTGCAACGACGAAGGGCGGAGCGTGAGGGCGGCACACACAAGTGCTAGCGGTGCGGAGCGGTTCTCGCGATGGCGGCGAGAGGAGAGCAGCGCAGCTGCGAGGCAACACACAGGGTGCGGTTGGAGGACGATGGTGAATGATGGGCTAAACCTGCATGGGTCAACCAAGAATAGGAAACAGACACTCCCGCGGAGATAATGGATTAGGAACGAAGATCGAGCTCCATCCTTTGTAAGGCCGGAGGTGACAGAGGATATGAGAGATAGAAGGGAAGATATAGGGGTCTGAAGGTAGAGGTGGTGTCGATCGTCGATGTCTGGGATGAGGGGATGAGACGCTCGGACCCTTAGGAGGTCAGAGGATGTAGTGGGTGTAGAAGCTACCAAGATATAGAGAGTCACCTGGGCTTGGAGGAGTGGGAGCTCACTTCCGATCTTGACTCGACCCTCTCTGGCGAAGGAAGAGAGGAGCTCAGCCGACCGCATGACTGGAGCATCGGCAAGGGGCACAAAGTGTGCCTTGGATCACGCCTGGAGGTGAGGGTTCGCCGACGAGAAGATGGTGATGATGTCACCACCCCTATATAGCGGCTTTCATCCTCGCTTGTTGGAGATGGCATATGCTGAGGACGATCAACGAGGGAGGAGCTTTATAGGAGGGGGTAGTGACAGCTGGATGTTACATGAGCAAGAGGCCCACCTTGTAACTACCAGAGAGGGAGTAGCATGAGCGGCGATGGCTGTTATGAGGTAGAATCGGGGGTTACAGGGGAAGGGATGGTAAACGAAAGGGGGCATCTCAGTGCACGTGATGCGTACGCACATGCAGAAAGAGAGAGGCATGGGAGTCAACACGTGCCACACACTTGTAGTTGGAGAGAGGGAGTTACGGTGAGTCATGTGCAGAGTACATGACTAGGGGGTGGCAGGAGAGATAAGGAGATGGGGTGAGAGTGGCGGAGCCACGTGGCACGCCTAGGGGCTACCACGTGTCACCCCAAAAAAATTTCAAAAAATAAAGAGAAAGAACAAAGAAAAGAAATAGAAAGTGACCTCGGATCAAAAATTTTCCTTCACAAAAGTTGTTCATCTCGACGAGATCTACAATTTTCATGAAGGAACCGAGATGAAAGTAAGCCATTTGTACAAAGTGATATTTTTGGTGGTTTTCCATTTGTGTATAGAAAACCAGTTTTTTGGGGTTTTGTATTTTTTGTGATTTTAAAAGATGATAAAAGCGATAAAATAAAAGATACTTAATTACTCATTAATCTATTTTTTGGATTTTTTTAATGAATAAAAAATATGGAAATAAAATAGAAGTATGAAATAAGAGATTTTTTGTACAAACTCACAAAGGTAACTCAGACACAGTCAGTTTCTTTGATTTTAGTCTTGATTTGGATTTGGATTTGGATTTTTATGTCACTTGATAAAACTTTCGTCAAACGATACAAATAAAAATGAAATAAAATAAATGGGTTAATTAAGTACATAAAAATTCATGGCAAAATCGCAAAAGATAAAACGCACGAAAGAGGCCCACAACCCAACTTTCACACATGAGCTCCAATTATTATGAAATTCATCTTATTTTGAAGGTATTTGAAAATGGAATACTTTAAAGTGAGTAGACCGAAATCGGACATTGTATGAGGAATATATGTGTGTTTTAGTCCATCGGATGTGAAATTAGGTTTTGGATTTATTTGTCACTTTTTGAGTTAGCATTTTTTTTTGTATTTTTTATTTATTCTTGTTAGTAATATCTACACAATGGAGGTCGAGGTGGTTTTAGGTCAATAAGAGTTATGATGAACTAATTGAAAATAGAGAAAGTTAGTTGCCTTTTAGGACATTTTACACTTGGATTTTTGGCTCCTTATTTTATTCAATTATGCATGATGAAATGCGAATATATGAATGCTAATGATGCTATATTGGTGATTAAATGCATATGGATTTTTGGGGAACATGGCCTAATTGACCAATTTTAGCATGTTGAATCTGAGATTCATCATGTAGTAGTGAAAGTGTCAGAGGTAAAGACCAATTAATAAGTTAATGAGTTAGTTATCCACAAAAGAATTAAAGATAATACCGGTTTTTATTGAGACAAGAACAAGATAATAGGTACCCTCGACATAACAACACAGTGACAATATAAAGAAAAACACTAAGATACCCAACACAACACTACAAACTTCAGCTCCTTAAAAATCAAAATTGAATCCTCGAGGTTTGAAATCACAGGTTGCCTTATGATTTATTTGTTTCTTCCTCACAGAAAACACTTTGGAATCTGAATAGGAAAGATTCTCATCGACTTGAATTTTGAATCTATTAGAATGATGCCATTCTTCCTCAAAAGTGATGTCCATGTCTACATGGGAATCCTGAAAAATTTTCAAAATCATGGGAAGACAAATCAAACCCTTGGATCATGCAATTGACTTCTGGGTTTTTCATAGAAGAGAAAAACTAAACACACAAGGATGAGCCGACTTATAAGAAGGAAGAAATTTCAAGAATTGAATATCCTCAAGAAAAGGTGTTGGTACCTCCATATCTAATTCCTCTATCTATAAATCATCTTCCTCGATCGGCATCACTCTTTTTAGTGAATTCTTAATTGACTTGAATTTCCAAAATATTTAGTTGAAATCAAGACTTTCCTCCATGTTGAACTAAGAAAGATTCTAAATCAAGACAACCTTATATAGACGAAGGACAAGACGGTTCAGTAAACCATCACAACCTCTCGGGAACATGAAGCAATGAAGGAGACTGAAGAGACAAAACATAATTAATTATTAGTTAAAACATTATTTACAAGAGTTAAGTTAATTTCCCACACCTTAGCTTTTGAAAAGGAATTTTGAAAACTTTTTACAAACATTGTCACATAAATATAGGTTTTTTAAATATTTTACAAATGATTTTTCATGTCAAGCCATATTTTCACAAATCATGTAAAATATTTTAAAACCATGTCAAACATGTATATAATTTTCAAAATTATTTTCAAAACATTTTTACAAAATTCAGTTCCAAAAGTGTAATACGATACCAGTAGCCCCAAGAGTTTGAAAATTTTAAATATATGAGCTATGGCTAAAGTATACATGTAATATATATGGTAGACCCCCCTATACTTGGCTTTTGCGTCCTCATAGCACAAAGTGATATGAAGCCATAACTCAACTAAGTGTAAAAGAATACAAGAACTGATGACTAAAATAATACAAGTGTGGAAATGAGAAAAAATAAGTTAGAATGAATATAAATGGATGATCCCGCCCCTACACTTAGGTTTTGGAAAAACCTAGGTAACGAAAAGGAGATAAATACATAGAAGAGAGCGTAACATATACAAAAGTATAAAGAATGTATTCAGAACAAGTAGGAAGAACTTCCCCCCTATGCTTAGGTTGAGAATAGGCTAAGTGTAGTAGGAAAAAGAATCAAAGTCAAAGGAAATCCACAAGAAGGAAGTCAGAAAGAATATGAATATGATGATGCTAAATCTTGTGATGTGAATCTATAGTGATAATCATGCCTTTTCTAAGAAATATGAAATTGAATCACTAGGCATGAAGTCAATCATCTCAACAGGAGTTAATTTCCTTTGATTCTACAAAATGCTTAAGGAACTGCCCGTTGATCACAAAGGAAGGCGCATTCCCTGAAAGCTCTGAAATCTCTACACTACCATTTCCATGCACTTCCTTTGCCATGAAAGGACTTGTGCACTTTGATTTAAGTTTCTCAAGGAAAATATGTAACTTTGCATTAAACAACCATACCTTTTGTCCCGTGAAAAAGTTATTGCATCTAATACACGCATCATACCACTTCTTAACTTTGTCCTTATAGATCATGTTGTTGTCATATGCTCGGTTGTGGATTTCCACTAACTCATTTAGGTCAAGGTCTCTACATAACTTTCCCTAAGTGACAGCTCCGTTGATCTTCTTTATTTCCCACTCATACTTATAAACTATTTCAGCGGGAAAATGACAAGACATGCCATATATCATCCTAAAAGGTGAAGTGCCAAGGTGTCTTGTAGGTCGTCATATATGCCCATAAAACTTGGTCAAACAATTGAGACCTATTCTTCCTATCAGGACGGACTAGCTTTTGAAGAATGCTCTTCGCCTCCCTATTTGAAACCTCTGCCATGCTGTTTGATTATGAGTGGTAAGGACACCCTACTCTATGCTCAAAACCATAGCTCGTTGCTAAAGATTTCATCATTCCATTCACAAAGTGGCTTCCCCACTAGATATCAAAACTTAAACCTCGAATCGTGAAATAATATGATCCTTTATGAACTTGCAGACAATACTATTGTCTGCAGCTCGGGTTGGAATAGCCTCCACCCATCTTGACAAATAACCTACCGCTAACAAGATGTGCTCAAAACCTTGACTATTAGGGAAGGGACCCATGAAATCTATGCCCCGGGCGTCAAAGGCATCACATAAAATCACAAACTGCATGGGCATCTCATTTCTGGAACCAACTATCCATCCCATCATATGGTAAACAAGGCATGATCGTACAAATTCAGTGGCATCCCTAAACAAGGTCGGCCAAAACAAACCACATTGTAAAACCTTGTGAGCGATTCCCTTTCCTAAATGGTGTCCTCCAGTCTCAAGTGAATGACAATACGTGAGGATACTTTGGTGTTCCTCCTTAGTAATACACCTCCTCCATACACAATCCGATCCCTCGAAGAAAAGGAACGGATCCTCATAATGGCATTTCCTCGAACCCGAATTGATCGGTCTATACTGCTCCTAGTCCAACCATGGGGAACTTGCTTGGAGACAAGGTAGTTCACCCATGTTGGCATACCATGGGAGTGAGTCAACAACATAGATCGACTCATCTGAAAAGGTTTCTCGAATTGGCTCAGAATTAGGAGAATCCTTTATCTCAATCCTTGAAAGATAATCAACCACTACATTCTTGATTCCATGTTTATCCGTAATTTCCAAATCAAACTCTTGGAGTAAAAATATCCACCTAAGAAGATGCAACGTCGCATCCTTCCTTTTCATGAGATACCTAATGGTTGAATGATAGGTATACACTGTCACTTTAGAGCCAACCATTATAGACCAAAACTTCTCTAAAGTCCATACTACGGCAAGCATCTCTTTTTCGATTATTGTGTAATTTCTTTGTGTTGGGTCCAAAATTTCACTTGCGTAGTGAATAGCGAACAGAATCTGATCTCGTCGTTGCCCCAATACGGCTTCTACAACAAAATCCGAAGTGTCTGTCATGATCTCAAAGGGAAGAGACCAGTCAGGAGCCTGCAGAATCGGCGAGTCACATATCTTTTTCTAAAGGAGCTTAAATGCCTCAAGATACTTGTAATCTACAAAGAACTCATATTCCTTTCCTAAGAGCTCAGTCAGGGGTTAGGCAATCTTAGAAAAATCCTGAATGAATCGTCTATAAAATCCAACGTTCCCTAGAAATGACCTCACTGACTCGATGTTGGTTGGTGGATCAAGTTTCTTGATCACATCCACCTTGGCAGGGTCAACCTCCATTTCCTTTTTTGAGATGACGTGCCCCGGCACGATACCCTCCTTAACCATAAAATGACTTTTTTCTCACGAGAATACTAGATTCACCTCTCTACAAAATCTTGCCATTTTGGGGTCATCTTCTTGAATCTTATTAATGATGTGTTTTCCTACCGTAAGAGCACGGAGAAAGGGATAGCTAAAGAAGAATGTGAAGATAAATAGAAACACATACTTTATTATCTCTAGAAATTGAGTTTTTCACAACTGAACCTTTTACATTTGGAAAAAAACGGAATCAACTACTACAGGTTGGGGAATGCTTGCTGAATTTGCATTTTCCTCAACCGAAGGTACAAGGTCCTCCATAGACTCTGAATTTGATGCATGTGGTGTTGCTCTCGTCTTCCTATCTCTTCTTCTTCTCCTGGATGTCTCTGGTATATGCACGGCTTCATCGTCCTCTGAAGTCTCCTCAGACTAAACCTCATAGTCAGTCCTATCCACATCCCTTGCCCGATTAGGTACGACCACGACCCGTCTGCTCCTGAGAAACATATGATCAACACAATCAAACGGAAATATCTCGTGCTCAGATTTGTGAGAATCTGAGTAGTATACCTGATCAAAAGAATGTTGCTGATGGTGTTGAGTCTTGTTCAAGCTATTGGGAATAACCTGAACCTGGGGGGTGGATGTAGAAGGTGCAATGTGCTCACCATGTAGATGGAAAAAATGGTTGAGATCAACCCTCAAATCCTATACCTCATTCCCGTAGGAACGCAACTCCTTGAGGATTTGTTTATGAAAACCAATGGGACCTGAAGATGAATGCTGCTACTGTGAAGATGGGAATGAAAAACATGAAGATTGTCCATGATGGACATGGTACTGTTGCTGCTGCTGGGTATGATGCTGACTATGTGGACCATGTTGGCTCGTCTGGTATGCCTGCTGACGCACGTAATGCTGCTGCTGCTGCCTCAGTTCCTGGGAAGGAATGGCTCCAGAGCTCTGTGGTGCTGGAAGAGGTGTAGGAGTAAATGATGTGTTGTAGAAGATCCGGGAACGTTGGTAGGGGAAACGGTCCCTAGAACTCCCCTACCTGTCAGGGACATTGGTGTACCAGACACCATTTACCTCCCACACCTGTGAAGGCACCTCAGAAACTGTATCTACAGAAGGTGGCTGCTGCTGACAAGAATGGACTAGAGGTTGATCCTCTACCCATGGCTGGGGTGGTCCTGACATCTGCTTCTCCTGAATATGGTGAACACCGTATACATGAAATGTAGATGCAATCCCGACAGGTACCCTCATCTTGGATACCTTCTCAGAAAGCTCTGCCATCTGCTTAGGCAGTTTGGATAAGTTGTTGTCCAACTTATCCATGCGCCTATCAATCCTCTCAACTACTATCAGTTTGTCTACTATAATACCCATGTCAAAAGTATCCATGGCATCCTTCACTCCCCTACTTGATAAGAATGGTATGGGGGTCTCTAATTAAGCTCCACTCGCGGTCTGTACTCTACTCGTCTCGGCCATCTGCTCGAACACCTTCCAGATGGTGTCCGCACCTCGTGAAGTATAGATGCCTCCGTGAGCATCATTAACTAAACCCTGCACCTCAAGGTCTAGATCGCAATGAATAGATTGAACCATGATGGTAGGCTCTTAACTGTGGCAAGGATACTTCTGTAAGAGATCTTTGAGTCTCTCCCATGTATCACAAAAAGCTTTATTGGGAAGATGGGAGAAGCTCGTGATGTGTGAGCGTGTCAAATTAGTTCTACTCAAAGGGTAGAACTTCTTCAAAAAGAGGTCATTGAACTGCGTAAAGGGAGTTATAACTACTCGTGGGTTCTTCATCCAAAAATCAGCCTTATCCTTTAAGGCAAAAGGAAGGGCTTTGAGCCTAATGTAGTCTTGGCTAACCCTAGGATGCCTAAGGTTAGTGTAGAACAACTAAAAGTCCCTAAGGAATGCGTATGGTTTCTCACGTGCATTTCCATGAAAATGAGGCAACAAACTAAGAATCTATGGCTTCAACTCGTATTCCACTTCTGTCTCAGTTGGGCACAACCAATTAGTAATCTGAAACTGCCCATAGTTGTATGGTGCTTCCATAGCTGCATCTCTACGCAACTGTAACTGGCCAAGTTGTGCTCTTATAAGTGCTTGATTCAGCTCAGATTCTGCTAGCCTAACCAGTACTGCATGCATTGGGTCCTCTCATTCTTCCTCCTCCCCATTATATCTCTTAGGAGGCATCTTAACTGTGTCTTCGTCACCTTCATCAAAGAAAGGATTGGAATGAGATCCAATTGAAGGTAACAAAACCAAATCGATCTCACCAAGGCAATGATCTTCTTAGTGAGTAGAGAAGAAAGAAAGGGGTTGGTTGGGATGTAACCTCCCCCGAAGAGTGAATCATGATACATCGGTTCGAAATAAGAGTCATCTCTAAACCAGGATGGTCTAGTTAAAGAAGAAGGGGGCTGGACCTATGAAGACGTGATGTTTGGGTGGTCAACGACAAGCTCGCAAAGTCTGAGCAAATATCTGACCAATTATCCATCTTCAAATTTTAAAAGATACGAGAATGGAACATGATCGATACCAAAAAGATTATAGTACTACTGGGCACGTGAATGTGCATAGTTATTTACACAATACGATCAATACAAACCCCTTTGAATTTATTCACCAACTCAACACCGCATGCCGAAGATGATGGCCTTCTTATCTTGTCAATTTTTTTAGTGAGTAAAAACAATCTTATGCAATCTCACATGTGTAGTTAGTTGAGGTAGTTCAAGTTCAAGCCGACGGAACACACCAACAAGAAACAAGATTACTCTTCAAGGGTCAAAGGTAAGTGCTTGCAGTAATAATAGGACCATAAACGTGAGTCCAAGCGCTTAGGGCACGAGTCCAAGGATTTTTTGCACTATTCCTCAGGGGATACGTTCTCACCCACTTTGTTTGTGGGTAAGTACCTGCAGCAATGAGGGTTTTACTGCCCTTAATATAAGATTGATTTTATTCCAAATTAATTTAGGTCAGCTTGCATCAAATCGGTCACGATTTTAGTGTTGGTTATCACCTTGAATTAATGTTACTACAAGCATCACCTAACATACAATCCCTGTTCCCTTTTCCTTAAGTTGGTAAAAACCAAGGAAGAAAGCAAAAAAACAGAATGCAATCGAAAAATCAATGCTGCAAGCAGTCGTTTAGAGATACTTACAACATTTCCCAACACTCACCGTGTGGATGCATAAACTGAATATAGAAATATATCTAAATGAAGCAAGTTGAAAAACCACACTAAGTAGAAGCTCTATTATCGGTGAAGAAATCACTTTATTTTGACTAAGTAGAATGTATGCTATGTGCGTCTATGAATCTCCTAAGATTTTTACAACCGTGAATCTTATGAGACAAGTGGTGTGTATTAAATTATGATTTAGATCAAGCAAAAATGTCCTACGATATGTCTATCTTGGTGTAGTACCTTTTGAGAACCACTCTCAACACAACCACCACAATGAAAAATAAAGTTAACAGGCCTTCGTTACACAAGCGACGCCTCAATCAAGAATAGTTATAAATAGGCTATTAATATTACAAATTAATCACAACATGACAAATGGACTAAATTAACTAAAGTAGACTCCTCAATTATTTTGCTTCGTGGACTCTCCAGCAAGAAACTCCAACCTCCTCGCCTCCACAGTATTCTGAAAATCGTCGACTCCACGAGCCTACCACAAAACAATATGTGATTGTAATTATTGAGAAAATTACAATAGTCAATATGTAACAACAACAAATCACGAAACACACAAAAGAAGTGATTCAATAAATCAATCTCAAAATAATTAACCTAAAAATCGTTACATAAATATTTTGACCTAAAAAATATCCACAAAATGTGTCGCATTCCTGGCAACGACACCATTGGATAACTCACTAAATGCATATTATAAACCATGCCCGTTGTAGCATGGTCACTTAGTAAGTCATGCAGAACCGATAAGAATCTCAATGACGAAGTTCTCAAATTGAATTTATAAAAGCTGGGAAGTCCGGGGTCGAACACAGGCACATGAGCAATTTAGTGAATGAATTTAAATGTCAAATATTTAATGGAGCGATCTATAGCATGATCATACTGAGCGAATGCGCAAAATACAAAAGAGGTGAATTTTCAATTCATTTTGTATGCAATTAATTTATATGAAGACAATAATTCACAAATATCACAATTACGATGATCACAATATGAATAGATGCGCAACAAATAACTTGTATTAATATAAAAAATCCCCTGAATTGATTTAATTATTAATCCAGCATGAATTATGCAAGTGATAATCAATGTCTCAAAAGAATTCAACAATAATTAATCTTTTGATGTCAACCTGATGCTGAATTAATTAACATGCAACTAAATCAATTAATGACTTAATGATTTTTATGAAAAAATAGAATAGAGTCACTAAGATTTAGTGTGAATGTCAACATCAAATTCTCACAAAGAGTCCATTTTTTATTTCATTTAAAGGTCAATTTAAGCACCAAGGAAAAGGAACAAATCAAGCGTTATTTTTAAACAAAAATTACAATATATCATGCCAAGATAAAGAGCATCAAATTATCTTTCAAACGAGACCAAATCACTTCATTTGGAATTATATGTAAGATATTCAAGATTTAATCCAGGGGCATTTTTAATAAAAAATAAAGTTTCTGTTACAAAACATGACAAATTGGACTGAACCGTAATTACAATAAAATGCAACGGATGAAATATAAATAACACAAAAGGCAAAAGGGCTTATCGGCAATAAATGGACATGTCAGGATAGGAGCTGCACTTTTCCACGTCACGTACATGATGCACATGACTAAGCTAGGCTCGGAAGAAGAGGTTCAGTCCACGTGGCCGCTTCTGGTGATTCAAAAGAGGCTCGGATGCAGGCTCGTGATCAAGCTCAATACACAAGCCTTAGGGATGAAATGTTGCCTTAGATCTTGCGACGTGGCGTGATGACGACTGTTGGATCGCACCCAATATAAGGGATCCAACGATATTTGCTACTCAAAGGTTCTTTGATTCCTCCGCGAGCAGTGAAGCTCTGGCTAGACTACATCGAGCGAGATGAAGCTCCTCATGTGCTCCTCATAAATGCTGGAGCCCCCAAAACGTCTCTGATGGTCTGGCGAAGATGACAATGATATGATGTGGTTCCGCTGGTCTAGAGATGCTCCAATCGACGTCTGCTACTCGAAGGTAGACCTGACCAAAATGCGAGATGGGCCAGCCCATGGGCCGGGCCGAACGGGCCGGGGTTTAAAAACTTATGTCCAAAGCCAATCCATGGGCCGGCCCATGGCCCATTTTGCTCTTTATCCATTGAATTTTCTAATGGTATTTAATATGTACAAATAATTTTATTAATACCATTTATAATTTATATAAATAATACAAGTAGTTTACATGTTGCTTGATATATAAACCATTATTTTTTATTTAAAACCAGTGTCATATATGAAAATTTTGAAGTATATCATATTAATACATGTGTTATTCAACTTATATTTATATATTTTTTTATTTTTTATGGGTCGGGCTGGACCGACCCATTCCCAAATCTCATAGCCCAAGCCCGGCCTATGAGCGGGCTGGGCGGGCAGGCCCTCAGCCCCTTGGCCAGGTCTACTCGAAGGTGAAAAGCTTGAACATAGTCTCGTTTAATTTTCGACCATTGAAGCAATGTCTTTTGGAACGTTAGTGCAAATAATAGCCGAAGCGTTTGCAGATAGTTTGGAGTGGCTTTGAGGTGAGGTAGAGGGTTCTTTGGACGAGAAGGATTCAAACCCTAATTGGGTCCCAGGTTGATATGATTCCTAGAATCGATTGAGGTGGGAATAGAGATGGAGAAATGGATCAACACGAAGATTGGAACGCGTGTATGATAGATTTGATGTGAAGAAATCCGATGTTTCAGATTAGATCTAGATTACGCCATTGATTATAGAAAAATCGATGAGCAGTGAATGAAAATAAGATCGAGTAGAAAGCTTACATGGATGATGAGATATGGATGATAGAATTGAAGAATGATGCGGAGCCTGGAATGGAGTTTCTTGAACTTTGATCATTGCTTTACGTCTCCGGCTAAGAGGCGGAGCTTGATTAGCCGATGAAGTAGTTGAAACACGGCTGCTTTGGTCGAGGATATCGTCGATGATTCTCCTCCATTGTTATACTCAATTCCAAGCTCTAACAAACACTTAGAGGTAGAAGAGGCTGGGAGGGATCACTCGCGAATGACGGATACGATTGACAATGGCAAGAGGCAGGGTTTTTGAGGAGGGGGTTGGTGGTGTGCGGTTTCAGGCAGTGGTTTCAACCACCGCCAATCGGAGAGAGAGAGAGAGAGAGAGAGAGAGAGAGAGAGAGAATGAGGGGAAGTTAGGGAGCTGGCGTGGATAAGTGTAGATCAATGGAGAGAATGGAAGCGGAGGTTGAAGCGGAGGTTACTAGAGGCAGTTGGAAGAACCAGGAGAAGTTGGTGATGAATGAAGTGTTGCATTGTTTGGAGAAGGTGGGCGGAGGGTTGACGATAACTGGGACCCATTGGATCTGGAGCGCCCGCGTGGGCGGTCGTGAAGCGCCACGTGGACCAATGGAAATTAAGAGAATTGGAAAAATACAATGTATATAGAAATAATTAGTTAAATAGGGAATTGAAAAAAAAAACTAAAAATATGAAAGTTGTAGATCTTGATGAGATCTACAACTTTCATGTAGAAGGCAAAGAGATTAGAGGTCATTTGTACATAGATAAAAGGGTTTTTATCAATTGTGACCCTCCGAGATATTGCAATTTCAATTATGCCCCTTTCTTTTTGAGAATATCAGATGTGCCCCCGACTTCTTGTTGTCTTATGACTTGTACCCTCGAGTTAGTTGTCGTCATCTCCAATGCAAACTAACATTAATTTTGGGGACATAACGGGAAATAAATTAAAAAAAAACAGAAAAAGACCTCTTTCTTGGGTTTTCATCGCCCCGTCGGTCCCTTGATAGACCTTGCCGAACCCAACAACACCGAGAAGGAGGCTATCGTCAAAGCCATTGGCGGCTGACTCGATCTCTGCAAAGGAAAAATGCCGGCCAAGATTCAAGCGCATGGATGACACATAGCTACCGGTTCCCGTCGTGCTCGTCTTCCCTGACGGTGCAGAATGTGAATTCCCATACAAAGATAAGGGCACCCAGCTGGAAGGTCCATCGTTCGAACCAGGCTCCTTCCCTCCTTGCCTTCTCACCCTCCAGCAGGAAACTACAAGGCAGACGCACATACAAACAACAGAGCCGCACCACCAACAGCCACGCCACCAACAAGGGCAGGATTATCCTTCTTACCTCCACCAGGAAGAGCTATCCCGGGATCCATCGTGACTTCGCGTTGCGGCACCAGATTCAGCCCCGCAAAGGTTCCCATCGGTCGACTGGCTCAGCTTGAACACTTCCAAACCGTTCAATATCGCATCGAAGAAGAACGACTTTGTTGCCCTGCTGGAATGTAACACAACCCACAAATCCTGCTGGCCACTCCCTTGGACGAACACGACGAAGTTCTGGAACACCGGCATGCCATTGTTATTAGACCACTGGATCACATATGCCTGCTGGAAGGCAGTCTGGTTGCTGAGGAAGATGTCGAAGACTCTCATGTTCACCTTTGTAATCGGGTATTGGATCTCACATAAGTGGAGCCTCACCAAGTAGTAGAACCCAACACCCACGCTCAAGATCCATGTCAAATTGAAGTTCTTATTCACGTTAATATTCGGACGAGGTAGTCGAAGTAAAGGACAAGGGCGGTGTCGCGGGCGCTGAAGTTGCGGAGGAGGGTGAAGGAGGGCAGGGAGGTGACGGAGAAGAGGGCGGCAGAGGAAGGGTGGGAGGGGAGGTCGGCGAGGTGGAAGGGAGGTCGACGAGGTAGAAGTAGAGGCGGTTGGGGGCGGAGGCGGCCGAGGAGCAGCAGGAGGGGGTGGAGGAGAAAGGGGAGGGGGAGGAGGCTCCATGACTTTCAGTATTTGTTTAGTTAAGATAAATGCTTGACTAATTGATTAATAAAATCTCATCGAAAAAATCAATAAAATTCGCCATTTGATCAGCAATGAATGATATATCCGTAAAAATGTAAAAAATTTAGCGATTTAATGGATACATGAAGGTCTAATTAAGAGAGAGAAAATATAAATACTAAGGAAGAAGAAAAATGGAGGAAGAAGATGATGAAGAAGATGTCTGGACAAATATGCCCCTTTAAAGTGCATCATGGTTTGAAAAAATCATGGTTAAGTTCAAGTCATTCATGATTAAACTAACGGAGGGGTACAAGTGATAGAACGACAAAAATTTGCGGGCACAATTGATATTCTGAAAAAGAGAGAGGAATAACTGATATTGGATTATCTCGAGGGGCACAGCTGATAAAAGCCCTAGATAAAAATTAAATACATGTTAAAATAATATAAAACAATTTTCTTTTATTATTTTTCTGGGTTTTTATTTTATTTTATGTTTATCTATTTATTTACAATTTTCTCTAAATTTTAGACGAGAAATAAATACATAAAATAATAGCACAATAATATGGTTATATAATGTAGTGTAATTAGGGCCAGTTATTTACAACACACAAATTAGTAATTAGTGTTAATAGTTATTAAATCTTGATGATTTAATTAAGCAAGAGAGATAATATTTGTAATTAACGACGATAAATATGGGATTTATCAGTCTGTTATCGAGGAAATTGACCCTGACAACTTTGTGGGTCGAGCCTAATTAGACCAATTGATAACCGTCCGAAATGCTTTAAGTCCAAGTTGTCAAGTATTAATCCGTACCACTTATAACACACATCCACACTTCGTGAGTTTCCGACGTGGGACTATGTTTAGAGGTTGGGGTGCTACATCTTCCCATACTTATATTACAACATCCTCGTTGTGACATGATCCATCACTTATTCTAGTGATAGCGCCAGCTGAACAGTCTGGGTAGTTCATTTTTCTCCCATCCTTTTATAGGGGCAACTCCACCTCTGTCGGGTAGCCATTTCCACAATTAGATGGAAACTTACTCTGATACCATTTGTAATGTCCCGAGCTTAGGTCCCTGACTTGTTATCGAGGAAAACTGACCGTGATCACTTTTTGGGCCATTCCCGATTGGACCCATTGACAACCAACCAAAATATTTAAACCCAATTTGTCAACTAGTTATCCCACCACTTATAACCCGCACCAACACTTTCATGAGTTTTTGAAGTGTGGGTGTGGATTATAAGCATTCCACTCCCTCCGCTCCTATTTGTCCTACTCCATCACACCACCGCACCCCAACGGTCGGTTTCGAGAAGTACCGAGAAAAAGCACTGCCATACTCCACTGGCTACGTGACCGTGTTTTTTGTCGTCAAAATGGGTGAGTTCGAAAAGATAACGTTGTTAAGGCGCTTCCGTTAGGTGAGGACCACATTGTTGCAGATTTAATATACAATGCACCACATTCTTACTTTTAAAGTTTAATTACGACATTGAAATTGGGTGTATAGTTTAGAGACTTCTGTGTAATTTGCTCAAAAAAGAAATGATGATGTTTTCTGTTGGATGTGCCTTCTTACTTGACCCATAAATTTTTTTAAAATTTTATTTTTATCTTGGGCTTTGGGGTTCCCAACCTCCGTTTTTGCAAAAAAAAAGAATAAAATAAATTTAAAATAAGAATTAAAATAAAAACCAGAGAACACAGCCCCCGTCGTTGCTAACTTTATTATTGTTAGAAAAACTACAAATATCAGAATTAGATGAAATTTTATATGTATTTTACAAAAAAATAAAAAAATAAGGGGTTGATGAGGCTGCCCCCCGGAGGCAGCCAACATGGCTGCCCAGCCCCATTTTTTGGCAAAAAAAATTTATTTTTTTGAAAAATATCGACATGTATATTCATCCCTATATCCTTCCTATATGCCATTCGAATTTCGTCAGAAACAGAGACTCCTGCGGCCTCCATCGAGACAAGTCAATTTAAAAAATCATGCGATCGTTAAAAAAATGATGTCTCGATGGGGGCCGTAGGAGTCTCTGTTTCTGACGAAATTCGAATGACATATATGAGGGATATATGGATAAATATACATGATGATATTTTCTCAAAAAAATAAAAAATTTTTACAAAAAATAAAATAGAAACAAAAACAAAAACAAAAACAAGAGAAAAGCAGCGCTGTGGCTAACCCCCACAGCAGAGGATCTCTGCTTGGAACAACACATTATAATCTCGCCCGCATCATACCCTCCTATCTTCCTCCATCTCGCTCCAGATTGCAGTCCCGGCGGGGAACCCCTCCCCCTCCTCCTCCACCTCCTGGCCCATCTCGATCCATCCGATCTCGTACCCCTCCCTCCTCAGATCTGATCCGTCCCGCATCTCAGATCTGCTATATCTGCCATCCTCCTCTTCTCGGCAACTTCCCAGATCTGATTTCGATCCAAGACGATGACGGAGAAGTCGTGCAGTCTCCTGGTCCACTTCGACAAGGGAAGCCCCTCGATGGGGAACGAGATCAAGGAGGCGCTGGAGGGCAACGACGTGGAGGCCAAGGTAGAGGCGATGAAGAAGGCCATAATGCTCCTTCTCAACGGGGAGACCATCCCCCAGCTGTTCATCACCATCATCCGCTACGTCCTCCCCTCGGAGGACCACACCATCCAGAAGCTCCTCCTCCTCTACCTGGAGATCATCGACAAGAAGGACCCTTCCTCCGGGAAGGTCCTCCCCGAGATGATCCTCATCTGCCAGAACCTCCGCAACAACCTCCAGCACCCGAACGAGTACATCCGCGGCGTCGCCCTCCGTTTCCTCTGCAGGCTCTCACAGCCCGAGATCCTCGACCCCCTCCTCCCCTCCGTCCTCTCCAACCTCGAGCACCGCCACCCCTTCGTCCGCCGCTATGCCATCCTCGCCGTCATGTCCATCTACCGCCTCCCGCAGGGGGAGCACCTCCTCGCCGACGCACCCGAACTCATCGAGAAGTCCCTCGCCTCCGAGCAGGATGCCTCCGCCCGCCGCAACGCCTTCCTCATGCTCTTCCACTGCGCGCAGGATCGTGCCGTCAATTATCTCCTCTCCCACCTCGACGCCGTGCCGGAGTGGGGTGACATGATGCAGATGGTCGTCCTTGACCTCATCCGCAAGGTCTGTCGCACCAACCGCGCCGAGAAGGGCAAGTACATCAAGATTATATTCTCCCTCCTCAACGCCCCCTCCACCGCCGTTATCTACGAGTGCGCGGGCACGCTTGTCTCCCTCTCCTCCGCGCCCACCGCCATCAGGGCTGCTGCGGGCAAGTACTGCGAGCTCCTCTTGTCGCAGAGCGACAACAACGTGAAGCTCATCGTACTCGATAGGCTTAATGAGCTCAAGGCGTCGCACCGGGACATTATGGTGGAAATGGTTATGGATGTGCTGCGGGCACTTTCGAGCCCGAACCTCGACATCAGGAGGAAGACGATAGACATCGTGCTTGAGCTCATTACCCCGAGGAACATCGACGAGGTGGTGCTGAACCTCAAGAAGGAGGTCATGAAGACCCAGAGTGGCGAGCTTGAGAAGAATGGGGAGTACCGGCAGATGCTCGTGCAGGCCATCCACTCATGCGCCGTCAAGTTCCCAGAGGTGGCGAGCTCTGTCGTGCACCTGCTGATGGATTTCCTTGGTGACAGCAATGTGGCTTCTGCCATCGATGTCGTGCTGTTTGTTCGTGAGATCATCGAGACAAATCCGAAGCTTCGGGTCTCTATCATCACGAGGCTCTTGGATACTTTTTACCAGATCCGTGCAGCAAGGGTTTGCTCATGCGCACTTTGGATCATAGGGGAGTATTGCCTCTCGCTATCTGAGGTTGAGAGCGGGATCACGACTATCAAACAGTGTCTTGGTGATCTTCCATTCTACACAGTTAATGAGGACAATGAAGGTGGTGATGTCGCGAAGGCCCCTCAGCAAGTTAGTTCTTCCATGACTGTTTCATCCAGAAGGCCTGCTGTCTTGGCTGATGGCACCTATGCCACTCAAAGTGCTGCTTCAGAGACTGCTGTTTCTGCTCCTACCATTGTTGCCGGATCATTAGCATCTCCTGCGAATCTTAGGTCTTTAATCCTTAGCGGGGATTTCTTCGTGGGGGCCGTTGTTGCTAGTACACTTACCAAGCTTGTATTGAGGCTGGAAGAAGTACAGCCATCGAAAGCTGAGGTCAACAAAGCCAGCACAGGGGCTCTGTTGGTCATGGTTGCCATGCTGCAGTTGGGACAGTCTTCCTATATCCCTCACCCCATTGACAATGATTCCTATGATAGGATACTTATTTGCATAAGGCTGCTGTGCAATACTGGTGATCAAGCTAGGAAGATATGGTTACGGTCTTGCCGTCAGAGCTTTGCAAAGATGCTGGCAGAGAAGCAGTTCCGTGAAACTGAAGAAATTAAAGCAAAAGCACATATTTCTCATGCCCAGCCAGATGATCTTATCGATTTTTATCATCTAAAGAGTAGGAAGGTATTAAGTGTTTAAATCACTGCATCTAGCTTGCAAATATCAATTCTTTCAACTACACATCTTCTGACTGAACAGCCTTTTTCGTAAATTCTCATATGCAATGTGCTAGCCCGGAGGGTAGAGTGATATTATCATTGCGTCTCATTATGACTACGATTTGCAATCCATTTGCTCAAAAATCTAGAAATTTGGGAAAATAGTTTGGGTGCTCCATTTTAACACAGTTCCATAGATCATTTTTAACTTTTTTGATTTAACTTGTTTCAAAATTTAAATATCACGTGACTATTCTGTATGTATAGTGCTCTGTAGTCTTTACCATGCATATATCATGCAAAACTCTGTAGTCTGTATTCCTACATGAACCTGCTATATGCATTTTGATGATTTGTATTGCTGTAGATCCTTGCACGTCGGTTTGAAATTTTACACTTCCACAGAATTTATGAGCTAGCCGGCAAATGTTTATAAATTTAATTCACGTTTCTTTATTTATATCTATGTGATGACAATACTCTCTATTCCTTATAGTTTTTGGCCTGTATAATGATGTTTAATCAGGACTAGGAAATATTAATTTGGTAGTAGACTCATTTTAGAAAATTTAAGTGGCATTCTGCATATGATAGACCAAAAGTGGCCTGACTCTTCCTTGCATAGCAGGAGCTTATGCAAGCTGCTGCCTTTTTTTTTGTCCTTCTATTATGTACGAGCCTTTGCTTATATTTTTCAAGACAGCCTTTGGAGTGTTGCTGAGAAAAAAAGAAAAACATCTTTTCCTGATTTTCTTGTACTTGTGTTTTAACTTCCATTTATAGAATAGCTTGTTTGCTGTTAACAGGGCATGTCCCAGCTTGAAATTGAAGATGAGGTTCAGGATGATTTAAAGCGTGCAACAGGAGAGTTTACAAATGATGGAGATGATGCAAATAAACTCAACCGTATTCTTCAGTTGACAGGATTCAGTGATCCAGTCTACGCCGAAGCTTATGTAACTGTCCATCATTACGACATCGTCCTTGATGTTACAGTCATTAACCGAACCAAGGATACACTTCAAAATTTGTGCTTGGAATTGGCAACCATGGGAGATCTCAAACTTGTCGAGAGGCCCCAGAATTATACCCTTGCACCTGAATCGAGCAAACAGATCCGTGCCAATATTAAAGTTTCTTCAACTGAAACTGGAGTCATCTTCGGAAATATTGTTTACGAAACCTCCAATGTGCTTGAACGAACTGTTGTTGTCCTCAATGATATCCACATTGACATTATGGACTATATCTCCCCTGCAACATGTGCAGATGTGGCTTTCAGGAATATGTGGGCTGAATTTGAGTGGGAAAACAAGGTACATTGCCATCTTAAACCTCGTACCTGTCTGCTGTTTATGGAGATATTTTGAATAGTTTTATACCAGAACATGCTATCTAATACAACGGCAGGTGTTCATGCGTACAGTTTTAGTTATGATATCTGGCATTGCCGTTAACATGTTATAATTCTTGCTTTGTTACCTGCCTGAATAATTTGCCATAGTATTCTTTTTGCAATATCTGATACCTAATCAATCAACTAAACATAAGAATGTGGTGATGTTTCAATTTGGAAGGTAGCCTTAGCTTTCTGAAATTTGTTGAACATCTAAATCCAGTACATTATTTTGGAAAATGAATACCATAATTGTAGGATTTGTATATTCGATTTTTGTGTGTGCTGCTGCATTTATCTAGGCAAGCATTCTCCAACTGCCATCTAGTTTTCTCCTCCATTTCATACATATAAACGGTTTTGTATCGAAGCAATCTGCAATCTCCATAAATGTTCTTATAATTGAGCAGTTGGATGTCCTGCCAAGAAATCATTTTTATAAATCTCATTCTCCTAGAAAATGTGTAGTATTTTGAAATAAACCGCATGATTCAGTTTAGCACCCTACCATTCAAAAAAAAAGTTCAATCATTTTCTTCTTTGTTTTGTCTTCTCTTGTACCTACAAATGCACTTATATGAATTCCTCTAAGAACTGTGAACTGTGTAGTAAATGCCATGTCACCTAAGGTAAGTGAAAATAAGCTATATAGTTAGAGCATAAAGTGTCATACCTTTGTAAGACGATCTTAATCCAAGCTTAGCTTAATCTGTTTTTGAGAAACTCAGAGATGATCATCCAACATGTGATGTTGTCGATTTTTTTATTAAATAGAAGACACAACAGAAGACATCCCCAGTATGCAACTCCATTATTAACCATGGTTTTTAAAATTGCACCTCGAGGCGCCAAGGCATAAGCCTTGAGGCCTTTTCCCATAAAAAAACCGCCTCGAGGCTATATCCTCCGTCAACCTGCCTAAGGTATAAGCCTCGAGGTGCTGAGGTAGGAGTAGGACCAAGGTGTTCGAGGTGGTATCGAGACGTTGCCTCAATTCTGTTATGTGTTTTTTGGAAATAAAATTAAATTAACTATTTTAGGTTATACTTTTATGGTAATATTAAAGGCAATATGGCTTAAGTAACCCGGATTAATAACCTTGAAACCTTTGAATAACCAACAAACCCTTGACACATTATTTCATCAATGCATAATCATTGCATAAAACATGTATATATAGTGATTGTTTTCATTAGTATGAATATTTCATATCAAGTAATGATATTCTATTGCTTGAATCATACAATAAATATGATACACGTTCAAGAGATTATATGTTTTTGTAAGAATATAACATATTCACAGCTTCACCATATGAACATTACATAATCACAAATTTGTAAGTATTTTTTTGGAAGGAAAAAGGGCGTTGCATCTTTAGGTAACTTATATGGTTGATATGGTATATTGTATGCATATGTTCAATACGGAAATATACAAATTTAGTATTTGTGATAATATATTTTGTGAATATTTGAAATTTATGAGTTTATAGCAATATAATCATGTTTAATAACAGTTTATGTGCATTTTCTTTATACATTGGGGGTTATACCTCTACCGCCTCAAGCCTTACGCCTCACATCATTGACAGAAAACCATCGTGATCCGCCTCACGTTTTTAACACCTTGTTATTAACATACGCTACCCATGCCCTATAACATGCCTTCACATTGTGCCTCACATTCTTCATGTAATACCTCTACCGTTGAAGAACACTTCATTCCTCTCATTCCAAATCTCCCTCAGGATCGTCATATGGCATACTTTGAATCGAGTGCCTTCTGTAGCTTTGGTCTCCTCTATTGGTCGCTTCTAGATCTGATGCTCAACTAAAAAGTATCGGTGCTACTTGCATCCACCCATAAGATCTCCATTGACCCCCAAACCTTGGTTGTGCATGGGCACGAGAAGCAGAGGCGGTCCACATCCTTATTCCTATAGATCATACCTAAACTGTTCGAAACCAACTCTCCATCCACTCCCTGAACACCATTATAACACGTCTCTTCTTCTCAATAATCATGCATGCAACCTCACTTTCAAGGATGCCTTGGATTTTCAAATCAATTGACTATCCAAGGAAAATTCCAAGTTAGTGAATGGTTCATGCTCCCTCGATGCTTCTTAAACTCTAGGCATATAAAAATTAATGCCCATCCATTCCAATCTAGACGGGTTCATTTTGATGCAACTTAAAATTAGAGATCAGGGCTAAACAAATGTGTATTGGATTCCTTTTTCATCTAGGTTGAGCCCACTAAATTGATATCATTTGAGATCTCTAAAGGTAGTATAGATGATTTAAATATTTAAAGTAGGAGTCTTTTTTTGGAGTCAATGCTTGTTGGATTTTATTTATTTTGTAATGCTATCCTCTCTATATAGTCTTATGACTTGATTAAAGATCAGATTTGAGTGTAAAAAGAAGTGGAGTTTCTCTCTCATCTTATCCCATCTCTTCCATGCATCTTCATGCTTTCCACCTAAGAATCGTTCTCTATACGTGCGTTCTCCCATTTTTCCTCTCATTTATTTTCCCTCACGATTTCAATGTTCACATCAATTGATATCCAAGCATGACATTTGAATCATCCACACAATTCAAGGATCCTTTTGAGTATTGGTGAGCGAAATTTGATTCAAGCCATATGAATCACAATTTGCATTCGCGTCGATGGAGATAGAAGAATCGCTTCAAGTCATGTTCGATTGTCCAACATTTGCTGGATTCATTGATCAAGGAAGGTACATTCATCCATGCTGAAGTTTTAATCGTTATACCACTGATAAGATGTCGCTTCGAGGAGATAAAAAAGTAAGAAAAGGAAGAAAAAAAGATTAGCCTTCTCACCATCATCAACCTCTCTTGTGCAATTCGCCACCCTGTGCGCATACCCTGCATCCCTAACCTTATCGCCCATCGTTGATGCATGATCCCATTGAATGTCCGTATTGTTTGTCTTTACTCAGTGTCAATGATGTTGGAAGACCACACATATAGGCCGCCTTCACCCACCTTGTTAGCATGTTAATGCGCTAATGTGTGCCTTAGAACCCGATCATTCTCCTTGTTTAGTTGTCATGTTGCTCAGAAGCTTGACCTCAAACTTCGGATTTTGGTTTCGTTTAACCAAAGTCCATAAAGAGAAATTTCAGAGCATTGCGTTGAAATAGTCGAAATCATGGAAATGACTCTAAACATGATTTTCACTTAAATTAAGGGTTTTAATGTTCTTAAATCAATAAATAAGATATCAATACACACTTGTTTGTAAATAGATATATAAATATAGATTTCAAAATAGTATTATCATCGTAATCATCGCACATGCTTAAATTTAATAGCAATAGATTAGCTGTAAGCAAAGGCCATGGTATTCACCTTTGTTGAATTGCTTGGAAATCGGGGAAATGACTCTAAACATCATTTTCACTGAATTTAAGGTTTTAATGTTCTTAAATCAATATATAAGATAGCAATGCACACTTGTTTGTAGTAGATATATAAATATAAGTTTCAAAATAGTATTATCGTCATAATCATCAGACATGCTTAAACTTAGTAGCAAATGCTATTCGAAGTCGGAATTAGTTTATTAATTGTAACCAAAAGCCATAGTATTCACCCCTTCAACAAGAATAGGGTGACACATGCAATAACAATAGAAAAGAATATATATATATATATATATATATATCGAAATAAAGAAAGAACAAAATATGACGTTAATTTAAACTTGAATTTAACTTTTGGAGCTTGAGTCTAACTAGTTTAGTTATATTAAACTCAAAATTTTGGAACTAAGTAAAGAAGCTTGCTTACACAATATAAAACTTTCTAAGAACTCAACACACCAAGAGAGAAATGGGTGAAAATTTGCTATATTGGTGAATTTCAGCGAAAGCAAAGGCTAGATTCTCTTATTTTTGTCATTTCGATGAAACGACACGTAATATGGTGATGTTATTGACATTTCACGGAAATCATCTAAACAAATAATGTAGCATTTCAATTACGGTAACCTGGAGAAACGAAAGCTTCGGTTAAATTTGATCGAATGTCACATAAATTTGAGGCTATGCATGTTCCTATGAGATCACATGTGGGGGTTAATCTCCATTGTTCATGTGGGTAGTTTTTTGTAGTTATTGTAGCTGTGCCACACAACATGACATTGGCCTTCTTGAATCTTGACCTCCCCGATTGCTTCTCTTACAAACTATACTGCCCATGTTCAAGCTTGTAAAAATCGATTGACTAGACCGACTAGTCGGCCCGATTAGTCGGGTTGAACGACTATTGCCCGACTTGACTAGGCCTAGTCGGCCAATAGTCGGTCGACCCGACTAGTCGGTCGATTAGTTGGCCTATTTTTAATGACATTTTTTATTCCTTTATTTTCATTTTGTATCATTGTTATTAACGTACCCACTTAATGGTCTAGTGGTAGTACAGTGTGTCTACCACACAAAAGACCAGGGTTCAAATCCCACTCTTGTAGGGGTTGCGTTAGGTAGTCGACGACCAACGTAAAAAATAGTCAAATCTTTCAACGTGGATTTGAGCAAGAATCCATGTAGCCGACCCTACTTATAGTGGGAGAAAGCTTAGTATATTTTATTTATCATTGTTATTAACATAGTATTCATTGTTGGTTAGTAATTAGTAACTTAGTAGTTAGTATATCATATTACCTCTTGTTAATGCTAACGCTATTTTTATTATAAACATCTACATAGAATTAGTTTATTTTTATATGCTATTCATTTACTGCTAATGCTATTGATTAGTATATTTATGCTATTCATTTTATGAATGCTATATTTTAATAGGTGTAGTATTCTTGTTATGTTTTTATGAGTGTATTATAGTATTGAAAACATCTAAATCTATACAAATAAATACTAATATATATATATATATATAAATTGATTTATATATTTAAAATAATAAAAAAGTTCAAAAATCGACTAAGGCCTAACTAAATATGATTAGTCGTCCCACTGCCGATTAATCCTTGGTCACTGACCCGATTGATCGAGCATCAAGTACCGACTTCTGCAACCTTGACCACCATCATTGACCACCACCATTCCCCATCCGATTCAGTGAGGAGGAAAATACTTAGTGGTATTGACCAGGGATGAGCATCGGGGTGGGCCCTTTTGGGACCGAGGTGACTTGGCCTAAGGTCTATTTAAATTATTTTTTGAGGACAAGGCCTATTTAAATTATTGGGCTGCGGACCGAGTTGCGACTCTTAATTTCTTCTCTATTCAAGAATGTAGAAACGACTGCCTAACCCATATAGTTGGCCCATTTAGTCTATATAGGTGGGTGGTCGCTTCGATTAAGGCTAATCGGTCCTTAGTCGGTCAATCGACTACAAGGGGCACCTAAACAGCTTAGTCGGCCGACTAAGCGGTCATTTAGGGTTTATGGAAACCCGATACCCTACCCGCTAACTGACCCGATAGTAAGTTATTACTTAATGTGGGGCAATAAGCATCCAAACTCCCGAGCCTTTTCTCTACTACAACCCTCTCTCGGCTCCAAAATCATATCTCTCGCCCACAAGGAGCTCCTCCCTCGCCCTCACACTTCTCGATGGTTGGCGATGCCACCATAACTCCACAGTTCATCAATGCTGCCACCTTGCAAGCATCGAGGCTCGCCTTCACCATCTCCCCTTGCCATCGCTGCAAGTAAGTAGTACACAAGTGCAAGGTTTGATTTTTTGCTGTTAATACTCTTCATATAGAGTTTTTAACTTGATTTCAGATTGGTTCAAGCTCAGTGTATATAGCTTATATGCTTCGACCATACAAGTTTTGATTTTTTTCCTTTTTTTTGTTTTGAATTGCCTTGAGTTTTTTCCTCCCTTTCTGATTACATCCAAGTTGAGTTTACGTAATGAAGTTCTAGTTTTATGGATTCCTTGCGAGTGATTAATTATTAAAAGGTTATTTATATGTTATGCATTAGTGATTAATTAATGAAATGCCTAAGTCTATGTAAATTTATTAGAATATATGTATACAAACCAGGGTTTTTATTTTTGTTTGTTGTACCCCTCTGAGATATTCCAATATCAATTATGCCCCTTCTTTTTTGGGAATATCAGTTGTGCCCCCGACTTCTTGCCATTCTATCACTTGTGCCTCTCATGTTAGTTGCCGTCCATCCTCATCGTAAACAGACGTTAACTTTGGGGACACATATTAAAGTTAAAAAAAATAGGCTGAAAAGTCCACCCTCTTCCTCCCCCTTCTCTTCATCCTCCCCAGTCTCCTTCTTCTACTCCGACGTCTCCTCCCCCCACCCTCGCACCTCCCTCTTCGTCCCGAGCTCCTCCCCCCGTACCTTCCTCTCCGCCCTCGCACATCCCTCTCCGCCACCCCCCCTCCGTCACCGCACCTCCCCTCCATCCCCAGCTCCTCTCACCGCCCTTGCACCTCCCCCTCCGCCCCGAGCTCCCCCACCCACACCTCCCCTCCACCCCCACACCCACCCTCCATCCCCAGCACCTCCCCTTACCCCCGCACCTCCCCCTCCACCCCTAGATCCTCCTGCCGCCCCGACACCTCCCTCTCTGCTCGAGCTCCTCCCCCTGCACCTCCCTCTCCACCTCCGCAGCTCCCCACTGCCCCAACACCTCCCCTCCGCCCCCGCACCTACATCTGCACCGCCTCTCTGCCCCTACACCTCCCTTGTTGCGTCGTGCCTCACCTCCTCCTGCTCTTCCACCAAGGGATGTCTTGCTGTTGCCGTTTCGGGAAGGAGGCTGCTATTTCAGATGCTCGCAAGGGGACGAGCTGCTGAAGAAGCTGCATGGTTTCTCGACGAAGCGGAAGAAAATGAAGAAGGCGCTGGCAGAGGAGGAGCAAGGGGGCAAAGGAGGAAGGGGAGGGAAGGAGGAGAGGAGGATGCTGTGCTGAAACATGACCTTTCATCATTTGTTTAGTTAAGATAAAATTTTGATTAATTGATTCATGAAAATTCACCGAAAAATTCAATAAAATTCACCATTTGATCCACAATGAATGATATATCCGTATGAATGCAAAAATTTTAGCGATTTGATGGATGCATGAAAGTGTTATAAAGAAAGAGAAATTATGAAGAGAAAGGACAAAGATCAAATGGAGAAAGAAGAAGAAGAAGTTTGGACAATTATGCCCTTCTTAACTGCACCATGGTTTAAAAAAAATCATGGTTAAGTTCAACTCATTTGCGATTAAACTAATGGAGTGGCACAAGTGATAGAACGACAAGAAGTCAGAGGCACAACTGATATTCCAAAAAAGAGAGGGGTGCTGGGAAAAATAAGAGACTTGTTTATTCCATACGCCCTAGGCTCTCTTATATAGGAGAGTAGCCTATGGGTAAAATACATAAAGAGTCCAACATGAAAAAGAAAATACGAAATGGTACAAAAGAGAATAACATATATCTCTACACTCCCTCTCAAGGTGGAACATAGATGTCAATCATGCTCAGCTTGGATGAACACTTCTGGAATGACCCTCGAAGTAACGCCTTGGTAAAGATGTCTGCAGTCTGGTCCCTTGAGCTAACATGGGATGTAGAAATAAATCCCTTCTGAATCATATCCTGTATGAAGTGACAATCAACCTCAATGTGCTTGGTTCGTTCATGAAATGTTGGATTATTTGCAATGAATAGAGCAGCTTGATTGTCACATTCCAGAGCCATAGGAAGGACTTTTATGTATAGATCTGTAAGTACAGCATTCACCTATATCATTTCTGTACTGACCTGGGCCATAGCCCTATATTCAGATTCAACACTGGATCTTGCTACAACCGTTTGCTTCTTGCTTCTCCATGAAATCAGAGAGTCTCCGACATACACAGCAAATCCAGTGGTGGACTTCCTATCCTTAGGACATCCTGCTAATCTGCATCCGCACATGCTGAGATAGTAATCTCCTTGTCTTTCTTAAACAGTAGACCTGCACCTGGAGATGACTTAAGGTACCTGAGTATCATATGTATAGCATCCATATGTACCTGACGTGGTTGCTCCATGAACTGGCTCGCCCGACTCACAACAAAGGAGATATCGGGTATGGTAATAGTAACATAGAGAAGCTTGCCCACCAGTTCTCTGTATCTTCTTCTATCCACCTCATCAGCGTCGTCGTCATATAATTTCATACTGGGATCCATGGGTGTAGTGACAGGTCGACAACCAAGCATTCCTGTTTCACTCAACAGGTCAGTGACATATTTCCTCTGGGTCATTACTAGCCCATAAGGATTTCTGGCGAATTCCAGTCCCAGAAGATATTTAAGAACTTCAAGGTCCTTGGTGACAAATTCACGACCCAGTATTTCTTTCGTCCTCTGAATTCCCTGTTCATCATCACCTGTAATCAAGATATCATCTACATACACCATAATTGCAATAATACCTTTGGGTGTCTTCTGTACTTACAAGGAATGATCTGCATTGGAACGTCTGTACCCCTGTTTTTCAAACAGGTCTGAGAGCTTCTGGAACCAAACTCTGGGGCTCTGCTTAAGGCCATAGATAGCCTTATGAAGTCTACACACCTTAGAACACTCCCCCTCAACAGCAAAACCAGGTGGCTGTTGCATGTAGACTTCCTCCTGCAAGTCACCATATAAGAATGCATTCTTGACATCTAATTGATATAGTGGCCAATCACGAGTAACCGCAACAAAGAGGAGGATCCGTAGGGTGGAATGGCGAGCAATCGGCGAGAATGTATCAAGATAATCCACCCCATATGTCTGTGTAAAGCCACGAGCAACCATGCGTGCCTTGTATCTGTCAATGCTGCCATCTGCATTCTGCTTAACTGTAAAGACCCACGTGCATCTCACTGTAGACACATCTGTGGGTGCAAGAACAAGGCTCCTGGTACCTCTTGACTGAAGAGCAACCATTTCCTCTTCCATGGCTAAACGCCATCGACTATCCTTCAACGCATCTTGGTAATTCCGTGGAATATCCACCGCCGATAGTGCAATGACAAAGTTCTTGAAATCTCTAGTTAAGCGATCAAAAGACACAGTGGATGCTATTGGATATGACGTGCAACTGCGCTTCTGCTTCCAAATCACCTGCCTCCTCATTTGGCCTCTGTAACACATCATGCTCAGGAAATCGTCAGATCCATCAATATTGATAATATTCTCAGAACATACCTCCGGCGGGCTAGATGATGAGCGGTGACCATGAGCAGAAGCAGGCCTACGGGTATAGTGGAATGGCAATGAGGAAACATGAACAGTAACAGGAGGTGTAGGGGATGGTAGTAGTGGAGATGGTAGTGGTGGAGGTGGTGGTGGAGGAGGTGGCATGTATATAACTTCAGTAGTGCCAGAGGATACCAATTGATCACCTGTAGAAGAGAAGTATATCACAGACTCGAAAAAGGTAACATCAGCACTAACAAGATATCTCCTGCGCAATGGATCATAACACCTGTACTCATTTTGTGTTCTGGAGTACCCGACGAAAACACACTTGACAGCCCTAGGAGAGAGCTTGTCAATCCCTGGAGACAACTGGTGGACAAAGGCAACCGAGCCAAACACACGAGGAGTGAGGGAGAACAACTCTTTTTCTAGAAAAACAAGGGAGAAAGGAATCTTCTCACCTAAGACAGATGACGGCATACGATTAATGAGATAACATGCCGTTAGAACAACATCGCCCCAAAAAGAATGAGGGGCATGACTATGTATGAGAAGCGACCTGGTGACATCAAGTAAATGACGATATTTCCTTTCTGCAACCCTATTTTGTTGGGAAGTATATGCACATGATGTTTGATGGATAATCCCTTGAGTTGAAAAATAATTGGAGAGAGTATGAGTGCAAAATTCCAAGGCATTATCACTTCTCACAATCTTTACAGATGCAGAAAAAACATTACGAACTTCATTGATGAAATTTATGATAATATTCCCCACTTCAGATTTTTCTTTTAAAAAAAGACCCAAGACACACGAGAGAAATCATCCACCATAACCGTATAAAACCTGTGTCCCTGATGATCAGGAGCATGACTAGGACACCAGATATCGACATGAAACAACTCAAACTTGGAGGTACTACTCCGACACTGACGACTGGGAAAGGTAGACCGATGGTGCTTTCCCAACTGACAAGCTTCACATTGGATGGACATGTGAGGTGAAACCTGGGGTAACACACGGCACAGTTTCTAAAGCGGTAGACGTCCAAAGCGCAAGTGCCACAGTAATGGGGAGATAGATCCAGCAGGTAGAGAGGAGGCTCCGGCATAAGGGGTCCGACTGAGACGATATAGGCCGCCTTGCTCATAGCCACGCCCAATCACGTTGCCCGTAAGGATGTCCTGAAAAATGAGAGAAGATGGATCAAAAATTGCTCGACAATGTAAATCCTTTGTAAGTTGGCTAATGGACAATAGATTCATAGAGAAATCAGGTGCGTGCAGCACGTTCTTGAGGTGCATAGAAGGTGTCAGGCTAATCTCCCCCTGACCAGTGATAGGAGAATGCATCCCATTGGCAATAACCACAGGACGACCTGGGGGGACATGTCAGTAGGCTGTAAGTAGGCCTTGATCACCACACAGATGATGTGTAGCACCAGAGTCCATAATCCACTCTAAAGTATCTGATCAACTACTGCTAGTAAACGCATAAGTGCTACCTGAGGTACTGGTGGATGCAGAAGCAACAACATCGGGGTGACTGTCAGAAGCAGGTACTGATGCAACTGGGCCAGATGGAGGAATAATGCCCCTCAGACGGGCTACAAGGTCATCAAAGCACTGATCTAGAGATGAAGCTGATGGGGGCTCAATCTGTTCAGCTACTCGCGCGGAAGCAGGAAATCCATGTTTGGAGTAGCATATGTCTTCAGTAGCCCAGAACGGTGGCAAAAAGTGCATGATGGCCGAACACGACCCCCTCTACCCCGAGGTCCATGACCACGAGACTGATGACCTCCACGGCCTCGATTCGCTGCCATGGCTGAGGCGGTCTGATTTGCAGTGGATGAAGGAACAGTAATACATCTCAGTCTGTGAAATGCTTCCTCCATCGGAGGAATGGTGGAGTCTGCTAAGATCTGGGAGCGTGCAACCTCGTACTATGGATCTAGAGCAGCTAGAAATACACCAACCATAGTGGCATTTCGGTAGGTCTTCTGTTGCTCAGGGGTGGCTGTAAGAGGCATGAAGCTGTAAAGTTTCTCAAACATTCCTCGTAAAGATGTGTACAATGAGTGTAGAGGATGTCCATTCTGCTTGATAGTAAAGATGTCATGCTGGAGTTGCAGAGTCTTTATCTCATTCTTTTCCTGGGAATATGTAGCAGCCAGAATATCCCACATTGCTTTTGCAGTGGGCTGATGGAGAATATCATTGGCAATCTCAATTGCCAGGGTTCCTGATAGTCAAACCTTGGCATATGCTTCATCTGCCTCCCATGAGGCATTGACCCAGTCTTCTCAGCAGGCTCTTCTTCAGTAAGAATGTGCTTCTTACCGGTTGACATCATACTCATGAACTGCATTGCCCACAGTTCGTAATTTGAACCATCCATCTTCACAATAGGCACTGGACCTTTGAAGGCGCATGTAGATGGGATGTCTGTCTTGCTTTCTGACATTATGATAATAGAAGACTAGGGTAGTAGACTGAAGATATGATCGTCTACATGAACATTCACGGGTTTAGTTGCATGTATAGACTCAAGCAACCAAACCCATTATCTTGGAAACGCGAGCGAGAGTCTCTATCACGAACGTACCCCAGGGTAGGCGAACCCTAGGATGTGGGACTGCTCGCACGCGGAACTAGGGCTAGAGCCGCACGCGCACTAGATCAAGGCTGGGGCCGCACGCGCACGGAAGTAGGGTTGGGACCGCACGCACACGGGATCACGGCTAGAGCCGTACGTGCGCGGGACGAGGGCTTGGACCGGGCGGCACGAGGCCGAGCTCGGCACTAAGACCGAGGCCGAGGCGACGCGGCGCTGGGGCCGAATGGAGGAGAGGCCGAGCGCGGATCGAAGGCGCGACGCTGGGCGCTAGGGCGAGCGCGGTGCCGAGCAGAGGAGGGGCCGAACGCGTGGCCTAGTGGGGTCGCGAGCGCGTGATCGGGAGAAGGTGGCACGCGCGCACAGAGGGCTCGAAGGTGGGCCTAGGGTTAGGGTTTGGTTCGAGAACTCCGGTCTAGGACCGTCGCTCTGATACCATGTTGGGAAAAGTAAGAGACTTGTTTATTCCATACGCCCTAGGCTCTCTTATATAGGAGAGTAGCCTATGGGTAAAATACATAAAGAGTCCAACGGGAAAAAGAAAATATGAAACGGTACAAAAGAGAATAACATATATCTCTACAAGGGGCATAACTGATATTGGAATATCTCGAAGGGGCACACTTGATAAAAACCCTAAAAAATAATTTACATAATTTAAATACAACAAAGCCTTTTCCCATATTAAGTAGGGTCGACTACATGGATTCTTTGCCTCCACTCAGATCTATCTTGGGCCAATCTCGAGCTTAGATCCAAAAAACTAAGATCCCTCCGTATAATCTCATTCCAACACTTCTTGGGCCTTCCTCGCCCTCTCCTAGCCGGCTCAACATCCCAAAACTCGCATCTCCTAACTGGTGCATCAACTGACTTCCTTTGTAAATACCTAAACCATTGTAAGCGATTTTCATCTTATCTTCGATTGGAGCTACAACTTTCCTTCTGATTATATCATTCCAAATTCGATCTTTACGTGTGTGTCCACACATCCACCTTAGCATTTTCATTTCTGCTACTGCCATCAAGGTTGTAAAAGTCGGTAGTCGATACTCGGTCGGTTGGGTCACTGACTAAGGATTAATCGGCAGTCGGACGACTAATCAGATTTAGTCGGACTTTAATCGACTTTGAATTTTGTGATTATTTTAAATATATGACTCATTTTTATACATATATTTACATTGATTTTGTAAATTTTTATACTTTCATAATTAAATAAAAAAAGTAATTGAATTTAAATAAAACATTGAGCATATTATAATAATTTTGCTTTTAAAAAAAGCAAAACATATAAGAATATGGTATCTCCAAGTAAATAATTGGTCGACTAGTGTACCTAGTTGGAATTAGTCGGTACTCGGTCGGCCACCCCACTGACTAGACTAGTCGGACCTACTAATCGTGCCAGTCGGGTGACTTTTACAACCTTAACTGCCATAATGCCATTCTCTGCACATGTCTATGGTTTACAGGCCAACATTCAGATCCATAGAGCGTAGCAGGTCTCACGATTGCTTTGTAAAACTTTCCTTTGATTTTCAAAGGGATTTTCTTATCACAGGGAACAATAAAATCTCCTCTCAACTTTAGCCAGCCTGCACTTATTCTATTCGTAACATCTCCATCAATTTCCCCATCATGTTGCAAAATAGATCCCAAGTATCTAAAAGAATATCTCTTTTGAATGTATCGTCACCAATCTTCACCTCAATTCCTTCACCATTGCTTTTAAAAAATGCACTTCATATATTCAGTCTTAGCCATACTTATACGATATCCTTTAGTCAATAATGCATGTCTCCATACCTCAAGCTTCCCATTTACTCCATCTCTAGTCTCACCAATCAACACAATATCATCAACGAATAACATATACCAAGGTATATCATCCTGAAAATGACTTATCAACTCGTCCATAATCAAAGTAAAAATGAATGGATTCAAAGCTGAACCTTGATGCATACTAATGTTCATGTCAAAATAGTCATTATTCCCAGACTGGATCCTTAGACAAGATGAAGCCTTATCATACATATCCTTTATGAGGTTAATGTATAGGACATGTACTCATCTCTTCTCCAAAACTCTTCACAACTCCTGGGATAGAATCATAAGCCTTCTCCAAATCAATAAAAATAATACGGAGGTTCTTCCTTTTGGCTCTATAAATCTCTATTGTTCTCACCAAGTGGATAGCTTCAATAGTTGAGCGACCTGACATGAATCCGAATTGATTTTCTTTTACTTTGGAAACTTACCTCAACCTTCTTTCGATCACACATTCCCAAATTTTCATAGTGTGATTCATCAGCTTGATACCTCTGTAATTTGAACAATTTTGAATGTCTCCTTTATTCTTATAAAGAGGCACCACGATACTTCTCCTTCAATCTTCATGCATTTTCTTGCTTCGTCAAATAACATTGAATAAATTTATAAGCCAAGTCAAACCAAGCTCACCTAAAACTCTCGATACTTCTATAGGAATGTCATAAGGTCCTACACCTTTCCCAGGTCTCATAACATTCAAAGCCTCCTCTACTTCCTTCCTTTGTATTTGTCTATAGCTTGCACGCTTCAAGTAACTTTCTTTACTAGTTAGATCTTCTAAAGTGATCTCTCTATTTCCTTCCCCAATGAAAAGCTTATGGAAATACTGCTTCCATCTAGTCTCTATATCCTTTTGAGTAATAAGCACGCGACCTTCCTCACCCTTAATGCATTTCACTTGAGAAATGTCTTTGGTATTTCTTTCTCTTGTTTTGGCCAACCTTAATATATCCTTCTGGCTCTCCTTAAGAGTCGAGATTTTTGTACAAAAAAAATCATAAGCTTTTGACTTAGCTTCGCTTACAGCCTTCTTTACTTCTTTCTTCGCTATTTTATAGTTTGTGGCAGTTTCCTCTGTTCTATCCTTAGACATAACTTTAAAGCACACTCTTTTAATTTTGAGCTTCTCTTGCACCCCCTCACTCCATCATCAAGCCTCCTTTTGCATGGAGTTCCTCCCTTTGACTTGCATAGCATCTCTTTGGCCACCCTTCGGATACAAGATGCGACCGCCTCCCAAATCTCGTTTGCATTTCCGTTACAATCCCAAGATAAGTCTTTTAGAACATTCTCCCTGAAGCTTGATTGCTTCTTTGAAGATTTCGCCATCTAGTTCTGGTGATCTTGGAAATTCTCCTTTTTGTTTACCAGCTCTTTTATTTGCACATCCATGGCTAACAAGCATTGTTGGGTTGTCAAACTCTCTCCTGGGATTAGTTTGCAGTCTTTTCAACACAACCGATCTCTTCTCTTCAATGCAAAGTAATCTATCCGTGTTCTAGTTGGACCACTCTTATAAGTAATTAAATGCTCCTCCCTCTTCTTGAAGAGAGTGTTTGATATAAAAGATCATAAGTCGTTACAAAATCCAGAATGACTTTTCCCTCTTCATTTCTATCCCCGAAGCCATGGCGTCCATAGGACCATAAACACTAACATATCCTGAAGCATCCTTTCTCACATGTCCGTTAAGATCTCCACCTAGGCAAATCATTTCTCTTTGTAGGATTCCTTGCATAATCTTATCCAAATCCTCCCAAAAAGCTTGTTATTATACTAGTATAGTTTTTTAATATTCAAACTCATCTTTACTTCATATGTACACGTAATTATCTACTCTTTTCTCTTACAACAAACTCGTGGTTAAGCTTTTTTCCTTGTATTCATTTTGACATTACTTTTCTTACAATGTGATGAGTATCATTTCTCTCCTCGTTCCTCCTATGTATGCCTCATAAAATACCTTGTTTCTATTTGTGAATCGTTATTTTTAGGCGTCCCCATAATGTCCATTCACATTATTGTACTATCAGTACCATATGTACATTCATCTACCCTTTTTTCTTCTCCATATTCCCACTTTAAAAGATATTAAATGGATCCACCTCATCCAAATTCTCCCAAGAAGCTTGTTAATCCTTTCATCTGAACCAATTTGCGGTGTATAAATTGAGATAATATTTTAAATAATTTAAAAAAAATACAAAATCGACTAAAGCTCAATTAAGTCCATTTTGATCGTCCTATTGCCAACTAATCCTTTCAGTGTCTCGGCCGATCGAGTACTGACTACCAACTCTGCACGCTTAGTTCCAATCAGTCAACGATCTTTCCCAATCCAATTAACACGAGCTTCAGTTTGGATCGAGCCGATCTATTTAATATCTTTTAAAGTGGGAATATGGAGAAGAAAAGAGGGTAACTGGAGGTACATATGGTACTGATTGAACAATAATGCGAATGGACATTATGGGGACGCCTCAAAAATAACGATACACGACTAGAAATAAGGTATTATATGAGGCATACATAGGGGGGACGATGAGAGAAATGATACTCATCACATAGTAAGAAAAGTAATGTCAAAATGAATTCAAGGAAAAAAGCTTAACCACGAGTTTGTTGTAAGAGAAAAGAGTAGATAATTACTTTGTACATATGTAGTAAAGATGAGTCAGAATATAAAAAACCGTAGCAGTATAATATTGGATCGTATATTGTTATATAGGACATCTTATTGAGCCGTTATTTGGTCGGGTTGGGTGGGCTTGTGGGTTTAGACAGAGGTCCGCTCAAGCCCGATCCATAAATTCAATGGACCAAAATTTTGGTCCGAACGTGACTCAACCCACAAGCTTGACCCACGGTATAAATTAGGTTGTGGTTCGGACTCATGGGCTAGGTCGGGATGATCCAACACAATGTTCATCCATAGCATCAACACATCATCGAAGGTCATTGCTCAAGCAAGTGGCACTACCACCACACGATCCTCAAGGATCGGTGTCATCATCATTGCAAGGAGAGAAACCAAATCATAGCAAGGTTTTTTTTTAGATTCAATAGGATCCGTAACCAACAAGACATGAAAAAAGGTGGTTATCATGGAAAAAGTTACGAAGAAACCCTTTCCCATTTTTAATAAAAAGGTTAAACTTGAAGAAAGTCAAAATGACTTATCATTGGAATGAAGGGGTTAAAAATGTGCATTTATGCGCCAACGGGCAAAGAATTTTTCAGATAAATGCCGAGTAACCGAAAGGTGGCCAGAATTCTTACTAGGATCAAGGGACATGTGTCATCATATATAAATGGCCTAGTAAAATGGATGTTTCCCACTTTATATTGCATCAGTTCTTTGTTCTACACCACCTATTATACCCCAAAATTTCCGATTAAGTCGTTACAAGCACCTCTCTGATGTCTCAATTGTGATATGATGTGAATCGATACGGACTTTAGGAGGATTTTAACACCAACACGGACTCCTCCTTATACACCAGATTTATACTTCAACCGTGAAGTCAAATCTTCCCGTGCCAATTTCTATGACCAAGCAACTCATGATAAGATGGATTTTTTAGAAGCGAAGGAGAGTTGATGCATCCGTAATCAATGATTAGAGCTAAGTTAAGGGTGTGTTGGCTTCCTTTTTCGGCCTATTTATATTCACTAGGATTTTATATTTGTTTAAATAAATTGAGATGTCTAGAATAATAGCGATGATTTAGTTGTTTAAAATACGAGTCTATTTAGTACTCAAGTTACGGTTTGTTAGGGTTTTGTTTAATTTCTTTGTTTTGTAATCTCGTCCCCTCTATATAAAGATACTTATGGGTTAAACAAAAATCAGATTCGACTGGTATCATAAAAATGGGAGCTTCTTTTCCATCTTCCTTCTTTCTTTGTCCTTCCCAACAATCCTAAACCATACACATGTTATCCCATTCTTTGTCATCTCTATTTCTTGCTCCAAGGCCTTAAATGTCGGATTTCGGTTTCGTTTCGGTGACTGACCGAAACGAAATTTCGGCCGAATTTCGGTCGAAATTTGACCGAAATTTCGGTCATTTCGGTCGTTTTTTCAACTAAGGCCCCCAAATTTCGGCAGATATAGGGCATTTCGACTGGATTTCGGTTACCCACCGAAACCGAAATTCGACCGAAATTCGGTCGAATTTCGGCGAAATTTGAGGCCATGTCTTGCTCACATGATTTTTGTTTCTGCATCAATCTTGTGATCATAATTTTGGGAGTTCAACTCATTATTTCCTTGGCACATCTTTACTATTCTCGTCCAAAACCTCATGTGGTGACATGCTTCCCACCCAACTCTTGCATTTCTGCGCTTCCCTACTAAAATCCTACACTGCAAGCGTGATCTGCCCATCTTTACCTGATTCTCCGTCTCTTCCCTTTTGTCTCGTTCATTCAATTGCATCAAGCTGTGTTAAAGCTTGGTTATGGGTCGTTACTGCCTCAACAATTTACTATGAAGGATTCAAGAGCGATCCAACGAGAGCCACACGTGAAGGTAAGAATGATCTGCACGGATCTTCTATTTCTTGAACCTTTTAATTTGATAATGGACTGAAACTATCTTTGTACTATAATATCTTTCAAGAAAATCTTTATGCTAGTATATGAGTTATTCATTCCCAAGTGCTCTTTGTGTCTATGTTAGTTGCATAAATACTTATCATGTGAGTTCCTTGATTAAACACACCATATTTAAACTATTTGAAAAAGTATGATTTCAGAGGGTTAGGCCTTGGGGGTGGTAGTAGAAAATGTTCCTATCGAATTATTTATGTTGCAACCCTTATAGTTTTTTTTGAAGCCAAGAAAAGGGGGATACACTCATTGGTGTTCACCCTAATATATTAGAAAAAAGCAAAGGAACGAAAATACAAAAAAGAAAAACTAGAATGCCAACAAAGAGGCCAGAGAGCCTCCAAACAGTGAAAGAAGCCACACAACAAGAATATTAACTACCACTCCAGTCGTCCACCAAACCTGCAGCGCGAATCAACACGTTCTCCTTGTAAAATCGTTGCGCCGAGAAAATGGCCTCGTTTCAACCAAGCCAAATCGACCATAATCTTGCCACCAAAGTCAAGAGTCGCCTTCTAGCCGTGTGTCTATTCAAGAAAAGCGAATCACAGAAGGCCACCGCACCAGTAGCTCCCACCCAAGCCACAGTCGGGTCCTCCCACAACCCACGAACCACAGGGCACTCAAAGAGAACATGGTCAAGGGATTCAACATCTGAACCGCACAGCACACATATATTCGAAACAGAATGAAACAATCTGGAGCAGCGGTCTCTCGTCAAAAGCCTCCTTCTGCGGACCAGCCATAAGAAGAAAGCAATGCGCAAAGGTAAACCCAATCTCCAGACCAAGCCGCAGTCCCTCACCAAGGAGTCCGAACGAGCAGGCGGGACCACAGATAACACATCGTAGGCCTTACGCGTTAAGAAGCCACCGTCCCTCCATACCCAGTGATCCCTTCCCTCCGAAGGCATAACCACACCACCAAGGACGTCAAGCAATGCGAGAAAGTCAGCCAACCTCTGATCCAAGAAATTCGCCCCAAAACGAGGGCACCAAGAATCACTCTCCTAGCAAGAAGCAACCGAAGCATCCTTGTCCTCAACCAACGCAAAAAGGCGCGGGAAGCGGACACAAAAAGGATCCCCCCCGACCAGCTGTTCTTCCAGAATAAGAACCCACGGCCGTTCCCCATCACAGGTTTAAAGCTCACTCGATTCCTCAAGAACACCTCCTGCGCACCACGCCAGAAAGGCGAGCAAGCACTCACCAACCCCAGCCTCTCCTCCCCTGCCCATTCTGCCCCATGAAGCTCCCTCAGAACAACAATAAAGAAGTTAACATCCCTACCGCAGACCCTGCTCGCCCACTTAAGAAAAAAGCGTCGTTGACGAACTTTAGCCGCCTAACACCCAATCCCCCCTCCCGCTTCCCCATCGACACCTCCTCCCACGCCACAAGGTGAACCCCTCTCTCCGACGCACCCGGCTTCCCCCACAGAAACTTTCTGAAACAAGACTCAAGCCTCCTACAAATCCCAGCCGACAAACGACGGAGAGACAAAAAATGCACCGGGATAACAGCAAGAACCGACTTGAGAAGAACCAGCCTCCCTCCCTTCGAGAGAAGCGCCACGCGCCAACTTGCCAGCCTCGCCTCCACCTTCTCAACGACTAAACTCCAGTCCCTAAGTCTGGGCCTCCCAATCACCAACGGGAGGCCAAGGTAGTCAAACGGAAGCTCGCCCGGAGCAGAGCCCAGAATCCTCCTACATTCAAGCGCTAAATCCGCCGTCAAGCCAAAAGGAATAACCTTTGACTTAGCTCCATTAATGAGCAGCCCCGAAATCTCGCTAAAAAGTTCAAGAGTCATCCCCATGCCAGCGACCTCATCAGCACCTCCCTCAATGAAGCACAAGGTGTCATCAACAAACTGAATCAGCGGCACAGACACGCCTCCCTTGGAGAAGCCCTTGGAAAATCCAGCCGCAACAACCCGGTCCACCATACGCGCCAAGACATCCGTAGCTATAACAAAGAGGAGGGGGGCCAGAGGGCAGCCCTGACGCAGCCCCCTTCTCGGCTGGATTAGCCCCCCCAACCCACCATTGACCAAAACAGAGAATGATACAGTAGTCACACAACGCCGCATCCAAGTAATCCACAAGTTCGGAAACCCCCGCCTTCTGAGGACCGACCATAAGAAGTTCCAATCAAGGCTATCGTAGGCTTTGGCAAAATCAATTTTCCAAAGCACCCCCTGTCTCCCCGAAGAATTCCAATCAGCCACCAATTCCGAAGCGACCGCAATACAATCAGAGATCTGTCTCCCCCGAATAAAAGCAACCTGAACGGGAGAAACATTGGAGTCAAGAACCCGAACAAGCCTCCGAGCCAGCACCTTAGCCACAATTAAGTAAATGACGTTCGAAATCGATATGGGACGGAAGTCCCCAATATCCTCCGCCGCACTCTTCTTGGGTATAAGAAGCAAAATGGCCCTGTTCAGCCGATCGAAACCAGCATTCCCCGCGCAAAACTCCGCCACGACCTCAAAAACTTCCCCGCCCACCAACTCCCAGAAGTCATGAAAGAAGGCCACGGAGAAGCCATCAGGCCCTGGGGACCCGTCTTCGTTAAGCTCCCACAACGCCTCCTTAGTCTCCTCCAAAGAAATCGGCCTACTAAGCAAAGCGCAATCCTCCTTTGATACCTGCGGCACCCCCAGCCCCAACCACCTCCAATTTCTTGGGGAGCGCCCAGACATGACGCCCCTGAAGTGCTCCACAATAGCACGCCCCATCGCGGTTTCCCCCACAAAGCGCACCCCAACAACAGAGATAGAGCGCATAGAATTCTTACGCTTCCTTCCGCTAGCCACACGGTGGAAGAAATCCGTGTTCGCATCGCCCTCTTTGAACCATTTCAATCTCGACTGCTGACGCCATTCAATAGATCTCTTCTTGTCCTCCTCTGCCACCTTCTTTTACGCAGACGACCGCTCACCAAGCTCAGCCACTGTCAGATCCCTATCGTTTTCAAGCGAATCGAGTCTCCTAATAACCGCCTCAGCCTCTGATCTGACAGCCACCCGCGATGCCCGCGTCTCCTTCTTGAACAACGCCAACCTCTTCCGCAACGCATCCAGCTTTCGACTTAATCTAGAAGCCGCAGATCCCACAAAGGAGGAGGACGCCCAAACATGAGTCACAACGTCCTTGAATCGCGGCTCCTGGATCCAACATCTTTCGTATCTAAACAAGCCTCTGACCAAAGACGTCTCCCCAGAGTCCCAAAGGATTGGCGAATGATCTGAAAAAGGCCTGGGCCTAGAGGTAACCGAGCAAGAGGGAAACATCTCCATGAACCTACCAGAGGCCAAAAAACGATCGATCCGAGAACGAGAGCTGCTGCTCCTCTAGGTGTAGTTGATATCCGTTGCCACCAAATTCTCCAAAGCTAATGAGTCCACAAGCTCAGCAAAACAGTAAGGCCCCGGGTCCCGGCCCCCCCTTGCCCGGGGGCGATCCGAAGAGTAAAGCGTCACATTGAAATCTCCTCCGATGATCCAAGGGAGGCCTTCGAAAGTACCGGCCGCCGCACGCAAGTCCTCCCAGAGCTCGTTCCTTTTAACCAAGGAAGGAAATATCGGTATCGATATCGTTTCGATACAATGTCGATACCGATATATCGCCGATATATCGGCGATATATCGACGCATATCGCCGAAACCCGGTATCCACCAAGGCATTTTCTCCTGTCGATATCCGATATCGTCCATATCGACGATATATCGGTGACCTGTCGATACCGATATATCGCCGATATATCGACGATATATCGCGATATGGCGATCCCTGCTTTTAACATGACAGCAAGGACCATAAATGCAAGAGAAGGCGATCGGAGTGGCTGTCGCACCCCTCACAAGAACCACCGATAGCATATGCCTCCTCAGAAGAGAAGAAGTGAACGAAAAGGCCGCCGACTTCCACGCAATGAACAAGCCCCCCGCCACGCCAAGCGCGTCCAGGGCCCTAAGATCATCCACCGCACCCGCACCAAAGGAACGCCACAAAGCATCATCAAGCCCCCTCAGCTTCAATTCCTGGATGAAGGCAATATCGCAACCCCATTCAATAAGTCTGGACCCCAAGCCCTTTCTCTTCTCAACCTCCCCTAACCCTCGCACATTCCAGGAGAGAACCTTCATTAAGAAAGATGGCGACGCCCCCCAGCATGCGACAGGCCAGCCACCTCCGCCACAACATCTTTGAAAGAAGCACAAGAGTGAAGGGGCGCGAATCTTGGCCGGGATCTGCTCCTCCGCCGATATCTTTTCCCCGACCTCTTATCCGAGCGTCTCCCCAATTCGAAGTCCTCGTCCACGTCCACAGCACCTTCCATCGAGCTCGGCAAGGCAAGGGTAGGCGAACCAACAGCAGCCGACGAAACAAGCCCCAGAATGGAACCGGAGTTGGAGCCCACCACCTTACCCGAATCAGCATCCTCCAGAAGAAGCGACCCAACCACGGGCAGATGGCAAGTAGGTTCATGAGTAACAACCGCTACAGGATCCGCCAAGGGCTCTCGAGTGTCAGAAACGGATCCGAATCCGCGGAAGCAAAGGAAGGTCCCACCTCGGACCCAGAGCCGACGTCCCGCGAACCGCTAAACTCCACTGCAGACAGATCCGCCCAAGGGCCCGAATAGCAAACATGCATTGAACGGTCCACCTTCCAAAGACGAGAGCCAAAAATAGAATCAATCTCGGGTGGCACCCCCTCAGCCAAAACGCATGTTACAGAGATTTTGCACGGCAATCGAGAAAAGCCGCCGAAGGGGCGCAGGTAATCAACCAAAGTGGGCGACGCTTCGTACGAGCCCCCACGAAGCGCCAGCTGGCCAACGGGAGACGAGGCGACGACACCAACCGAAGTGGGCTTCGTCCAGTCCGAGGAGGCCACTGGCCAAACCACCGCCTACGGCGGCGCCGGAGGCTTCAAGAAAGATACCTCCACCGGGAAGCGGAATCTACCAACCGACAGCGTCTCCAAGAACACCTTGCCCACAGCGTCGTCGAGCAAAGTCTTGTTACTCTCCAACAGAACCCTAGTGACCCTCCAATTCGAGCCTGGCTCAAACCCATCTCCCACAACCGCCAGTAGCTCCCCCCAACGCCGAAGAGCCTCCCCCAAGCCATGAATCGTTCGAGAGAGGAATGGAACCCCTCTCACCTTCGCTACACACACCTCTACACCAGTGCAAGCTCCATCATCATACCGCAAAGGCCTCCAGAAGATGTCCTCGAGCGCACCACTCGCCAGCAGCCTCTGACGTTGCTCCAGCGAAAGTCCACGAACACAACACCTGGAGCTATCCAAAACGACCAAATCCCCAGCAAAACTGGAGCCCAATAAACCATGCAAACGAAGGCCAACCTCGTTCCAGTCAACTCCTTTACGTAAGGCTATCCCCACAGCAGTCCCGCCACGCGCAGCCCCCTTCAAGAACCGCCCATGCAGAGCACCTTCTTTAGACCTTCCCCTCCTCCGATCAGCAACGTCCAAAGAGTGACCCCCCTCATCGACAACAAGCTTCGCAACGTCCGCAACAGGACGAAACAAAAGTCCTCCAGCTCCCTTGGAATGAACAGGAGACCTGGAGCCTTGGACAACCTGCGCAAAGGATCTCAACCCCTTCCCCATCACTGGATCCAACGTCAATGGCGCATCTTGCACAACTTTCCCCCTTCCGGCCGAGCCCCTACCGGCCGAAGGAAACTCCTTGCGAGCAGAGAAGTCGGTCCGGGCAAAGTCGAACCAGCAGGAAGCTTTTTTGTGCCCAATTCTTCCGCAACCAAAGCACCTTGCAGGTAGCCCGCAGGCCGGTGCAGCCCTTATATTTATTGCTTATATATTAATATTTTAGAGATTACAAATTATCTTTCCACCATGAAGTGGTTGGTTGCATGCACTATAATTCGTAGAATGTTTTTTTCTTCCAATTACTATATTGAGGCACCTTAATGAATGTGGGAAAAGGCTTTGTTGTTGTTGTGTACTATATTGAGGTTCTGGGGGATATGTTTCTTTGTATTTTGTTTAAATCACAATGGGTTTTACCAATTGCGTCCCTACAGGTCATTGCAGTTACTTTTTACTTCATACATATTCATATTTACATCATACATATTCATATTTACATCATGACCTCTACCAAACATCTCTACTTACATGTAATCCCATGTTATAGAAATCTTTTGATCAAACTATTGATGGCAAGGGACTTTAACGTAATAAATTTATTTATAAAATGACCGTTAAATCAAAAGGGGGTGGAGGTGGTGGTGTATCCCTTATTCTGGCAAATCGAGAACGTCAACCAACTTTATTTTCCACAGGAGTCTGCTGTGTGCGTGAGTCAACTTCATGCTTCTCCTACCAAATTACATTGAACTGATTTTTTGAAGTGCTCTCCTTTTGTACATCTGTATATACACGTAATCCCATGTTATAAAAATCTATTGATCAAACCATTGATGGCAAGGGATTGGAACGTACCTTTATCTTCCACAGGAGTGCTGTCTGCACGAGTCACCTTCAAGTTGCTTCTACCAAGCTACATTAAACTGATATTTTGAGGAGCAATCAATCATGCCATAATTGTTATGAAAATATTAGAAAATCTACATCCTGTATGAGCAACCTGCTCTTGCTTATTTTCTGAAGCAAACTGTGAATGTTTTTTTTTTGAGAAGGAAAAGGGTGGCATCCCACGCTAGGATCCACCACAAAAAGTATATATATAAGTATAAATATTATGCATTACAACTGTTTACACTGACCATGACGAGCATAAAGCCCTACAGTGCTTAATTACATTCGCAGTATAACAAATTTGCCCCTAAAAACTGCTACCATTCCTAGCGGCAACAGATCACCCAGGGGAGAGCAAAAGGGTAAGCGTTGTTCTTGTGCCCGTAACCACAAACCGATCTAATGCTTCCCCAAAAGCTGGCGCAATCCTACCACTAAACCAAGATAAGGTGGCACTGCTTTAGATCTGACAAGAGAAAGAACATGAGAAAAACATGTGATCAACGTCCTATACCACCGCCCCACATCTAGCACAAGGATCTACCTCCACCCACAACACTAGCCACCGGCGGGCCTATGAGAATCCTACCAAGCCAAAGAAACCAAAGAAAGATCCTAATACAATTAGGCACCCTGCTTCTCCAAATGATCCTGTTATCAACAACAACCTCCTCTCCACCAAAAATTGATATGCCTTTTTCATCGAGAACTTACATCACCCCAAATATAGTGATCCCTGCCCACTGATGGTCCCTCCACTTGCGCCAAATCCGCTTGCAAAGCTAAGAACTCTTCAACCCCGCGATCATATATACCCGAAGAGAACGATGGAGACCACGCTCCATGCATCCAAACATCTTTCACTGCAACCTCCATGTTATCGACCAACTGCATGAGGCGCGTGTACCGCTCGCCCAACACCCCAATGCTTGTCCAAACATCACGCTAAAAGCGAAATCCGAACCCATCCCGAAGAACTGGTCTCAGCTTCAACTCCAACTCCAGGATCACCTCAGTAATCCCCTTCCATAGCGATGATGGAAAACACCCTGGAATGACAGTCCGCGAATGGACACCCCATATAGCTTCCTCATCAGCCTGCATACCAACTCCTCATATTTTCTCCAGATGTAGACCACCTATTTTTCCATGAATGCTTTGTTCATTTCTGCCATCCGAAGAACTCCCAAGCGCCCTTTTCCTTTGGTGCCGTCATCTTGCTCTAGTCCACCAAGTGCACCCCTTCCTCTGCTGCCTCCCATCCGATCAAAAGAATCGCCTCATCAAAACCTCGATCCTCATACGAACACCCACAGAAAGCAATCTCGATAGCAGAAAAAATGGGAATGGTTGAGAGAATGTGCTTCAGAAGAACCAACTTCCCACCTTTCGATAGCATCAACGCCTTCCACCCTACCAGCCTCACATCCATTCTCCCCAACAGAATCTGCCAGTCCTGAGATTTGGGCCGCCCCACCACCAACGATAGGCCCAAATATGTGATCGGCAGCGCAGCTGTAGAGCAACCCAAGATCACTGTGAATGTTGCGGCTACTTATTAAGCCTTTACCTTCACATGACACATTAGAAACACGATCAATTCCATCAAGTTAATTGCTTTCATTTTTTATTTAAAACTGGGTTGAGCATAATTAAAAAAATGGCTTTAGGTTTAGGATTCTATTCATATTTTATTTTTAATTGTTGACTGCCAAACTTAATGCTTTTACCCTAGATTTATTGACAATGAGAACATTTAAATGTTAAAGTTGTTTGGGGTTGTGGTGCATATATAAAATGTTGGGGATTGAATTATATTTCCATGTGCTGTAGGGATACATATAAAAAATCCAATACAATCTGCATATAATAGAAAGTTGGATACATTACACAATAACGAATCAAGCTGCTAGCCTAAGAAAAACAACAAAGCCTTTTCTCACATTAAGTAGGGTCAGCTACATGTATTCTTTGCCTCCATTCAGATCTATCTTGGGCCAATCTCGGGCTTAGATCCAAAAATTAAGATCTCTTCGTATAGTCTCATTCCAATACTTCTTTAGCCTTCTTCGCCCTCTCTTAGCCGGTCAAACATTCCAAACCTCGCATCTCCTAACTGGTGCATCAACCGACCTCTTTTACACATGAACAAACCACCTTAGGCAGTTTTCTCGCATCTTATCCTCGATCGGAGCTACACCAATTTTCCTTCTAGTTGTATCATTCTGAATCCGATCTTTACGTGTATGCCTACACATCCACCTTAGCATTTTCATTTTTGCTACTGCCATTCTCTGCACATGTTTATGGTTTACAGGCCAACATTCAGATCCATAGAGCATAACAGGTCTCATGGTTGCTTTGTAAAACTTTTCTTTGATTTTCAAAGGAATTTTCTTATCACAAAGAACAATATAGGCCCCTCTCCACTTTAGCCAGCCTGCATTTATTCTATTAGTAACATCTCCATAATTTCTTCATTATGTTGCAAAATAGATCCCAAGTATCTAAAAGAATTTTTCTTATGAATGTTATTGTCACTAATCTTCACCCTGATTCTTTCACCACTGCTTCCATCAAAAGTGCACTCCATATATTCAGTCTTAACCCTACTTATACGAAGTCCTTTAGTCTCCAATGCATGTCTCCAGACCTCAATCTTCTCATTACTCCATCTCTAGTCTCATCAATCAACACAATATCATCAATGAATAACATACACAAAGTTATCTCATCCTGAATGTGGCTTGTCAACTCGTCCATAACCATAGTAAAAAGGAATGGACTCAAAGCTGAACCTTGATGCAGACCAATGTTGATGTCAAAATAGTCAGTCTTCCCACACTGTTTTTTTACACAAGATGATGCCCTATCATACATATTCTTTATGAGGTTAATGTATAGGACAAGTGTCTGTCTCTACTCCAAAATTCTCCACAATATCTCCCATGGGACAGAATCATAAACCTTCTCCAAATAAATAAAAAGCATATGGAGGTTCTTCCTTTTAACTCTATAAATCCCCATTATTCTCCTCAACAAGTGGATGACTTTGATAGTTGAGCGACCTGGCATGAATCCAATTTGGTTTTCTAATTACTTTGGAAACTTGCCTCAACCTTCTTTCGATCGCACATTCTCAAATTTCATAGTGTAACTCATCAGCTTGATACCTCTGTAATTTGAACAATTTTGAATGCCTCCTTTGTTCTTATAAAGAGGCACAACGATGCTTCTCCAATCTTCAGACATTTTCTTGCTTCGCCAAATAACATTGAATAAATGTGTAAGCCAAGTCAAACCACACTCACCTAAAACTCTCCATACTTCAATAGGAATGCCATCATGTCCTACACCTTTCCCATGCCTGATAACCTTCAAAGCCTCCTCTACTTCATTTGTATTTTTTATAGCTTGCACGATTTAAGTAACTTTCACTACTAGCTAGATCTCCCAAAGTGATCTCTTTATTTCCTTCCCCAATGAAAAACTTATGGAAATACTACTTCCATCTAGTCTCTATATCCTTTTGAGTAACAAGCACGTGGCCTTCCTTATCATTAATGCATCTCACTTGAGAAATATCTTTGGTCTTTCTTTCTCTTTGGCCAACCTGAATATATCATTCTGGCCCTCCTTAGAGTTGAGATTTTTATACAAAACTTCATAAGCTTTTGACGTAGCTTCGCTAACAACCTTCTTTATTTCCTTCTTCGCTATTTTGTAACTTGTGACAGTTTCCACTATTATATTTTTAGACATAGTTTTAAAGCATGCTCTTTTAATTTGAGCTTCTCTTACATTCCACTACACCACCAAGCTTCCTTCTTTCATGGAGCTCCTCCCTTCGACTCGCTTAGCATTTCTTTGGCTACCCTTCGGATAGAAGATGCTATCGCTTCTCACACCTTGTTTGCACTTCCGTTGCAATCCCAAGATAAGCCTTCTAGAACCTTCTCCCTAAAGCTTGATTGCTTCTTTGAAGATTCCACCATCTATTTCTAGTGATCTTGGAAACCATCATTTTCTTTGCCAACCTCTTTATTTGCACATCCATGATTACATGTGATGTTGTGTTGTCAAACTCTCTCCTGGGATTACTTTGCAGTCATTTCAACACAACCGATCTCTTCTCCTCAATGCAAAGTAATCTATCTATGTTCTAGTCGGGCTACTCTTATAAGTAATTAAATGCTCCTCCCTCTTCTTGAAGAAAGTATTTGCTATGAAAAGATCATAAGCCATTACAAAATCCAAAATGACTTTTCCCTTTTCATTTCTATCCCCTAAGCTATGGCCTCAATGAACACTAGCATACTCGGAAGCATCCTTTCCTACATGTCCATTATGATCTCCACCTAGGCAAATCATCTCTCTTTCTGGGATTCCTTACATAATCTTACCAAATCCTTCCAAAAAGCCTGCTTAATCCTTTCATCTAAACCAATTTACGGTGCATAAACTGAGATAATATTTAGAACTTCTTCTTCGAGCACCAATTTTAGCAAAATAATCCGATCTCTGAATCTTTGCACATCAACCACACAATCCTTCAAATATTTATGAACAACCACTCCAACACCATTTCTGCCTTTATCTTTACATGAATATCAAAGTTTAAAGCCTGTCTTCTCGATCTTCCTTACTTTCTGTCCAACCTATTTCGTCTCTTGGAGACGTAGTATCTGAATCTTCTTTCTTTCCATCGTATCTATTATCTCCATCCATTTGCCAGTCAAAATGCCAATATTGCAACATCTATCCGCAACTTCCTTTGCTACATCTTTTGGACTAACTTCTTTTCTCGAATGCGTCAATCATGCGAGAACCCTTGCAAATTTTGGACTGCATCCGGACAGCGATGCATTGGAACTAGCTTAATTTACTCGCACACGTTCCTCATGCGTGAACCCTTGCAAATTTTGAACTACATCCATGCTACGATATAGCGGCCCTTACCAACTTCTCATTGCATTCGGGCGATGCAACACATCGCTTGTAGGGAACGCCTCAACGAAATCTAAATGTTTGCTTAAATACATGTTGAAATGATCCGAATGTTTTGAGATAAATTCCTAAATAATGTTCTTAAAAGAATACTACTTAGAAATTTGTCTCTCTTGTGCTGGCTGTCAGTTACTTAACGCACAAACCTCTTCAATTACCCAGGCTTGGGACCGGCCATGGCTGAGTTAAGCTGCTAGTCTAAGAACTGTGAAGAAATCTTTTATTTCTGAAATGATACAAGAGAAAAAACGTTGAAGCTAACTTGCTGCTGCTTTGGTACTTAATCTTCCATTTTCTGACTTTCATTTGTTAAATTCTCATCTTTTACGATCTTCGATAGCTTGATCCCTACCTTTGATGGATCGTAGTATCAAATCTGGGATTTGAAACTCCTATCTTCCTTCAGCTTAGTGTTAATGGGTGATGTTCGCTTGGCAAGCCTGCTCATATCCAAGAAATAATCTTGCAGGCTCTCACCAAAGAAGGGTAGTTAAATATTCACATTTATGTCAATGCAAATGACCATCTACCATCAAACACCTACGTGTGCGCTGTTATGCACTCAAACTGTCAATTCTAACTAAATAAATAGAAACAAACCGAGGAATGAACAATTTGTAATCCGTTCGATTATTATTTTTCTAAAGTAAAAGGTTTCTACATTTGAACTGTATTTGCTTTGACATGAAAATATGCTAATGAGTTTGGTTGTGATTTCAGGTGGCTGTAAATACTGTTATTCAAGATGAGAAGGACTTTCTGAATCATATTATCAAGTCAACAAATATGAAATGTCTCACTCCACCGTAAGCTTTTGACCTCTGTCTCGCCTTTCAGACATCTATTTTATACAGAATGGATTGAAGTTCAGTTTCTTTTTTACATTAAAAAAGTTTTCAAAGGAAAAATTATGAAGCTATGAGAGATGAAGTTCAATTAACCGTGGAAGCTGGGGTAGGGCACTGTGCATATCAATAATGTGAAGTCTATTTCAAGACTTGCCACATGCACACACACACACATGTTCATGCTCTTGTTGAGTTCATATGTAGAGTATTTGGTGAAAGTGATGGTTGGATGTGTATATCGATTTTCTGAATGGAACATGAGGTGCAAAGATGGGGCGAATTCATAGATGTGCCATATTTTGTTTTTTTCATAAAATTTATGGGACATACAAGAGAAGATGGCCAGAATAATGGTAATTGGGTTGATGGCATGTAGATTGCCATCGTGGGATGAAGGTGGCGTTGAATGATCTTCCATCTATTTCATGTTTTGATGAGATAAATATAGGAAAAGGATAAGATGTTAGATTTAAATTGTGATAGAGATATTAGCATACTTGACTGAAGGATGGCGATGCCAAAACAGACCTTTCTCGTGGCAGTGGATAGGAGGCAAGCAAATTTAGTTCAAAAATGTGTAGTTGGGTGAGATATAAATAGGGAGACGCTGATTAGGGCTGCCTTCTTGCTTGACTTTAGGTAGCCCACGAGGTGGAAACAGCTCAGTATTTGGAGCTGGAGGTTGGTAGACAGGAGGGCTAAAACACTCATTGATGTTCAAATGGAGGGATTGCTGGCACCATTTTTATGAAGTTAAAACAGCGCGAAAATGGTTTAAATCATTAAATGTGGACGGGACCCTAATGTTTATCCAATTTCGTTTGCTATGATATCTTGTTGGCTGGATGTGATGGAGATTCTAAGAGTCAGCGTTGGTTCCTTTGAGTGTCTTAACTGATAATTTTGTTCTGTTCTCGGAGAAGGTTGGGAGTGAACAAGTAGAAGAGTTTTGACCAATATCTCGATCTAGTTTAAGTTATGTCCTTTTCATGATGGTGTTGACCCACAGACTGCATTCAGTGATAACTCTATGTTGTGTGTGGCTTAACTAATCAATTTCGTGTTGGACTCAAAGAATGAAAGACTGGATGGATAGAAGACATGTGATAAGCCTATCTAATTTAGGCTCTTTTTTCGTTAGGGGTTGACCAACACACTACATGCAACAATTATTGTCCCTGTTGAGATATACAGTCCTTGTTAACACAGTAGGCATTTGTTTGACCATGTTGGATGTCCTTTGAGATTGCTAGGGCTTGGAGCTTTTGGAAGGTGGATTTTTTAGAGGCATATCTGAGGATATCTTACTTGAATTTCACGATGAATTTGTTTTCCATCCCAATGAATGACTGAGGAATGATTCCTATGCAGTGTATACACAAGGTTGCCTTCTAGTCTGTGGAGTTGCTATGGTTTGTGTTGGTGGTTGACAAATTGGCATATGTTTGTATTTGCTTCTAACTTGTAGCTTTTTGTACTTCATGTAGATTTTGGTTTTTTCCAGTCTTCTAGATGTAGGGGTCACGAGAGGGATGCTCATCCTGTAGTACCGGGATTATATAGGCTTCTGAATGATAAAAAAAGACTTTTGTGGAAGGTTGATTTCTGCAAAGGACTACGGTACCTTAGACTGGTAATGTTTGTGTGCTCTGAGGAAGTGAAGATTTCTAGTGTTTTAGCTGGTCTGGATGAAGAGATGTCATGACTGTATCTTTCTCTGTTCTTGTAAATTACCATTTACTGATGGTGGGTTTAACCATGACGAAATGTGAGGCAAGGGTGTCTGTTGGCTTCTATGTTGTTCATACTGAGTACAACGTTGCTGCATGCTTACAAGATGATGTTGATCTTGGGTTGTCGACCGGAGGATCGAGCCAAATGCTGTGCTAATATCTAGTATGTAGCTGTCCCTTTTGCTACTCATTTAGTGTTTGGTTCAGCAGACGTGCTGTGTGAAGTCCCTTGTGCAGTTTTTAGTGAATCTTTAGACCTGAAAATTGATAGTTGAAAATCGTCTTTTGTTGCTTTTAACATGGAGGATGAGGCAGATAGTCATGGGCTGGTCCTGGCTACTTAGCGTTCACGAATCACAACTGCAATGGGTTTACTTAAGCCTACTGTCAATGGGCCCATCACATAGAGCGGTTCTTGAGCACACATAATTAACGTTGATTTACGTAGGTGTACTATTGATGAACTCCTCATGTAGGTCAACTAAGCACGTGTGATGATGAAAAAAGGGTGATGAAACTTTTGGGTTGGAGAGCATGGTACTCCACAGGGTGACCATATGGTGCTTTTGAGATTGGTCCTCTTATTTGAGCCATGTTCTTTCAGTCTCTCTTAGGGCTCGTTTGTAACCTGGTTTACCCCCCTGCATTCCTGGGTTGTAATTCCATCACAAACCAATGTGACATCACATCACATTTATCATTCCAATCCTCTCCAACCCTCCTAACCATCCAAACAGCTACTATTCACAGGAGGTTACTCCAACCCAACTCAGATACCAAACACGTCCTTAAGGATGCTTTTGATGATTGAGATGTAGCTTGAGGGAGTGATAAGGAACTCTTTCTAGAAAGGGTGCAAAGTGGAAGGAAGCACTTGTTGTTTGCTTGATGAAGTGGGAAGATGTATTGACCATGGCCTCAAATTTCAGCGAAATTCGGTCGAATTTCTGTCGAATATCGATATCCAGTCGAGATCGAAATTCGACCGAAATGACCGAAATGACCGAAATATGGGGTCCTAGTACAAAAAATGACCGAAATGATTGAAATTTCGATCGAAATTTGACCGAAATTCCATCGAAATTCTGTTTTGGTCGTCACCGAAATGGTGACCGAAACCGACATTTAAGGCCTTGGTTTTGACTTCAAAAAAAAAAGAAGTGGGAAGATGTTTGCTGGTTGAAAAAGGGTTAGGTGCAAGAATTTGAGGACCTTTAACAAGTCTCTTAGACAAAGTGGGTACTGAAGCTGCAGGTCGGGTCCTGGAAGCCTTCTATAGTTGATGATTGTCATTTAGTGGAGAGGATGTAGCTATCAAGGTTAGTGTATTTGAATAGTTTAATGTTTGTGTCACCTAGAGTGGCACCCTTATTGGCAGTATATTAATTCTGAGCCTGCTAGATAACACAAGTGCTTACTTGTTTCGCTTAAAACACATGCTTGGTAGTCAAACTTATATGAGTAACTATTATGTGCCCATATATTTCTCATAAGATGGACAAGATCAACCAATTTATGGAAAAATCTGACGCAGTCTGATGCAGCAATGGTGGCCCTTAGGCGAGTCTTAGTGTGATCTAAGCATTGGCCTTCTTTTCTTGAAAGGATTTTTTTAGTTTAGTATCATATGCTGACTCATTGTCCAAATTATATTAAGTCCACAATAATTTTGTGTATATGTCATTGGGAATCTTGTTACATGGAGGAGGAAAAAACAAAATTGTTGTGCGAAAACTTCAGGGTGATGGTCAAAATTTCATGTTCCAAATCGAGGACTTGCGAGGAAAAGGGGTGCAAGAGGCTATGAGCAGGGTGCGGTTACCTATGTCTGCGTTCCTCCTTAAAGACCAAAGGGTGCAAGAGTTTGCCTCGCTCATCTTGTAGGAGGATGTTTACATATAAGGTTTGTTGGATGCTTAGGATGGAGAGAGAATGACTTTACTGTTAAGAGATCGTATGATATTCCAAGGGGTTTATCCACAGGTTCTAGACCAAGATCTACTTTAGATTGTTTACTGATATGAAGAGCAAATATGTTGAAGTTTAAGTTACATGTCTTGTCGTCGGTGAGTTTGATTTACTCGAAATTGTCCAATTTTGTGAAGATGGCAATGAAGATGGTGCATTTCATCTTTCTATGTCCAATTTTTTAACATAGGCTTGCAATTATATGGCTATCTTGTGTGGGATGTGATTACTTGTTCATACGAGTTTCAAAGCTGGAAGGGCTGATATAGGGAAGCAAGTTCATAAAGTTGCCTTTTAGGAGTCAACCATTGATGGCGATGTAGACATTGTGGACCCATTGCGATGCCATGGTGGTCAAACGCAAAAGAATACTACGTGGAAAGTGTTGTGTGTAGTGCAATGGTCTCGTGTTATGCATAGCGCATATCTACTGGTGGTGAACACACCATGTATCCAATTACAATTTACTCAAAAAAAATGTATCCAATTACAATGGTGTCCATTATGAGATCCACTATATTAAAAATGAGGTGATGTTGCTAAGTTACATGTGGCACGGGCGTGTTTGTGTTGACAATAGGCATCATGGGCTGCATCATGTATTATCTAATGCTTTTGCATCTTGTAGAAGTGTCTGGGACCATAGCACATAGTTTCCACTATGGCATTATCTAACTTGGTGATTGGGCCAAGGAAACGGCTCTTCATTTGCCCTTCATAAGTAGCCGAGTCTACTACTTTAGACATATTTCATGATTATTGGCACCTCATACGGGTAAACACGGCACTAGCAACGAATATCAATCAAGCACACGGATGTATGAAAATATATGTATGCCATATCGAAACTTAAGAGCAGAACTAGGCTTGGATAACTGAAAGTCTGAAATCTTCTTTGATAATACGACTTCTATCCAGAATATTTTCACAATAGAGTATGGACTCTATTGCGAAAGGTGGTACACGGTGCTGGAAATGCTCGGATGCTAGAAGCAGGAGATCTACCGTGGGCTCCTGCTGGAAACAGGAGATCAACTCCTTGAATCCGTCGTGAAAAAAGGTGGTGATACTCCTGCTAGGTCATTCCTTGCTTGTTGGAGAAGATGTCGCTGCTGATGCCTGGTGTTTCCATTTGCTATTCGATGAATGATGATCAATTTGAGGTGAAGGCTAATGTCGATAATCGGCAATGAGGTGCAAAGGCGGAGGTAGAGAAGATGACGTTGATGGAGGCGACACTAGTGGTGCTGCATGCATTGATGGGTTTAGGATGCACTGGAGAAGGTGCGAGGCGATGGAGATGTGTGCTGGAGAAAAAATGAGGTGCTGATGAGAGAACCCTGGGAGGAGAGGCATAATTAGAAAGAATAAAATTGTTTATTCATATGGGGTAACTCTTCCTTATATAGGAGGAAATAGTTACCAAAATTACAAGCTCGACCCTAGGATCTCGGGACAAGAATATAACAAAGGTAAAAAGAAACAAAACTGTATAGACTTTAATAACATGTAGGGATGCAAACAGACGAATATGTATATAGGTGTTGCCATATTCTTATCCATCTTAAAATCTGGATACGCATACGGAAATGGTATCTTGCGGATTTTGAAAATCGGTAACCATATCCTTAAATATGGATATGGAAACAATCATACTCGGATATATATATATATATAGGTAAAATGGGGCTGCCCCCATGGGGGGAGCTAACTTGGCTCCCCCCGTGCCATTTCGCCCGATTTTTTTTATTTTTTTTGAAAATTTCTTCCGTAGATTTTTATCAATATATCCCTATATTATGTCATTAAAATTTTGCGTGAAACAGAGACTCCTACGACCTCCATCCAGACGGGGTCGTTTTTAGCAATTCTGTTACCGTTAAAAAATGACTGTCTGGATGGAGGCCGTAGGAGTCTCTGTTTCACACGAAATTTTAATGACATAATATAGGGATATAGTGATGAAATTCCACGGAAGAAATTTCCAAAAAAAAAGTAAAAAAACCGAGCGAAATGGGGCGGGGGGAGCCAAGTTAGCTCCCCCCAGGGGGCAGCCCCATTTAACCCATATATATATATGGGTTAAATGGGGCTGCCCCCATGGGGGGAGCTAACTTGGCTCCCCCCGCGCCATTTCGCCTGGTTTTTTTTGGAAATTTCTTCCGTGGATTTTCATCAATATATCCCTATATTATGTCATTAAAATTTCGTGCGAAACAGAGACTCATATGGCCTCCATCCAGACGGGGTCGTTTTTAGCAATTCTGTTACCGTTAAAAAATGACTGTCTGGATGGAGGCCGTAGGAGTCTCTGTTTCGCACGAAATTTTAATGACATAATATAGGGATATATTGATGAAATTTCACTGAAGAAATTTTCAAAAAAAAACAATAAAAAAATCGGGCGAAATGGAGCGGGGGGAGCCAAGTTAGCTCCCCCCAAGGGGCAACCCCATTTAACCCTATATATATAACAGATGAATACAGATCCTACATATAATAAATGTCTCGAAGATATACTTTTTGTGAAGTTGAAATTAATAGTTGTTTAAATCAAAATTACATAAAATATAAATACGAAAAAGGAAAATAAAATAATATGCTAAATTATAACATGCATAACAAATAATCAAGGAGTAGAAACATGCATACTTCCTTTTTGCATTTGAAAGTGATGACTCCAAGATGCAATATGCTATGTGTAACCATGTAACATGTTTAAATATACATAACCATGTAACATGTTTAAATATACATCTATACACTATCTACAAAAAATGAAAACAACATCCTTATAAGTTTCCATATCCATCAATAAAAAATATACATAACCATATCCACTTAAAAACGAATACAATGGTTATTCGGTTGCATCCCTAATGGTATTCCATCTCGGATAGTCATCTTTTGGATTTGATAAAAAAGAAGATATCATGTTTTTCTTATGGGTGCCATGGAGAGTGCAGGAAATAATATCCTATTGAATCTGTTTTCAACTGATTTAACTTAACTATCAACTTGGAAGAGCCTTCCTTCATGGCATTTGATTTGATGGATGACGATATACAACAGTTTGCAGGATGTTAGGGACTCTATTTTGCTTTACCTGCAGTGGAAAGGGTGGCGAAAGTGTTGGAGGGTAGAGATAGATCATGTTTTTGACAGATGGGGGTAGTTTTATCTTAATTTGACATGACATGCTACTCTTTTATATGGCTATCTTCAGACGGTGAGGAGGTTGGGGAGTATAATGCGAAGTTTTTTTGGCGCGGAAACACTAAGGGATATTTACACCCATAGCCCTGAGTAACTTCGTAATTACCCCAGAAACCCTCGATAATCACGAATTATCCCCAAGACCCTTAATAACTGCTCCGTTTTACAGAGATAACCTTCCGTTACTTTAATTCATTAACTCAACCAGATGGTTGAGTTAATCTAACCACTCCGTAATCTAACGGCTGAGATTAATCACAAAAAAAAAGAAACGAGAAGAGGTGGGTTCGATGTTGGAGCTTGCTGCAGCCTGCAAGCGGTGGAGGTACGAGAGGGGGCTTGGGGGACTGGAGCTTGTGGGCGAGTCGAAGGCGAAAGCGTGAGGCTGGAGCTTGCGGGCGAGCACGGGGCGGAGGTAGAGGTTGGATCCTGCGGGGGCGGGCGATGGGGTGTGGAGGGGGTCCTGGAGCATGCGGGCGATCACGGGCGGAGACACGAGGGGTTGGATCCTGCGAGCGAACGAGGGGGGGGGGGGAGGGGGAAGGGCTGGAGCTTGCAGGGCGATGGGTTATGGAGGGGGTCCTGGAGCTTGCAGGGCGATGGGGTCTGGTAGACTCAAGAAGTAATGGTGGTCGCACGAAAGTCGTGGTTTTTACAGTTACCATGAATGTGGCTGAGCTGTCATGCGACGTAGTCAAGTTCGATGCTCATGTCCTAATATCTAATACGCGCTTGATATTGGTATGTTTAAAGAATCCAACCCCGATCTGAATTTGAGGCGGATAAATCGCCCTCACATGACACCTATCTCTACTCCAGCATGTTATCCCACCCACCCACTTCTGGGGTTTGGATCTTCTTTTGCCTGACAACAAAAGCCCATCAGATCGTATGATCAAACGAATCTGAAACACAAATGTATACCCTGCTGGAAGAAATGGGTTTACAGCCAAGGGAACCGTCCCATCGTCATTGAACGGTATAGAAAATGCAAACCATACAAGGTTTGGGAATGAAATGAACAGATAACGATCGATGTTGTGTCCAACACCTACGAACAGGAAGGTTGTGATTCCCTCCGCAATCTCGATAATTACCTTCCTACGCGGATTCTGTTCTATAATAATATATTAAAAGAAGAGCGCATCTTGCAGGGCGATGGGGTCTGGTACGGGGCTGGATCTTGCAAGGGGGCGGAGGTCGGGGGGAAGGTGGGGCGGAGCTTGCAGTCGAGCAAGCGGTGGAGGCGCATGGCTGAAGCTTGTGGCCAAGCGCACGCAGGCAGGGGTTCCGACCTGGAGCTTGGAAGGCGCGCGCATGAGGGACCTGGGACTTGCAGGGCAGAGGTGCGTGGGCGGGGAGGGTCACGCGGGCAGGGGAAGGGGTTCCGACCTGGTGCTTGGGCGGCACGCGTGGGGGGACCTGGAGCTTGTAGGGCAGAGATGCACGAGCGAGGTGGGTTGGGTCCGACCTGGGGCTATGGCTGGTATGCTGGGGGTGGAGGCGCGGGGAGGGGGGAAGGCTGTATCTCGCAAGCACGGGGCGGAGGCACGGGGACGGGGGAGAGCTGGAGCTCACATGCGGGGGAGCGGGGTCGGAGGCACGGGGCCGAGGGCGGCAGCTTGTAGGGGATGAGAGGGAGGGCCTGGGGCTTGCTGGAGAGGGAGAGGAGTATCATTTTATTTGATGTATCAATGGCATTATGTTATAAATATGATGTGTTTCGAAGGGTAAAATGGTCAACATATAACTTTTTTCGTCAGATCTAACAGAGAATTGAGACGGAACTTGACACAGGGTTATATCATGTAAAGGTTAAGCATTATTCAGGGTTCTGGAGGTAATTCGTGATTATCGAAGGTTTCTGGGGTAATTACGAAGTTACTCAGGGTTATGGGTGTAAATATCCCAAACACTAAAAAAATTGAAGGTGTGGGACTTGGCTCCATGGGTGTTTGTTGGGCAATTTCTGATTGTGGCTTGGGTAAATCACTTGTATGAACTATCAATGTTGTGGTTTGACCAAATGCTTTGCTGAAGTCAAGACCTTTATTGACGACAATTTCTTCATTGCGTTGAATGATGCCTATGGGAGGAAGACTAATATAGATGCGAGATTGCCATTTTTGAGCTGCATTAAGCTTACAGAAGGAAGAGCGATTTTTATAGTCTGCTTCTGGCGGAATCTTTTGGAAATTTGTCTCTTGGTTCAGCAGTTTTTCTTCACAAACCGTGACAATGGGGCCTTTTCCCATGTACTGGCCTACTAGTGAGTTTTTTGCAGGTAAGTAGCCCTGCATTTTAATATTTGATAAAAGGCGCTGGGCTATGGTTAGGAGCTGCTGGGAGGAGGCACATGTCCCTAGGCTGGTGTGAGGACTGTCTGAGCAGAGGCTGTTGGATTTTCTTTGTTGAGAGTATGCCATTCGGAATTCGTAACGAATAGTCTTTGACGGGTGAGGGGGACATGTTCTCTTTTTGGGGAGTATCGATGATTACGTGGATCTCTAATGATAGATGGTTGGAGCTTCTAAAAAAAGTTCATGTTTATCCGAAAGAAGAAGGTGGTCATGAATTTGTAATTTATGTAAGGGGCACGCAGGACAGGAGATGCCTCTTCTTTAACTGTGAAGTGCCTGGCGGATAACCAAGATCTAGGGTGGATCACTCCTTGGAGGAGCTGTTTCAGATATCATTTGTCGTTTTGACAATTGGGAAGGGATTGAAATGGGGATGTTTTTTTTGCCTTGCTTTGATTAACTGCGACATCGAAAGAATGCTACCATCTTTTGAGTGGTCTTCAATGGAGAATGTTAGTAGAGAGTTTTTTTTCCTGCACTCCAGTACCTTTTAATTCTGTTGATATTTTTTATTATTACAAATTATGAGCATTTGTTTTCCTTTCACAAAGAAAGATCAGTACTTGGAAAACAATAAGCGGACCTTTTCCTTGTACAAGATTTTCTATGGATCTATACCAAAATGGGCATCTTACGAAAATCATTTCTGTTTGTTCTGCTTGCTTCAGATCTGCTCTTGATGGAGAATGTGGTTTCCTTGCTGCAAACCTGTATGCGAAGAGTGTGTTCGGAGAGGATGCTCTAGTAAATGTTAGCATCGAGAAGCAGGGAGACGGCAAATTGAGCGGTTACATAAGAATAAGGAGCAAGACACAGGGAATTGCACTCAGTTTAGGTGACAAGATAACCCTCAAGCAGAAAGGAGGCAGCAGTTAGATGCGAAGTTAGGAAGACCGCAGGTTCGTTGTCACCTCGCTAAATTTTTACATTGTTTATAGTTTTGGTTGCTATGTCCCACGAAAGAGGTTCCCCGTCGTGCAGGCTTCTGTTTTCTGTTAGACGTTAAATTTCTAGATCGATTTTCCGTGATATAGCTTCATTGCTTGTAAACTGGAGTATCTGTTTGACGTCTGTAACAATAATAGTTATTTTACAATATGTAAGGAGGCTCTCTGAGAGTAATGTAGCTGAACATCTGCTTCTGATGATATTGTTGTTGACTTTACATAATTATTTGCCAGATTTTAGCCAGTCTTGACATCAGGTCTAAGCAAAACGTTTGACTTCGAGATGCGCCCATCCGGTGCGGGGCTTTGCCAAAACATCCGAGAAGGCTGATGTGGATGGCGGAATGGTTACCGGAGAGGAGGGTAGCTTTGGAGCTCGGATCGATGAGATGGGAGTTGGGTGTTGCATTTTGATTCTGATCCGATTCAATGGATAGTTGTGCTACCTTAATTTAAATCCCCAAGGTCATCCGACAAAGTGCGAAAGTTAAGTGCGAAGTTTTCAGAATTTTGTCTTTTTTTCTGAAGTTTTGTACCTAACCAACAAAAGATCGGTTCATACAAGCTTTCCAACCAGTACAAGAACAAATAAATCAAAGTTAGCGAAAGTTAAGTGTGTTTTAACAAAGCATGGTTCGAAAGTGGGAACTATATGATTGTGGGAGTGGGACTAATCCTACTTCGGATCGATTTGTTTTGATGCAAATCATATTGGAGAAACTGGTCATTAACCCTCAATCTCGTGATTGGCCATCCTCTCCTCATTCATCTTTGTTTTGATGCAAATCATATTGGCAAAACTGGTCATTACCCCTCAATCTCGTGATTGGCCATCCTCTTCTCATTCATATGGTGAATTCACAGTAAGGGAGCGTTCGGCTTGGGAATAAGCAGAATAAGGACGAAGAATAATGGTCTATTCTTTGTTCGGTTGGAGGATAGGAATCTGGAATAAGTGTTATTCTTTGTTCGACTGGCTATTGGGTGTTAAGGAATAAGGTTTGGAAGTTAATTAAAGCTGTTGGATCTTATTTGTTTTGGTGAGATGAATTTTGTTGTAAATTGATAACATATAATTGTCACTTATAAATCGATACAAACTTCAACCTGAAAATTCCCAAATTCTGGAAGCCAATGTTCAATTTACATTATTTATTACATTATGACATGCTTATCATACATCGATTCCTCTACAATCTCATGCATGGAAGTTGATTCGGTCGTCATCCGTGTTATTACGTTATGCTTCTCATGTAGATGATGTTTGGTTTCCTCCAGTTTCTCTAAGAAGAATTCTTTTGAAAATTCAAGCACATTTATTAAATCTGCTAAGAAATTCCTCTATGCCTGCATGGACTCGTCTGTCGGGGTCAATGTTGTTGCGTTTACCTTGTATCTACAAGATATATGTACGGAATTATGTGATTTGATAGTCGTCCTTATTGGGACGGATACATCCAATTTAAATAAAAATATTGGGAGGAATTTACCTCTTTTGGGCAATTGTACCACAAACGATCCTCGATGTCCTCGTTTCTACGCAAACCCTCGAAGAGCAGGCCTGCCTCGTCCATGCAGATGCATCTACGTCAATGAATCTTAGGTCGATCACAATGAAGCATGGCCATAACTTGATTAGGTTCCCGAGAAAATTCAAAAATCATTACTTAAAGAAAAGAGTCACGAAAGAGTTATGCATTGTACAGTTTGTAAAAAAGAACAAGTAATTTAAGAAAAATTTTCCCTCAGACTGCATCTTCTGCATACATGCCAGCGTTGACGGTTCCATCGGTTAAGCCACACTACCGTAGTGTCTGCTCATCGATGTTTGTTAGTGCATCGTCAAATGGTTATTTAAAAAGTGTAGAATCATCATCGGGATATGAAATCATTATCTCAACTAAATTAGCAACAAATTATAATTGAAAACCATCAGAGTTGTTGGACATGAAGTTTTTCTCAATACAATATGGATACATCATCGATGTATTCTCCTAAGCAGTGGGACATAAACATTAATAAGAAAATACAGAGAGACATAGTGGACTTAACAAGATGGCTAAGCGCTCTCCTACATGGTCGTTGCCAAACCATCATGCATCACCTCTCCGGCTCAGATGTCTTCCTCAGAGACCCTGATATCCTCCCCGCGGAGTTGTTGTCGAAGTCCTCGTCATTCGCTGTTGGCTTTACATGGACTCGACCTTGTGCTGAGTCGCGGGTAAATGCACTGTATATTTGATCCTCACCTTAGACATCACAGATGAAGTTGTTGATGATGCAACACACAATAACAACCATCAAATGTTTCTCGAAGCTGTAGAACGGTTGCTCACTAATTTCCTTGAAGCAAGCCTTCATTATCTAGAATGTACGTTCAACGTTCGACCGAAGCTGTGAGTGCCTGTGATTGTACATCTCCTCGACCTATGATAGTTGTGGCCACTCTGAGCCCCAGACTGGGATAGGTGCACAATGACTCCATGGTATGGCGTGAGGAAGATATCCGTGTTCGCGTATACGTAAAGAACCGAAAAAATTGCCCTCTTAATTTGACAAATTAACGATTAAAAGATGTTCGTTGCAGGCAAGCAATTCAGGGTTGATAAAAAATACCATTTTAATTAATGTCAAATTAAAGCATGCGGTCAATTTTTTTACTTGAGTAAGTCCAAGGTCGAACTCAGGGATGCAACTTTCTCCTTAGGTTTATTTAAAATCTACCAAGAAATTAGGTTTTCGGAGAGATATTTTTTTTGGTATTTTTTAACACGGTAAATGAGGCAAATGCAACTTTGGCAAAGTTCAGGGGTTAAATTGCTTTCGATCGAATGAAGTCCAGAAATCCTCAAACTTGGCCAGAATATGAAATAGGATGAAATTAGACCACTATAATTTTTTTGGAATTTTTGGATGCAAGATGACTAAATGGAGAATTTATAAATACGGACAATGAGATTTTCATTAATTAATTATAATAAATATTAAATCTACTTATTTTCAAGAAATAAAATTATCTAAGATATGTCACTCGGTGATCTATCTCAGAAAAATCTCAGACCCTAAAAATCTTGTATTTAATACTTACTAAAATTAATTTGTGAAATACACAAAATAATTTTTATAGAGACAACTATGCATGCAAATACAATTCTTTTTGGACACAATGTAACCATCAATTAATTCTATGATTCGTGAATTTTGACGATTTTTGGAGTTATGGTTATTACCTACGAATTTCTAAGCTCAAAATGGGCAGAATATACAAAATTTCCAAAGAATAATATTAATTAGTTAACCATAGAGAATACAAATATCACAAGTATGCCATAATGTACAGAATTAAGTGTAGAACATAATTCAATTTTTGGAGTAATAAAATGGTGCAAAATGAGGTTCGAAATAAATGGCAAACACATGGGTTTAAATGCAAATACATAGAAAAGAAATAAAATAAGAAAATGCAGACTGGACTTTTATGCAATTATTTATACGTTCGGGAGCATGCATGCAATTTCCCTAAGTGGTTTCACGTGACCTTGGGCGGCGGGGGCCTTTTGCAAATTCTCTGGATTTTGCAGGGCCTCTTCTACAAATATCACCCATGCACGTGTTGATCACGTGCAAGAGGGCACTTCTTTGGAATAGGCAGAACCAAGGGGGGGTGTTTACGTAAATTTCACCAACCCTCACGTGAGTATTACGTGGTCTGGGCTCTTTTGGAATACATAGCTCCTTTGGGGGCTTTATTGCAAATTATCCCCAGAAAGGTGCCGCGCACGTGAGGGACCAGCTTCCCCTCCCCAAGCCTTGTCTTCTTCTCCGTCGATTCAGTCGAGGCAGGCGATGGGTGGCTGGGTAGTGCGCAACTACCAAGAGCACGACGACTGCTGGTGGCGGGGCTCCGACGGAGCACCCTCTCCAGGAGACACACGCCCGATATGGTGCATGCGACGTAGCGGATGAGTCAACGGTGGTGCGTGTGCTGGCTCCAAGTTAGTGGCGAGGTCGGTTGGCAGCTAACGCATGGAGTCTGGAGGAGCGGCATGGCTGACGTGCTGCAGTGGCGGCCGACGCAACGGGATGTTGCGCGGAGGGGGCTGCAGCAGGTGTGGTCGCGGACTCGCAGGTGGAGGCAATGAAGAAGCCGCACCGCAAGTGGTGGCGCCTAGAGGAGGCCGGCTGGGGGCCACAGCCGTGGGCGATACGCCTGGCGGAGGTGGGCGTGTCTGCAGGAGAGGTGGCAGGGCGAGGAGCTGCAGATGCGAGCGCGGTTGCAGAGATTTGGGTGCGCGGAGGCCGTTGTGCGGCGACCGGTAGTAGAGATAATGAGGACAGAGGTTTTTGGGTTAGACGGAGAGGATAGCGGGGGTTGTGAGTGTTGACTGGAGAGGAAGATGTCCTCACGTGCTCACGTGCAATGCACGTGAGGTGAGAGGGATTTTTTTAATTTTTTTTATTTTTTATTTTTAATTAAAAATGAAATAAAAGGGGGTTAAAACTAACTGATACTTAATATGTATTACTTTAAAGTGAGTAGACCTAAATCGGATACTGGATGAGGAAGATATGAACGTTTTAGTTTGTCTATTCTGAAATCGGATTTTGTCTCACGGACCAATTATTTGAGTTAGTATTTTTTTTTATTTTCTCTTTAATCTTGTTAGTGATATGTACACAATAGAGGTGGTTTGAGGTTTAATTGGAGTTTGCATGAATTAATTAAAATGGCATGAAATTAGGTGCAAATATGAAGATGATTATGGATGCAAATATGAGTGTTAAAATGCATAAATTAATTCTAAATGTATGAATGGTAAAAATGCAGAATAAATGATGAAATACAGCTAATTACTCGGGAACGAAGCTCTATTTTCATCTTTTAGTATGATGAATCACAGATTCATCAACCCCCTATGCTTAAACCTTGCTCGTCCCCGAGCAACTAAAATGAAATGCAAAAGGGAAATGATTTTGGGTTTTATACCAAAGTCATGAACAAAAGGTGAAAATGGAGCTAGACCCGACCTTTGCATTAATAGCGTTGCGGAACTTCTGTGAGACTTAGGATTTTAAAATCAACAACCCTCGAGTTCTACATATCATTGTAATATATTCGGTTCAGAAGTCATCTTAGATCAATCCTTTTACCAAAGCATATTCCATGAACATTGAACAACTGTCTCATGTGTGTGAAAGGTTTTAGCTCTCCCCATCAAGAATGCCGAACTACCATGCAAACCCCCCTCCCAGTAACTCGTCCTCGGGGAGTCATGTATTTCCTTTTAAGGTCTGTCGCACTGTGTTCACAATCGAAAGGGGGAGAGATTAGAAGAAGGGAAAAGAGCTGGAGGATGACCAGTGTAGTCACCTCTCCCTGTGAAGCCGACTAGTTTAGCCAAGTCTCCACCAAGATCTACATGTTTTCTTGAATCTTGGACCCTTTTGGTCAAGTATTTATTTGGTAGTTTGGCTTCTTTTTGTTATGTATTTTTGGTGACTCCGCATGGATCTTTTGTGCCCCTACGGATATGGAATCTTATTTTCCATACATGTTTTGGGGTCTTAGAAAAAACTATACCCAACCGTCCATCCCTTTTCCGAAGCTTTATTTCAACCAGTACTTCAGTCTTTAGATGTCCACGCTACCAAAAAAGAAACTCACATAGTCTTCCAACACCCCGTCTGATTTGAGCTAAACGCATATTGCGAGAGAACACATTTATTCCTTACTCAAAAGCTATACCCAGAATTAGGCGACCATGTTAGACACTAAAAGTCAAAGACTGCACATTGTCATGCAGAACTCGAAGAATTAAGTCAAAATACCCGAAGCTTCTAAAATTCTCTTTCTCGGTAAAGTTCCTCTGGAAATTAGGTAGATTAAGGCTAAGTCAAGTCCACTCTCCACTTCTACTCACAACTCAGTTCAGAACCCAATAACTTTCCACTTTGCATATACTAGTTATGTAAAATGAAATGCAAATGCATATGACGTGCAAAATGAGGTGCGAGATGATTTTCTGTTTTTTTATGAATGCAAGAACGATATGTAAGAGTAAGGATTTTTTTTGTATGCAAGGATGATATGCAAGAGAGATTTTGCATTTCATTTTGTTTTTTGTTTTTGTTTTTTTGTTTTACCCATCCCATAATTATTGCATAAATATATATGAAAATACGTGAAAGTACGAGCTATGGGTAAAGTAATATATACAATCCCCCAATACTTAGAGTGTGCTATGTCCTCAGAGCACAAGAACCGACAAGAAGATATAGCTCGTGCTAAACATAGAGAGAAAAATAATAAAAAGGAAGGGTTTTTATTAGTTGTGCCCCTCTGAAATATTACAATTTCAGTTATGCCCCTCTCTTTTTTGAAATATCAGTTGTGCCCATACCTTCTTGCAAAATTCACAGTTTTGCCCTTTTGTAATATCAGTTATACCCCTACTTTACCTTAACAGAAGGGCAGAATTGTGAATTTTGCAAGAAGGTAGGGGCATAGCTGATATTCCAAAAAAGAGAGGGGCATAAATGAAATTGCAATATCTCAGAGGGACACTATATAAGTCAACCACCCCTATACTTAGGCTTTAGTGAGCTTAAGTATAGTAGAAGATCAAAAAGTGGAGCGGTCGAGGTCAAGAGGAGAAATGGTTGAATATTTATAGGGTGGGCATCGGTCCCCCTATACTTAGGCTTTGCTAAGCCTAAGTATATGATAAGAGTGAGTATGAGAACCGATGAGATATGGAGAATATACATATTGAGTAGGGAATAAAATGATAAGTAAATACAGATGACATCAGGCCCCCTCTATACTTAGGCCTTGGCCTAAGTGTTGAAATAAATGTACAAGGGAACCAACAGGGACGGGGGAAAGGGTGGCCGATGATTAAGGCGGTTTACGACCGATCATTTTTGAAGCATGTGGTTGTAGGGAATAGTGATTCAAAGAATATGAATCAGAAGATTCTCAGCCATTGTCGAAGCCTTCATCAGAATAATAATTATAGGTCACATTACTCCAACTGTTTTTATTTTTTAACTTTTTTTTCTCAAAGTTTGCTCAGTTTTCGGGTCAATCTTTCTTCCTCTGAATATTCAGATGAACACGTGTCAGTCTGGTCATAACAAATTGTTCTAGTATATTGAATGGGACCAGGGGAGTCGGCTTTAGACGGATAATAGAGAGGGACAGGGAAAGTCCAACGTGGGTCGACATATGACTTATTGTTTCGATCAGGCTCCATATTCCCTAAACTGAGCTCTTTCATACTGCTCACATCTTCCGAACTTGATGAGTAATTCTCAGGAGATACTTTTTCCGAGATGTTGAAAGTGACATTCTTAGTCGGTTCAGAAGGTATTCTTTGTGAGGTGCTGACCATGAGTTCCCTATCAGATGAGTCTCCATATAAATTGTAATATTCTTGTAAAGTCAACACACGTCCTGAGTATTTGCTCTCTGTTGGCTTTGCATGTGTGGAATGGGGGAGATCTGACATAAGCTTGTCCAGGTGTGGTGAATTGAATGTATCTTGGTTAATTTTATTCACCTTTGTAGTCTCATCAGACGTTTCATAGGATGTCTCTCCTTCGTTTGTGTCTGTGATAAGTGGAGAGGTTTTTCCATATGAGGACTCTTCAATGTCACGATTGTCGGTTTCTTGTTCGGTTGTCTCAGTGTTTTGTGTGTCCTTGAGAATCTGATCAATTAGGGTTGGGTTCGAGAATGTAATGTCTCGAGTCTCGCAGTTATTAGTCGCTCTAACGAAAATCAGAAAAGACTTTCCCAAAATAATGGGAGTCTCAGATAAATATCCTCAGTGTTCAATGTTCAGGACAATGAAGTGCACTCTATGTGCAACACCTTGAACATTAATGATGACGGAAAAGATTCCTCTCAGTCTTTTTGTGGATCGGTCGGGAAACTGAACGATCACTCGAGTCTTTCTGAGCGGTCCGAGTTCGAGTCTGTCCAAGTTCGAGTTTGTCAAACACAGACTTCGAGAGGATATTCAGTGTAGAATCGTTGTCAATCCAAACATTATTAAAATCAATATTCTCAACTTCACAGGTCACTTTGGTCAACCGTTTGACTTTCCAGACCTTCTTTGTCTGGGTCAACACCATTGAACTGGCCATAGTAATTAAATGATATCCTGTTCGAGATCTTTTCTTTCCTATCTTCTTAGGTGACAATCGACTCTTGACAAATCTTTGAAGATCGAGTATATACTCTATGGCCGTGATTAATGGAAGCTTTAAGATGAAGCTTTTTCAAAATGCTTCCATATTGATGTTGTTTGAATTTTTGAATTTTCTAGTTTTTTTATTTTTTTTAGAATTTTCACTAGAGTCAGTAAGGTGGTCAATGTACTGGTTAGTGATATGTGGTATCTGTATTTGGACATCCGGCACATTATGAGTTTCAGGTTCGCTCTGTGATTTTCTTGATTCCTCTTAGATAATTATCATGTCTTTTATTATTTGTATGACATTATCAAATTATTTAGTGAAAACCTCGATTCTCCTATTGATCCAAACTATATCATCCACTATCGTCTCATGACTTGGAGATGAGTGACTATACTCGGTATGTCGCGACATTGGCATTTTTTCTGGAACCGAGATGTAGTCGATTTCTGTGATTAGGGTTTGGTCATGAGTGTTATTTCCTAGACTTTGGGTATCATCTATGTAGTCAAAGGAAAAGTGATCATACTCGGACTGTGAATCATCCTGAGTTAGGGGATAGTTAAACAGTGAATTTTCATATGTAATCGGGAATCGTGTTCCTCTATCAAAACCGGTTGCCTCAATATTCATCCTCTAGTCCGCTCGCTCCATTGTATCTTAATAAAGAATATTTGGTTCTGTGAGCTGATTGCATATCAAAATTTCAACCAAGGGTGGGTGCCTGGGTGGGTGGGTGAAAATGATGGCTGTGGAGAAATTACCTCAAAGAGAGGATTTCTCTGAAAGAAGATGGATACAAAGATTGGGAATTTGTAATGTGAGCGCAACCCATGGACTATGGGTATGAATGCCAAAATTCCGACATCTTCGAATGGAATGGAAAGAAGATTTGCAAAACCACGATCTGTGTGTGTAAGCGCACTGTCACACAATTCAATACGCAAATGCAAACCCCGATTTCACCAACTCAACGCCGTGAAGGCCGTGAAGGTTCGATCAAATTAACTTGTTTGTTTTAGTTGGTGATAAACAGAAAATTGGAAAGAATTAACGAGCTGTTAGGTTCATGTATTTTCCTAAAGACTGTCTCGACTCTTACGACTAGTTGACCCACTTTCAGCCAGTATGGGAGTAAGTATGGATCGTATGAGTACGGTGCAAAGTTACTTGAGGACGGAGCCTTACGCAGTGCCCTCTAAACCTTCCACTCTGCTAAGGAAATCCGGACCATTTACCGGCTACCCGTAGATTCTCACCGAGAAGTGGCTAATCGTTTTGGTAGAATTAGTAGTCAATTTGAAAATTCCGGCTTGGCTCTATCCTAAGTGTTCGCCCCTCTCTCACTTGCAATTAAATCAAACAATGACGTAGTTGCTATCCCGAAAATAACGATTTTCAATTTTATCTGATTTTAGTTAGTCAATAATGTTAGCAGTCCCCTTGTTTTAATTTAGTTATCACTTTGAATTTGAGTAGGGATCAATGCACGTCTACACGGGGATTCCAATTTCCTTTATTCCTATGTAAATGAAAACCGAGGAAGAATAGAAATAGTCGTGCAGCGGGAAACACGATGATGAATGCTGAGTCAGAGATACTTACAGTGCTTCTTCGCAATCTTCATGCAATATGCTAAACAGAATTGAAATTTCCCTACAAAAATAAATCTAATACATGCACGGGAAATCACACCTAGTATATGAATTTCTATTAGTGAGTGATAGAAAAATTTAAATTGGCTATATGAAAATCGATCTAGTGTGTATTATTAAGTGTAGTGTGGTCCTAGTCCTACGAGCACAAACAATCCTAGTATCTCTAATAGCCGCAGTGCAATCTTAAGACTACGAACCACTCAAGTCGGGCCCCACCCTCACTGGAGAGTGAAACATGTCCGACACACCACAAAGAATCCAATCTCTTTTACACACGTGAGAACCCGATCGGGGACATCTGGAAATTACCAATAAGTTACAAATTAACAAAAAACACTATCTCTTCAAAAATTAAAAATGAGGCGTGTATCCGGTCGCTCCGAGATGCGTCGGTCTCCAAGAAGATCGCTTCGAGTCACATGGTACTTTGCACGAAAAATAAAAGATTGAAAATAAGAGAGAGGTTCACAGAAAAATTATACAAAATAAAATAAAATAAATGTTGGGAAAAATGGAGAAATAATTACAAGAAAAATCGGGGGCCAGACTACCCGGGGATGGAAAACCTAAAAAATTGATTTTCTAAAAAACCTAAGCCATACCTCCCTGGCAATGATGCCATTTGAAGAACCAGAAAAATCACCCTCTTAGTTTGATCAAATTAACGATTAAAATATGTTCATTGCAGGCGGGCATTTCAGGGTTGATAAAAAATCACTATTTTAATTAGTGTCAAATTAAAGCAAGCTATCAATTTTTTTACTTAGGTAAGTCCAAGGTCAAACTCAGGGAGGCAACTTTCTCCTTAGGTTTATTTAAAGTTGATCAAGAAATTAGATTTTCAGAGAGGTATTTTTTTGATATTTTTAAATGCGATAAATGAGGCAAATGCAATTTTGGCAAAGTTCATGGGTTAAATTACAAATTTCGATAAAATGAAGTCCAAAAATCCTCAAACTTGGCCAAAATGTGAAATAGGATGAAATTAGACTATTGTATTTTTTTTTGAAATTTTTGGATGCAAGATGAATAAATGATGAATTTATAAATACATACAATGAGATTTTCACTAATTAATTATAGTAAATACTAAATCTATTTATTTTCAGGAAATAAAATTGTCTAAGATATGTCACTAGGTGATCTATCTTAGAAAAATCTTAGACCCTAAAAATGTTGGATTTAATACCTACTAAAATTAATTAGTGAAATAAAAAAATTGATTTTTATATTGATAAATATGCATGTAAATGCAATTCTTTTTGGGCCGATGTAATTATCAATTAATTCTATGATTTGTGATTTTTTGGCAATTTTTGGAGCTATGGTTAATTACCTACAAATTTCTAAGCTCAGAATGGGCAGAATATACAAAATTTCCAAAGAATAATATTAATTAGTTAACCGCATAGAATAAAAATATCATAAGTAGGCCACAATGTAGAGAATCAAGTGTAGAATATAATGCAATTTTTGAAATAATATAATGATGCCAAAATAAGTTTCAAAATAAATGGCAAACACATGGTTCTAAATGCAAATACAGAGAAAAGGAATAAAATAAGAAAATAAGTGGCCAGCATGGGCCTTTTGTGAATTCTTTAGACTTTGCATGGGCCTCTTCTACAAATATGACCCCCGCACGTGTTGATCACGTGCAAGGGGGTACTTTGGAATAGGCAGAACCGAGGGGGTGTTTTCGCAAATTTCACCAGACTTCACGTGAGTATCACGTGGCCTGGGCTCTTCTAGAATATGTTGCTCTTTGGGGGTTTTGTTGCAAATTGTCCCTAGAAGGGTACCACGCATGTGAGGGACCGCCTTCCCCTCCCCAAGCCTTGTCTTCTTCTCCGTTGATTCAATCGAGGCAGGCGATGGGCGACTGGGTAGTGCCGGCGCAACTACCAAGAGCATGACGACTGCTGGTGGCAAGGCTCCGGCGGAGCAGGTGCAGGCGACGTAGCAGAGGAGTCGACGGTGGTGCGGGTGCTAGCTGCAAGGCGGTGGTGAGGTCAGTTGGCGGCTCACGCGTGGAGTCTGGAGGAGCGGCCTGGCTGGCGCGCTGTAGTGGCGGCCGGCGCAACGGCATGTTGCGCGAAGGAGGCTGCAACAAGTGCAGGTCGTGGGCTCACAGGTGGAGGCAATAAAGAAGCCACACCGCAATTGGAGGCACCTGGAGGAGGCCGGCTAGGGGCCACGACCGTGGGCAATGCCCCTGGCGGAGGCGGGCGTGTCTGCAGGAGAGGTGGTAGGGCGAGGAGCTGCAGACGCGAGCACTGTTGCAGAGATTTTGGTGCGTGGCGATCGTTGCGCGGCGATCGGTAGAAGAGATAAGGAGGGTAGAGGTTTTTGGGTTAGACAGAGAGGATATCGGGGGGCTGCGGGCGTTGACTGGAGAGGAAGATGTCCTCACGTGCAAGGCACGTGAGGTGAGGGGGATTATATATATATATATTTTATATATATTATATATTTTTATATTTTTATATTTTTTATTATTTTTTAATTAAAAATAAAATAAAGGGCGGGTAAAACTAACTGACATGTGGTGGCTCCAAGAGTTGCCACGTGTCAGCTATAGAAAATTTGGTTATAAAAATAAAAGAAAAATCTAGAAGAAATAGCAAACGATCTCGGATCGAAAAGTGATAAATAAAAAAATTTCTCGTCTTGATGAGATCTACAACTTTTATGAAGGGACCAAGAGTAAAAGAGTCATCTGTGTAAAATAAATTTTTTTGGGTACTCTATGTACATAGAATACCTTGATTTTTGGGTTTTGTATTTTTTTTGTGATTTTTAATGAAGAAAAAAATCGAGAAAAATAACAATAAAATAAAAGATAAATATTTACAAAATAATCTATTTTTTTGGATTTTTATTAAATAAGAAAATAGGAGAATAAAATAAAGTAAAAATGGAGGATAATTGTGTAGACTCGCAAAGGACACTCAGACTTGGTCAGATTCTTTGATTTCTGTATCATTTTGAATTTGTATTTTTGTGGATTTTAAAAAAACTTTCATAAAAGAATATAAATAAAAAAGAAATAAAAGAAAAAAGGGTTAATTATGTAAATAAAATGTCAAGTCAAAAATCGTCAAAACACAAAATGCGCAAAAGAGGCCCAAAACCCAACTTTCACATACGTGCTCCGATTTTTATGAAATTGTATTGTTTTGAAGGTCTTTGAATATGTATTACTTTAAAAGTGAGCATACCTAAATCAGACACTGGATGAGGAAGATGTGAATATTTTAGTCTGTCTATTCTGAAATTGGGATTTTGTCTCACGGGCCAATTATTTGAGTTAGTAACTTTTTGTATTTTTCCTTTAATCTTGTTAGTGATATGTACACAATGGAGTGGTTTCATGTTTAATTGGAGTTAGCATGAATTAACTAAAATTACATGAAATTAGGTGCAAATGTGAAGATGATCATGAATGCAATTATGAGTGTTGAAATGCAGTAACTAATTCTAAGTGTATGGATGGTAAAAATGCAGAATAAATGATGAAATGCAGCTAATTACTTGGGAACGAAGCTCTATTTTCATCTTTTAGTATGGTGAATCACTGATTCATCAATACACAGTCCAGATGGAACTTCCGTCCACTCAGTACCCGAAAACCGCCCTTGTGCAAGGCCCACCTCAGCACCTTCATGTCAGTGGCTGACCCCTCCCATCCGACAATCACGTATATAAATCTGTAACTGAAGTCGACACATGCCATGACATTCTGTTCCAGTGTTTAGTGCCTGCTCCTGAACTTTGGAGCGATATTTACAGGGACATTTGCAGGGATAAGCGTCCCGTCAATCGCTCCAATCACTTCCTGAAAATAGATACTAGTTTCCATTCTGTGTTACTCTATTAAAAATGTTTTACGTATACATGAGATGTCTATTTTGAAGGATTACCTTGAAATATGGATACAAGTTGCTATTATGCAGAATAACATTCGGGGTTGGGCAATCTTCCGCCTCAAGTGGATGAAGTGATCTCTAAGGTAGATGATGCGTGTGAGAATATCGTTGAGATGATTTGAAATTGTAACACCTCAGCGTTGGAAATGTTCAGAAAGCACTCAATCTTCACGTCATGGTTGAGGTAATACAACAATATACAGAGGGACTCCTCGGCCTTTAGGTGCCTCGAATCCTTCAAGCTCGCCCTTTCTTTTAAGATGGTGCATAGACGTAATATGGTGTCAGGATACATCAGAAAATCTCATACGATCAGGCAACATGACCGTGCATCATCTCCTGGATCCATCTATGGCATGTACGCATGGAGGTGTGCTTTGGCACCCGTGGATGTAACTGCCACACATGTTCTCTCCATCCTCCTCATCCTCTAGGACCGCACGTAGATATGTCATGTTTAACATGACCGAGTTGTACCTCATTGCGGTGATAGCTGCCATGCCCTCCATTGCTAAGGTAGAGCTCATAAAATTATTGACAAAAAGCATACGTATGGGATCATCATGAGTAAATGTGTGAAGAGCAGATTGTAATACAAAGATGCCTAAATTAGAGACCGGAGCACCACAAAATATTCGTCAATACATAAAATTATTAAAACCTAAATAAATTAAAAAAAGACATTTCCTACTGGTATATAGAAAATACTGAAAGACATCCAATCCTAGTGGCATCGCCACAACGCTCGACACAACAATGGTGAATCTTCCCTACGGCTTGTTGAGCTGAATACTTAACCAAGAAGCTAACTTAGGAGGCATGGACTTGACACGGTTGAAGATTATCCATTTGTACGGGTCATGGAGGTTGTGTGCGAGTCGGATTTGTGCCTTCGACGGTAGGCCCGGAAGCAGTGAATCCAACTCATCCAGAATCTCCTCCACTCCCTGGTGGAGATCCTTGGGGGTCCATGCTTGGATATGCTCCCTTTGTAGCTCCATCATTTGTGCCGTTAGACGAACAACATCCTCACCTACAACTTGAAGCTCGGGAGACATCACTCCGAGAATGCTTCCTACATGAGGTATGTACCCATGAATCCCTGCGTCGTATCCTCCTAAAGGTTGCATACCTGACCCCCTTATTCAATCGGATTGGGCACCTCATGTGCATCAATTTTCACTTCTAGCTCATCCTCGAGTGCCTGTTGTGTCCCGGTATCCCCTCAAAAAAGGCTGCAAACGACCCCGGTGGTGCAATATGAGAAGAGAAGGCGTAAGTACCCTTCGCTGTGTAGTCTCCTACCATTGCATCCACCGGGTCGTAGTGAGGGAAGTCTTTCCTTCGATAGGGCTTGCAAGCCTTCTCGATATGAGGCAACAATACACGATAAACTGCTCTAAAATGATATGGGAATCTATAATGGGATCTAACCTACTTACCTACCGTAAGCCAGGCCTGCTCATAAGGTGTGATTGCTGTACAAGAGATTGGTCCCACCCCCAACTGCTCTTCGTCATCAGGTATACAAACGCCGTGTAGTCCTTCTTTATCTTCCATTGATTGTTGAGCTTTGCCTTGTCCCAATTTTTCCCCGTCTGCATGTTGAAGTGTGCAATGATGCTATGCCAGGCCGATGGTGTGAACAAGCCTCCAACCCGGTTCCCTATGTCAAAATGGTGCTCGAACAACTGGAGAAGACACTCTTCCATCACGGGTGTCCATTTCACTCGCTGGACAGGGAACTCATCATCCCCAACGTGCACCCCCGACGAACTTGCACCTCCCGTGGCCATCCTGCATGGTTGGGGTTAAACGACGTAGGCACATTCCAATAAAGATGCAACACCTTACAAGCTCAAATGCAGGTTAGATCAATGAGCCTTTGTGAACCAAAACCCAACTGAGTTGGTTAAGACTCCAAAAATACTGAATCAAATGAGGCACAAATCTTTTTGTCCTCACATCTATAATAACAACTGCAACTCGAGGAGATACTCTAGCAAATGAGCGGTAATACAAGTTTCTAGTCCATCTCAAGACAAGGGAAATCAAAGGAGCATGAGTTCAGAGCATAATGTGTAAATTGCACCATTTAAATGACCTCTTCAATCATAACTGAAAAACCAAAAATGAATACAAGGCAAGACAATCGCAGCAGCATGATCCGTCGGGAGTTGAACATCTCCCATAGAATGAACAACACACAACAATTTTACAATGTACCATCCAACAAACAACAATGCATTATACATCAGCAACAAATGCACAACAATGCATCATATTACAACATCAGATGCAACAAAGCGGATCAACATACTGTCACTGATCAACCCAACAAGATTAAGATCCAAGAAGAACAAGAAGACATCATACAACAGCAACATCTCGGCTCTCAGCTCATATTTTCAGCCAAAAAGGCATAAAATGAATAACAAACATGACAAATGAACATGTCCCACCTCATTTACATATATGAGCATATGAATATCTAACATCAAATTAGTAAATACCATAAAAATGCATCATAGAGCAGCAACAAAGCATCTCTCAGCTCAAGCTCCACCCATTCGGGTATCAAAAGAAGAGCAAAAACAACAAAGAGGGTCCATACAAATGCTTCCTTCAAGGGAGGCATAGAGTGTTTTCAATGATACAAACATCAAAGCAGCAATGCAAGATTGCATCTCTCAGATCAAGCTATGACATCATAGATATGTACCCAAGATGGACATCCAAGCCTGACAAAAAATGCATCACAGAGCAATAGAGAGCGGCTCTCAGCTCAAAGAATAACATCGTATGCGTCAAAAGAAGGTAAAACACAACAAAGGGTCATACAAATCCTCCCTTCAAGGGAGACCTCATGGGATGTTTTCAATGATACACACATCAAAGCAGTAATGCATGAGTGCATCTCTCAAATCAAGCTCAAACATCATAAAGCAGCACTTGAGATGGACATCCAAGCCCAACAAAAATGCATCACAGAGCACCAGTAAAGCTGCTCTCAGCTCAAGAAAGAGCATCATCAGCATCAAAAGAAGGCAAACTCAACAAAGAGGGTCATACAAATTCTCCCTTCAAGGGATACCTCATGGGGTGTTTTCAATGATACACACATCAAAGCTGCAATGCAGCATTGAACAACATCATCAGCATCAAAAGAAGGTCAAACTAACAAAGAGGGTCATACAAATCCTCCCTTTAATGTAGACCTCATAGAGTGTTTTCAATGATACACACATCAAAGCAACAATTCATGATTGCATCTCTCAAGTCAAACTCAAACATCATAGAGCAACAGCCAAGATGGTCATCTAAGACCAACAAAAATGCAACACAGAGCAGTAGTGAAGCTGCTCTTATCTCAACAAAGAACATCATCAGCATCAAAAGAAGGTCAACCATAATGGAGAGGGTCCATATAGATCCTCGCTTAGGAAACCTCATAGGGTGTTTTCAATGCTACAAACATCAAAGCACCAATGCAGGATTGCATCTCTCAGATCAAGCTATGACATCATATAGCAACACCCAAGATGAACATCCAAGGCCAACAGAAAATGCATCACAGGGCAGCAGAGAGTGGCTGCCAGCTCAAAGAACGACATCCAACAAACACCGATAAGGCACCATCGAGGCGCAACAAAGCTGATCTCAGCTCAAGGTGCACCAAATGGGGCATCGAATGAACACCCAAATAATATCATTAGCATCTGCCATCAAGTGCCAATCTCAGATGAAATTAACAGTGAACCATCAACCAAGCAACCAAGATGTATATTGAACACCAACAGCAATGCATCATAGAGCATCAACAGAGCATGTCTCAGCTCAACCTCCACCCAATAGAGCATCATATATAGAGTGAATAACAACAAGAAGGGTGCATACAAATGCACCCGTCAAGGGAGAAATCATGATTAGACGAAAGAAACATCATAGATGGGCTGCAATCCAAATAAAAAAAGGGCTATATGATCACCAACACTCCAAACAAGGCTTGGCGATAGCGATAGCAGGAGCTCAGAGTAAAATGGAAACCAAGTTCATCACCATTATGAATATCCAAGAAGAGCAACAAGACATCATACACATACACACAACTGGATTGTAGAACTAAAATGGAGCATGGGTTGAGCAGTTACCTCACAATCCAGCAAAGGGAAGAACAAATATGCAATCACAAGTAAATGACAAAATGCACACCAATGTTCCACGATGAGCGGCTGGAGGTCGATCTCCGGCCCAATTTATATGTGTTATTGGAAACCCTAGACTCCATGGAGGATGACATGACCAAGAAGACAAATCAAGTGGAGGACACCTTGCTTTTATGGATTAGGGTCAAAAGGAATCCCTACACGGTCAGTCCATCACATCGATGCCACAATAAATGCTGCCTACCTCTTCGCCATTCACAGATGAACCATACATGGGTGTAGGACGATGACAAAGTAGACCAAGCAGTAGAGGAGGAGTAGGGCATGCCCCGACGGAGGCGCGGTGCAAGCAGTAAAGGAGGATGAGAGATCACACGGGAGGGAGGGGCTGTTGGTGCACGATCGGGAATAAGGGAGGGTAAGAATAGGGCGGAGGGGATGGAGTGCATGGAATTGCCGTACGAAGACGAGGAGGAGAGGGAACGAGAATAGGACCCTTATTCCCGTATGAAGAGTCTTTCCTCATGTTCTTCCTATTTAAAACCCTAACCATAAATCCCGTCTTCATCTAGATGCCATCTCCAAACATCGCTTAAACAAATTTTATGATTTGGTAAGATTTTTTCCTTCTCCCTGTTTATATTCTTGATTTCTCTAGAGATAATGATTCTCATCCTAACTCTCGTGGTCTTGTGTTTCCTTGTGGTTCAAGTTCTTGATCGAGCATTTGGAAAAGATGATAAATGATTCTAAGGATCAAAGCATGGTAGAGTCTTGCTACATGCTAAGATAACGACTCTCGACTCTCCCAATGTAGAAGTTCATGTCGTGAAGTTTTGTGGAAATGGAATGAATGTTTGATTTTGATCCTGCCACTGAGATCACCTCTTGCTATTTATAGACCTATAGTGACTTGTCCATTCAATGACTTTGGTATTAAACATTTAAAATAGATACTAGTGGCCTTGGGTGAATTAGATTGTAGACATACATCTGTTAGCATTCCATCCTTCCTCTCTTTTCAAGGCCTATCCGAAAGAGAATCTAGTATCTCTTAGTCGTGAATATCTAAATAGATCAAACTGACCCTTGTAGATATATCTGCTTCTGAACAAAACAATCAGAATGTGTAATATCTATATGGGGATCCTCAATTGAAAAGATCCATCCACTTGAGACTACAACAAAGTTAAGGCTGGATGAACTCTGACCGTTCTTTGATTTCCTTGGATCGGTCCAACTCCAAGGATCCAAGATCAACCTGCAAACTTTCAAAGCTAACATCTAAAGTTCTCGCAAAAAGTGTTATGAAAATATTATAACTGTAATATCATCATCATTATTATTAACAACATAGATATTTGTAGATATATTTCAGAATATAAGCACAAGAAAGTATATCTCTAGCAATAGCTACATGTGAATAAGACAAATATGATAGTGAAAAAAAGTTCTGACTGCTTGCAAAAGAACTAGAAGGTCTGGAAGCGATCAAATGCTGCTAAATGATAAATTTCTCAAATCAAAGCTATATGCTTGGCTTTCTCTCAAAAAGATCGATGAACTTTGAAGAACTAGAGAGAGAGAAGATATGATCTAAGCATTTTTTTCTTTTGTAAATAACAAATGAGAGCTGATGTGTCTTCCAACGTTGAGTATTACACAGGGTCCAAGAGAATAGAGCTATTGGAAATAAATCTAGGTAAGAAATCAACAAGATTTGATTTAGTTGACCGATCAAGCACTTTGAGTTGATCGATCAGGTTGCTTCAGTTAATTGATCAAAATTAACCGTTGAAGTAGCTGTTGAATCTTTGAATTTCAAAGTTGACCGATCATAAAATTTTGATGGTTGATCGATCAAAGAGTGAAGACATAGTCAATCATTTAAGTTGGTCTATCAGAGAACTGACATGGTCGATTAGAACTGATCGACCATGCTGTCTAGGTCGATCAGAACTGATCAATCAAGTTGACAAGATTGGTCAATTGTTTTTATTTCTTATGTACTCATTGATTTGACAAGTTCTCATCATCAATGTTACACCAATATTACATTTAAAATCACAACTACAATACAAATTTGATACACCAAGGAATACCGAAATCTTGAGTACAAGTTCTTGAAGCTATGTAGTCTGTGCAGTTGGATTAACCTCCAATCCTTTAAATAAGCAAACAAATAAGCGAGAGACTTGTGATAAGAGGGTGAAATAAAGAACTAACAATCTCCTCCTCTTTAATGATTATAGAGTGGTTTAAAGAGTACAAAAGTTTAAATCTTAAAGAGCTTAAAGTTAAAGATAATTTTAAAGTTAACCCTCTTAAACAAGCCACTAAAACTTCAATTATCAAAACTTTTATTTTAATTTTATTTCTCCCCCTTAAATTTTAGTCAAAAAGCTTTACCTCCTTTTCACTTTCTCTCCCTTTTTGGATCAACAAAAAAGGATTTGATATTATCGATCTTATTCTTGTTTGCAACTTGCAGGATGATTGAAAAAGCTTGAAAAGACAAAGGCAAGTTTTGCTTAAAAAGACATGCACTTTATTTATAATGTCTATGAAAATTCATTTACAAAGGCACACAAATATATAAGCTTTCATGCATGATCATTAGAGTTCAAAATTCCAACTTAAGTTGAAGATTTTCACGCATACCCCTATTACGATCCATCACCGGATCTGATATTATAACCATTGCTCTAATATTGATCGATCACCCAAATGATCGAATCGATCAATTGCCTCATTATTTCAGAACTAAACGATCACTTGAATTAATTTGATTCATCATTTCAAGTTTGTGTCTAAGTTTTGATCGATCACCATTATATACATGATCGATCACCTTTGTATATTGTTCTTAAACCGATTGATCAACCTTATAATTTGATTGATCACTATTTGAATTTTGAATATTTATTTCATTGATTGATCGATGCTTTTGATCTAATAGATCACTTGAAAAATCTGATTGATCCGTTTTTGTGATTGAACGATCGGTTGATTTTTCCGTAAGACTTAAATGTTGATTTAGTTCCTAATTTGAACATCTCCATTAAGCCTGTAAATGATCTACCTATATATGATTTACCTCTCTTCATTATTACAATCAATTGAATTGTATTAAAAATAAGAAGGTCTTGCATACTATACATCTTGAGAGCCTAAAAAATACTTCCACAAGTATACTATTATTCCTCAATCCATGATCACTACTACTCACTATGTAATTCCTTGTTACTTAATAGAGATGCACATATACACAAATTAATGTCACCCCCAATCAATCCCCAAATTCTTCATTTCGATCATTAGTGATTTGAGAGTTCTAAATTTCTATTATTATACTATTCTTATCTTAACAAGCATATTGCGTAGCATATATAATCTTTTGGGCTTGATTAAAAGAAGGCATTTGGTGTACGATTTGTATGTATATATGGAAACTTGACGAGTGATCCAAATTGTGAAAACACTTTGCTTTATGATTCAAAGTACTTGTAAAATGGTTGAGTTATCCGTATTAAATAATTATGGTTGACCGACTCAACTTATCACGAATTCTGAATCATGAGAATTAGATTGTGATTTTTATCCAGTTGGATTTACATGTCAAAGTCATTTGTGGGAATGATTGTTGTTTATGTGATTGTTTATATGTGATTGCAGTTTGTGATAATTTATATCTGATCATTACTATAGTAACTATGTAGTAGAACGATCCTACATGTATTTCCAAAAGTCACAATCTTTAGATTGAGTGATGCCATCTCCTTCTTACTTCGAAAAGTCTTGAAAGATTTGATATCGGATTGGACATACAAATTATGATTCACAACATTTCAACATTAGATGTATATGAAGTGAAAAATTCATACTCCATCGAAAGAGTTTTGAGCAAATAAGGAAGAAGTAAGTCATAATGTGAGTTAGTAGAGAAAGAAAGTTCCAACTTCTTGAGGATGCCATTATTTAACGATATAGAAATGAGGGAGTTCTTTTTCACGTACTTATTCCCAGTTTAAAAAGGCGGAAGAGTGGATCGAACAAAATTGTCCCAAGGCAACAAATAACTTAACATCCGTTGCAATATCTTTTGTAGTTAAATATTCATAAAGAATAACATTCGTTACTTGATTCTTTAAATTCATGACGACTACTGTATTCATTGCTATATTCACAGCAATGAATCATATAAGAACGATGATCCGTTGATTTTTTCTTCTGATTATCGTTACATTTACCAATGATTAATACAAAATTTAACAAAAAAGCCAACAGATAAATCATTGTTATATTAGCCTTTAGCAATGAATACGACTTTCGTTGCTATTACAAGAATAAAAGCTAATTTTGCAAGGAATGATATTCACTGCTATATATTATTCCTGATGAGGGTCTTCTTCCTTGGATCCCAAAGTCAGTATCCAAACTCATGATCTTCATAGCCAACAAAAATACAGGGCACTGCGTTGTCATCAAGCTTCTTCCTCTATTCTTTCGGTATAAATGAATAAGCTTTGCATCTAAATACCCTCATATGAGCATATAAAGGATCCTTTCCAGATAAAATGTGCTTAGGAACCTGAAAATTCAAGGGAACAGATGGAGATCGATTAATCAGGTAGCAGGCGATCCGAACCGCCTCAACCCAAAAGGTCTTGGGCAGCTTCGTGTCTTCAACATGCAGCAAACTCTTTCCACAATGGTCCTATTCATCCGTTCAGCAACACAATTGTGTTGGGGGTGTGTCGAGCTCTGTCCTTTCATGCCTGATTCCGTGCTTTGCTTAGTAGCTCTGAAAGCTGTTACTCCCCTCCATTGTCTGTGCGCAGACACTTGAATACTTTGCCTGTTTCACGCTCCACCATAGCATGAAATTTCCTGAAGCAATCAAAGACTTGATCCTTCTTCCTCAACATATAAACCCCACACCTTCCTTGATGCATCATCAATGAAGGTCAGAAAATGTGTATTTCCACCCAAAGACGCTATGTCCATGGGACCACACACATCGGAGTGAATCAATTGCAGAAGGTCTTCCTTCACCTTTGATGTGGTCTTAAAAGTTGCACCCACAACTATTCAATTTATTAATTATCGTAGGCTAATTTTCTTATAGCGATTGTATAGTGATTTACACAGAGATGTTAGCTTCTTTGAGTGCAAAAAAATGCATCTAAAGGAGGATGGTCATTTTTTCTACTAGAAATGGGAAGATCCTGACTCAAACATAAGATCCTTTTGCAATCCAATCACGATGACATAGAGTGAAAGAAAAGTAAAAGGAGGGTGATGGGAGAGTAAGGGGCAAACTGTACAGTTACATTACATGAAGACATGCATTTATTCTCTAACTGCATGGCTTCTTTGTTGTCTTCTAACTTCTAAGTCGAGTAGTTAGATTTATTCTCTCATTTGTCTATTCTGGTAAGTAAAATAACTATAAGAGAAATATTCATTTCCGAGAAGTCGAATTGCTGGTCTCACTCTGAAAAATAACGTTCTTCCATCTTTAGATTTTAGACATTATAATTATATATTCCAATGTAAATTTTATAACAACGAATATTATATTCAACGTGGAATTTTATTAGATTCATGAAATTCGCAACATATGCTGTTTTGTTGCTAACTTTATATACATACACTGATTGTTTATCTTTTCGTGAAAAACTTGTATCGAACGCTGCTAATTTAGATAATGATTAAAAAAAATTCTTTAAAAAATGCAACAACTAACAGTTGATCATGATTCCTTACATAAATATAGCAATATATACAATATTCGTTATCAATTTCAAGAACTGAAGATACCTTTACAAGAACAATATTTACATCATCTGTTATCAGTTTTGTTTAACAACAAAAGATATAGCACAGGTACACTCCTTGTCTCTATAGATCTATTTCTTTTTAGTGATACTTCCAGCATATTTAATCAAGTTAGACCACCCAACCTTACGCATCATAATACAACCTTTGATTTAAGAGATTGCATTTGATTTTATCAACAATGATTTAAAATCAAGGTTGATTTTTCTTTTAATACATTGAAATGAAATGAGTCCACAGACAAAATGATCTCATCTGGAAAGGTTTCCGAAATAGGGATCATGTTCTGCTCAGAGGTCTCTACATCTGTGACACAAGAAAGGTGATCTGCTACAATAATTTCACTCCAGGTTTATCTCGAATCTCTAAATCAAATTCCTGGAGAAGAAGGATCCATCTGATAAGACGTAGTTTGGCATCCTTCTTTGCCTGCAAGTATCATATGGCAGTGTGATCCGTGTATACAATAACGTGGGAATCGATGAGGTAAGATCTGAACTTCTCTAGTCCAAACACAACTGCTAACATCTCCTTCTCTATAACTGTATAATTTCTCTATGCTTCATCTAGAGTCTTTCTAGTATAGTGTATAGCGAATGGTATCCTATCCCTTCTCTGTCCTAAAACAGCTACAACTGCGAAATCTGAGGTGTCCGTCATGATCTCGAAAGGAAGAGACCAATCAGGTGGTTGTAAGAAAGGAGCACTAATAACCATATCTTTCATCTGATTGAATGCAAGGAGGAATTTCTCATCAACAACAAAATCACTCTCCTTACATAGAAGCTCAGTCAAAGGTCTGACGATTTTGCTGAAGTCCTTTATGAATCGCCTATAGAATCGTACGTGTCCCAAAAATGACATCAACTGCTTCAAATTCTGTGGTGGCTCTAACTTGGAAATCACATCAATCTTAGCCGAGTCAACCTCCATACCATGTTTGGAGATGACATGACCAAATACAATCCCATTAGTCACCATAAAGTGAGTCTTCTCCCATGAGAGCACTAGGTTTACCTCACAGCAATGCTGAAGAAGTCAGTCTAAATGAGCAAGACATGTGTCAAAACTATCCCCGTAGATCGAGAAATCATCCATGAATACCTCAAGGAAACTACTCACCATGTCGACAAAAATGGCCAACATATACCTTTGGAATGTAGCAGAGGCGTTACACAATCCAAAGAGCATCCGTCTAAAGGTGTAGGTGCCAAACAGACAAGTGAGATTATTTTTCTCCTGATCCTCAGGAGCAATAGCAACTTGGTTGTATCCCGAGTACCCATCCAAGAAGCAAAACAACTCTTTCCCTGCCAATCTCTCAATAATCTGATCAATAAAGGGCAATGAGAAGTGATCTTTCTTGGTAGCTAAGTTCAGGCATCGATAATCTATACAGACACGCCATGAAGTAGGTACCTGGGTCGAAATCTCCTCACCATGGGCATTCTTTACGATAGTAATCCCGGATTTCTTCGGGACCGCATGTAAAGGGCTGACCCATTTGGAATCTGAAATGGGATATATAAAGCCATCATCACACCATTTTCTGATCTCTTTCATCACAACCTCCCTTAGATTTGGATTTAGACGACGCTAACATTCACGGGAGGGTTTGTAGTCATTCTCTAGGTAGATATGATGCGAGCATAAAGCTGGGTTAATCCCACGGAGATCCGAGATATTCCTTCCTATGACCTTGCGGTTTCTCTCAAGAACCTCTAGCACGCGAGATTCTTGTTCAGCGGTCAACTGCGAGCTGAGGATGACCGGGAACATTTGGGGGGGACCCGTAAGGAAGGCATATTTCAACGTTGATTGTAAAACCTTGAGCTCATGTGGGACTACTATAACCTCTACTACTGTACTGGTAGATGCTATGTGATCTGTACTCTGTGGACTGTCCACCGTGGATACTAACGGCTCAACAAGTAGAATATCTGATAGATATGCAAAATGATCTCTTCTCAGAAAGGAGGGAACATCAGGATGTTTGACATTCTTATCAATTAATGTGTGCCAAAGGGACTACAATAACCTCAGAACTCTCAGAAGGAGGCATAACATCAATAATATCAGAAAAGTGTGCCAAAGGAATATCAGAAGGTACCTCCAAAAACTCAGATTGATCCTCAGAAATCAGCTCAAAATGCCCATCAACAACAAGCTCAATTGGACCACCAAAGGAACTTGATGAATCCATGATTCATCGCCTTTATTCTTTTATTTTAGCCTCTTTTCCTTAGTCAAATACCTGTAAATACCCACTAATTGCATAAAATTACTATTTTGCATGCATTTATTAAATATGCATTTTAACACTTTTTGTACATAAATAAAAGAATAAAGAAGAAAGAAAAAGAAAAGGATGTATTTATGCAATAAATGCAGACTGACCCGAACCCCGAGAGAAGGTCAAGACTTGACCTGATCGACCAGGAATAATGTAGGGGGACATAGGGTCTTCTGTCAAAAATCCAAAAATATTTTGTAAATATTTTTTCATGTATATTTGTATAAAACTTTTTTGTTTTATTTGTACATAATTTGACCTCAAATTAATTATTTTTGTAAATAAAAGTTGTAAATAAAATGTGTTGTAAATAATAAGAATAAGTGTAAAAAAATAATGTACATATTGTAAATAATCACATCTAGAAAAAACCACAAAGCGATAATTGAAACATCAATTTCGGCTCCATACGATCTCAAATTGAATCAAAATCACTTCCATTATACTCTAAATTAAATTATCTTTCAAATGGCCATGGTTTCATAATTTTTGGAGTTATGCTTAAAAAGTCGATTTTCTGGGTTGTTTTGTGCAGTTTAACCAATATTTGTTGTACATATTTATTAATATTTATTTTTTTAATGTACATAATTGTAAATATTATTTTTATTAAAAATAAAAAAATATAAATAAAAAATAAATAAAAAAGACATAAAAATCATTTCCTTATTTGTACATGTGTATATTATATTATATGTACATAATATGTGTATACAACTAACTTCCTTTTATAAAAACCACCAAAAAAATAAAATATCTCACATTAATTATTTAATTTAATTTAATTACGAAATTATATTTAGATTTAATTATTTAATTCTTTATTTGATTTGATAACTTACCTTTTATGTAAAGAGTTGATTTTGTGCCTTATATAGCCACCATTAAGGTGGTTAATTAATTTTTGTAAATTAGTTAATTATTTTATTTTAATTAAATCCGAATTTCATTTTTAATTAATTAACTAATTTATTTAATTATTTTATTTATTTAAATAACCACTAATTACTTTCCTTATTTGTATATACCTTCCTTTTTTATTTTTCTTCTCTTTTTAATGGCTCCTCCTCCTTTTTTCATTCTTGGATCAATCTTTGGTGGAGAGTATCCCGATATCCGAGAGCCGTTTTGTTGAAGAAGGGTGCTAAGCCTTCGAGCCATTCGGTAACAACGAGTCGGCCCTCGTCGAGGCCATCACAGCATTTCCGACCCCAAGGTGAGATCCACTTTTATTTCCTGTCGTTTTCTTAGGTAAATCGTAGGTCTAATTTTTGCTCACATTTTATCAGTCCTTAGATATTAAAAATCATCACAAAAATATTCACCACACACATTCGCATCCGACACCGATTTTTCATGCCATTTTCTCGATCTCTACATATTCACGTTCTATCTCACGCACCCACACACCTCCGGCCATGCATGGTGACTGGAGCTAAGGATCCTTCTTTCATCTCGCCGAGATCCACCCATTTATGCATCCCATTTTTGTGTATAAATAAATAAAAACATAAAATTATTTTTCCTATTTGTCTCACATTTATTTTTGCAGGAAGAATTTAAAAAAAGGAATAAAATATTTGTTGTCTTTTATCTCTAACGTTTGTTTTGAAGGATCATTTTAAAGATAAAAAAATAACAAGAAAAAATATAAATAAAATTTTTTTATCATCTCTGTTTACATAAAGAAAATGCTTTTTAGTATAAACTACAAAGCAATATCTACAATCAGAAACTGAAATCACAATTTTTGGATTTTTCTATAATTTCTACAATTTCTTAAGAATTTTCATTTTTCGCAATTTTTTTTGATTTTTATAAAGAGTTAATGCACAAAAATTGGTCAGAAATTACAAGGCAACAAAACACACCTATAATGTTTTTTTGGGATTTTTTTGCAAGTTTTCAAATTTTTATGAATTTTCTAATTTTGGAAAAGCAAAATATCACTGTTTTGAATTTTTTTAAAATACCAAATGACAATAAAAATTGTCGAAAAATTTAAACAATGATAAGAACTTCAGCAGGAACGTACATCATTTTTTGAGATTTTTTTTGAAAAAAAATATTTATTCTGTCAAGAAGATCATGCAAAGTTCGAGTTCTATAGTACATGGACTAAAATGTAATTATTGAAAAGTTTTGGATTGGATAGTAATAACATAAAATTACAGGAAGAATTGTGAAATTTACCCAAATGTCACGTGCCAGGCACGTAACTTTCTAGAGCTCTAGGGTCTTCTTATTATTCTGAAAATCACCGGGGGTTGAGATGTAATTTGGCCAAAGTTTTTTTAATCTTCAAACCCCCCTCCCTTAGGGTTCGTTCTCTTCCAACAGTAGAGGGGGAGGAGCTTGGGCGCCGCCGCCCACACGCTAGGGCTGGCGGACGAGAGCGGGCGGCCCACGACGCGGTGGTTGATGAGGAGGCGCAGGGATGTTGCGGCGTGTCGACGGCTGGGGGCTCGGGATTGCGGCGTGGGCGGTTTAACTGCGGTAGGGGTGGTGATCGTGCCCACGTGGGAGCATGGAGGGGCAGGCGCCAGGCGGACACGTGCGACAGAGTGGGCTGGAAAGGAGGTGGGTCCTGCGCGGAGAAGGTCGGCGCGCGACGGCTTCACGCGAGGCACGGGAGGATGGCGGCTGCACCGCCTGCTGGAGAGGAGGTGCTAGCCGCGTTCAGGGAGCGGACACGCGGCGCAACCGTCCAGGTGGTGATGACGATTCAGCCAGAAAGGAGGTGCGGGCGGCGGGGGTGGCGACCCATCGCCTGCTATGATTTTTTTATTTTTCATTTTTTTAAGCTGCAGGAAAAACTGTTAGAGGGAAAATGTATATATAAATTTTGTGAGATTTTTACCCGACATACCCTATAATCTTTTCCAGTTACCTCTACGACCTTTGAAACATCGTAATTCCTCCCCCGACCTCGTAAACTTGCTCCGTCTTACCCAACAAACCCTACCGTCAATTTTAACTATATTTGAGTCAATTACTTGGGTTAGTCTTGAGTTAACCTAACCAATTTACCCTCTAACAGTTAGGATCAGTCAAAATAATAAAAAATAGGAAAAAACAAGGAGCTTGGGAGGCTGAGCGGCGCAGGGGGCAGCTGCGGGGGGAGGGGGGGTTCCATCGGCAGGGGGGAAGGGGGGGGGGAGGGTCAGGGAGCAGCGGTGATGGCGGATGAGGGGGGGGGGGCAGTGAGCGGCGACGGGGTGGCTCATCGGGTGGAGGGTGGGCGGGGGGTGGGGGGGGGGGTAGAGGAGGAACCCACACAAGCGCCACCTTCGCCCATGGTGGCCTCATGATCGAGGTAGAGGAGCCGCGACGGAGATGGAAGGTGATGCAAAGGCGAGGCTTTTGGCGTTGCTGAACCCATCCTCTAGGATCTGTAGGGTCTCCAGGTCCTCCGGCGGGAAGGACCGCCACAACAAGGTCCTCACCTCCAAGGGCCTCCGCGACCGCCGGGTCCGTCTCTCTGTCGCCACTGCCATCCAATTCGACGACCTCTAGGACCGCCTCGAGGGGGGGGGGTGGGGGGCAGTGAGCGACGACTGTGGTGTTGAACAACGGTGGTGACAGAACGATTGGTGTTTATTTCCAGAGTTTATTCCTTGGAGGGAAGGGCGAGCTTCTTGCTTACCTTGGCAAGGTCTTCCCCGAGCTCAGAATTGCTGCAGGAGACCTCACGGTTGGGCGCAGGTGGCCCGTGCATGGGTGCAGGGGAGGTCGGGGGCGGATGGGTGCAGGGTAGGTAGCCGTAGGTGGCCCACGTGGGTGCAAGGGAGGTCGGAGGCGGATGGGTGCAGGGTAGGTAGCCGCAGGTGGCCCGCGTGGGTGCAGGGGAGGTCCGACCACCAGGGGGGGGCTTCGGGCAGGTGGTCGGGGGGCGACGGTGCCAGGGGGGGGGGTTCAAGCAGGCTCGACGGCGAGGCTGACGTGGGTGAGGGAGTGGCACTTATGGTAAATTTGATAAATAAAATGGGTATAATGTAAAGGAAGATGATCGAATCTGGTTAGTTTTAACGGTCAAATGGATGGGGGATAACCACATGGTATGCAGGGTAAAGGTTAACAAGTTTACGAGGTCGGGGGAGGAATTACGATGTTTCAGAGGTCGTAGAGGTAATTGGAAAATATTATAGGGTCTGCCGGGTAAAAATTCCTACTAAAAATAATCCCCAGGAGTATTGGGCACTTAAAGTATTTTTAAGTTGCAAAATATTCTTAGCTGTACACTATTTATCTTATTTTTCACTGTTTGATTTTTAGAAAATCACAAAACATCAGAAAAATTTGAAAAAATATCAAAAACATTTTAAAATGTATAAAACACAAAAATATTTTCTTTTTAATTTTATGAGTATTTTTGTCCTTTCTGAAAAATACAAAAAAGTGTGGTGTTGTGTGTTTTATCCTTTGTGCCTTGTTTTCAAAATTAAAAAAAAATAAATAAAACCACTAAAAATCATTTCCGAAATTTGGCTACTTAGTTTTTAAATCGTCCTCCTTGTGTTCGACCCTGGTCGCTATACCAGGTAAAAAGAATAGCGAAAACCGCTTACATATATTGTGATTGATTTATCTTATTTTGAGTGGTGTAAAATTATTTTTCTCGATTGACCACGCTTGGTGATTTGGGTCACAACGACCATTGTTTATTTACATACTTTACCCGAGTTGCCAGGCGTGTCATTAGAACTCATGTCGACTGTGCTTTCCAAAGAGTCCTTTTGAGAAAAGAACTCTTGGGTATCTACAGTGAAAAGATCCGTCTCTTGGAATTCAGCAAGAAAATCACAGTCATCTGGCTCTGATATGACTTTCTCTATATCATCTGCTGCTGGAGGCAGTGATGGTCTAGGATCAGAGATCATCACAATTTTCACCTTGTCATTACGAGAGTTAAAGATGATCTCTCCAGTACCATAATCAATTGCTGCTTCATCCGTTCGGAGGAACGGTTGACCTAGTATGATCGGTATATGGAGTAACGGTGCATGTGTGTCCATATCCATGACAACAAAATCAACAGAGAATTTCATTCCCTGCACCGTTACAATAACATCTTTTAAAATGCCTCTTGGCCTCTTAATCGATCTATCAACAAACTGAAGGATCATTCTGGTTGTTTTAAGAGGCCCTAACCGAAATTCAGTTAGTAAAGAGGAAGACATAAGATTAATGGAGGAACCTCTATCGAGAAGAGTACGATAAAATTCTTGATCAAAGTTATGGCAACAGATGTGAGGTGCTCCCTTGTCTTTCTTTTTAGGCCAGAGGTTACTGATGTCATGAACTGTGACCATGGTCAAGATGTGTTCCTCTATTTCCTTTCGTCTGTTCTGCCTTGGTTGATGCTTTTGTGTACATGCCTCTTTCATTCCCTTTTTACCGTAGGCATGTATTCCATGGCCTTAAGAAATGTCATCTTTAAAAAAATATTCTGTAAGATCTCAACCACTCCAGGATCAGATAGGGTTGTTTTCAATTTTTTATTTTTTTAGATTTAAGAGCAGAAGGAAGTGGCACGGAATCCGATAAACATTTAAACGTTCATTTCCATTATTCAAAGTAGAATCTTCATGTACATCAGGACAACCAGAATCAGTCTGTATAGTATTGTCCAAATTAGGTGAAGGAAAAATAGAATCTAAAACAGAACGAGATGCTGCTGCTGGTCAAGAGGAAGAATCTACGACTGGTATATTCTCCCTTGCCGATGGGGATCTACATCTGCCTAGTGAAGGTGGTGATGAAGGCGGTGGAACTCCAGACTAGGGTGCTGCTACACTGGTCCCCTCAACTGCTGGTGAAGGAGATGATGTGGAATATGATGCTCTCTCAGTGGTTCGATCTCCCACCCTCAACTGGTGTGTAGGCGGCTACAATCTCCTACCGCTCCTGAGATGAATGGTGTCATATAAACATGTAAAATCAAGGTCCATACTTGTCTCGGGTGGAGGTGGGCTATTGACTACCTGCTCCTTGCATCTGAAGTTGTTGGGGTTGGCTTTGACCTGTGCTAGAATCGGTGTCTTGGTGGTGGTCAGGTTGTCGATCCGCTGAGTCAATTTGTTCATGTTGTTTATGAGCAATGCAAGTTGGTCCAGTGCTGGGTTGACTGAAGGGGCCTCAGGGTGCTCAATGATCGGTTGTCGCTGAGACTGATAGTGCAGAGGCTGTTGGTAACTATACGGATTCTGATAATGAGGAGAAGGAGGAGGATACTGTCTATGATATGCAGTTTGCTGCTGGTTAGGATGAGGAAAATACATAGACTATTTCTGTGGCTGGCCTTGTCTCCAGTTTTGGAACTGTGGTGAAGACTAATAGTGAGGCTAGAACTACTGGTGCTGGTACTGCTGCTGTCTGCCTCCTTGAAACTGGTGGGCGGGTCTCTGACCCTGTTGTGAACCCAACTGGTATTGCACTGACGGACTGGGCTGATTTCGCTCATAGTCGAATCAGATGCCATTCACCTCCTGAATGACAGGTGGAGGTGGAGACTGCTGCTCATGAGTGTAGGCTACTTCTTATTAGTATAGAACTATCTAATATGAGTGCTGCTGGACCTGATCAGGTGTCTGTACGTAGTAGACATACTGAACTATGGCAGGTCCTTGATGAATATGTGATTCACCACTCTAAAAGTTGAAAATAGAGCTTTGTTCCCGAGTAATTAGATGCATATTTCCACTTATATTGCATAATTAGCATTTATGCATGCATAAATAATATCTGCATTTTAGCATTCATATTTGCATAAAATAAGAAGCCAAATTCACTTGTAAATATTCACCTGTATATTCATCATATTTCACCTATTTGTATATATTTTATACTAACTCCAAATCCAATAAAACCAACTATATAGTGTATATATTACTAACATTAATAAAGGAAAAATATCAAAAAAATACTAACTTGTAAAATTACCTATTAAAACCTCAAACCCAGTTGGAGACCTTAGACCATAAAATGCGCATATCTCCCTCATACAACCTCTGATTTAGGTCTACTCACTTGTAAAGTAATACACATTCAAAGACCTTCAAAACAATTTCATTAAAATCGGAGCTCATATGCAAAACTTGGGTTTTGGGCCCCTTTTGTATATTGTACGTACTGACCAAAATGCCCTAACATTTTATCCTTTTATTTTCTTAATTATTAAAAATCCAAAAAAAATGGATTAAGCTGTAAATATTCCTTTCATATTTTTTCTAACTTTATTTTGATTTTTCTGTTATTTAAAAATGACAAAAAAATTACAAAAGATAAAATGCGGCATTTTAAATCTATAAGGTACCACCCAAAAATACATTTTGTACAGATGTCTTATTTTTATTTTTGGCCCTTCACAAAAGTTGTATATCTTGTCGAGATGAGCAACTTTCGTGTTGACCACTTTTTGATTTGACCCCTTTGTTATTTCTTTTTGATTTTTCTTTACATTTAATTTTTGAATTTTCTAGGAGCGACATGTGTCAGCTCCTGGAGCCGCCACGTGTTACTCCATTTATTATTTATTATTTAATAATTTCGGATTTTATTTATTTATTTATATTTATTTTATTATTTTATTTTTACCTTTATTTTCTCTCTTTATTTTTAGTGGCCTACTTTTATTATTATTTTATCTATTTTATTTTTTTCCATTTACCTCTTCTCCTCTACTTGTCTTCCACTCCAAGCCAATAACTCACCACTTCCCCCACCATCCCTCTATCTTCTCCACCTCTTTTCTAACTCCCCCGCCTCTTTATATTCTCATCCCCTCCTCCATTTTCATCATCCATCGATCTTGAGAGAGAGAGCCCCATCCCTCGTATCATTCCTGGTGACAGCATGAACGAGACGATTTGAGCGACGATGAGCTCGACCATCTTCGGCTGTGGTGAGATCCAAGGAGCCTCACAACTCCTTGTTGCAGCTTCCACACAAGCTGCTCAAGCTTCGGAGCACTGATGAATCCACATTTCATCATCTTTATTCTATCATTTTGGCATCAAAAACCCTAGCAAATGCCTGTAAATAGCATTAATTCCATCATCTTAGCATTCATGCATGTGCATGTAAATAGTGTATAAAATACTGTACTTAAAGCCAAAATTATAGAATAAATAAAAGAAAAGAAAAAGAATAAAATATTGTAAATATTTTATGACCCAAAACCCTGAGACCTAGGCATCTTGATGAATAGGTCGACAAGGAATAAAGTAGGGGGAGATAAGGTCAAAATACAGTATAAATGCCTATACTTTTTATCCATTCTTTATTCATTTTGGGACCTATTTTTGGTTCCACTTTTTATACATCAAATAAAGAATCTTTGTACATGAAAGTTGTAGATAATTTTATATAGAAAAATACAAAATTGATTTCACTGAAAAATAATACACAGATAAAAAGTTATGGTCTGAATAAAAATCCAGAATCCCAACTTCCCAAACCCGTATCTCACAATTGAAAAATCCAAATACATCAAACTCACCTTTAATTGTATATAGAATAAAATAAGCTATTTAATGGCGGTGGTTTCGCATTTGGCGGAGCTACGGTTTGAAAGTTGAGTTTTGGACCCTCATTGTATAATTTTACAGATTAAAATATTCGATTTATTATTTATTCATTATTTGTATATTTTTATATTTTTATAATTATGTAAATATTACTTATAATAATTATGTACATTAAAATCAGAAAAAAATATGCAAAGAAAACTCAAAATAAAAATACTTGTATATTAGATACACAGGTATTATACCTATATACATACCTATACAATACATACTTTCATTTTATTAATTACACAAAATAAATCAGAAAAATAAAACAAAAATATATTTATGTGTATAAAAGTATCCTATGATTTTATAAAATACTAAATAAAAAATAATAAAATTAAAATCACATAATAAAAATCAATTAATCATATATATAGGTAATATACCTATAAAGGGTATAAAAGTAAACTTGTAAAAATATACCTCATAAAAATAATTAAAATTCGGAATAAAATACTATATAAAATAATAAACATTTTTTATTTAATAACCTAAAATTAATTAAGTAATTTATTATTTTTAAATAAATTTTTAAATCTTTTTCCAGGAGTTTTTCCTGGTTGGTCCACGTGGACCAACCAGGGGACCTGGAGAGTTGACCTCGGGTCAACTCCCTGGTCCTACTCCTGTAGCCTTGTCAGAAGTTGGTTTTGACCCATCTTCAACCTTTTTTTGAGGTGCCCCCTTTCACTATTTCGTGTTAATCTCTTCACAACTTTTGTAGCTCTATTATCAATGATGCACGCCCAGGGATTTTCTTGGGTTGTGGAGCATCGACGCTCCCGTTGACACGTCGTTTCTCACGCCCCTCGTCCACCTTTCAAAACTATCCCAGCCACCTCCCATTTGATTTTGAACCGGTTTTGGAGAGCCTCTAACCTTCGAGTGCGGCAAGGTTGAAACTCCTGTGACAGGGGAGGATCCCAGTACCCTCGTCGAGGTGCGGCGAGGCTCGCCGGCCGCGTTCCAGCCCATCTCCGGCGGCTGCGCCGCCGTGAGGTCAACCTTGGGTAATCCACCCTTGAGGTCCCCATTTTTATGCATTTTTCTGCTTGCTTTTACCTCTAGTAGTCGTAGGACCTTTTCCCGCCATTCGTTTCGTGATTACGCCATCGAATCCATCTTTCACAACTCGCCGGACTCTGCGCCGGCGAACCACCTCCATCTCCACCATTCCACTCCAACCATCTTGCACCATTCCACGCTGGATTTTGCTCCTCCCCTTGCTGCCGTGCTTCACTTGTCATTGCAGGACCCAAGGGAGGTCCCAACACCTCGAATTCTGCCCAAGAAGCGGCTCCAGGTCCCACTCCACCGCCATGATTTTCCGATGGACCTGGGCTACTTCTGAGGATTCCGCCGTGTACGGAGGAGCCCCAGGGACGTTTTGCACCTTCAATCATCTCCTGGGGACGACGAGTGAGAGAAGAGGAGCAGATCAAGTCCCGCCCAGGTGGAGTCTATCGGCTGTTCTTCCATCCATCCTCCGAGCCGTCGATTTTGGGCGTGTTCTTCGCGAGATATAGTAGGCGTCCGATGGGAACGAACCAGCACCGTTGATCGCCTCGTGGTGATCTAATCCGCGCCGTCGGAGCCCAACCGGTATCAGGCGTCCCAGGCTTGACACGTGTATAAGTGCCTCCATCTCCACCGTCGACGCCTGCAGATGCTTGGGTATTTTGCGACTTAACCCCGACTATTTTTGTAATTTAATAATAGACATTAAACCTTTCATCTGCAGTTGAACTTTTTGTGTGAGAATATCATAGACACCCCCGTCATTTCAAGTAAACGCAAGGGGGTCCCTGCCAGGTCACGTGCACAGGGCGCGTGATCTTGGCATTTTTGCGTTGGACCCCTTGCATATTTGGGTATTTATATTTGGTTCTGTAGAATTTTAATCAAGTTATACTTTCGTGGACAAATTGCTATTAAGCCCTTTAACCTGTGCATATTTCCATAAATACCCCTGCAAATATGTATTTTCTTTTTGCTTCTTGTATTTTTTGCATGCGTCTATAAAACCCCAAAAAATCCCCAAAAATCACAGTAGGTCTCTGTTGCATAGTAGTTTAACGGTATATTTTTATTTTCTATAAATATTGCACTTTTATGTTTATTAAAAATAAAAAACTCCCCATTTCAGCACTCTCTATATTAGAAAATACCAAAAAAATAGTAAAATACCTAGAAAAATTCCAAAAAAATTACCTACTGTGTATTTTAACCTATTGTAGTGTCAGTCCAAAAATCACTAAAAATCTCAAAATAAAAACCTTAAAAATTCGAAAATACACAAAAACTTCAAAAAATATAGAAAATTCTAGAAAACTCCAAAAATTGCAAACTCAAGTTCTGTAGTTTCCTCTTTTTATTGTCTATATTTAAAAAATAGTTTGGAAAAATTTTGTGGCTGTATGATATTTTTAATTTCTATTTTTACCCCCAGCTAGTAGCTAATTCCCTGTTTTGCTTTATTTTGCTATTTAAAAATACCAAAAACATTCTGAAAATACCCAAAAATCAAAAAAATAGTACAAAATTATAAAAATACCAAAAAGATTTTATTTCTGAATTTTTGGTTATTTTTGCATATTTTTATAAATATTATATTATCCCTTTTATTACATTGTTTTTATATTCCAGCATTAAAAATATATATATATATATATAATATAAAATTATATAAAAAATCAGAAAATTAAAAACCAAAATACAAAATTAAAAATTAAAAAAAAATTTAAAAAAAATTAAAATTTTTTGAAAACCCACAAAAATATTTGCTTGCATAGTGTAGACATCACTTCACTTTCACTCACACACACATTAGTTTGAGCTACCCTGTTTGCTCCCTGTGTTCGAACTCTCTGCATACTTGCTTGCTATACATCTTTTGTGCAGAGTTAAAAATAAATTTTAACTCCACATTTATTTCTTATTGCTTGATCTATAGTGTGGGTTAATTGTTGATTAATTACGGTATTCATTTGAGGGTCGCCACATCGACGGTTGTCTCCGCCTTGTGTGAGACACCATTTAGACTCTCTTGAATTTTGTGATTATCAAATGGCGCTGTTGCCGGGGAGCAACAACGCGTAGATCATTTTTGCCTTGTGTTTGTGATTATTGGTCTACTTTTGCGGCTTTTATTTCTGCTTTTTGTAGTTTCTTTATTTTTGATATTTCTTGTTTAAATTGTCTAAGCACTCTCTTGTTTGACTTCTTGCGAGGAACACGGATCGAGGGAGGAGCTCTCTTCCAAGAGCACCTGCGCACCCACGTGAGGCGACTTAACTTAGCACGAAGGCGGGCTAGGAGAGGATTTGGAAGGCAATTCTATTTCATTTATTTGCTTGTATTTATTTTGTAATTTGTGAGAGAGTGAGACCTATTATTGTAATAATACAGGCACCCCCGGACATTTGGACTCTTGAGCCTAACTTCCAGGTGTTTGTACACCTGGGGGCTCGCCGCGGTTTTTGTCGGCTTTCTTCGCATTCTTTTTTTTATTTTGTTTTTCAATTTTATTTATTTTGTGTGATTGAGCCCCTAGTTTTAGGATTTCTTGCGATAGACTAAGGCCAAACACTTAATATTTTGCATGCACCTATAGTCTCGTTTGGACTTAGTCAAATTTTAAACAGTTGATCATCACCTTCAATCCGTCACGCCACAAGCTCTCCCTGCCAAACGCTTCTCCTGAAGTCGATTTGTCAAGAGGAGGAGGGGTGAGCCTAGACCGGACTCTAGGGTTGCGGATTGGTGATAAGCTTGTGGCTCTTCACGATAATAGCAATTTCTGAACTTAGGGTGATTTCATCAACTTTTGCATTTGCATATAGATAGGTTTCAATTCTGCTAAGCATCCTTGCATGCAGAGTGCTGGAGGCAAGGTGGGCATTTCTCTTTAGCATGCATCATTGATTTGACGCTTGCATTGCTTTTCCGACTCTATCTCTGATTTTGCCAACCTAGGATCTTAAAGGAATTGAATCCTCGTTAGGCGCGTGCATTTCTCACTGAAAATCCAAAAAAAGTGATAATCAATAAAATTGGGACTGCTAATATTACTTGACCCTAAAACCGATCAAAAAGAAAAATCTTGTATTTGGGCGAGTAATCCCCTCATTGTCTTCGTTTTACATTGCTCGCGCACACGCTAAGGATTAGTGCCCAAATCCCATTTCAGCCCCCTAAGTGTGTGTGCAAACTTTTCGACTGCTCACCTAACTCTAAAACAGACAAGATAAAAAGACATCTCTTTGCGGTCTCTACCGAGTTGAGTAGGTGAATTGAGGGTTTGTCTTATTTTGATTTTTGTCTGTGATTGTTGTGTGTGTCCTAGATCATCTCTGCGCACTTGCGCCTTCTTCTTCACTCTCTTGACTTGACCGACGTACTCCTCCGAATCATTTCCTTTGGTTTTCGAGATGGACTCCTGGAGTGCATTCTATCCGGACTTTGCGGATCCCTCACTCGCTCCAGCCGGTCCACCTCCCTTTTATCAGGAGGATCCTCCTCCTACTTTTTCTGATTTTTGTACATACCCGCCTTAGCCACAGTATCACGACTTGGACTTCTATCCACCCCCACCCCCACCTGTACATTATTCACCTCCACCTTCACATCCACCCGAGTCTGACCTGATGGAATCACCTCCCTCGATCTCTATGAGTGATATCTTGATTCGGATGACAAAGCGCATTGATTTGATGAATGATGATCTGGCTTTCTTGAGGAAGAATCAGATTAATGCTCCTTTCGTCGGGGATATGGCTTCACTTGTAGGTGATCATGGGAGCTTGCAATCGCCAAAAATACAAAAAATGAGAAAAATTCAAAAATCCAAAAAGAGTTCGGAAGACAGTTGGTCGATTCATACCATGAGGAGAGAGTCCACTTGCCAGAACCCTTGACCACACATCCATTCACACCCAGTCCCACCTTTGACCCTGAGCATGCCGCTGTACAGACTGCTCTTGGCGTGCCTCGTGTATATGCTGATTCCGACTTCCTCCCTTGTATGGAGGAAGTCCAAAAATTCAAAAAATTGTTGACTGAACCCGAAGTGGTGGCTAGTATTCATGAGATTATCCGTGCCCCACTTCAACATGCCATGACACAACTATCCGCTCCTCTTCCTAAAAAGAGAAAGCGGAGGAGCAGATCTGAGCGTCACATTCTGACCATGGCCACTGCCCACGCCATCACACACCGCCCCATTCCCAAAAAGAAGAACATAGCTACACCTTTCATCACATGCATCATCTCTAACCATACTTGTGATCACACTCTCCTGGACGGCGATGCTTCTATTATCATACTACCCTTCTCGCTGGTACAGTCTCTTCACTTAGGGCCTCTCAAGAAGACCAGGATGATCATTCAGTTTGCTAATGGATCCATCAAGAGGCCGAAGGGTATTCTTGAAAACGCCGTCATTTCTATTCAGGGCACGAGCCACCATGTTGATTTTGTCGTGTTGCCCATGGAGACCTCCACATGGGAGCCATCTCCAATCATCCTGGGATGACCATTCCTCGCCTCTGCAAGGGTCGTTATCAACTACGGATCCGGAGAGATTCACTTCCGTCCTGTTGACAGGAGCGAAGCGTCGATCACCGCACCCACCATTGACCAGAGACCTGGACCTGATGCACTTTCACCGATTCTAGCTGACTCCGAGGCCTGTGACCGATCTGTTGTTATTAGAGATGTTTTCCTAGCAACCCCTGATGAGACCCGACGAATTCCCCGAAAGGGGAGGAAATCAGAAAGCATAGACCTCGCAGTTCCTCCTCCTGGTGTGGCGATGTGTTGATGAAATCCAAAGCATTTATGTGATTGATCCATTTGAGCGGAGGGTAGATACCAAGACTAGACAGGACGGACCGGGTTTGAACACTTCCACTGATAAGTCCGTTCCTGGTCACTCACAAGTAAAGATGATTGAGGACGTTTATGATGTTGCCCATTATTTTGAGAGACCTCATAAGGAAACAAATGACCTAGGTAAGACTAGATAGGACGGACCTAGTTTGAACACTTCCACTGATAAGTCCATTCTTGGTCACTCACAAGTAAAGATGATTGAGACGTTTATGATGTTGCCCATTATTTTGAGAGACCTCATAAGGAAACAAATGACCTAGGTAAGACTAGACAGGACGGACCTGGTTTGACTACTTTCACTGATAAGTCCGCTACTGGTCCTTCACAAGTAAAGATGATTGAGGTCGGTTATGATGCTGCCATTTATTTTGATAGATTCAGGCCTCTTGATGGAAATGATTCAGGTGAAACTCTTAAGGACGATCTGAGTTCGTCTACTTCCACTGATGATTTCGTTCCTTTTGACTTTGACCTGGATGACAACTCGCAGGACGACTCCGATTACACTTCTTCCGAGGATGATGAGTTTGTCCCATTCCACTTTGATATCGGCGAGACTTTCAAGGCCAGACCTGACCACACTTCTTCCACTCACACGTCCGCGCCTTCACACCATAGGACCACCAAGGGAGAACCTAGCCATACTGCTTCCATTGATCAGTTCATCCCTTTCCGTTTTGATTCCACTGAGGGCCTTCACCGTGACGACCCTGATCGGCGTCCGTCCACTGTGGACCCCGATGTCGACATACACCATATCAGATCTATCCCTCATTGGTCCCGCAAGAAGGTTTGCTTTCCACCTTCTTATGATCACCCATTTATGTTGTAGATTCTCTCTCGTGACTCTCTTTCCATCTCCCATTTTTGCTCGTCCACCCATTCTCGTGTTTGCCTTGCTTAGGACGTACTTTGTCCTAAGTATAGGGGGGTCGACGAGCCGAGTGTTCATTCTTCGTTCCGTGTCATCACTCCTGTTATTGCCTATACTTAGGGCTTCTTTTACCCTAAGTATAGGGGGAGTGATGTGTAAATTCTCACGATCTCTTCTCTCATCTTCTGCTCTCCTTTCTTCTTTTCTTCTTTTCCTTTTTTATCTTCTTTATCTATCAAAAAGGTGCCGCCCTTGTAGACAGTTTTCCATACTTAGGACGTATTTTGTCCTAAGTATAGGGGGGTGTGCACCCCGAGTTTCTCCTATTGTTTTTCGATCCTCTCCATTGTCTCCTCTTCTTGTCTATACTTAGGGATATTTTACCCTAAGTATAGGGGGAGACAATCTGAGTACGATCTGTTCAATCCCACCCTTGACCCTCCCTGTGTTGTGTACAATCTGCTATACTTAGGATTATTTGATCCTAAGTATAGGGGGACGATCAACTTCTCATTCGTTGATTCATTCATTTATTCTTTAGACTTGTCTATACTTAGTACGAGTTATGTCTTCTCTTTTCTCTCCGATCTATGAGGACATAGCTCAAGCTAAGTATAGGGGGGTCGTATATACTATGTATATACTTTAGCTATAACTCGTAGTTTCGTATTTTCTTAATAATAAGGCTAATAATTCTTTAAAATTCATTAAATTCCTTAATAAAAAGATGTGATTATTCCTCAAATTCTTTTTGTATATACTAATTAATAAATCAAGTGAAAATGTTTTCTGCAAAATGTTTGAAAAATAGTTTGAAAATCTTTGTGAACATCTACTGAAAGCTATTTTGAAAATATTTTGTTACATGTTTTCAACCTGTGTAAAATTGTGTGGTTTGTAAAATTTCTTTTCTTTGTGTGAAACAAAATCTTTGAAAAATAAATTGCAAATGGTTTGAAAAATGTTTGCAAAAATATTTTGAAAAAATCTATTTATACTATTTTGACAACCTTTGCAAAATGATTTTCAAATGTGTGTACATGTTTGTGAAATATTTGTAAAAACTATTTTGGACTATAGTTTTCAAAAATTCTTTGAAAAACCTGTGTCAAATAAGTTTGAGGAATACATACATCACACCAAAAATCCACTATATATATATATATAAAATTGAGCATTTACCCTGTAAATTCTTAAAATCCACTTCTTGTATATATAAAGAAGCACTCCCGTGTACATATTTTTCACCTAGTTTTTAGCCAAAATTTTTTGTTTTCAAAAATCCCAAAAACATTTGCAAAAATTAAAATCCAAAAAAAAATCTGAAAAATCTCTTTGAAAAAGACAAAAGAATGCATCTGCATATGCATCATCATCATGTTTTCAAAAATCCATAAAAAGTTCAAAATCTTGAAAATTGCATCACAAAAATATCTTCTGCATTGCATAGCATTCGCATTTTTCGGATTAAGTTTGATAGTTGAACAAGTCTAAGTAAAATCCGGAGATTGGAGCTTGATTGGTCCTTAAAATCTACCTAATAACAGGAACCTTATAGGAACTGGGTTTGAGGTACTTCAGGTCTAGTTGACTTAATTCTTTGAGGATCATGAGACTGGGTTCAATGGATTCTTGACTGCCTAAGTAGAGTATTTCGGAGCACACGCACGATTCTTGTTGATAATGACCTAACTTGGACATCTGCACCTTTCACATGGCTCAACTCAGTTGGAGTGGTGAGGGGATTGGATTTGCCGGTATGAGACACACACAAGTGGAAACACTTGTCCTCCTCTAGGGAGGGAAGTGCACCCCAACCCGTCCAGTGATAAGGAAGTCTAAAGACAGGAGGCTGTGAGTTGCAATAAAGCTTCAAAAGAGGGATAGTCTACTGGCTCAAGAGGAAAAACTCCTTATGTAAATGCTGCTGTATATAGTATTCAAAAAAATGTTCATGCATGTATAAAAATAAAAAGCCTGCAAAGTATGTATACATGTTGTAAAGTCAATAAGCAAGCTTGAGTTCCAAAGTCAAATATGTGAGCCTGCAACAGGATGACTTGACTACACTGGTCTTGCATCCCAGGATAGGTAGCTACACTGGCTACCGTCCATTCTTCTCTTCACCCCCCTCTTGAGCTGGTTGCCACTTGAACTTAGAAGGGAATACCTCGCTCCTCGAGGATGGAGTTGTTGGATTGGGGAATCATTGGGTTGTCGTACTGGAGAAGTCAGTCTCTTTGTCATTCTAGTTGGGGAGAGCCACCATCACTTACACTGTACGAGTCAGATTCATAGTCGTAAGAGTTTGCGTATGAGTTGAAGTATTTCTGACCTGGCTATTGAGGAGACTTGGACAGAGTTTTGGGATTCTCAGGGACCGTTGGATTTCAAATTTGGTTCTCATTAAGGTTCCGCCCGTACTAAAATCCCAAAGGTCCGACTTAAGCTCCAAACTTTGATTTTGTGAAGACAAGTTTGATAATTAAACTAAACCAAGTTCTTCTTTTTCTTTTCTTTCTTTTCTTTTTGCACTTATTGCATAAGTGTTTGCTAGGGACTAGCAAAGGTAAAGTATAGGGGGATGATGAATCCACATTTCATCATCTTTATTCTATCATTTTGGCTTCAAAAACCCTAGCAAATGCCTGTAAATAGCATTAATTCCATCATCTTAGCATTCATGCATGTGCATGTAAATAGTGTATAAAATACTGTAATTAAAGCCAAAATTATAGAATAAATAAAAGAAAAGAAAAAGAATAAAATATTGTAAATATTTTATGACCCAAAACCCCGAGACCTAGGCATCTTGATGAATAGGTCGACAAGGAATAAAGTAGGGGGAGATAAGGTCAAAATACAGTATAAATGCCTATACTTTTTATCCATTCTTTATTCATTTTGGGACCTATTTTTGGTTCCACTTTTTATACATCAAATAAAGAAACTTTGTACATGAAAGTTGTAGATAATTTTATATAGAAAAATACAAAATTGATTTCACTGAAAAATAATACATAGATAAAAAGTTACGGTATGAATAAAAATCCAGAATCCCAACTTCCCAGACCCGTATCTCGCAATTGAAAACTCCAAATGCAGCAAACTCACCTTTAATTGTATATAGAATAAAATAAGCTATTTAATGACAGTGGTTTCGCATTTGGCGGAGCTACGGTTTGAAAGTTGAGTTTTGGACCCTCATTGTATAATTGTACAGATTAAAATATTCGATTTATTATTTATTCATTATTTGTATATTTTTATATTTTTATAATTATGTAAATATTACTTATAATAATTATGTACATTAAAATCAGAATAAAAATGCAAAGAAAACTCAAAATAAAAATACTTGTATATTAGATACACAGGTATTATACATATATATATACCTATACAATACCTACTTGCATTTTATTAATTATACAAAATAAATCAGAAAAAAACAAAAATATATTTATATGTATAAATGTATCCTATGATTTTATAAAATACTAAATAAAAAATAATAAATTAAAATCACAAAATAAAAATCAATTAATCAAATATATAGGTAATATACCTATAAAGGGTATACAAGTAAACTTGTAAAAATATACCTCATAAAAATAATTAAAAATCGGAATAAAATACTATATAAAATAATAAACATTTTTTATTTAATAACTAAAATTAATTAAGTTATTTATTATTTTAAAATAAAATTTTAAATCTTTTTCCAGGAGTTTTTCCTGGTTGGTCCACGTGGACCAACCAGGGGACCTGGAGAGTTGACCTCAGGTCAACTCCCTGGTCCTACTCCTGTAGCCTTGTCAGAAGTTGATTTTGACCCATCTTCAACCTTTTTTCGAGGCGCCCCCTTTCACTATTTCGTGTTAATCTCTTCACAACTTTTGTAGCTCTATTATCAATGATGCATGCCCAGGGATTTTCTTGGGCTGTGGAGCATCGACGCTCCCGTTGACGCCTCGTTTCTCACGCCCCTCATCCACCTTTCAAAACTATCCCAGCCACCTCCCATTTGATTTTGAACTGGTTTTGGAGAGCCTCTAACCTCCGAGTGCGGCAAGGTTGAAACTCCTGTGACAGGGGAGGATCCCAGTACCCTCGTCGAGGTGCGGCGAGGCTCGCCGACCGCGTTCCAGCCCATCTCCGACGGCTGCGCCGCCGTGAGGTCAACCTTGGGTATTCCACCCTTGAGGTCCCCGTTTTTATGCATTTTTCTGCTTGTTTTTACCTCTAGTAGTCGTAGGACCTTTTCCCGCCATTCGTTTCGTGATTACGCCATCGAATCCACCTCTTCACAACTCGTCGGACTCCGCGCTGGCGAACCACCTCCATCTCCACCATTCCACTCCACCCATCTTGCACCATTTAACGCTGGATTTTGCTCCTCCCCTTGCTGCCGTGCTTCACTTGTCATTGCAGGACCCAAGGGAGGTCCCAGCACCTCGAATTCTGCCCAAGAAGCGGCTCCAGGTCCCACGCCACCGCCATGATTTTCTGATGGACCTGGGCTACTTCTGAGGATTCCGCCGTGTACGGAGGAGTCCCAGGGATGTTTTGCACCTTCAATCATCTCCTGGGGACGACGAGTGAGAGAAGAGGAGCAGATCAAGTCCCGCCCAGGTGGAGTCTATCGGCTGTTCTTCCATCCATCCCTCGAGCCGTCGATTTTGGGCGTGTTCTTCGCGAGATATAGTAGGCATCCAATGGGAACAAACCAGCACCGTTGATCGCCTCGTGGCGATCTAATCTGCGCCTCGGAGCCCAACCGGTATCAGGCGTCCCAGGCTTGACACGTGTATAAGTGCCTCTATCTCCACCGTCGATGCCTGCAGCTGCTTGGGTATTTTGCGACTTAACCCTAGCTATTTTTGTAATTTAATAATAGACATTAAATCTTTCATCTGCAGTTGATCTTTTTGTGTGAGAATATCACAGACACCCCCGTTATTTCAAGTAAACTCAAGGGGGTCCCTACCAGGTCACGTGCACAGGGCGCGTGATCTTGGCATTTTTGCGTTGGACCCCTTGCATATTTGGGTATTTATATTTGGTTCTGTAGAATTTTAATCAAGTTATACTTTCGTGGACAAATTGCTATTAAGCCCTTTAACCTGTGCATATTTCCATAAATACCCCTGCAAATATGTATTTTCTTTTGCTTCTTGTATTTTTTGCATGCGTCTATAAAACCCCAAACAATCCCCAAAAATCAAAGCAGGTCTCTGTTGCATAGTAGTTTAACGACATATTTTTATTTTCCATAATTATTGCACTTTTATATTTATTAAAAATCAAAAACTCCCCATTTCAGCACTGTCTATCTTAGAAAATACTAAAAAAATAGTAAAATACCTAGAAAAATTCCAAAAAAATTACCTACTGTGTATTCCTATTGTAGTGTCAGTCCAAAAATCACTAAAAATCTCAAAAGAAAAACCTTAAAATTCGAAAATACACAAAAAGTTCAAAAAATATAGAGAATTCTAGAAAACTCCAAAAATTGCAAACTCGAGTTTTGTAGTTTCCTCTTTTTATTATCTTTATTTTAAAAATAGTTTGGAAAAATTTTGTGGCTGTCTGATATTTTTAATTTCCATTTTTACCCCCAACCAGTAGCTAATTCTCTATTTTGCTTTATTTTGCTATTTAAAAATACAAAAAACATTTTGAAAAATACCCAAAAAGCACAAAAACAGTACAAAATCATAAAAATACCAAAAAGATTTTATTTCTGAATTTTTGGCTATTTTTGCATATTTTTATAAATATTTTATTATCCCTTTTATTACATTGTTTTTATATTCCAATATTGAAAAAAATATATATAAAATATAAAATTATATAAAAAATCAGAAAATTAAAAACCAAAATAAAAAATTAAAATTAAAAAAAATTTTAAAAAAAAATTAAAAAATTTTGAAAACCCACAAAAATATTTGCTTGTATAGTGTAGACATCACTTCACTTTCACTCACACACACATTAGTTTGAGCTACCCTGTTTGCTCCCTGTGTTCGAACTCTCTGCATACTTGCTTGCTATACATCTTTTGTGCAGAGTTAAAAATAAATTTTAACTCCACATTTATTTCTTATTGCTTGATCTATAGTGTGGGTTAATTGTTGATTAATTACGATATTCATTTGAGGGTCGCCACAACGACGGTTGTCTCCGCCTTGTGTGAGACACCATTTAGACTCTCTTGAATTTTGTGATTATCAAGCACCCGCCATCTCCTCGAGGTGACGACGGAAGCCGCACACCGTGGCTCCACAATCCGGCGAACCACACAAATAAGTATTTTCTATCCTATCTTTTCATTTCATTTTTTATCTAACATATTTTCTTCCTTATTTTTCATCACGATCAAACGCACCATTACATTACCACCTTTATCATCTATCACCACCACTCTCATCATTATCATAAAACACTCACACCATATCCTCATTACATTTTCTATTTCCTGTTTACAAAGAAAATCACAAAAAAATTACAAAAGAATAATAATAATAAAAAAAGGGACAGGAGCAGCCGTCCACAGCCCGTCAGCCGCCAGCGGCTGCAGCGCCACCGCACCGCCCACGGTCGTCCTCCGTCGGCCGCACTGCCACCAACCTTCCAGCGACGGTGTCGCCTCTTCCCGCTGCTTCAGCGCCATCTGCCGGTGTCGCGCGTGCCTCCCACCGTGCGCCGCCTACATTGCGACAAAGCCAGAAGCAAGAACTGCCGACCACGCCAAGACCAACCGTGGCTGCCTCCCTCGTAGCCGCACACGCCTCCACCATGACCCCACACCGCCGTAGCCTCGGTGCTGCTTCCTTCTACCCCCGTAGCCCCGCGGCCCGGTCGCCCCTTGCAGCGCACTCCAGGCGCACCGCCGCCCCCAAGCGCATCAACCCTGTCACCCCGCGCCCCTCGCGTTGGCCACACCGCTAAGCGCCCACGCGTCATCCTACCTTCCAGCTACAGCCTGCCTTCCGCTCGCGCACAGGTTGCAGCAGGCCTGTCGCCCCCGCGGGCAGCACTGCGCCGGCCCCATGCGCCACCCTTCCACGCGCTAGTGCCGTGCTCCCCTCGCCCGTTCTCCTCGCGGCTGCTGCGCGCCCCGCCTGGCCGCATGTTCCACCGACCTCCTCGCGTACAGCGAGGCGCACCACCAGGCCGCCGCCCTTGCGCCCTAGCTGACCTTCACTGCTCTTGCACCTTACTTGCGTGGGAATAAAGAAAAGAAAAGGTCCCTTTTTATTTTTTTTATTATTTTTTTATTTGTGAAAATTGCACTCGTGTCCCTGCCTGTTTACATAGTTGCAGAAGTGTCCCTGTGTACAGTTTGACTTTATTGTTTTAATTTCTGTATTGTATTGATACCCCTGACTTCACATGAACATTTAGAAAGCAAATAGCATCATTTTATTCAATGAAAAATAGCATATTGTAGAGCAACTAAATCTTTATCTCCTGACTATTTATCTACATTTTTGTGAGCATTAAATTATTTATTAAAAATCAGAGATTTAAAATCAGTGATATTTTGCTCATTTTAACTCTGAAATTTGCACATCCATATTTATCATCCAAAACTTGTAAAAAAATTGTAAATGATGCCTTTATTTGTGCTTTTAATTACTATCCAAGTTTCATCGAAATTGGAGTTGTCGTTTGCATAAAATAAATTATAGAGTGATTTCTGTAATTGATTTTTAATTAAATCCTTGAATAAGATTTTTGAGATATTTCAACTCTCATGGATTTCTTATTGGAATATCTATCTGAGATAATTCATTCTCTAGATAATTTGACTTCGTGGATTTATTACGAATTAAATACTCACAGTCGCTCTGTTTTCAGTAAAATATTCGTAAAAATAGAGCTTTGTCCGAGTAATTAGATGCATATTTCCACTTATATTGAATAATTAGCATTTATGCATGCATAAATAATATCTGCATTTTAGCATTCATATTTGCATAAAATAAGAAGCCAAATTCACTTATAAATATTCACCTGCATATTCACCATATTTCACCTATTTGTATATATTTTATTACTAACTCCAAATCCAATAAAACCAACTCTATAGTGTATATATTATTAACACTAATAAAGAAAAATATCAAAAAAATACTAACATTTAAAATTACCCAATAAAACCCCAAATCCAGTTGGAGACCTTAGACCTTAAAATGCGTATATCTCCCTCATACAATCCTGTGATTTAGGTCTACTCACTTTTAAAGTAATACACATTCAAAGACCTTCAAAACAATTTCATTAAAATCGGAGTTCGTATGCAAAACTTGGATTTTGGGCCCTTTTGTATATTGTACATATTGACCAAAATGCCCTAGCATTTTATCCTTTGATTTTATTAATTATTAAAATCCAAGAAATTAGATTAAGTTGTAAATATTCCTTTCATATTTTTTCTAAACTTTATTTTGATTTTTCTCTTATTTAAAAATGATAAAAAAATTACAAAAGATAAAATGCGGTATTTTATATCTTTAAGGTACCACCCAAAAATACATTTGTACAAATGTCTTCTTTTCATTTTTGACCCTTCACAAAAGTTGTAGATCTCATCGAGACGAGCAACTTTCGTGTTGACACTTTTTGATTTGACCCCTTTGTTATTTATTTTCGATTTTTCTTTACATTTATTTTTTGAATTTTCTAGGAGCGACATATGGCAGCTCCTGGAGCCGCCACGTGTCACCCCAATTTTTATTTATTATTTTATTAATTTCAGATTTTTTTTATTTCTTATATTTTATATTTATTTTATTTATTTTATTTATTTATTATTTTATTTTTACCTTTATTTTCTCTATTTTTAGTAGCCAAATTTTATTATTATTTTATCTATTTATTTTTCCCCTTTTACCTTCTCCTCTACTTGTCTTCCACTCCAAGCTGATAACTCACCACTTCCTCCCTCCATCCCCTCATCTTCTCCACCTCTTTTCTAACTCCCCCTCCTCTTTATATTCTCATCCCTCCTCCATTTTTCATCATCCACCGATCTTGAGAGAGAGAGCCCCAGCCCTCGTATCGTTCCTGGTGACAGCACGGACGAGACGATCTGAGTGACGACGAGCTAGGCATCTTCGGCCGTGGTGAGATCCATGGAGCCTCACAACTCCTTGTTGCAGCTTCTACACAAGCTGCTCAAGCTTCGGAGCACCCGCCATCTCCTCGAGGCGACGACGGAAGCCGCACACCGTGGCTCCATAACTCGGCGAACCGCATAGGTAAGTATTTTCTATCCTATATTTTCATTTCATTTTTTTATCTAATATATTTTTCCCTTGTTTTTAATCATGATCAAACAAGTGCCTAAGGATCCCCCGCGCACCCCCGAGCCCACCTCCAGGCAGGGTCCGCCACACGACCTTCGGAGTTGGAATAAGGTTGACGAAGTCAGCCATCCCCGGTTTAGTAGTATTAGCACGAAAAGCAGCAGAGTGAAGTGAAGCGGAGTAGGTAGTCTGACCTGTCACCATTACATCACCACCTTTATCATCTATCACCACTACTCTCATCATTATCATAAAACACTCACACCATATCCTCATTACATTTTCTATTTCCTGTTTACAAAGAAAATCACAAAAAAATTACAAAAGGAAAATAATAATAATAAAAAAGGGGCAGGAGCAGCCGTCCACAGCCCGTCAGCCGCCAGCGGCTGCAGCGCCGCCGCAACGCCCACGACCGTCCTCCAGCGGCCGCGCCCTCCGGCCGCGCTGCCACCAACCTTCCAGCGGCGACGCCGCCTCTCTAGCACCTCCTGCCGGTGTAGCGCGTGCCTCCCGCCGCGCGCCGCCTCCACCGCGACACAACTAGAAGCAAGAACTGCCGCCCGCGCCAAGACCAACCGTGGCCGCCTCCCTCGTAGCCGCACGCGCCTCCACCGGGACCCCACGCCGCCATAGCCTCGGTGCTTCTTCCTCCTCCCCCATGGCCCCGCGGCCCTGCGACGCCCCACGGCCCGGCCGCCCCTCGCGGCACACTCCAGGCGCACCGTCGCCCCCAAGCGTATCACTCCAGGCGCACATTTGGACCGCAAAATAGCATCATTTTATTCAATGAAAAATAGCATGTTGTAGAGCAACTAAATATTTATCTCCTAGCTATTTATTTACATTTTTGTGAGCATTAAATTATTTATTAAAAATCAGAGATCGAAAATCAGTGATATTTTTCCCATTTAAACTCTAAAATTCACACAACCATATTTATTGCTCTAAAAATGGTAAATGACGCCTTTATTTGTGCTTTAATTACTATCCAAGTTTCATTGAAATTGGAATTGTCATTTGCGTAAAATAAATTATAGAGTGATTTCTGTAATTGATTTTTAATTATATCTATGAATAAGATTTTTGAGAAATTTCAACTCTCCTGGATTTCTTATTGAAATATCTATCTGAAATAATTTATTCTCTGGATAATTTCACAGTCGTTCTGTTTTCAGTAAAATATTCATAAAAAATCATAAAGTATCAGAAAATTTTTAAAAAATTAGTTAGCTTAATTTCATCATGTTTATCTTCCAGTAAATTTTTCATAATTTTTACATATCATTTGCATGAAAAATTACATAAAACCCCCAAAAAATTTCACATTTTTCATTTGTGCATTTCAAACCCTGAAATTACAAAAAAATATATTTCGCATTCGTTGTTGGATTAGGTTCTTAGGAAAAATATCACTTGGCTGATTTGAATTAATTTCACATTAAAATTAAATTTGGCTAAGTTGGTTCTTTTCGTGTTAACTTAATCCAATTCGTATTTGGCATTTGGCATTTTTACTACATAAAAAAATACCAAAAAAACCACTTAGAAAACCGCAATCTTATCCCTCTAATTTGATCTTGAGTTGTTCCTTTGCCTCCTTGAGTCGACCCTGGGGCTTGCCCAGGCTAAACAAACATAAAACCGTATATTAATTTCATTCACCGATTCATCGATTTTTGCGGTTATTTTTGATCGGTCCGTATTTACCTGACTACAACGAACGACATGACATTAATTTTAATCATTAATTTGATTGAATTAACAAGGGTAGAAACAAGGCTAATCAGTCCTCCACTACTCTACTTGGTGGAAGAAGTCTGCTCCCTAGTAGAGGCATTGGTTGCTGCACTCGCACTATGAACTGCACTGATCGAATTCATAAGAAGCTCCAGGTGCTTTGTTATCTCATCCAGCTTATCCAGGTTCTTCTTCCTCTATTTGATCATTTGAAGCTTCTCAAGCTCCTTGGATCATTTCTCAATAATGTCCACTTTGGATAGGTGGTTTCCAATGATGGTCAGGTCAGAGCTGTCCACCCTATCCACTTCATGTGATGTCGTCATATTGACAGCCTTGTGGGGTACTGCACGGGAGGTGACAGGGTGCTTATGAAAAGCACATGAAGAGAAAAAGCTGCTGAACTCTCTGACATCTCCTAAAAAATTTGATAAAGGGCATCCTCGTCCTTGTTGAAGTGGTTCCCCCCCACAAGCAGCATCTACCAGCTTCTGATTCTCTATGCTTAAACCCCCAAAAAATTTTATACAAAGCTTGTCTTTGGAATATCATCATGGGGGCATTTCTCCATCAGATCTTTGAATCTTTCCTACGCCTCGTGAATATGCTCCTGGGGCATCCGAGAGAAATTAGCAATCAAGGATTGCATTTGGTTGAGTCGTCCAAGAGGGTAATATTTGTTTAGAAATGCAGACCTCAACTCTTCCCAAGTAGTGACAACCTTCCCCAAGTGATTTAACCAATATAAAGTTTTGTCCATCAGACTGAATGGGAAGGTGACCATATTCACTACCTCTAATGGGTGGGTAGTGTACTGTTCCACAAATGCGATTGAACTGCTGAAGGTGTACATAAGGTTCTTCATTAATATTTCCATGGAATATTGGGAAAAGAGGTAAAATAGTGGGCTTAAGCTCGAAATGCCCATGAATCCCAGGGATTTATATCCAAGAATTTGTCTGTCCTGCCCGTGGATAATAAGCATCCTTTAATGTGAGCTTAGGCACAGGTTCTATGTTAGGGTCTTCTCCCCCATTCCCACCTCCACCATTGTTTCTATCCTTCTCTCTCATATCTTATCTCAGCTCAAGAATCATGTCTCTCAATGTGGTCTGAAAATTAGCCTGCTTTGTTAATTTGGCTTGAATTGATCGAATGGAGGCTAACATGGTGCTGTTGATCCTGCTCTGTTCTGACATGGTTCCCTTTCCCCTTGGTGCCATCAAGTGCCCGGTGTTTAACACTGAAAATGTGCATGACACTCGACTAGTCCTAAAAAATGATGGAGTCTCAGATACTAGTTCGAGATTAGTGCCAATCTCAAATAGTAGGTTGATGGATGATGTGAAGGGTGACATGGAGAATTTGGAATATTCGGGAAGTGAGTCTCTCCGAATAGAAGGTGAACAGGTCGGAGTGTAGAATGAGTTCGTAAAGTCGGAACGAGAAATACCCCGGTCCGACCTCTTCGAAATCAATAGGCAAGATGCGAGAGCACAAAGGTCAATGCAAGAGTGAAAATGAATGAAGGCGTAAATTGCACAGAAGGATCTCTATCACTAGAAATCAAACACAATACAAACCCCCAGTTCACCAACTCAATGCAATGTGAAGACCGTGAAGGTTCGGTCAATTATCTTGTCAATTTTTAAAGTTTGGTGAGAAATCAATCTATCAAAGCGGTTAAGCGAGCTGTTAGGAACCCAATGCTCCTAGGAGACTATCCCAGTCTCACAACTAATTTTTTTCTAGCCAGCATAGGCGTGGACCATTTACCGGCTACCCGATCTGCCCACTCTGCTAAGGAAATCCTGGACCAATTATCGGCTACCCGATGAAGTCCTCACTGGAGAACAACTAATCACAAGACCAGCAGTCTGAAGAGAGTTCGGACGTGGCTCTATCCTAGTGTGCGGGTCGCTCTCTCACTGCAGATAAATCAAACAAGGAGGGGGTTATTCTCCTAAACAATGATTTTTCCATACGTTTATTTTAGGGTCAAGTGATATTAGCAGTCCTAATTTTAGGAAGTTGTCACTTGGTTTGAAAATTTTCAATAAATCGTCTACCGAGTGTCCAATTTCTTTTTTAACTTATGTGAGTGAAAACAAGGAAGGAGATCGGAAATGCCAATGTACGATTAAATACAATGATACATGCATGGGTTAGAGATGCATACCTTATCGCCAGCACTCTACATGCAGGGTGATCCACACAGAATTTAAATACAGAAAAAAATAAACTAACCTATATGATGCAAGTGAACTTTCCTAATAATAACTTCTATTAGCAGGCAAGAACATATTAATTTGACTAAGTCCAAATTACGCTCTATTCTATAGGTGCAAAAAATTTTGTTTAGGGCGTTGGACCTAATAAATTACCTGGCTCAAGCAAACTAATTAAAGAAATCAATAAGTGGCTCACGAAAATAAAAATAGAGCGATGAAAAATCTAAACCGTTGAGGTCCTCCAAATGCACCAGCACTTGGCGAAACAGACCCCGCAAAAATGGTTTATAGTGTCCTTTTACAAGAGTTTAAATGAAGAAATAAATGCTATATCTACACTATTCTAATGCTCCAAGTGTTGGTTTCCTCAAAAAAATCTTCTCCTCCTCCTCTCATGCTCTCCTACGGCTATATGAAGAATCAAGCTGCCTCCACTTCGCTTAGGCGCTCCCGTATTCCTAAGAACTCTTCCCTCGCTCGTCAGACCCTCGCAAGAAAGAGGAAATAGAAAATATGTAAGAGACATAAGTATATGAAAATATGAGCAAAAATGAATAAATTAAATACAATGAATATGAAAAAGAATAAATATAAAAAAATATAGACAAAAATGTACAACCAAGAATAACATGTCAAAAGAGAAGCCTAATTACCATCGTCGTGTCTCCTCGATAATGACGCTATTTTGTTGAGCGAGATTTTCGACGAGTGATTATTATTGATATAAAGTTTTCGTTGCGATCCCCAATATTCCTAGCTCAAAAAATGTTTTTATTCACAGATCAAGCTACAAAATAATTACAAAAGAATAATAAGTAGCAAGAGAATTTTGCTACTTATTTTACTTGTATAGCAAGAGGATCGAACTTAGGGAGGCTACAATTCTCGAGGGTTATTACGTCAATGAAGAAAATCAATGAAATAATGAAGGAATTCTATGAACATTATGCTTGGTTTTTATGAGATTTTTATCTTTTTATTTTTTTATTTCTATTTTTTTAATTTTTAAGCGATTTTAATTTTACCATTTCTTTAATTTTCAAAAATATGATTTTCAAAACAAATTCATGCAAAAATGCATATTTTCTTTTTAGATTTTTCAAATATGATAAAAATGCTAAAAAATGTCAAGAATTTTCATGATTTTTTACTATTTTCATAATTTTTAGAGATTTTTAGATGAATTTTAAAATGAATAAAGATAAGGGAAAATGCAAGCAGTGAACAAATAGGACTATTTTGCAATTTAAAAATATGAAATGAAATAAAAATTTCGAAAATCATTTTTCCTATAAACTGAAATAAATTTACACACATGAACTAAAATCACTATTTTTGGATTTTTCTACAATTTTTTATGATTTTTATAAGATTTTGAGTAATTTGTATTTTTTTGGGTTTTAAAAAAAATAATGCATGAAATTTGCATAGAAAATTATAGACACAAAAAGGAAACTAATCTATTTTTTGGAATTTTTTACGCAATATGTGAATTTTTATGAATTTTCTAATTTCAAGCAATGAAAAATACAAATGTTTTTGATTGTTAATAATATTAAATGATAATAAAATAAAATGCAAAATGTGTACAATGAAGAGACACAAATCAGGAGTCTAAATTAATTTTTTGAGAATTTGTTGGACATAAATAACATTTATTTCAATAATAAAAATCATGCAAAATAAAGTCTGTAAAACATGGACTGAAATGTACATTACAAATGTTTTTGCATTAAATAAATAACAGAAAAAAAAACTACAGGGTGGAAAATGCAATTTACCCCAACAACACATATGATGCATGTGCGTGTACTGCGTGGGGTCCTTTGCAAATTTGGAATCTCTAGGGGATGATATAATATTTGCGAGATATTATATATGGACGTGGCGTGTCTGAGCCCTTAGATTAAGGGTTCTGATCGATGGCTCGGATTGAGCCCCTCAAATAGAGCTTCTTCGTTCTAGAAATCAAAGGGGGCATCGCCCCTTCCCTTGCAGATCGACGGAGGAGGTGCTATGGAGTTGGCGCAGACTTGGAGATGATGAAGGGGGTCGTGGTGTTGCGATGGTCAGGGGAGCTTCAAGGCGGAGATGGTGTGCTTCTTTGCGCTGGGGAAGAGGTTGCAATGGCGATGGATCTTGCGTGAAGGGGATAGATGGTCAGTAGGGGTGAAGACGTCGGCGGTGGCGTAGGTGGAGGTAGTTTGGCTATCGGAGGAGAACGACGCGAGGGGGCGATAGATGCCCCGACGAACGGAGGACCTCGCTCCAGACAAAGGTCGGGCGATGGAGTGCCTCACGTGCTGGTGCTGCGCGAGGGTAATGGAGTGGCGGCGGCTCCTTGCTGATGTGTGGATCTGGAAGGCGGCAAGGGGATGGTCGGTGGCTCACACGGGCGGTGGCTCGCGACGGAGATTGGGTGGCTGACGGGCTCCAGACGCCCGCCTCCCTTTTTTTAACCTTTTTTGTACTTTTTTTTGTAAAAATTGAAACTGTATTTTTTAAATTTTTATTTATTGTAAAAAAGATATGATAGGATTTTTAAATTTTTTTATTTTTATATGAAAAGATAGCAAATGTTTTTTTGTAATAGTTTTTTATTCCAGCAAATAAAATATAGATAAAAAAATGATATTCGACTCAAGCACGAAGGCTCGGTCCAAAATCAAATGCGGAAAATGTGGGTGTATGCGGATCCGGTGAAACGGAAGATCGAATCCATGTCTCCGACCACCGTTCACGGTCGGAGTTGGAAGATTATGTGAGGTAGAATGTGAACGTGGATAGATCGAGATGTGAAGATGAAAAATTGAATCGGATCAGGAGAATCAAATCGTGATAGAAAATTAGGAATGCAAATCTAAGATCTAGAATTAAAAATGAATGATGAAATAAAGATGAAAATTAAACCTAAAATTATCTAGAAAAGAGATCAGGAACTAAAAGGATGTGGATCTCACCATGGAGTGGATGAATGCTGTAATCACCTCGACGAGGGTCGCCTCGCTTTCACAGGACGGCTCGGAGGCTGGGCTCTCTTCTTCAACAAGATGACTCTCTGAAAAATAAGCTCCTCTCCAAAAGATTGATCAAGTGAGAATGAGGGAGGAGGAGCCAATTAAATAGAAAAATAATTGAATTTGAATTTTAAAAATTGAATGGAGATTATAGATAAGAAAGAATTTGAAATGAGATAACGATAAAAAGGAAATTAGTGTCAAAACTATTTACAAAAATTATTTTTTTTATTTTCTTCACTTTATTAAACTAAATAATAAATGTTAATGTTTTTATTTTTTAAGGTGGTTATTTAAAAATATCAATTATATACATATACTATATACATATGGTACATTATATACATAGTTAAACAAGGAAATTAGTTTTTTTGTTTTAAAATTTTTATTTATTTATTTTTTATAATTATTAAAAAATATTTACAAGTATTTACAAACACAATATGTACAAATATATGGTCAAATTGCACAAAGCACCTCAGATAAACCATCTTTCAAATCGTATCTCCAAAAATTATTAAACCACAGCCATTTTAAAGATAATTTAATTTAGAATACAATGGAAGTGAGTTTGGTTTAATTTGAGTTCATATGGAGCCGGAATTGGTCTTTCCATTATCGCTTTATGGCTTTCCGAATGTGGTTACTTTTATTTTGTACATGATTTTATTTTGTAAATATTTTTATTATTTAGGAAACATTTTTATTTACAACTTTTGTTTTGAAAATTATATAATTTGAGGTCAATGTATGTAAATTGAATGAAAATTATTTTTTTGGATTTTCTGATTAAGGACCTTATCTTCCCCTACTTTATTCCTGGTCGATCAGGTCAAGTCTTGACCTTCTCTCGGGGTTCGGGTCATCCTGTATCTATTACATATATACAATCTTTTTTAATCCTTTCTTTCTTTCTTTATTTATTTTAGGTTAAAATAATAATAAATGAACAATATTTACACACAGATGCAAGATAGGAAGAATATGGAGTTACCATTATATACAGGTATTTTATAAGGGATTTTAAGCTAAAATAAATGTATAAAGATGATGAAATGCAGATTCATCACTTACCCTTTAGCACCTCTGACTTATTATAGCGCCTCGAGTCCCACACTTCCCTCCTTTTTCCCGTGAAACCTAATGGTCAAAATGCCTCGCGCCTTGAACAAATTCTGTATATTTGATCTCTGTGATTCACGCCCGAGCTTGAGATCTGATCGATCTTCATCGATTCAAGAGTAATCAGAGCTGCAAAGTGTTCCTTTGTTTGTCTATAGACAAAGCACCCTAGTTCCCTTTTGATGTTTTATCCCCCTTCGCTCTTTGTAACCCCAATCCTTCAATTGCTTGAGCTTGTTGGTGACAACTACAAGCTCACTGGAGCTTTGGCGTGGAGAAGAAGAGCCCATAGGTGGCGATCTAGCTTGTCGGAGGTTAAGCTCTGACGACGCTTCCCTGCTCCCTGAAACCTTCAGGTTAAAGCTACTTCTTTCATTTTCATATCACATTTTCCTTCCTTAGTGCAGTTCAAGTCTTAGTTTCCTCAAGTAGAAGTAATCTTAGCGTAATTTTGAGATCCAAAATTGTTGGAACTGCAAGCTTCAACCTTAAATCCATCGTGTCCCATCACTATTTCTCCCCCTCTGCATTCCATCTTCAATTCCCATCCATTTCTCTGCAATTCCCCTTTATTTCCCTCTATGATTTTGCGTGAATCAAAGTGACTGAGCTCGCTCCTACACCCTTTGTTGGAGCTCGTCCATCTCTCCCATACCCTTTGCCACAACCTTCACACTGTGATTAAGGATACTCCCTTTGAACTGGGGAGTCTTTTTACGTAGGAGCTACGCTTTGACAAGCTACCGAGGGTGGAGTTCAAAGTCCAGTCAAGAACCCTAGGTCCCTTGAGCTCCAAGACTCATTTGATGAGTCTCGGATCCTTCCAGAACCTCTACTCTATGCAAAAGGAGACCAACAACCTTTTGAGCCCCTCAACTTCTTCTCTGGTGATCGGAATTAGGAGATAGAGACGATTGAAGGAGCCCTGCCTGTCAGTTCATCACTGTTCTTCCAGGATCCTTCTTCATCGTTCGATCGAGCGTGCCCTCCAGATGAAACAGTCACTATCGGATTGAAGAGAATGTCCATCATCAAATCTTCTCTTAGGGTTAATGTCAGCCGAAGATCCATGAAGGGATATCATCCATTGACAGTGCGACACATGGCTAAGTGAAGCCCATCCAATTGTTGAAGCCCATCCAACCGTTGATCAGCGCCTACTTGAGGATAAATTGCATATTAAATCCGTCGCATTTTTGTATTAAAGTATTAGTATTTAGAACTTTCATTTGCATTGTAAAATATTTGTAATATTTTCATATTAGCCCCACATTTTTCGCTTATTGAAGTTAGGTCCATGCCAGGTCACCTCATGTGGCGCCCCACGTGAGGCGGACATTTTGAAGGCATGCTCTCCCAACTTGTTGTATTTGCTTTTAGTTCATTAAATTTGGATATTAGTGTAATATTTTTGGGTTAGTTGCATAGGTCACCTTTGACTTTATTTTTAATGCAAATATAACCCTGCTTGGTTGTTTTATTTTATTTATGACTTTTCTTTTTTATTAAGTAGAACCAGTGCATCAAAAATTTATGGGAATATTTGTGTAAATTCTTGATATTATTCTGTTGTCATCCTATTTTTTATTTAGCATTTCCATGCAGTTTCCATTTATTAAAAATCCTTTGGAGTTATTTATTCCCTATTTAGCTATAAGAATACAGAAATATGAAAGTCACTTTTAAAAATTCCAAAAAATTAGAGTATCTTTATTACTGCATTTTATCACTCTAGACTAAAAATCACAAAAAAATATATAAAAGAAAAATCTTTAAAATTGAAAAACCCTCCTAACCCTAGAAAAATTAGCAAAAAATCTATAAAATAAAAAATAGTTTTATGTTCCTTATTTTTTATTATATATTATATATTAAAAATAGCTTTAGAGGATTTTAGAAAATTTATAAATTTTTAAAATCCTACAACATTCTACCTATTTATTAAAGCTACTGTTTTGCTACATCTAATACTTTAAAAATACATGAAATTAGTAAAAATTGATTGAAAAATCAAAAAATAAAGAAAATTTTTTAAAAAATAAAAAGACATTTTATTTTATAAAGTTTGAGCATTTATATCTATATTAATAAATATAAAACCATGTCTAGACTCTATATACTATATATTACTTATATACTTTCTATAGTGTTATTAATAATTATAACTACCTAATATATATTTTGAAACCCTTAAAAAATAAAAAGGACTGTACTTATTTGTATTTCTTGAATTTTTATATATTCATTATATATATCATATATAATGTTTACATTATACTTATTATTATATACAAATATTTACTTAATATATCCCTAAAAACAAAAAGAAATTAAAAGTCAAAAAAATATAAAAAGAAACATATATAATATAAGACACTAAAATACATAAAAATTACATATAACCAAAACCCATAAAAATAATTTAAAAACAAAAATACAAAAGAACACTTAAGTAGGTTGCTCAAATTTTCTCTACTCCCTTTCACTTCCTGTATTCGACACTCTATTACTTATCACTATACATCTGTCGCAGAGATAATAAATTTTGACTTACTTTACTTTGTTTTCTCTAATTATCTTGTCTCGATTAATTGTTGTTTGATTTGCCTCTTATGTTTGACCACCTCAGTGATTGCTAATCATGTTTGATTAGCATACCGATCGAGAGCATTTCGAAAATGGCATTGTTGTCGGGGAGCAATGGTTGAGTTGAGTAGAGTATCTTTCTTAGTTTTTATTGTCATTTTAGGCAGAGTATCTTTCTTAGTTTTTATTGTCATTTTAGGCTATCTGATTGCTTGCACATTTCTCTTTTGATTCTATTTTCTATCTATTCTGATCTGACACATCTCTTGTTTGAATTTGTTGCGATGGCCCACCTATCGAGGGAGATCTTCTTAGGAGACTCACCACACATGAGAGACCCGGAGGTTGGTGGTTCTTCACCCACTAACAAGAGAGTGCAACAAAAGAAGACCGGGAATTTTCTTAATAATATAGCTTAGAGATAGTTTTTTTGTGAGAGAGAGATTTATTTGCATAATTTATAATAATACATGTACCCACAGACTTGAACTTTCACACTATCTGAGGTCCATTGTCTGGGTGTTTGTTCACCTGGAGGCGTCATCGATTTTTCTCAAGTTTTCTTTGCCTTCTACTTTTATTCCTCCCTATTTCCTCTTATTTTTATTTATTTTCTGTGATTTGTGCTTTTCACCTTTCTTTTATTTGTTTTTTGTGATTGAGCCCTTAGTCATAGGATTGTTTGACTTGGTAATATAGGTCCAAAGCCCTAATTATCTACATGCTCCTATATTTTCTACGCTTGAACTTAGACCAAATTTTGGTTGATGGCCTGGATTTGATACTACGTGCCGTGAGAGAATATAGATACAACGCTTGTAGGATCCGATTTTTCAGACACAGACGACCGCCCAAAATCGAACTTTCGGTATTTTATCTAAGCAATTCAACAAAACTTTTCTTCAAGATAATAGTAATTTCCACTTAGGATGATTTTACCGCTTTGCATTTGCATGTAGTGTAATTTAAATTTCTATCTTACATCCTACATGGAGAGCACTGGGAAGCACTGTGAGTCTTCTATATGAGCATACACCATTCTGACACAAGGGTGAGATTTCCATTATATTGTCAACTTGCATTGCTTTTCCCGCTATCTCCCTTTATTTTTGCACACTTCAAAAAATCTAAAAAAATCGTTAGGTGCATTTTGAAAATACTTAAAAAAGTGAAAATAAAAAATTAAAACATAGGAAGTGCTTAGTAAACTTTGATTGAAAATAAAAATTGTAACGAACATTCATTATATCGGGTTCACAAAGCCCTTGTTGTTTTCAGGTACATTTCAGATTGAGTGAGGCATGTCCCTTAAGGAGTAGAGCCAAAAATCCAGCCTGAGTACTGTGTTGTTATCAACTTGATTCACTAAGTATAGGTACTTCTTTTGTATGTGGGCAAGTAGGCCCTTGTCGACAATGGTGTTCTTGCCTTATGTAGAAAATTCAACATGGTTTGAAGTATCGAGATTAGGCCATCCCTCCATGGGGGTGTCTGTCTCATTGTCCTACATTCGAATACCTCATTTTTTGGGGAAGTAGTAGTTTATTCTATCGGCTTCCTCCTCTATTCTTGGGATGAATAGTGAATCCATACCCAACAGTATGGGCTCTCACAAAAAAGTACATGCTACATGTTACAAAGGAAGTGGAGAGTACTGGATCTTTTGTAACAATACTCACTCTCCTATAGGGCTATCCCTCTAAGGACTTCCTACAAGATATGCCTGAAAAATAAAATATAATTGAAAAGATAAAAATAGTCGAATTTTTACAGCTTCACATTGTGTGCGTTGGTGAATCCTTTGCTTTGTGTTTGTTTGGATCTAGTTTTAGGTCAAAGATCAGTCATGTGCACTTGCGTCATTTTTCATTTCCTCCGTTTTCATTTCTTTTTGCCATGCTAATTTTGAGCCTTCTTTCACTTCCTCTTTTCATCTGCTTGTTTATCACAATACTTCTATATTCCTCATCTATTTCCTCTTCATTCACAAGATGTCTACTCATGAATGGATTACTCGGGACCTCACTGAAACCCTCATCGATTCCATTGAGCCAACATTTCCAATAATTCATGACGATTTCCGAGAGCTTGGTTTGGACTTGGCGAGCCACTATCAAGACTCCCCATTCCTCCTCAAATAAATCGGGATCTCTCTTGTCTTGAATTTGCTCCTTTCTGGATGGAGATTGATTTCACTCCTTACACTTCTCTGTCCTCAATAAAGTTTAGAATCAACCATGGATTCTGAACACTTCTCCTCATTTGGTGCTTATTTTAAGATTGATCGAGGTAATTTTCCAACTACATACATTGACCCTGATCTGGAGAATAGTTCATACTTCGAACTTGAAATGGAACCCAAAGGCGAAGGGCATCATGTAGATCAGAATGAGGTCAACAACCGGCTGCTTGCTTAAATTCAATCTATTCAACAGTAGTTGATAGACCAAGCTCTAGCTCAGGTTGCATTTCAAGATATGTTAAATGATAAGAGGAGGGACGGAGGAAATTGAGGGGGAGGAGGACAAAATGATGGAGAAGACAAACATGCTGGAGAGAACCCTGGAGGGGAGGATGAAGTGAGAGAGCAACCTAAGCTGAGTCTCAAAGAGACTTACAACCTTGGATCTAGATAGATCATAGAGTGGATCCAAATCCCCACGATCCATGGGCATTTCGAACTCAATCTGCAACTACTTTCACTTCTTCTCACTTCCATGGGAATACAAATGAAGAACCCTACATTCACCTCCATCAATTCAGCCGAATTTGCTGTACCATGCACTACCAACATCCCGTTGGAGGTAGTCAAGATGATGGCTTTCTTGTTCAATCTGCAAGACAAGGCACTTTACTGAATAAATCAACTAGGGAAAGTGGCGATGACACGAGAGTCTCTCAAATCTACATTCTTGCATAAGTACTATCCTCTAGGTCATCTAAATCAGATGCGGGCATTCATATCCAATTTCTCACAATTATCCCACGAGCCTATCCATGAGACATGGGAAAGGTTTAGGGATGAGAAGTGCTCCATCCACGATATTCAGAAGACCAGTTTGGTGCAAAACTTCTTTGGTGGGTTAAATCAAGAATCTCAGAAGCTGGTAGATGGAGCATGCAGAGGATCTCACTTTAACAAAGATGAAGATGTGGTGTGGCAAATCTTTGAGGAGATGGTAGAGGGATCAATCACCTTATCTTCATCTCGAGCATTCCAGAAGCACCCACAAATTCCTCCCTAATATGTTCATATGGCAACATCATATGAAGGAGAGAAAGATGCAAGCTCCAACCTCAGCATTATTGGGAGCCATCGCTCCAAGGTCGATATCATCAAAAAGCGATCATAAGATCTTGAAAAACTAAATGTGATTGAACAAAGGACCAAGCATTTGGAAAATCTGGACTAGATCTCAAAGCAACTGGAGCTTCTAGTGAGTACCATCAACTCATGCAACTCTGTGGAAGTACAAGACGAGACTGCTGTTGAGATAAAAGAATCAGTACCATACAATCTGCGCAATTGAGCCAAGGGAGAGCCCAGTCAGTCCAGCATGTGTACTTCGTGCAAGCACCAGACTAGGGATTGGTGAATCTCATATTCATCACTCTAAAAGATAATAAATAAGCTCAATTCCCCAAAATTCATCCGCATTTTATCCATTATTCTGCATAATTAGCATTCATGCATGTATAAATAATAATTGCATTTTATCACTCATAATTGCATAAAATTAGAAGCCAAGAACTCCAACCTATTTGACTTATAAAATAAGCTAACTTCCCTGATTTTTAAGTAATTCATGCTAACTCCAAATCACGTGAAACCACCTTCATTATGTACATATGACTAATAAGAATAAATGATTTTTTTTAAAAATCACTAACACAAATAAGTGGTCCAGAAACCCAAACCCTAATTTCAGGACAAATGGACTAAAACGTGGATATCTTCCTCATACAGTGACTGATTTGATCCTACTCACTTTTAAACTAATTTAAATTTAAATACCTTTAGAACAAGACCAAGTTCAAGTGAATCGGAGCTCATATGTGAAAGTTGGGTTTTGGGCCTCTTTTGTACATTTTATTTTACCTGATTTTGACCTATTATTTTGTATACATATTTAACTCTTTGTATTTTATTTCTTTTTTATTTATTTTCTTTAATGAAAGTTTTATTAAAATGCATAAAAATCCAAATCTAAAATGAGCTTGAAATCAAAGAAACTAATTGAGTCCGAGTCTTCACTAACAGTTTGTACAAAAGTTCTCATTTTTGTATTTTATTTTATTTATGATTTTTCCTAATTAATAAAAATCCAAAAAATAGAGTAATTTGTAAATATTTATATTTGATTTTATCATATTTTTTTAGATTATTGTCTTATTTAAAAATAACAAAAAATTTCAAAACCCAAAAATCAAGGTTTTCTATGTACGTAGAATACCCAAAAAATATCACTTTGTGCAAATCATCGGTTTTGGTTTTGGTCTCTTAAAAAAAGTTGTAGATCTCATCAAGACGAGCAACTTTCGTGAAATTATTTTTCAATCTGATGTCATTTGCTATTTACTCCAGATTTTTCTTTGTATTTGATTTTTAAATTTTTTAGGGCCAATATGTGGCAGCTCCTAGAGCAGCCACGTATCACCCATTTTTGGAGTTATTTATTTCCATTTTACAAAAAAATTTAAATAATAATATTAATACAATATTGGCCACATGGCATTATCTGGGCCATCCGATCTCTGTCGATCGGACGGCCCATGATGCTTCTCCTTCCTCCGCCCCTTCTCTCTCTCTCCTACTTTCTCAATCTGCTCCGTTGCGAATCGTGACCAATCTCAGCCTCTTCCTCTTCTGGCCGACCACCAACTCCTCCATGGATCTCGCCGCTGCCATACTGCGGATCTCACGCAACCACCACCACCCGCATTCTCCTTCCAATTGCGTCGACCACCTCTGCGAGTCCCAATCGAATCCCATCAAATCCAATCACTCCCCCTTTTTTTTGATCATTTGCCGCCGCCTTTCCCAATCATGTCGACCTCGACTGCCACCTCTCGCCTATGCTATAAAACCATCGCTTCACCTTTGATTCAAACCCATCCGCCGACTCTCAAGGACAGAGGATCCACCAACCACCGGTGATGATAGCACCTGTGCAGGTCTCCAATTTCTCCAGCGAGATCCGACCTCCCCAACGGCCGTTGCAGCGCTGCCTCCTCCGCATGCTTACCCTTGCTTTGGTTCCATCGCCATCGAGCCAACACTTCTCCGACATTGCCTCGACCTCCCTCATCCAGGAACCCAAGTCCACCTTCCAGCATCGGCCTAGGACACCTCATCATCTCTGCCCGAGCGTCTTCGAGCTCCTTCGACCTACTTCGAGCCTCCTCCGCCCGTCATACATGCTCCGTCTTGCATCGGCAAGCTCCGCAACGAGGTCGTCATCTCCTCCTCGCCCCTAATGACGCTCTAGTCGAGGAATTCCTCCTCCACCATTCCAACACCTTCTCCAATCTGGCTTCATCGACAAGGGAAGCCACCTTCCTCAACTCTGACAACCGGCGAGCCCTGCTTTGGTCCATCGACACAGCCGCCTACTCCGCCCTCTACCGTCGGGGGCTGACACGAGACCCTCCCCACATGAGATGCACACACTGGAGGGAGCACGTGATTCACACCACCCTCCCAGGGGATTTTGCAAGAAAGGCCCTTGAGGTCCACATAATTCTGGAAGAGCCCCATCCTCCAATGCACGTGCCATTAGAAATTTCGCAATTAACCCCCTGAGGGTTTAGGTAGTTAATCATTAGTCCCTTCTTCAGCAGTTTTGTTTATTTTCTTTAATTATTGTAATTGCAAAAGACCCTTGTATCTCACTTACTATTTGAACTACATTACTGCATCTTTTTATTATTTAAAAAATAACATTGTGTTCTACACCTAATTCTCTACATTATGGAATTGGCTTCATATTTTTATCATCTGTGGTTAATTAATACTATTTATTATTGTGGAATCTTTCATACTTTACCCACTCTGTGCTTCGAAAATCATAATTAATCAACCATAGCTCCAAAAATTGTCAAAAATTTATGGATCGTAGAATTCATTCCTTGTGTTTCACATTGTGCCCAAAAAGAATTGATTTTGCATGCATATTTTTCTATATAAAAATTATTTTGTATATTTCATTAATTAATTTTAAATAGGTATAAATTCAATATTTTTAGGGTTTAGGATTTTTCTGAGATAGAACACTTAGTGAGATAACTTGGATAATTTTATCTCCTGAAAATAATTAGATTTAATATTTATTATAATTAATTATTGAAAATCTCATATGTTGCATTCATTAATTCATAAAATGTTCATATTACATCCAAAAATTCCCAAAAATTACAATGTGTTCATCATCATTTATATCTCGGCCAAGTTTCGTACTTTTTGGACTCTGTTTAACTGAAAATTGTATTGTAGTCCCTAAAATTTGGCCATGTTCGCATTTGCATCCAAAAATTGCATCAAAATTACCAAAAATATCCATCTCAAAAATCGTGTACGAAATTCGACAGACATAATTCTAGGTTATTCCTTTGCTTCCTCGAGTTCGACCTTGGGACTTGCTCAACTAAAACAAATATAAAGCCACTCGAATTAAATTAAATTAATTAATTGTGGTAATTTTTTGATTGATTTTGGTTACCCGCCTACAATGAAATGACAAATTCATCATATTTTTAATGCTTAATTCACACAAATTAATGTAGGAAAATCGTGAGCGATCAGATGGCATCATTACCGGGGAGGAAAATGACTTAGAATTTTTGTTTACAAACATAAATGATCAATTTTCCTTATTCAGGTAGTCTGACCCCCGAATCTTCACTGTAATTTTTCATTTAATTTTCAAGAATTTATTTTCTTGTTTTATTTTTGATTATTTTTCATGTTACTCTCTTACACTCTCTCTCTCTCTTATTTTTTATGCGAGGAACCCGACATACGTAGAGAGGTTCTCTCAAAACCGACACATCTTCATAGACGCTTGAAAATCCGTAAATAAAATTAAGATCAAGTCATCACGAGAGAGCATAGAGTCTAGGATTTATTTTTCTACAATTTTAATTATTTGTAATTAATTGCTCATTTACAGCGGTGTCTGTTGAACTCTCGCATATGTAAAAAAAAGACTCGAACTTTTTCTGTGGTGTGTCGTGGCCTGCTTCACTCTTCGTTGAGGATGGGACTCGACTCACGCGATTCATTGGTTATACCTGCACATGCGGCTATTAGAGCTTCAAGGATTTTATTGCTTGTGCTCATAGATCCTAGGATCACACTTCACATTAATCAAGATGCACATTAGATCGTTCAAATTAGTCAAAAATTTAACTTAATTCTTCATGGCTAATAGAACTTTCTGCTAGGTGTGGTTTTGTCAGCTTGCATTCATATAGAAAATTTTCAATTCTTGTATTGCATCCCACATGGAGATTGTGAGGAATCATTGTAAGTCTTCTAACTGAGCATACATCATCGATTTTCACGTGCATCAACTTATCTCGAATTTCTCCCTCTTGTTTTGTCACGTAAATTTTAAAGGAATTTGGGACTGGATGGTTGACGTGCATTTGTGATCACCTAATTTTTCAGTGATCGCCTAATTAAAATTAGGACTGCTAAACAAGGTCGACTTTAATTAACTCATAAAATCAAGAATTTGAGCGGGAGAGCAATCACGTCCTTGGATTCATTTATCTGTCTGAGTGAGAGAGAGAGAGACGACACTTAAGTTTGGAGCCCAGCTCCAGATTTTCATATTGACTACTAATTCTATAAAAATGATTAGCTACTTCTCAGTGAGGAAATACGGGTAGCCGGTAAACGGTCCGGATTTTCTTAGCAGAGTGGGTGGTTTATAGGACACTATGTAAGGCTCCATCCTTAAGTAACGGGTAGCCATTTTACACTCCGTACTTACACCCATACTGGCTGAAAGTAGGTGCAACTAGTCATAAGAATTCAGGATAGTCTTTAGGAAAATTTCTGGCACCTAACAACTCCCTAATTTCTTTCCAAGATTGAATTTATCACCAACTAAAATTGACAAGATAATTGGTCGAACTCTCGCGTCCCTCATTGTGTGAGTTGGTGAACCTGGGGTTTGTATTGCGTTTGCATTGGTGTGTGTAAACCAAGTTCAAAGATCAAAAACCACACACTTTTGTCATCACTGTCCCTCCTTGATTTAAAAATTTTGGTTTCTTCTGAGTATCTTGTGCACTTACACCAAGATCAACCATGTCAGTTCATCAACCTCCTTTGAAAATGACAGGACATTAGTCTGAGTACCCATCAGATCTATACTATGAAAATAAATTTGTATCGATCAAACCCAAATCATCTAAACTCTCTTCTATCAAGAATCCTCCAACATTTGCGGGAAACTTTGGCCCTTAAATGAATCCAATCCACTCAATCAATTCCAATTCATTTTCCTCTGATCGTCTGACTGAATTCTCCACTTCTTCATATTTCCCACCTCCCCCACCCTTATCTACACATGATCAACTACCATCCTGGACTGAACCATCTTATTCCCGATTTCTCGTCGAAACTTATGAAATATTTAAAGATCAAATCACTTTTGAGACACATGACTGGCCGAGACACCAAACCCAACCGTCTTCATTCTTTCCTCACGATCTTGTTGAGACAGGTCCACAATTCACAGAAATACATCCGGATTGGACCTTAGGGAATAACATGATGACCCATTCAAACCAGATGGATCAACCCACACCTAATGATAAATCATATTGGATTGACCCTAGCGATCAAATCTTTATTGATCCACCAATCTACCACTCCTTCAGTCAGCCTACACATACAGAGGACCATACTGAAGATATCGATACACATGAACCCTGTATGATTCCATTATTTGAGGAAACGACCAATCATGACCATGGAAGTGGACTCTACTCAATCCAACATTACATGCCTGAGTCATAGTATGTTGAGTATGCAACATATAAATTCCCGCCAACTGAGCAGACTCCTTCCATAAATTCTCAGGAGTAATTTTCAGAAGATAACGATCATATCCTAATATTCCAAGAGAATCTTCTCCCAGCTCGTACAAGAAAATAAAATATGAAATGATTGGATCACAAGTTGAAAAAAATGAGAGAATACTCAAGAACCTACACAAACTACTCACATGATTGATCATGAAAAGTTTTTAAAGGATGACATTTCGAGGATAAGTAAGAGATATGAATTACTTGAGGATAAATTTAGAAATTTCACTGACTGATTACTTTCATTTTATGGTGTCTCGGGTATGTTAGTGGAAGATAGAATGATTGGATCTCAAGTTGAAAATCCCGAGAATACTCAGAAACCCGTTCACCCTAGGTATGACTCTGACAACGACACTTCTGCTTACTATTCCCTTAGGGATGACTCTGTCCCCACATATATAATCTCCTCATCAACTTGGGAAAAAGACTCATCTACACACCACACTGAAACGACCAAAAAAATTGAAAAATTCAAAAAACACTTGAGAAATTGAAAAACCAGAAAAAATATAAAAGTTAAAAATGAAGAGGATTTGAAGAATTTGGATCCTGCTCTAAGGGAAGCACTGGAGAAAAGATTGTTTTTTAAACTTTCCTTGATACAGGCTATTGAACACTTCCCCGACCTTAAAGGATTTGTAATGACAAAATTAATGATGAAAAAGTCAGGCAAGATGAGAACAAAGACTGAAAGTCATATCTCTTCACTGGCCACCTCCTTCGTATTGAGGAGAAAGACCAAGAGCTGCTGAGTAAAGCGGTTACCCAGATTTGACTGTGGAATCAAAGACACAACATTTACCCATGCTTGAATCGATGACGACTCACCAATCAATATCCTCCCGACCTCTGTATTTGACAAGCTCAATCTCAGATCTGTCAGAAGATAAGAGAGATCGTTCAACTGGCTGATCGATCGATAAAGCAGCGGAGAGGAACCATTTCAATCATCATTACATTCCAAGGTGCTTCGCTCAAGGTGGACTTCACGATCATTAATATTGAGCATCAAGGAGAATTCACCCAGTCCAATCATTCTCAGAAAGCCATTCTTAGCCTTAGCTAAGGCAATTATAGAGTGCGAGACTCGGGAAATCAATTTTACAGCATTGGGACTTTTCAATCTCACCCAATCTTTGAGGAACCATGATATTCTAAGGCAACCCACGAAGCCGTCAACAATTGTAACCACCAAGCGGTAGAAGAGCCCTACCCCACTGCTATACCTGAGATAGTGGATGTTGAACTGACCATTGGTTCAGAGACTCTCTCCACTCTTCCATTTCCCACTGCTATGACAAATCCTACAGAGGAACACTGAATACATGACTTCTTATATAGTGATCCTGAAATATATGCATGGGCTAACCATGAGTCAGACCTGATCTTATTTGAACACCTTGATCAAATAAATCCGACTCGGGAGTGCACAAAAATTAAGATAATTAAGAACAAATACACAGGACGTGCACTGACCATGGAGGAATATTTCAGTGGTTATTCATCTGGAGACTCGATTGTCAACACCTCACTCACAGGACCAACACCTTCAAAAACAACGCGAACCAAAATGCCCATTCCGACGGCTCCTTCATCTAGAAAGAAAGTCACCTTTGACATGTTGGAAAAAGAATCTTCTGATGATTCTTCGTCAGGTCCGGATAAGAAAATCTTTATGAGTGAGTCCATCCAGTTCAGTGGCTCTAAAGCCATATCTGAGAAAGCGATCGAATTTCGACCCTCGTTGGACGACTCCTGCTTCTCACTACTATTCCTCAAGAGCCGACTCTCCATGCTTAATTAAATATCTCGGAATAATCTCTTATGAGCTGATTGAGACTGGTGCTTTAGAGTACTCATCATCCGAGGACGAATCGCTTGACCCCAAGACTAAGAGCAAATTGATAAAGGAGCTTAAGACAAGAATATCTGGAGTGCCTCCACCTTCAAGTACTATTCCTCCGAGGATAACTCTGACGATGGTTGGGTATCATCTGATTCATACGCTTCATCTACTCTCCAGCATGATTTTTCTAAAAATAACTCCGGCGATAGTTGGGAATCATCTGCTTCATCTTCTTCCTATCATTACAATCTCCCACTATAGGCTCACAAAAAGATCTACCGAAAATCTCCTTAACCATCGACGATCCTCCCTCCCTCTCTTTTGGTCCCATCGGTCTCCTTGTATATCTTCTTCCTCTACTTAGGCCAAGGTCTAATTATAGGGGGGAGTGATGCCATCTGTATATACCACTTTCCTCACCCAATCCTCCTCTCGATCGTCCCATTCTCACCCTTCTTCTATACTTAGGCTGACCAGAGCCTAAGTATCGGGGGACCCAATGCCGAATGTATATACTCTCCTCTTTCAAATTCCACATCCTTGCCTGCCTCATTTTTCTCCCTTCTTCTATACTCAGACTATTCTCAGCCTAAGTATCAGGGGCAAGCCGATCTATCCTTTTCTTTTTATCCTTTTCTTTTTCTCTCTCTTATACTTAGCCCGAGCTATGTCTTCTTTACGCTTCTTGTGCTTTGAGGACATATCACTTGTTAAGTATAGGGGGTGTGTATATACTGTGTATATATTTTACCCATAGTTTGTACTTTCGCATAAGTCTATATATATTTACGGGATTGGTAACTAACTTGTAAAAAAAACATAAAAAACATAAAAAGGAGTGTTGAACTAACACTGACTGCGCCCAATTTTGTAACCAAAATTTTGATTGGCTTCTTATTCTTTTTTGCATTAAAAAAACAAAAAAATCTTGCATAAAAAATCTAAAAAAAGAAGTCACAAAATTCAAAAAAATGTTTGTATGCATTTCCCGCACATGCATTTCATCCACCATTACATGCATATGCACTTGTGAAAAGCCCTTGGGTTCTGAACCGAGTTATGAAAAGAAACCGAGTGGCACCTAATTTTCAGAGGAACTTCACTTAGAAAGAGGATTTTAGATGCTTCAGGTCTATGCCTTAATTCTTTGAGTTCCGCATGACAATGTACAATGTTTGACTCTTAGGGCCCGTTCGGTAGGAGAATAAGCATGAATAAGGATGGAGAATAAGGGGAATAAGGGTCTATTCTCCGTTCGGCTGGAAGATAAGAATAAGGAGAATAAGGTGAAATAAAGGTAGGTAAGGTGGGATAAAGATAGGAATAAGAGTGAAATAAGATGGAATAATAGGGAATAGTCGTACCATTGGGAACCGTACCAGGAGGAGAATTAGCCCCTTATTCCAGGGCCTATTCTCCAATCAAACATGGCCTTAGTGTCTAACCTGGTTGCCTCATTCTGGGTACGACTCTGGAATAGGGAATTAATTTATACTCTCGCACTATGCACTTAGCTCAACTCATACAGGGTGTTGGAAGACTGTGTGAGTTTCTTTTCTGGTATCATGGACATCTAAAGACCGGAGTACAAGTTGAAATAAAGCTTCAAAAAAGGGATGACGGTTGGGAACAATTTTTTCTAAGACCCCAAACATGTACGGAAACAAGATTACATATCCGTAGGGGTACAACAAGATCCATGTAGAGCTACCAAAATCCAAAAAACAAAACAACTACCAAATAAATATTTGACCAAAAAGGTCTAAGCTTCAAAGAAAACCTGCAGATCTTGGTGGAGACTTGACTAAATTGGTCGGCTTCACAAGGAGAGGTAACTACTCTGGTCACCATCCAGTTCTTTTCCCCTTCTAATTTCCCCTCTTCTCGATTGTGAACACATCGCGACAGAACTTAGAAGGAAATACCTAACTCCCCAAGGATGAGTTATTGGAGGAGAGGTTTGCATGGTAGTTCAGCATTCTAGATGGGAAGATCTAAAACCTTTCACACACATGAGTCAGTTGTTCAATATTTATGGGATATGCTTTGGGAGGAGGATTGATCTAAGGTGACTTCTGAGCCGAAACTGTGACAATGATGCATAAAACTTGGAGGTTGTTGATTTTAAAACCCTAAGTCTCATAGGAGTTCCGCCAAATGAATAATCAAAAGGTCAGGTCTAGCTCCATTTTCACCTTCTGCTCATGGTCTTGGTATGGAACCCAATCTCATTTCACCTCATTGCATTTCTTTAGATGCTCGGGGACGAGCATGGTTTAAGTATAGGGGGATGATGAATCTCAAATTCATCATTCTAAAAGATAATAAATAAGCTCAATTCCCCAAAATTCATTTGCATTCTATCCATTATTTTGCGTAATTAGCACTCATGCATGTATAAATAATAATTGCATTTTATCACTCATAATTGCATAAAATAAGAAGCCAAGAATTCCGACCTATTTGACCTGTAAAATAAGATAACTTCCTTGATCTTTAACTAATTCATGCTAATTCCAAATCACCTGAAGCCACTCCTTTGTGTACATTTGAATAACAAGAATAAATGAAAAATACAAAAAAATCACTAACACAAATAAGTTGTCCAGAAACCCAAACACTAATTTTAGGATAAAGGGACTAAAAAGATGATATTATCCTCATACAGTGTCTGATTTGATCCTACTCACTTTTGAACTAATTTACATTCAAATACCTTCAAAACAAGACCAAGTTCAAGTCAATCGGAGCTCATATGTGAAAGTTGGGTTTTGGGCCTCATTTGTACATTTTGTATTTTACTTGATTTTGACCTATTATTTTATGTATATATTTAACTATTTTTATTTATTTTCTTTGATGAAAGTTTTATTAAAATGTAAAAAATCCAAATATAAAATGAGCTTGAAATCAAAGAAAATAACTGAATCCGAGTCTTCACTAACAGTCTGTACAAAAGTTGTCGTTTTTGTATTATATTTTATTTCTTCTTTTTCCTAATTAATAAAAATCCAAAAAAATTATAGTAATGTGTAAATATATATTTGATTTTATCATATTTTTTTTTTATAATTTCTATCTTATTTTTTAGAAATTTACAAAACCCAAAAATCAAGGTTTTCTATGTACATAGAATACCCCAAAAATATCATTTTGTGCAAATGATCGATTTTGATTTTGGTCTCTTCATAAACCATATAGAACTCATCAAGACGTGCAATTTTCATGAAGAATATTTTCGATCCAATGTCGTTTGCTATTTATTCCATATTTTCTTTGTATTTGATTTTTTTGAATTTTCTGGGGCTGACACGTGGTAGCTCCTAGAGCCGCCACATGTCACCCATTTTTGTATTTATTTAATTCCATTTTATAAAAATATTAAAAAATAAATAATAAAAAATAAAAAATATTGGACATGTGGCATCATCTGGGCCATCCGATCTCGATCTATCGGACGACCCATGATGCTTCTCCTTCCTCCTCCCCCTCTCTCACATTTTCCCAATCTGCTTCACCGCGAATCGCGGCCAATCTCAGCCTCCTTCCTCTTCTGGCCGGCCACCACCTCCTCCATAGATCTCGTCGCCGCCACGCCACGGATCTCATGCAACTGCCTCCGCCCGCATCCTCCTTCCAATTCCGTCGACCACCTCCGCGAGTCCCAATCGGATACCATCAAATCCAATTAGCCCCTTTTTTCGATAGTTCGCCGCCACCTTTCCCAATCAGGTCAACCCCGACCACCGCTTCTCGCCTCTACTATAAAACCGTCGCTTCACCTCCGATTCAAACCCATCCGCCGACTCTCAAGGACAGGGGATCCACCAACCACTGGTGGTGACATCACCTGTGCAGGTCTCCAAGTTCTCCGGTGAGATCCGGCCTCCCCCATGGCCGTTGCAGCGCTGCCTCCTCCGCGCACATGCCCTTGCTCTGGTTCCATCACTGTCTAGCCAACACTTCACCAACATCGCCTCGACCTCCCTCGTCCAGGAACCCAACTCCACCTTCCAGCATCAACCCAAGACACCTCATCATCTCTGCCCGAGCATCTTCGAGCTCCTCCGGTCTACTTCGAGCTTCCTCCGCCTATCATACACGCTTTGCCTCGCATCGGCAAGCTTCGCGGCATGGTCGTCATCTCCGCCTCGCCCCTGACGACGCTCCAGTAGAGGACTTCCGCCTCTACCATTCCAGCACCTTCTTCGGTCTGGCTTCATCGACTAGGGAAGCCACCTTTCCATCTCCGACAACCGACGAGCCCCACTCTACTCCATTGACACAACTGCCTACTCTGCCCTCCACTGCTAGGGGCTGACCCGAGGCCCTCCCCACGCGAGGTGCACATGCTGGAGGGAGCATGTGATTAGCACCGCCCTCCTAAGGGATTTTGTAAGAAAGGCCCCAGAGATCCACATAATTCCAGAAGAGCCCTGCCTCTAAGGGCACTTGCTGCACATGTGCTTTGCAGTTAACCCCCTGAGGGTTTAGGTAATTAATCATTAGTCCCTTCTTCAGCAGTTTGTTTATTTTATTTAATCATTGTAATTGCAAACAAACCCTTGTGTTTCACTTACTATTTGAACTACATTACCGCATCGTTTTATTATTCAAAAATTAGCATTGTGTTCTATACCTAATTCTCTACATTGTGGAACTGGCTTCATATTTTTATCATCTGTGGTTATTTAATACTATTTTTTATTATAGAATTTTGCATACTTTGCCCACTCTATGCTTCGAAATTCATAATTAACCATAGCTCCAAAAATTGTCAAAAATTCATGAATTGTATAATTAATTGTGTTTTCACATTGTGCTAAAAAGAATTGAATTTGCGTTTTTCTCGATAAAAATCAATTTATATATTTCTTTAATGAATTTTTAATAGGTATTAAATTCAACATTTTTTGGGTTTAGGATTTTTCTGAGATAGATCACTTAGTGATATATCTTGGATAATTTTTCTTCTTGAAAATAATTAAATTTAATATTTATTATAAATTATTATTGAAAATACCATGTTCCACACTCATTAATTCATAAAATATTCATATTGCATCCAAAAATTCCAAAAAAATTACAAGGTGTTCATTTCATCATCATTTACATCTAGCTGAGTTTCATAATTTTTGGACTCCATTTAACTGGAAATTGTATTTTAGTCCCTAAAATTTCTCCACAATCGCATTTACCTCCAAAATTGCATCAAAAATTCCAAAAATATTCATCTCAAAAACCACATACAAAATTCGATAGACATAATTCTAGGTTGTTCCTTTGCCTCCTCGAGTTCGACCTTGGGACTTGCCCAAGTAAAATAAACATAAAGCCACTCGAACTAAATTGAATTGATTAATTGTGGTAATTTTCTTGATTGATTCTAATTACCCTCCTACAACGAAATGACAAATTCGTCATATTTTTATCGCTTAATTCACGCCAATTAACGTAAGGAAATCACGAGCGATCAGGGATCACCATCTCCATAGCAGCCTTAGATGGTGGTATATCACCCAGAGGCCCTGACATATGTCAAACCTTTCTTTCCACCTCCACCGCACATCCAGGAGGTGAATGCCGTTTGGGCCAACAATCAAAACCTGACCCATTCTGGTGGACAAAATCATGGTTAGAACTTGGTGATTTGGCCATACCACCCTCAACCGCCAAGAAGGAGGTTCCACCCCAGTTAAAACCAACACTCTCCGCAGCCCTCACAACAATGGAGACAAAATATTCAAAGCCAGCACCAACCACAATGGCAGCAATACCATCAACAGCTGAGTGGTTATTATTAGAACCAATATCAGTCACCCCCTCAGCATAACTATCAACAGTTCCCTCCTCTATTGTATCAGAGTCATCATCCTCAACCTCAACACCCACAGTTGGTGAAAAGTTTTGATCCCATCATGATGATAATTTTGAGGTAGCTCTCGTGAATCCTGCACTCAATTGCCTAGTGCAGTTGGTTAAAAGTTTAAATGAAATGAGCTAGAAGTTGGATGACCTCATCACAACCAAAATAGTCATCCTAGCTCTCGTTGAGGCGAATCCAAATAGTTTTTGACACAAGGAGCATGTCGTTTGCAATGTCCAATCCTTGATCGAGTCAGGTATAAATGAACCAATTATGTTATCTAACTCTGACTCTCAGAAGCGATAGGACACCGCAACAGTCTGCGATCTCTAAGGGAAAAAAATAAAGCTTCACAGGATGAGTCTTCATCAAATGTGCCTGCATCGAGTTATGGAGGAGGAGGAGAGAAAGAAACACCTACATCACCGGATTTATAAAAATTCCAAAATAAAGAAAACCAAAAATCCACTTCAAGAAATAAAAGCCAAGGCGACATCGATGCAGCCAATGAGACGCCAACACCAACAGTGGATCCAGTGTGAGCTGGTGATGCCAATGTTCCTTTTGTTAGCTTTTCCAGTAGAGCAAATGATTGTACCCCATTGTAACAGCCAAAAAGTAGCTCGAGATTGGTCTCACTAATCTCACACAATTAGTTGTCGATGTGTGACCGAACTCAAAGCCCAATTGTCAGCTCATCAATTAACCCACACGATCAAGAGGTAAAGCAATCAAATGTAGATGTGTGAATCGAAATTTATTATATCCTACAAACAAATTTATAGGGGATAAGCAGGAGGGGTCCGAACACAGGGAATAAGACATGGTAGCACAAAAAATATTATTTATAAATAAATGATATAGGTATAGAGGTATATATATGGGCACACTGGTTACTATAAATTTTTGTGTGTATTTTTATGTTTTTTTAATTTTTTATTTGATTTTCTTTTTTTCTTTTTTTTTTAAATTTTTAACTTCTTTTGGATTTTTACAATAAAATGTAATAATATTAATTAATAGTATATAATATATACTATAATAATATATAATACGAATGTAGAAAATATATATAAGTATATATATAGTTTAGATAAGATATAAATATAAATAGCTAGAAAATTCTAGAATTTTTTTATTTGTTATATTTTTCTAATATTTTTGTGATTTTTAGGAGACTGTTGCTAATTTTTAGGCATCTCAATATACAATATTTAGCTAGGCCAAATTGTTTTGGTAAAATTCCCAAAACTATTTTTATATAATAAGTAATATAACATACAAGAAAACACTATTTTTGGATTTTCAGAAATATTTTTCTGAATTTTTATAAGTTTTTCAATGTTTTTCACTTTTTAAGGTTTTCATTTGATGTTTTTAGTTGATTTTTGGTCTAATAAAATATAACAGAAGGAAACTACAACATTTTTGGGGGATTTTTTCGAGGCATTTTTATAGTTTTTTGGGGTTTTCTAAAATAAACAATGAATAAATAGCAACCAAACAATATTTAATAAATAGAAAAATTATCTAAATGCCTAACCTGGATGGATAACAAGAACAATCTATATTTTAGGAACTTAATGTGCTTTTCCCAGAATTAAACATGCAAGGCAATTATTTTTAATAAATATGCAAAGAAAAATAAGAAGTCCATGTAGTTCAGGGACCTACATGCAATTAAAATTAAACTTTAATTCAAAGCGTAAGAAATCCAATAAGTTTCAGGGAAGACATGCAATATTTACAAAGAAAAACATGCCGAGACACGTGACATACAAAGGGACCAAAAAGTAAATGGCCTAAAGCACACGGATCGATGTGCAAAATTTCCTAAATTAATTACATGCCCATGAAAGTTCTTAATATTAAAACTAAATAACAAAAGGTGGTGGGGGGTCTTCAATATTTATCCAATCATTAGCGCTAGCAGTCAGCCATAAGTGCTCCACGGCAGCTCACTTAACTTGATCGTGTAGCTAAGGACACACACCGTTTTGTTTTGATTCCAAGGGCCAGGATTAGACCTTGGTGGTTCTTGATCTGACGACTGAGAGGTGAGGAGGAAGAACACAGAAGAACTCTAGCCCTCCTCGCTTCGATCAACGATTCTGGTCGACTCTAGCCATGATTCGGCCCGTTGATGGGTGCTTTGGCTTCCTGGGACCCTTCCTAGTCCACAGGTGGTCTAGAACCAAATCCAGGTCCCAACGATAGAGCCCTGGGGGTCTTCACTTCCAGGCGACCTAGAGGTGCTTCTGATCCTCGATTCTCCTCTCTAGGTGCCTCACGAGGCTCAGATCCTGCACAAAAATATTAGGCGACACGAGATGAAGCATCTCAATCCAAAATGCAGCAGGAGGCTGCGTGAAATGGGATGGAAACATCAGGTGAAGGCTGTGGACAACTCCTCGAATTGCTTCGATTTGGGTTGAATTGAAGGGGAAAATGAGTGATCGGATTGAGAACGCGGTCATGAGAGTTATGAGCATGGAAATGAGGACGGAACAAGGATGTTTCACTATGAGATCGACCTAGAGCTCGATCTCCAGGTCAACAAAGATCTGGGATTTCACACTAACTTACTAGTTTAAACTAAAAACCAATTGTATAAATGAAATCTATACTAAAGATATTACCTAGGAACAAGAGATGAGGGCCTCGACTTGGTCAGAACAAAGGAGGCAAAACTACCAGGTGGAGCTCCGACGACGGATGGATGCTCCTCCTCCGCCTCTCCTCCTCACTGCAGACCGAGCCTATGCCTTCCTGTCACCAATGTGAGGCTGCTAGAGATGACCTGAGGGGCAAAGATCGACCAAAGAGGGATCAATCCGAGTAAGGAAGTTGCATGTCATTATTTATAAACATGGAGGAGGAGCTTATTGACCAACGAATTCTAGAAGATTAGCGGAATGTACAAGGAATTTTAGGATTAGGAGAGCATTAGGCTTGATCGATGGTTGATTTGCTTGAAAGATTGGATCGATTAGAGTGGTCAGCCACCTGAGAAAAGGGGGAGAAGATGGGGGTCTTCTCATCTCTGACAGTGGTGTGCGTCATGGGTCGAAGAGTGACTCGGGTCATCCAAGCGAGCCTCTGGTTGATCCACGTGGACCAACTAGAAAAATCTGGGCATAAAATTCCTCATTAATTGAATAAAAATAGTAACAACTTAATTATTTTTTGGTTAAAACATAAAATGTGTTTCTTATTTTTCATAATATTTTATTTTAATTTTATATTATTCTTACAAGTTAATTTGTTAGGTGTTAATAATTGCATGTATAACTGCAGGTACATTTACCTATATATTCTATATTTTATTTTTATTTTGAATTTTATATTTTATAATTTATGTACATAGTTTATATATTATAACTTATTTATATGCACATAAATATAATTTTATTATATTTTTCCGAAGTTGTATGTATACTTAAATAACTATAGGTATTAATTGTATAGGTATATGTATAGTGTATTTATCTATGTATATAAATCGACTTATTTATTTTAATGTCTTTTTGTTGATTTTATTTTATTTTACTTATGTATATATGTTATAAAGAATATTTATAAAATTATAAAAATATAAAAGTGGGAAAAATATAAAGAATAAATAAAAATGAGTATGTTATTCAGGTATATTGTACAATAGGGGTCCAAAAACCTAATTTTTGCATCTTAACTTTAAATAAAATGAAACCACCTTCATTAAATAGATTATTAAAGTTATATACAATTAAAGTGATTTTGATGAATTTTGAGTTCATATGGAAAAGATATAGGTCTTTGAAGTTGGGTTTTGGGTTTTTTATTCTGAGTGTATGTTGCACAATGCGTATTAATTTTATATGAATGAATTTTGTATTTTTGTTTGTATTTTCTCTACAAGTTTCATGTACAAGGTTTATTAGTTTGAGGTACAAAATTAATTTTATAAAATGGATGCCAAAAGGTGATTACTGGTGAATTAAAAATGAGGTTTTTGATGTGATTTTTGTATAACTCATCTACCTTATCTCCCTCTACTTTATTTCTTGTCGATTAAGTCGTCATGATGACTGAGTCTCGGGGTTAGGATCATTAAGTGTATTTGACACCTCATTATTTTTCTTTTCTTTATTCTTTTATTTTGGCATTAATTACAACATTTACACAGTAACTTACACAATATTTTGTACATTTTATAAAGTTTATTTTCAAAAATTAATGATATATACATGCATTTAGCTAGAGAATGAAGGCCAAAATGAAAGAACAAAGGTGATGAAACGGAGATCCATCACCCTCGTACTTGCCTTTGTAGTCCCTAGCAAACACTTATGCCCATAAGTGCAGAAAAGAAAATAAAGAAAAGAAAAGGAAATAACTTGGATTGATTGTAACTTTCAAATTTGTCTTCGTAATATCAAAGTTTGGAGCTCAGTAGGACCTTTGGAATTTAGGTGGGATCATAACCTTATTAGGAAACAAATTTGAAACACAACAGCCTCCAAGAACTCCTCGATAATTCACCAGGTGAATCTTTATTTTCCCCCTTTACTACAACAAAAGGCTGCAAGGTCCTACCGCTCCTGAGAGAAATAGCATCAGATAAAAACATATCAAGCACATCTGACTCTTTGAGATTGGGCGAGACATCACCGACTACATGCTCTTTCTTTCGAAAGTTATTGGGGTTGGCCTCCACCTGTGCCAGAATAGGAGTATTGGTGATGGTGAGGTCTAGATTCTGGCTCATCTCTGCGAGGCCATTCACCAACTGAGCCAAGAAGTCCAAGGCAGAGTTATGGGAGCAACCTCGAGTGGTTCAATGGGCTGTCTACGTTGAGACTGGGAATGGTGTGAAGTCTACTAGTAGGGATATGAGAATTATATTAAGGAGAAGGGTGGTACTGGTGATGGTGCTGAGGAGGGTATTGATATGGAGCAACATCGTACTGTTGATGCTATTGGTACTATCGGTACTGTGGCTGCTGATACTAATTCTATCTCCTAATGCCCTGATACGACAGAGACTGCTGGTGTTGAAGTTGTTGGTTGTTATGGACAAATCTCCCACCTTGATATTAAGGGAATGGACGGTTGCCTGAAGACTGGCCTTGCGATGTCTGTTAGGATGGGCCGGTTGTGCATCGTTGCTCCATATGCCATTCACCTCCTGAATGAGAGGTGGAGGTGGATAACATGGATCATGAAGGATCTAGAGCTCGAGCTGTTATACAACCAACCATTGCTATGGTTGCTGAGGCGATGTGGGCTCTTGGGCTTGCACGTAATACACGTATTGGATCACCAGTTATGCTGGACTCTGCTGAGGGGTTTGAGGTGATGAAGGCTCCTTCATCTTGGCAGAAGTCATCGTTGATGCAAATATTGACTGGCAGGAATTGATTGTACTCACTAGCAGCTCCATCTACTTGGTGATCTGATCTAATTTATCCTGATTTTGAGTCCTTTTTTCGATCACAGCTAATTTTTCTAGGTCTTGTGATCGTTTCTCGATGACATCCACTTTGGACAGGTGGCTCCATATGATGCTCAGGTTGGAGCTCTTGTCTTGTCTGATTCATGAGATGTCACCAAATGAACTGGCTTTTGTAGACTTTGTGGCTGACGCTGATATGCACGAGACGATGCCAAAGCAACCTCTCCTTTGGCCATCTCCTCAAAAATATACCAGACGATGTCCTCGTCCTTATTGAAGTGCGACCCGCCACATGCAACATCAACTAGCTTATGCTCTCGATAGTGAGTCCCCCAAAGAAGTGTTGGACCAGGATGCTCCGAGGAATATTGTGGTGGAGACACTTCTCTTGCAAATCTTTGAAATGCTCCCAAGCTTCATGGATGAATTCATGTATAGATTGGGAGAAATTGGAAATCCTGTCTCGCATCTGATTGAGCCAATCGAGAAGGTATAATTTGTGCAGGAAAGCTGACTTGAGCTCCTCCCAAGTCGTGATGACTTTTCCCAGATGGTTGATCCAATGGAGCGCCTTGTCCTAAAGGATGAATGAAAAGGTTGTCATCTTGACCACACCTAACGGTATGTTAGGGTAGTGCATTATTTCGCAGATGCGAGCAAACTGTTGCAGATGGATATAAGGTTCTTCATTTATGTTCCCGTGAAAGATGGGAAGAAGTGCTAAGAATTGAGGCTTCAATTCAAAGTGTGCATGGACCTGTGGTATCTGGATCCACTCAGTCATCTAGCTTGTGCCAGGGTTGTAGGTCTCCTTAAGCATAGGATTGGGACTCTCTCCTCTTGGCTCATCTGTCGGGCCTCCACGACCTCCATCTCTGATTTCTTCCTCTCCTCCTCCTCCTTTTGGATTATCTCTCCTTCTCCTCAGGTCATTGAGCATGTCTTGGAAGGCGAACCGGGCCAATGCCTTGTTTGTGAGATGTTACTGAATTGTATGGATGGAGGCAAGAATCTTAGCATTCACTGCATTCTAATCTAGCTGATGTCCTGGTTCTAGATGTGGTGTGTGCTGCGGTCCCTTCCCTCATCCCATTAGAGCCATATCTGAATCTGAATCTGACAGTATCTCAAGCTCCATATTAGGCTCTTGATCTGCACATGGAGTGATGCCCCGATCAGTCTTAATTGAAGCACCGTATATAGAGATAAGCACATATCAGATTCCTTATTTGTATTTAAATACAGATAAGGATATGGTAACTCCTATATCCGTATCCATATCCATCCGCTTGCATCACTACTTAGGACCCATCGATAGTCACTAGATTCATCAACAAACACAAATTGATATTGTTGTCCTGACCTTCATGATCCCTCAATGGTGTTAATTCTACATATTTAATAATCATGCACTATACTAAGATCAATATAACTAGACTCCATATATTTTGATTTTTAAACATAATAACAAATTTTGTATTGTTTGGCATTTTTTCATCATTTCCATTTTAATACAATCTATATTTCAGAATATAGGATTTAATAAAATTTTGTTTGGTCTGGATCTAATTGTTTTGAATTCACGGATACCCACGGGTAATTCGATATCCATTTCAGAAAATTTGTATCTAGCCTAATGCATTTTGATTGGAGAGGGTAGACCCATTGATCTGATGTCATGGTACGGATTAGACAAGCACAAGTGGAGGCGTTTTTCGCCCCACAAACATCCCTATATATGGCTTCTTGTTGGTCTAGTTCCAGTTCTAATTATGCAACCTCAACAGAGTTCGTTGAATAACTGTTAAGGAGAGTTAGGGTCAAAAAAAATTTCATTAAGAATGGAGATGTGTATGGAGTGAAATCAATTTCCATCCAAAATGGGAAGAGTTCTGGACAAGAGTGATCCCAGATTACTGAAGAAGGCAGTGAGTCTGGAGAGCGGTTCACAAAGTCTGAACCGTGATCTCGGGAATCATCCATAATTATTAGAGATGTCGACTGCATGGAATTGATATGGGTGTCGGTGGTCCTGATGAATCCATGTTTCATCATCTTTATTCTATCATTTTGGCCTTAAAAACCCTAGTAAATGCGTGTAAATAGGCTTAATATATGCATTTTAGCATTCATGCATATGTGTGTAAATATTGTATAAATTGCGGTTTTTAAAGCCAAAATTATAGAATAAAGAAAAGAAAAGAAAAAGAATAAAATATTGTAAATATTTTATGACCCGAAACCCCGAGACCTAGGCATCTCGATGACTAGGTCGACAAGGAATAAAGTAGGGGGAGATAAGGGCCAAAATACAGAGAAAATACCTATACATTCTATTGATTCTTTATTCATTTTGGGACCTATTTTTGGTTCCACTTTTTATACGTCAAATAAAGAAACTTTGTACATGAAAGTTGTAGATAATTTAATAAAGAAAAATACAAAATTGATTTCACAGAAAAATAATGTACAGATAAAAAGTTATGGTCTGAATAAAAATCCAGAACCCCAACTTCCCAGACCCGTATCTCACAAATGAAAACTCCAAATGCATCATACTCACTTTAATTGTATATAGAAGAAAATAAGCTATTTATTGGCGGTGGTTTCGCATTTGGCGGAGCTACGGTTTGAAAGTTGACTTTTGGACCCTCATTGTACATTGTACAGATTAAAATATTCAATTTATTATTTATTTATTGTTTTTATAATTTTATATTTTTATAATGTTGTAAATATTACTTATAATAATTGTGAATATTAAAATCAGAATAAAAACATCATTAAAACTCAAAATAAAATACTTGTATACACAGGTAAAATACATACACATATACCTATACAATATATTACTTTATTTTATTAATTATACAAAGAACATCAATAAAATAAAATAAAAATATAATTATGTGTATAAAAGTGTGTTATAATTATATAAATTAATAAACATAATTAATAAAATTAAAATACACAAAATAAAAATAAAATACTTAAATATATAGATATATATATACTATAAAGGGCATAAATGCAAACTTGTAAAAATACGTCTCATAAAAATAAATAAAAATCACCATAAATTAATTCAGAAAATAATAAACATTTTTATTTTATAATTAAGAATCAATAAAATCGTTTGCTATTTTAATTTGATTTTACAAATCTTTTTCCCCAGGTTTTTCCTGGTTGGTCCACGTGGACCAACCAGGGGGCTAGGAGAGTTGACCTCGGCCGACTCTCTGCCCAACACCTGGGCTGTTGTCAGAGATGACTTTTTCCTCGACTTCGCGGATTTTTGGAGACCGCTCCTTTCACCGAATCAGGTCGGTCTCTTCACGAGAAATGTAGCCCTACCATAGGGCATACTCGCCCGATCATTTTCTCGACCTTTGGGTCGTTGTGCCACCCGTGATACTTCCTCGAAGATCGCCCCTCGGCCTTGTTTCAAAAACGCCCCAAAAACTCCCATTCCATTTTGAACCCGATTTGACCTTGGCTTTGGCTCCCTTGGGCGTGCTCCGGATGGATCTTGGTGACAGGAAGGTCTCCAGCTAGCTAGAGAGGGCAGGGCAAAGGCGAAGCGGCGCTCCACACACCCATCTCCGGCCATGTGGCCATGAGGTTTCAATCTCGCAGTTCCGTCACTGCTCGAGGTCGTTTCCCACTGTTTTGCGTTCATTTCTTTTGTAGTTTAAGTAGCTGTTAGTCCTAGGAATAGTCTAGCGTTTTTAGTTTGTGGTTGAACGATTTCTGTAGCCCCGATCTCATCACCAAACGCCTTGCCGGAGCTCTAGAGCTCCGGCCGCTATCTCCGCCATCTCATGACCGTCGTTTTATTCCGCCAATAAGACCTGGGGCTTGTATTTTTGTGCTGCTGCGTTTTTCTTGTCGATTGTAGGTCCCAGGAGAGGCAAGTGCGCCTCATTTTTGCTCAAGAGCAGTCCTCCCAGGTGCGCTGGAGCGTCTTCGCGCGGCGGTGGGCCACTCCGTGGTCTTCGGCCCCATTTGAGGTACCTGGGTGGTGCGGGGGAGCTTCAGGAGTAGATCGAGGCCTTTGGTCGAGGATTTGGTGGCCGGAAGCGGGTCCAGCACGTCCACAGAACTCGGCGTTGTCGAGTTCCTCAGTTGTTCTTCCAGTCACGTCCCTGGCCGTCGGATCAAGCACATTCCCCAGGTGGTACAACTGCCATCAGATCTTGCGTGCCCTCCAGCCGTCCGATCAAGCAAGCCGATCTAATCTTGGCCGTTAAGATGAAGGGGCATCGCGCGTTGCGCGCCCGGCACGTGGCATAAGTGATTTATCAGTCGCCGTTGGATGCGCGCCTAGCAGGGGTATTTTGCCATCATAACCCCCGCAATTTTTGTATTTCACAAGTTATTACCGAATCATTCATCTGCTGTATGTTATTGTTGCAACATTTATCAAAAACCCCTCAGGTTTTTTGGACATTGCATCCGCTCCCTTACCAAGCGCGCGTGCGACGCACGCGTACCTGGGAATTTTTGCGCGTGCACCCTTGCAAATTTTGTTATTGGCATTTAGTACTGTAACTTTCTATTTAGTTATATTTTTTTTGAGAAACTTGCACTTTGGCCCTCGGACGTCCGATATTTGCAAAACAACCCCTGCCAGTAGTGTAGTTTCTCTTCGTTGTTTGCATTTACTTCATGCATCTATAAATCACTAAAAAAAATCCATAAAAATTGCATTAAGCTCCTGTTGCATCATATTTCCACGCCATATTTTTGCATTTGCATTTTATTGCATTTTAATATTTATTAAAAATCAAAAACATGCTTTTTGTGCACTGTCTAGCTTAGAAAATCACTAAAAAATATAAAAACACATCAGAAAAATCCCAAAAAAATATATTTTGTGTCTTATAGTGTCATTTAGCTCCAGACCAAAAATCATTAAAAAATACAAAAGAAAACTCCAAAAAATTGCAAAACTCTAAAAACCTTTATAAAAATATTAAAAATTCTACAAAACTCCTAAAAATATAAACTTTGTCTCTAAATTTTCTTTGTTTCATTATCTTTCATTGAAAATTAACTTGGAGAATTTTTGCTACTGTTTGCTATTTTATTTCTCCATTTTAGTTTCAGCCTTGCATTTTTGCCACTGTTTGCTTTATTTTGCTAATTAAAAATACCAAAAACATTCTAAAAACTACCCAAAAATCACAAAAACAGTAAAAAAGTATAAAAAGACCAAAAAGACTTTATTTGCTAATTTTTGGACATTTTTCTCTATTTTTATAAATATATCTTTCTCCCTCTTTTTACATAGTTCCTATATTCCAATATTGAAAAAATAAAACTAAAAAAAATATATAATATAAAAAGAAAATATAAAATCAGAAAATTGAAAATCAAAATAAAAAATTAAAAAAATTAAAAATTAAATTTAAAAAAATATAAAAATTAAAAACCCACAAAAAAATGGCGAAGTAGACACTTGATCACTTTCATACACATTTTGAGCACTTTTACCCCGTTCTACCTGTCTTCTCCCTGTGTTCGACCTCTACACATACTTGCACTATACACATCTTGTTGTAGAGTTATAATAAATTTTAACTCCGCACATTTACTTTCATTGCTTGATATATTTGTCGTGGGTTAATTGTTGTTTGAATAGGGATTTCGTTGGAGGTCAAATCAGCGACTGTTGATTCGCCTTGTGAGTCAACACGACCTCGGCATTTTCCTGTTCAACAAATGGCATCGTTGTCGGGGAGCAACAGCGCTTAGTTCGGGTCTTGTTTGTGTTTGTGATTGATTGTCTATTTCGCGGCTTTTATTTTTCGCTATTTTATTTTCTTTATTTTTGATATATCTCTTGAGCTGTCTAACCTTCTCCTTTGTTGACTATTGTGCGAGGAACCGCGGATCGAGGGAGGCGCTCCACCCTAGGCGCCTACGCACCCACGTGAAGCCGGCTTCTGCCCGCTTAGCACCGAGGAGACAAGGAGAGATTTTTGAAGACCGAGCTACACCTTTAGTTGTAGAATTTATTTCCCGCATTTATTTTTGTAATTTAAGTGAGAGAGCGGCCTATATTTGTAATAATACAGGTACTCGGACATTCAGGACTCTCGGGCCTAACTTCCAGGTGTCTGTTCACCTGGGGGCTCACCGCGGCTTTTTACGGTTTTTTTCGCATTCTTTTTCTTTTGTTTTGTTTTCCGATTTCATTTCTTTTGTGTGATTGAGCCCGTAGTTTTAGGATTGCTTGCGATAGACTAAGGCCAAACACCTAATACCTTGCATGCTCCTATAGTATCGTTTGGACTTAGTCAAATTTTAAACAGTTGATCATCACCTTCAACCCGTCGCGCCGCGAGCTCTCCCCGCAAAGCGCTTTCTCCTAAACTCAAGTGTGTTGAGCAGAGGAGGGGTGAGCCTAAACCGGACATTAGGATTTAGGGTTGGTGGTCAGCTTGTGGTTCTTCCCGATAATAGCAATTACTGAACTTAGGGTGATTTCATCGGCTTTTGCATTTGCATATAGATAGATTTCAATTTTGCTGAGCATCCTTGCATGTAGAGTGCTGGAGGCAAGGTGAGCATTTCTCTTTAGCATGCATCATTGATTTGACGCTTGCATTGCTTTTCCGACTCTACCTCTGATTTTGCCAACCTAGGATCTTAAAGGAATTGATTCCTCGTTAGGCGCGTGCATTTCTCACTAAAAAATCCAAAAAAAGTGATAATCAATAAAATTGGGACTGCTAATATTACTCGACCCTAAAATCGACCAAAAAGAAAATATTCTCTTGGGGCGAGTAATCCCCTCATTGTCTTCGCTTTTACTTGCTCGCGCACACACTAAGGATTAGTGCCCAAATCCCATTTTAGCCCCCTAAGTGTTTGTGCAATTTTTGGACTTCTCACCTAACTCTAAAACAGACAAGATAAAAAGACCGCATTTGTGGTCTTCACCGAGTTGAGTAGGTGAATTGAGGGTTTGACTTGTTTTCATTTTTTGCTTGTGATTGTTTTGTGTGTGTCCTAGATCGCTCCTGCGCACTTGCGCCTTTCTTCTCACTTCTCTTGACTTGACCATCGTGCTCTCCCGATCATTCTTCCTTTGTTTCGAGATGGCCGACTGGAGCGTATTTTATCCGGACTTTGCGGATCATTCGTTCACTCCAGCCGGTCCACCTCATTTTTTCCAGGAGGACTTTGCTCCAGACTTTTGTACATATCCGCCTCAGCCACAGTATCAGACCTCGGATTTCTATCCACACCCACCTCCACTTTCGTATTCTCCACCTTCACATCCACCCGAGGCCGAGCTGTTGGAGTCACCTTTCATGGAGTCTACCCTTGAGCACTTGACCCAGATGATGGATCATATGAGACAGAGGATTGACCACCTCACTAGTACCAATAAGAGCGACCATGATATTCCACCATTTGATGATATGGGTTCACTCGAGGATTTCCATGAGAGCTTGCAATCGCCCAAAATACAAAAAAATGAGAAAAATTTAAAAACACAAAAAGAGATTGGGAGACTTTTGGTCGAGTCAGACTATGAGGAGAGCGATCACTTGCCAGATCCTTTGTCCACATATTCATTCACACCTTGTCCCACCTTTGACCCCGAGGATGCCGCTGTACAGACTGCTCTTGGCAAGCCTCGTGTATATGCTGATTCCGACCTTCTCCCTTGTATGGAGGAGGTCCAAAAATTCAAAAAAATGTTATCTGAACCCGAAGTGGTGGCTACTATTCATGAGATCATCCGTGCCTCACTTCAGCAGGCCATGGCCCATATGTCTGCTCCTCTTCCCAAAAAGAGAAAGCGGAGGAGCAGATCTGAGCGTCACATCTTGACCATGGCCACTGCCCACGCCATCACTCATCGTTCCATTCCTCGGAAGAAGAACACAACTACACCTTTCATCACTTGCACCATCTCTGACTATACATGTGATCGCACTCTCCTGGACGGCGGTGCTTCGATTAGCATCATACCCTTCTCGCTGGTACAGTCTCTTCACTTAGGGCCTCTTAAGAAGACCAGGATGATCGTTCAGTTTGCTGATGGATCTATCAAGAGGCCAAAGGGTATCCTTGAAAACGCCGTCATTTCTATTCAGGGCACGAGCTACACCGTTGATTTTGTCGTATTGCCCATGGAGACCTCCACAGGGGAGCACTCTCCAATCATCCTGGGACGACCATTCCTCGCCTCCGCGAGGGTCGTTATTGATTACGGATCAGGAGAGATTCGCTTTCGCCCTGCTGATGAGAGCGAAGTTTCGATCACCGCACCCACTGCCGACCAGAGACCTGCACCTGATGCTACTTCACCTATCTTGGCTGACCTCGAGGACCATGACCTCAACGATACTATTAGAGAATTTTGCTGTCTATTGGATTCCACTGAGACCCGAGATTTCCTCCCGGTTGAGGAAACCTCGAAAAGCATGGACCTCGACGTTCCTTCTTCTGGGACTTGGCGTTGTGTTGATGACATCCGCGGGATTTACACGATCGATACCATTGAGCGGAGGGCAGATGTAGAGGCTAGACAGGACGGACATGTTTCAACTTCTTTCACCGATGGGTCCGTTCCTGTTCACATAGATACTGATGAGCCAAAGGCCGAATTTGATTTAGTTGCTTTTCTTCGGAAATTCGGGCCTTTTGATGAGAAAGATGATCCGGTTGAAATTATAGAGGACGACCAGAGTTCGATTACTTCCACCAATGAGTTCGTGCCTTTTGGTTTTGACCTGGATGACTCCTCGCAGGACGATTCCGAGTACACTACTTCCGATGATGATGAGTTCGTCCCATTCCACTTTGATATCAGCGAGACTCCCAAGGCCGGACCTAGCCGTACTTCTTCCACTCACTCGTCTGTGCCTCTTCACCCTAGGGCCACTGAGGACCATCACCCTGTCGACCCTGATCGGTTTCTGTCATCTGAGGACCCTGATGTCGACCTGCACCACACTAGATCTATCCCTCAGCGTTCCCGCAAGAAGGTTCGCTTTCTACCTTCTTGTCCCTCTGTACATCCATCTCTGGTGTACATTCACTTTTGTGTGCCTCTGTTCTCTTTACCGTTTTGCTCGTCCACCCATTCTCGTGTTTTCCTTACTTAGGACGTACTTTGTCCTAAGTATAGGGGGGTGGACGAGCCGAGTGTTCTTTCATCGTCCCGTGTCATCACTCCTGTTGTTGCCTATACTTAGGGATTCTTCTACCCTAAGTATAGGGGGAGTGGTGTGTACATCCCCATGATCTATTTCATCTCTTGATTTATTTTCTTCTTTTCTTCTTTTCTTCTTTTCCTCTTCTATCTTCTTCATCTACCGAAAAGGTGCCACCCTTTTTGTCAATCTTCTATACTTAGGACGTACCTTGTCCTAAGTATAGGGGGGTGTGCACCCCGAGCTGTTCTATTCTTTGATCCTCTCCATTGTCTCCTCTTCTTGTCTATACTTAGGGATATTTTACCCTAAGTATAGGGGGAGACAATCTGAGTACGATCTGTTCATTCCCACCCTTGACCCTCCCTGCTTTGTGTACAGTCTGCTATACTTAGGATTATTTGATCCTAAGTATAGGGGGGACGGTCAACTTCTCATTGATTCATTCATTTCTTTGTTCGTTCATTCTTTAGATTTTCCTATACTCAGTACGAGTTATGTCCTCTTTTCTCTCCGATCTATGAGGACATAGCTCAAGCTAAGTATAGGGGGGTCGTATATACTACGTATATACTTTAGCCATAACTCGTACTTTCGTATTTTCCTAATAATATGGCTAATAATTCTTTAAAATTCATTAAAAATCCTTAATAAAAAGATGTGGTTATTCCTCAAATTCTTTTTGTATTTACTGATTAATAAATCAGGTGAAAATGTTTTTTGCAAAATGTTTGAAAAATAGTTTGAAAATCTTTGTGAACATCTACTGAAAACTATTTTGAAAATATTTTGTTACATGTTTTCAACCTGTGGAAAGTGTGTGTTTTTTTGTAAAAATTTATTTTCTTTGTGTGAAATAAAATGTTTGAAAAATGATTTGCAAATGGTTTGAAAAATGGTTGCAAAAATGTTTTGAAAAACCTATATATACTGTTTTGAAAAGCCTTTGCAAAATGATTTTCAAATGTGTGTACATGTTTGCAAAAATGTTTGTAAAAATTATTTTGGACTATAGTTTTCAAAAATTGTGTGAAAAACTTTTGTCAAATAAGTTTGAGGAATATTTACATCACACCAAAATCCACTATATATATGTACTTATAAAATTGATCACTTACCCTTGTAAATTCTAAAATCCACTTCTTGTATATATAAGAAGCACTCCCGTGTACATAGTTTTAACCTAGATTTTAGCCAAAACTTTTTCTTTTCAAAAATCCCAAAAACATTTGCAAAATTAAAATCCAAAAAACATTTGAAAAATCTTTTTGAAAAAGACAAAAAATGCATATGCATCATCATCATCTTTTCAAAAATCCATAAAAAGTTCAAAATCCTTGAAAATTGCATCACAAAAATATTCTCTGCATAGCATTGCATAGCATTCGCATTTTTCGGATTGAGTTTGATAGTTAAACAAGTCTAAATAAAATCCGGAGATTGGAGCTTGATTGGACCTTCAAATCTACCTAATAACAGGAACCTTATAGGAACTTGGTTTGAGGTACTTCAGGTCTAGTTGACTTAATTCTTTGAGGATCACGGGACTTGGTTCAATGGATTCTTGATTGCCTAAGTAGAGTATTTCGGAGCACACACACGACTCTTGTTGATAATGACCTAACTTGGACACCTGCACCTTTCACATGGCTCAACTCAGTCGGAGTGGTGAGAGGATTGGATTTGCCGGTATGAGACGCACACAAGTGGAAACACTTGTCCTCCTCTAGGGAGGGAAGTGCACCCCAACCCGTCCAGTGATTAGGAAGTCTAAAGACAGGAGACTGTGGGTTGCGATAAAGCTTCAAAAGAGGGATAGTCTACTAGCTCAAGAGGAAAAACTCCTTATGTAAATGCTGTTGTGAATAGTATTTCAAAAAAAAAAGAGAGAAAAAAAAAGTTCAGGCATGTACAAAAATAAAAAGCCTGCAAGTATGTACAAAGTCAATAAGCAAGCTTGAATTCCAAAGTCAAATATGTGAGCCTGCAGCAGGATGACTTGACTACACTGGTCTTGCATCCCGGGATAGGTAGCTACACTGGCTACCGTCCATTCTTCTCTTCACCCCCTCCTCTTGAGCTGGTTGCCACTTGAACTTAGAAGGGAATACCCCGCTCCTCGAGGATGGAGTCATTGGATTGGGGAATCATTGGGTTGTCATACTGGAGAAGTCAGTCTCTTTGTCATTCTAGCTGAGGAGAGCCACAATCACTTACACTGTACGAGTCAGATTCATAGTCATAAGAGTTTGCGCATGAGTTGAAGTATTTCTGACCTGGCTATTGAGGAGACTTGGACGGAGTTTCGGGATTCTCAAGGACTGTTGAATTTCAAACACGGTTCTCACTAAGGTTCCGCCCGCACTAAAATTCCAAAGGTCCGACTTAAGCTCCAAACTTTGATTTTGTGAAGACAAGTTTGATAATTAAATTTAGTCCATCTTTCTTCTTTTTCTTTTCTTTAATTTTCTTTTTCTGCACTTATTGCATAAGTGTTTGCTAGGGACTAGCAAAGGCAAGTATAGGGGGATGATGAATCCACGTTTCATCATCTTTATTCTATCATTTTGGCCTTAAAAACCCTAGTAAATGCGTGTAAATAGGCTTAATTTATGCATTTTAGCATTCATGCATATGTGTGTAAATATTGTATAAATTGCGGTTTTTAAAGCCAAAATTATAGAATAAAGAAAAGAAAAGAAAAAGAATAAAATATTGTAAATATTTTATAACCCGAAACCCCGAGACCTAGGCATCTCGATGACTAGGTCGACAAGGAATAAAGTAGGGGGAGATAAGGGCCAAAATACAGAGAAAATACCTATACATTCTATTGATTCTTTATTCATTTTGGGACCTATTTTTGGTTCTACTTTTTATACATCAAATAAAGAAACTTTGTACATGAAAGTTGTAGATAATTTAATAAAGAAAAATACAAAATTGATTTCACAGAAAAATAATGTACAGATAAAAAGTTATGGTCTGAATAAAAATCCAGAACCCCAACTTCCCAGACCCGTATCTCACAAATGAAAACTCCAAATGCAGCATACTCACCTTTATTTGTATATAGAAGAAAATAAGCTATTTATTGGCAGTGGTTTCGCATTTGGCGGAGCTACGGTTTGAAAGTTGACTTTTGGACCCTCATTGTACATTGTACAGATTAAAATATTCAATTTATTATTTATTTATTATTTTTATAATTTTATATTTTTATAATGTTGTAAATATTACTTATAATAATTGTGAATATTAAAATCAGAATAAAAACATCATTAAAACTCAAAATAAAATACTTGTATACACAGGTAAAATACATACACATATACCTATACAATATATTACTTTATTTTATTAATTATACAAAGAACATCAATAAAATAAAATAAAAATATAATTATGTGTATAAAAGTGTGTTATAATTATATAAATTAATAAACATAATTAATAAAATTAAAATACACAAAATAAAAATAAAATACTTAAATATATAGATATATATACTATAAAGGGCATAAATGCAAACTTGTAAAAATACGTCTCATAAAAATAAATAAAAATCACCATAAATTAATTCATAAAATAATAAACATTTTTATTTTATAATTAAAAATCAATAAAATCGTTTGCTATTTTAATTTGATTTTACAAATCTTTTTCCCCAGGTTTTTCCTGGTTGGTCCACGTGGACCAACCAGGGGGCTAGGAGAGTTGACCTCGGTCAACTCTCTGCCCAACACCTGGGCTGTTGTCAGAGATGACTTTTTCCTCGACTTCGCGGATTTTTGGAGACCGCTCCTTTCACCGAATCAGGTCGGTCTCTTCACGAGAAATGTAGCCCTACCATAGGGCATACTCGCCCGATCATTTTCTCGACCTTTGGGTCGTTGTGCCACCGTGATACTTCCTCGAAGATCGCCCCTCGGCCTTGTTTCAAAAACGCCCCAAAAACTCCCATTCCATTTTGAACCCGATTTGACCTTGCCTTTGGCTCCCTTGGGCGTGCTCCGGATGGATCTTGGTGACAGGAAGGTCTCCAGCTAGCTAGAGAGGGCAGGGCAAAGGCGAAGCGGCGCTCCACACACCCATCTCCGGCCATGTGGCCGTGAGGTTTCAATCTCGCAGTTCCGTCACTGCTCGAGGTCGTTTCCCACTGTTTTGCGTTCATTTCTTTTGTAGTTTAAGTAGCTGTTAGTCCTAGGAATAGTCTAGCGTTTTTAGTTTGTGGTTGAACGATTTCTGTAGCCCCGATCTCATCACCAAATGCCTTGCCGGAGCTCTAGAGCTCCGGCCGCTATCTCTGCCATCTCATGACCGTCGTTTTATTCCGCCAATAAGACCTGGGGCTTGTATTTTTGTGCTGCTGCGTTTTTCTTGTCGATTGCAGGTCCCAGGAGAGGCAAGTGCGCCTCATTTTGCTCAAGAGCAGTCCTCCCAGGTGCGTTGGAGCGTCTTCGCGCGGCGGTGGGCCACTCCGTGGTCTTCGGCCCCATTTGAGGTACCTGGGTGGTGCGGGGGAGCTTCAGGAGTAGATCGAGGCCTTTGGTCGAGGATTTGGTGGCCGGAAGCGGGTCCAGCACGTCCACAGAACTCGGCGTTGTCGAGTTCCTCAGTTGTTCTTCCAGTCACGTCCCTGGCCGTCGGATCAAGCACATTCCCCAGGTGGTACAACTGCCATCAGATCTTGCGTGCCCTCCAGCCGTCCGATCAAGCAAGCTGATCTAATCTTGGCCGTTAAGATGAAGGGGCATCGCGCGTTGCGCGCCCGACACGTGGCATAAGTGATTTATCAGTCGCCGTTGGATGCGCGCCTAGCAGGGGTATTTTGCCATCATAACCCCCACAATTTTTGTATTTCGCAAGTTATTACCGAATCATTCATCTGCTGTATGTTATTGTTGCAACATTTATCAAAAACCCCTCAGGCTTTTTGGACATTGCATCCGCGCCCTTACCAAGCGCGCGTGCGACGCACGCGTACCTGGGAATTTTTGCGCGCGCACCCTTGCGAATTTTGTTATTGGCATTTAGTACTGTAACTTTCTATTTAGTTATATTTTTTTTTGAGAAACTTGCACTTTGGCCCTCGGACGTCCCGATATTTGCAAAACAACCCCTGCCAGTAGTGTAGTTTCTCTTCGTTGTTTGCATTTACTTCATGCATCTATAAATCACTAAAAAAATCCATAAAAATTGCATTAAGCTCCTGTTGCATCATATTTCCACGCCATATTTTTGCATTTGCATTTTATTGCATTTTAATATTTATTAAAAATAAAAAACATGCTTTTTGTGCACTGTCTAGCTTAGAAAATCACTAAAAAATATAAAAACACATCAGAAAAATCCCAAAAAAATATATTTTGTGTCTTATAGTGTCATTTAGCTCCAGACCAAAAATCATTAAAAAATACAAAAGAAAACTCCAAAAAATTGCAAAACTCTAAAAACCTTTATAAAAATATTAAAAATTCTACAAACTACTAAAAATATAAACTTTGTCTCTAATTTTTTTTTGTTTCATTATCTTTCATTGAAAATTAACTTGGAGAATTTTTGCTACTGTTTGCTATTTTATTTCTCCATTTTAGTTTCAGCCTTGCATTTTTGCCATTGTTTGCTTTATTTTGCTAATTAAAAATACCAAAAACATTCTAAAAACTACCCAAAAATCACAAAAACAGTAAAAAAGTATAAAAAGACCAAAAAGACTTTATTTTCTAATTTTTGGACATTTTTTCTCTATTTTTATAAATATATCTTTCTCCCTCTTTTTACATAGTTCCTATATTCCAATATTGAAAAAATAAAATTAAAAAAATATATAATATAAAAAGAAAATATAAAATCAGAAAATTGAAAATCAAAATACAAAATTAAAAAAATAAAAATTAAATTAAAAAAATATAAAAATTAAAAACCCACAAAAAAATGGCGAAGTAGACACTTGATCACTTTCATACACATTTTGAGCACTTTTGCCCCGTTCTACCTGTCTGCTCCCTGTGTTCGACCTCTACACATACTTGCACTATACACATCTTGTTGTAGAGTTATAATAAATTTTAACTCCGCACATTTACTTTCATTGCTTGATATATTTGTCGTGGGTTAATTGTTGTTTGAATAGGGATTTCGTTGGAGGTCAAATCAGCGACTGTTGATTCGCCTTGTGAGTCAACACGACCTCGGCATTTTCCTGTTCAACAGGTCCCGATCAATTCATCCATGAGTTGCCATCTCGGGGATCAAGAATAAAATTGAGAATGGATGAAAGATACAGTGATAAATAAGGAATAAATAGAGTGCAAAATAATAGAATGCTTAAAGTGAGCAGGGGTCAAATAGAATGCAACAAGGAAAATGAAAAATGGCATAAAAGGTGTGGGATTGATCTTTGATCTTAATCTAATCAAAATAAACACAAAATAAGTTGTGGATTCACCAACCCAACACAAATGAAGCTTTGAGAGTTTGTGTATGTGTTAAGGTCAACACAAAATTTCATTAAGGATGGAGATGTGTATGGAGTAAAATCAATTTCCATCTAAAATGGGCAGAGTTCGGGACAAGAGTGCTCACGGATTATTGAAGAAGGTAGTAAATCTGGAGAGCGGTTCATAAAGTTCGAACCGTGACCTCGGGAATTGTCTCGAATTATTAGAGATGTTGACTACATGGAATCGATATGGGTGTGGGCGATGAGCCGATCAAGCCATCCATGAGTCGTCATCTCGAGGATCAAGAATAAGATCGAGAATGGATGAAAAATACGGTGATAAACAAGGAATAAATGGAGTGCAAAACAGTAGAAGACTTAATGTGAGCGGGGTCAAATAGAATGCAACAGGAAAATGGAAAATGGCACAAAATGTGCAGGATTGATCTTTGATCTTAATCTAATCAAAACAAACATCAAATAAGTTGTGGATTCACCAACTCAACACAAATGAAGCCATAAGAGTTCGACTAGTTTTATCTTTTCAATTTTATTTTTGTTTTGCCGGCAAATCTTTTATCAAGTCTTTAGGAGGGCTACCCTTTAGGAATGTGTGTACTGTTAGGAAAATTCCCTGTACTAGTTCCACCTCCTTTGTAACATGTGATCTGCGCATTTAGAGGTCCTTGATCTTGTTCCTGGGGGGCTACTCAGCCAAAGAAATAGAGAAAGGAATCCAATAGGTGAAATCAATACTTCCCTCACAAGTGAGATACTCGAATGCGGGGATGAGACAGACACCCTCGTGAGGGCGTGAACTATGCTCAATACTTCTGTTAAGTCAGATGCTCCACACGAGGTGGGAACACCATCGTTGATAAGGCCATACTCGCCTACGTATGATAGAAGTGCCATATCAAAATGGATAGGGATGTAAATCGAATACTAGTCTCATATGAGTAATATTAGGAATACTTTATACATCAACTTAAGTATACACGAATTTGATGGAAAACACATGATATAAACATACTGAATGTATTTAATTATAAAAATTATACCAAATATGGTAAAAGAAGGTATCAAAAAATGTTATACATGGTTAATAATAAATCAACATTTAGATTTATACATGTTGATATACGGATACGAATATAGATGTTTACGGATATCAAAATGATATAAATATCCATATCTATTTTAAAATAGATATGAATATGGATCTCAAAATCTGTATAAAATGAATACAGTGACAGAATGGATACGGATATATCCATACCTATTTGCATCCCTAGCCCCAAAGGTCGAGTTGGAAGTAGAAATATATTAGTAGACATTTTATACAAGTTTCGATATATGTATCTACGCCTACTTTAAAAGAGAAATGGATATGCTTATCATTTTGGGATACACAAATATTTGTATATGTATCTCTATATCAGTTTTCGTATATATATATATAATTGTAGATTTACTTTTAACCATATATAGCATAATTTTATACCTTCTTTCACCATATTAGGTATAATTATGATATAGGCACACTTATTAGATTTATATCATGTGTATTCCATCAATACATGCATATTTAACCTAATATTATCCGATTAGTATTCATTTTAAATATGTATCCATTTTTAAGGATATGGTAACATAGATTTCATATCCGTAAAAAATCATTTCCACATTTTTATTCATTTTTAAAATAGATAAAGATATAGTACACATATATTTGTATCTGTCTATTTGCATCCCTAATGAAGACCCTTGCTAGAACTACGAGCATTGTCCAAGTTAGAGGGTGATGAGATGGGTTGACCCATGGGTACCCATGGATCATAGAATTAGAGCCCCATATTTCACAGGTCAAAGAGGGTTGGGTATCTGATCCAATTTGATTTGTTAGGTACCGATTGATTTAGGTCGACACATATGGATCGGGTTGGGTACCCATCAAACTCATGAGTTGTTAACAATCCTAGCTAAATGGCCGTTGACTTTGCAAGACAAATGAAAAGGAAATAAAAAAAGGAATATAAGATAAGGAAAAAATGTTCTTCATGATCTATGTAGATCTCAATGAGATCTACAATTACTTCAAAAGAAAAATAAACCAATATATACATAAAACTAAGTTTTGAAGGTTTTTTAAATGTTAAAACGCTAATTTTTACCAGTTCTTAATTTTTTTCTCTTTTATTTTTAATACAAACCATACGCAAAAGAAAAAATAATAAAGTACTAGAAATAATATTACATATAATCTATTTTTTAATTTCTAATAATCATGAAAATGGGACATAAAATAGAGAAAAAAATAGTATATACAATATATACAACGTCGGAACATACCATTTCCTTTTATTTTCTATTTTTTGGGATTCTGATTTCTATTAGTTTTATTAAAATATAAATAAATAAACTAAATTAAAAAAATTGTTTCTTTACATTAAAAAATAAAGAAAAGTTTGTAAATATGTACAATATACAAATTGGCCCCAAAATCCAAGTTTTATGTATAAACTCCACTTTTTTGAATGTAGTCTTGATTTGTAGAGAATTGAATGTATATTAATTTAAAAGTGAGTACATGCCCATAGAATGTTATGTGGAGAAAATATCTGCATTTACGACTTTTCATCTCAAAATTATAGTTTGAGTTTATTTCACACACACACACACATATAAGTTAGTATTTTTTTAGCAATTTTTAATTTTAATTATGTTAGGTACATAATGAAGTTGAACTCACTTCAATCAGAGTTAATATGAATTTAATAAAAATGAAGAAAATTTGGTTTATTTATAGGTGAATACGTAAAATTTTCACCGTCTTATTTTTATGACTTTTATTCTGAGTTATTTTATGAAATCATTTATAATATTAATATACATTATCAATCTGTTTTCTACAAGTATTATTTTTTTTAATTTATTTATTTATGTGCAAATAAAAGATTGGTAAAGAAGAGGACGGTTCCTAAGACATTGGAATTTACGGGTGGAATCTTCAATGAATCAATCAATTCAAGGAGAAGGTTTTAGAAGATTTATCTTGGGATTATAAAGGAAGTGCAAATGAAATGTGAGATAGTAGCATCTTATATTTGAAGGGTAGACAAAGAGATGCTACGTGAGTCTAAGGGGAAGTTCCAAGAAAAAAGAGGCTTGATGGTGGAGTGAAGGGGTGCAAGAGAAGCTTAAAATTAAAAGAGCTTGCTTTACAACTATATATGAGGATTGAACAAAAAAACTATCACAAACTACAAAATAGCGAAGAAGGCTATAAGTGAAGCCTAGTCAAAAGCATATGAAGCTTTGTACAAAAAGTTTGACTCAAAGGATGGTCAGAAGAATATATCCAGATTGGACTAAGCAAGAGAAAGAAAGATCAAAGATCTTTCTCAAGTGAGATGCATCAAGGATGAGGTAGGGCATGTGTTTTTTAATCAAAAGTATATAAAGAAGTAGTATTTCCATAAGATTTTCATAGGGGAAGGGAGTAAAGATATTACTTTGGGAGATCTTGCTAGTAGTGAATGTTATATGAATCGTGCAAGCTATAGATGGATACAAAGAAAGGAAGTGAGGAGGCTTTAAATGTTATGAAATCTAAGAAAGCGTAGGCCATGGTGACATTCCTACAGAAGTTTGGAGAGTTCTAGATAGACGGGGTTTGACTTGGTTTACAAATTCATTCAATGTTATTTGGTGAACTAAGAAAATGCCTGAAGAATGGAGAAGCATTGTGGTGCCTCTTTATAAGAATAAAAAGAGACACTCAAAATTGTTCTAATTATAGATGTATCAAACTGATGAGTCATACTATGAAGATTCATGAACATGTGATCGAAAGAAGGTTGCGACAAGTTACCGAAGTAACTAAAAATAAATTCGGAATCATGCCAGGTCGCTCAACTATTGAGGCCATACACTTGTTGAGAGTAATGGAGAATTATAGAGCTAAAAGGAAGAACCTCTATATGATTTTTATTAATTTGGAGAAGACTTATGATTTTGTCCCACAGGAGATATTGTGGAAAGTTTTGGAGAAGAAACAAGTGCATGCCCTATATATTAACCTTGTAAATGATATGTATGATAGGGCTTCATCTTGTATATGGATCTCCAGTCTAGGAGAACTCATTTTTTTGATATCAACATTGGTCTACATCAAGGTTTAGATTTGAGTTTGTTCACTTTTACTTTGATTATGGATGAGTTGACTAGTCACATTCAGGATGAGATACCTTGTTGTATGTTGTTCGTTGATGATATTGTGTTGATTAATGAGATAGGAGATGGAGTAAATGAGAAATTGGATGTTTGGAGACATGTATTAGAGACTAAAGGACTCCGTATAAGTAGTGTTAAGACTGAATATATAGAGTACATTTTTTATGGAAACAATGATGAAGGACTAGAGATGAAAATTGGAGATGATAACCTTCATAAGAAAGATTCTTTTAGATACTTGAGATCTATTTTGCAACATGATAGGGAAATTGATGGCGATGTTACTTATAGAATAAATGCAGGTTGGCCAAAGTTAAGAGGAGCCTCTATTGTTCTTTATGATTAAGAAAATCCCTTTGAAAGTCAGAGGAAAGTATTACGAAGCAGCCGTGAGACATGCTATGCTCTATGGATCAGAATGTTGGCATGTGAACCATAGACATGTGTCGAAAATGATAGTAGTAGAAATGAAAATGCTAAGGTGGATGCATGATCATACATGAAAATATCGGATTCGGAATGATGTGATCTGAAAGGAAGTTGGCATAACTTCGATAGAGGATAAGATGAGAGAAAACCACTTAAGATAGTTTGGCCATTTGTAAAGGAGATCGGTTGATGCACCAGTTATAAGATACGAGATTTGGGATGTTTAGCCAGTTAAGAGAGTGCGAGGAAAGCCCAAGAAGTGTTGGAATGAGCGATCTGAAGGGATTTTAGTTATTTGGATTTAATCTCGAGGATGTCCCAAAATAGATCTGAATAGAGGCAAAAATCCATGTAGCCAACCCCAATTAATTGTCGGAAAAGGTTTTTTTATTATTGTATTTATTTTAAGGGTATTTATATGGTAATCTGTTCAGCGATTTAAGCTAACATTCATATATTAAGTTATTCATCATATATTTTGTAATTTTGAATTTATTTATTCAACATATTAAAAAATAAAAAATAAAATCCAAACCTACAAGTTGTGATTTGATTTTTATTTTTAAATTTTATTGAGGTCAATGTCAACGGTTGATGAATTGTCATAAATAAAGCTGATTGCGGATTGATCATTCGGGTCTTTCAATTTATAGATGTGAATCTCGGACCTATGAATGGGGATATTTTTTATGCTAACTTGGACAAAAAGAGAAGTGACTTGGACAAAAAGAGAAGTCGACTTGTACAAAAAATGAAGTGACTTAGACAAATCTCCTTTGTTGATGACCTCAGACCAATCAATCGAATATTGATTAATATGTAAGCGATCGGGCACTACTTGAAAACGACACTTCTGTTCAGAAATGAAATGTTCCAAATGCTCCTGGAAATTCTTGCTTTTATTGGACTATTTGTATCTATATGCATCAGAATCTCGATTCACGAATCTCTTGGTTCGAGAAAAAGAGGATCAAACCATTTATTCTGATTCTATTTCGAATTCGATAAATGTCGATTGATCGTATATTTCATTTTAGCGCACCTGCCATGAATAAAGCTATGTCAATGATTTGCACCCACTCTCATTTGTCATAAATAGACAGCACTAAATGTCTGAAGACTACCAGCAGGTTTGACTAATCGCCGACGAATGTCAGACGACTACTGACAATAATGAACAAAGTCGACGATTCTTTCTACCACCGAGAATGGGAAAATATCTGCTGATAATATATTAGTTGGCAGAAGTTTTATCAATGGAGGTCAGGAGCTTGTGATAGTGGTTTTGGGACCTTCGATTGTCGTTGGCTTCCCCCTACATTGACATGCCCCATTGTAGTGTTCATTATTAATAGTTCATATAACGATAATTATTTTCCTAGCATTTTCTTTCAAGTTCATATAACCACCGAAGATTTAGCAACAACTACAGGAAATATTCCTTGAAAATGTTTAACGATGATTATTGTTACATGATTCATTGCTAATGATAAAGCAATGAATATGATATTTATTGCAAATATAAATAATAATTATTATAAATAATATTTATTATTTTAAGTTTAGTATTGAAAGATATAACAATAAATACATTTGTTACTATAAAACCAATGTTGCTATATCAAAGTATAACAACAACAAAGCCTTTTCTCACAATTAAGTAGGATCAGCTACATGGATTCTTCACCTCCGTTCAGATCTATCTTGGGTCAATCTCGAGCTTATATCCAAAAAACTAAGACCCCTTCATATAGTCTCTTTCCAACACTTCTTGGGCTGTCCTCGCCCTCTCTTAGCCGGCTCAACATCCCAACACTCGCATCCCTCTAACTGGTGCATCAGTTGACCTTCTTTGCAAATGATCAAATCATCTTAAGCGATTTTCTCGCATCTTATCCTCGATCGGAGCTACCCCAAATTTTTGTCTGGTTGCATCATTCCGGATCCGATCTTTACGTGTGTGTCAACACATCCACCTTAGCATTTTCATTTCTGCTACAATCATTCTCTACACACATGTATGGTTCACATGCCAACATTCAGATTCATAGAGCATAGCAGGTCTCATGGCTGCTTTGTAAAATTTTTCTTTAAATTTTAAAGGAATTTTCTTATCACAGAGAACAACAGAGGCTCCTCTCCACTTTAGCCAGCATGCATTTATTCTATTAGTAACATCTCCATCAATTTTCCAACCATGTTGCAAAATAGATCCAAGATATCTAAAAGAATCTCCTTCTGAATGTTATCGTCACCAATCTTCACCTCGATTCCTTCACCATTGCTTCCATCATAGGTGCACTCCATATATTCCATCTTAGCCCTATTTATACGAAATCCTTCAGCCTCTAATGCATGTCTCCAGACCTCAACCTTCTCATTTACTCTATTTCTAGTCTCGTCAATCAACACAATATCACATTTTTACTATATCGAAGAAATAAAAAAACTTAAAACTTACAAACTTGTTTCTTTCCAAAACAATTATGTTCTAGTTTATTTCTATTGGACAATGTTTCTTGAAGAAAATATTATTTCTAATGCCTAGCCTCTCGAGGACTTTGCGATAAACCCGAAGGTTAAAACAGTCCAATCTAGTAGGAAGTTCCGGTAAAGTCAACATTAAAATAAAAACTATAAAAATCGGAAGGGGGTCTTCTGCTTTACAACAGAGATGCTGTTATCTCTTTCAATTTTTTTCGAATTCAATCATGAAAATCCAACTTGGTAGATTGATTTTTGGTTAATTCTCCACCAATCTACCAAATTTCATAAAAAATCGATATAATTTGCTATTTTATCTTAATCGTCAAAGGTTCGGTTTTTTAAAATGGGATTTAAGTTACTTAAATTGATCGTATGATTGACCATTAAAATGAAATAGTAAATGATATTGGATTTTTACAAAATTTGGTAAATATGTAGAGGATTAACCAAAGATTCAATTAACCCAGTTGGATTTTCGGGATTGAATTCACAAAAAAATAAATAGAATTACAGCATCTCTGCTGTAACTTGGGTTACAACAGAGGATCCCCTTCCATAAAAATCCAGCACATGATATTTGCAAAAATAGCACGGATCGTTTGCTGTAAAGAGGGTTGCAGCAGACTCTGCTGCATCCTTTGGGGCCGCTCGATCTTCCCACAAAATCCCATTTTTTGTGGGCCCAGATCAAGGGATTTCGTGGGAACCGATCGAGCGGCCCCAAAGGGTCCGCGCCCTTCAGGAAATGATTGCTTCCTTTGCGGTAAACTAAACTAAGTGCGACTGTCCAATAAGAAAGAAGTAAAAGAAATTTTAGAAGTCCCGCACGCAAAATATATGTATCAAATCTTAGAATCTCGGGCAATGAACAATAGTCTGCCACGTGTGATGCCTACACCTGTTCAAAAAAAATATGAAAATGGGAAAAATTTGAACCACATGTAATCGCTTGGTGGCTGATGCAAAATCGCACCATCTCCTCCCCCCTTCAACAGGTACCATAGTCCGCATAGCGTGAACCTTCCAAGAACACGGGAGAGGGAGGGAGGAGAACCGTCTCCTTCCAATTCCATTTCTCCCTCGTTCCAACCCCTCTCAATTCTAGCAAAACCCATCAATTGTACGTGTTATAGATTACACGAATCCCCTTGTTCCAGTCTTGTTCTCTTCCTTAATTGCATGGCAGGAGTCCGAGCAATCGCATCCTTCGACCCGCACTGCTGTTCGCGTGTGGGCACCGTCGACTCCCTGCTGCTGTCGAACCTGAGCATCAGAGGAGGTGACGCAGCATGCATGGTCAGCAGCAGGAGCAGGATGACGGAGCTGAGCAGCGTGTTTGTCGGTGAGTGGGGCGGGAGGGGGCTGAAGATCACGGGATCGAGGAGGAGGAAGCAGCTGCGGAGGAGGAGAGGGGGCCTCGTGGTGGTGAATGAAATTGCTGGGAATTACGAGGAAGGCTTCAATGATGTTGATTCTGTAAGCTTTTTCATGTCTTCTCCCTCCGTTTTAAATGGTTCGTTTTTTCTCTTCCTTTCTATTATGCGATTTCTACTTTCAAGTTGATGCTCAAACAACCTCAATTTTGCAGCAATTGCGAAACTATTTTACCTATAAAGCTGTACGGACGGTTCTTCACCAGCTCTACGAGATGAACCCTCCAAGTTACATGTGGTTCTACAAGTAAGCGCCTCCAAGTTCTTGTTCTGTGCAATTCGTGAACCCATAATCCACCTTTCTGTATTCTGAAGTTCCAATTTTACAGTTTTGTCGCCACGAGCGACATGAGCAACGGGAAGAATTTTCTTCGAAAGCTGGTGAAGGTATCAATTAATTCAAGCACTCGAGCTGGTGTTTTTCTTTGTTTTGCTGAAATTCTTATGTTACAATCAGTGATACTTGGATCATATTCAGGAGAAGCAAGATCTTGCAGAGAGAGTGATGGTTACGCGCCTTCATCTGTATGCGAAATGGATTAAGGTAATTAATCCCGGTATCAAGAATCAATGTTTCTTTCCATGTAAAATCTTATTCCTCTAGATTAAACATGGACCTCATGTACTGCACTTTGCTCTACTGTTTTCAGAAATGTGACCATGCCAAGATGTACGAGAACATCTCTAATGAGAACTTGGAATTGATGCGAGAGAGGCTGATCGAAACCGTCGTCTGGCTGTCAGACGACACGAACACGGAGACGATCGGGTAGAAATTGTTCTGGATGGCATCCTTGTCTTTAAGTATATCGGTTGCCTCACCGCGGAGGTCATCATGGATTCATAGCTAGATGTAATACTGCTTGTTGTAATTTGATAGCGTCAAAGATGGAATTAGTTAGATGACCATGATATGTCACTTATTCTAATTATAAGAAATAACCAGAATTCCACAAGCAATTTGTTTCTATGAATCAGCGGTGCAAATGGTTGTGTGCATACTTCATTTACGGCTTGAGTTTTGTTAGTTGTGGGATAATAATAATTGTACATTATCCACTGAAACTATCCCTTGTTACACTTTAATACATGACTTAAAATGTACGGAGGCATGGCATCTTAACGAGGAAAAATGACTAATCCCTTAACTAGATGGGCTGTGAAATGTTGGTGTGAGATTAAGTGGAGCTTGCCCTAAAACAAAATGGTACCATAGCGATGAATAATTTGAGGATTTATTTTTATGTTATCTACAAATTTATGATCAAAGACCTTTCTCAAGTGAGATGCACTAAGGATGAGGAAGGACATGTGCTTGTTACTCAGAAGGATATAGAGACGAGATGGAAACAGTATTTCCATAAGCTTTTCATTGGGAAGGAAATAGAGAGATCGCTTTGGGAGATCTAACTAGTAGTGAAAGTTACCTGAATTGTGCAAGCTATAGACGAATACCAAGGAAGGGGTAGAGAAGGCTTTGAAGGTTATGAACATGGGAAAGGTGTAGGACCCGATGACATTCCTATAGAAGTATGAGAATTTTAGGTGAACGTGGTTTAATTAGGCTCACAAATTTATTCAATGTTATTTGGCGAAGGAAGAAAATACATGAAGAATGGAGGAGAAGCATCATGGTGCCTCTTTTTAAAAATAAAGGAGACATTCAGATTTTTTTGAATTACAGAGGTATCAAGCTGATGAGTCATACTATGAAAATTTGGGAATGTGTGATTGAAAGAAGGTTGAGGCAAGTTTCCAAAGTAAAAGAAAATAAATTCAGATCCATGCAAGGTCGCTCAACTATTGAGGTCATCCACTTGTTGAGGAGAAGAATGTAGATTTATAGAGATAAAAAGAAGAACATCGATATGATTTCTATTGATTTGGAGAAGCCTTATGATTCTGTCTCACGGGAGATATTGTGGAGAGTTTGGAGAAGAAACACGTACATGTCCTATTGATTAATCGCTAATCGGGTATCTTAATTTATATTCACTGTAATACGGCAAATTAACAGCTTATCAGAACCACATTAATTATATCTCGGTGAAAATAATGTATTTAAATTATCCTGGATAAGTGTAGGGTTGAACACAAGGACACGAGCAAGGTAATAAACATATATTTGATTGAACAATGAATGTGATCTAGGTCAATAAGATGGAACAACACAAAATGCAATGTATGCTATTTTATTTAGTTCTAAAATGCATATATATATATATATATATATGATGGCAAAATGATGATGATGATGATGCACACAAAATAATAAAATTCACAAACAAACACTCATTATGCTCATGATTAATTGTTTGTATAACTGGAATAATTAATAATAAATCAATTCAATGAATGGACCTATTATCAAGCTCCAAATAAACAATTAAGTCATAGTGTCACTTTTTAAGCATATAATATGATCAACATCTCAATAATGCCTAATAATTGTCCAATAATTCATTCAAACTTCCTAATCAAAAAATGATTCAACACGAATCATAGTGTTTAATAGAGCAACAAATGATATGAAGTTCAATTTTGGGGCACAATAAAGAAGCTATATATATAATATATAATGTTTGAAATTTAATACATGGAAAATAGTCAAATCAAGAAATTAATTATACTACATAAAAGAGAATTACATTATCTTTAGAACGCTGGTAATTTCATTAAAAATGGATTTATGGTTCACACGTTGTTTAACAATCAATGCAGGGGCATATATGCAATAAAAACTTAATAAAAATAACAAAATTTATTACAAATGAGACCATAAAGGGACTGAAATGCAAATAATATAAATCGATGCTTATCTTCTAATTACCCCTCCCCCTCGCTGGGGTATTTTTGTAAAATAAAGAAGCAATAGGTATGAAGTTGTAATTTTGTATGAGGACATGTGCTTGGGGCACGTTAAGCAAGGTTTGGTTGACGACCCAGGCTCGGTGATGATATGGCATGATCCACATGCTTCGGCTGGAGGCACAGAATGAACGAGGCTACAAGCTTGGAGGCGTCGACGTGGCTTCAATTGGGTCGTCAGATTTTCCCCAATTGGGACTAAGCTAACGATATCTGTACGTTGGGTGATCCTCCTTTTCCAACGGCTATGGAGAAGTAGCTTGGTCTTCAGCGACCTCGGGCTTGCTCCTCTGTGTTGTGTTGTTGTCAAGGAAGGTTGAAAAAGACGTTAAGAACCCTCGCGAAGATGGAGCAAGGTTGATGAAGGTGCGATGAGATCTGGAGAGACAAGGCTGAGCTCTACTATCAAGTGCGAATGGTGATATCAGAGCTTCTCAAACAGCTCTGGCCATTGAACCCTCAAGGACATGCACTGTTATTATCCAAATAGCCGAAACACACAAGGTTTGTGGAGTTAAGATGGATCGAATGGAGGACAATAGGCTGGAAAAGTAATCAACGGTCCTAAAGGATCCTTCTTCTTGGGGAAGAAGGACAGGGTCAAGGCAAAGGATGATTTGAAGCGTACAAGATATTGATCAATTGAAGTGCGAAGATGTTGGACATGAACTAAACATGAAGTGATAATTAATTGGGTGAAATGGCTATGTGATAATGTAAATTAAATTAGTGAAATCCTAAAGGGGAAGAATTAGGTCTTACTTAGAGAAATGGAGAAGAAGATGGAGGATGGATGGAGCGCATGGGAATGGAGAAGAACTCCAGGTCATCGCTTCACCATGATGGCACGCGTGGAAGCTCGAACGACACCTTACGATAGCTGCAACAAGGTTGTAATCACCTTGGATCTCGTTGGACCTTGGCATTCTGTTATCGCATCTCTCTCGCACTCTCATTTTCACTAAGGTGGAGGAAGAACTAGGGGCTCGATTGCACAAAGAGCGGATGGCTAGAATTTGGCCTGGTGGTTTGGGTGCTGAAGACAAAACACAGTGGTTCCAGGTAATTGGCATTAGGGTTTCAATCACCTCTAAGTCACAAGGTAGGTCAGGATTTTAGATGTTAAGACAATGGTGTGAAGGAGGGTAATTAGGTGAAGCATTGGTGATGTCAGTTGGTGGAGAAGTTGCTCGAGGGAAGTGAGAAAAAATGGAGAAGTTAGGAGATTGGGGAGTCTCGTACCCCTTGGAGGAGGTGGACTGGAGGTTGGGGACGATGCCTCAACTGTTGGATGACGCGATCCAAGGGCTAGAATGAAGGTGGGAGGGGTGGCAAGGATGCACTCTGATCGATTCGATCATAGGGTTGAGATTAGAGTGAGGATGAACAACCATGATCCGTCTGATCAAGATGATCAGACGATCAGAAATAAAGGTGGATTAGTAAATGGGGTCGGCTAGGTGTCTTGAGGAGATTGGGACATGTTGCCCAATCAAATAATTAGAAAACAAATAAATCAATTTTAATTCAAAAAGAAATAACAAATGATGTTAACGTAAAAAGCGTTCAACATAAAAGTTGTAGATCTTTTTGAGATCTACAACTTTTACATGCTCCAAGTAAAAATACATCATTTACAAAAAAATAATGTTTTTGTAAGTATTTTTAAGGAACTAAAATAATTATTTTATTTTCTTTTATTTTTTATTTTTGATTTATGTTTTAATTTTAAATTATATATATGTATAATACTAAAATAATTTTTATTCGATTTTTTAATGATAAAAAAAACATAAAATAAAGGCACAATAATGTATTTATTTATATACAATAATTAATGTTAATTAATTGTAAGAGGTTAGTTGTTAAGTTCAGTTAATTATTAATTAATGTTAATGAATTGCTTAAGTAAGAGGGATAGTGAATATAAATAAAGATAGTAAATCTGGGATTTATAACTTCCTATACTTAATCTTTACTTGTCCTTGAGCAAATAAAGAATGAATAAGTTAGTTGATTCCTTGACTGTGCATGTATATAAACAAGACTTGATTAAATTAGAACCCTCGATTTTAGTGGTCCTAAAATTCTAAATTGAACAAGATCTTGATCAGAAGGAATTCAACTCCCTTATCATCAGATTCTCTGTGAATACATAATTGTAAGAGGTATGGCATTTTAGTGTTGACTACATTTACAAGAGTTGAGTTGAAACGTCACCCAAGGTTCCAGTCAAAGAGACTCTCCTAAGGACCCAATCCTCAACACTAGGGAATAAATCTATCTTTGCATTCAAGCCATCATCTCTTTAGTTGTCATACTTATATGATAGATGGAAGGTCAGTTGATGGGGGAAATAGCGTTATGTTTTTTCTTCTTTCCTTCTCAATGGAACAAGGATCTTCTCGAGTACCTTATTTACTCAACACAGATATTTTTAGTTGTTGATCAGTGTGCTTGTCAAAAGAGGTTGAGTCGTCGACACTTGTTTCCTGGGAATGCAATGGGATGTGTCTCTTTTGAGTATCTATTATACCTTCAACACCCAGACTTGTATTATTATACGATGCAGAGCTCGTTTTTGGTGCTAGTCCAACTCATAAAAGCCTAAGATATTAGTCTAAGTAGGCACTTAAAAGGTTGGGAGCACTGACAAGCTGAAGAATTGCCCTTTCTAATTGATGATAATTGTTGTCGGAGTTGTTGTGGTCGAGTAACCTAGGAGCCGCCAAACAAAATGACCACACCGAGAAATAATACAGAAGATTAATCCTCAATGCAGTTGAATTATTTATTTTACTTGGGTAAATCCCAAAGTCGGCCTCGGGGAGGTAATATGAGGGTTCAAAATTAATCTCCAAATAATTCAGAAATATAGGTTTTCAAAGAAGAAGAATTATTTTTGTTTTTTTGTATTTTTAAAGGTTTTATTGGTTTTGAATTAAAAGATATAATTAATTTTCAAAGAGAAACATGATGCATGGATTTTCAAATATTTTAATGCAGGAAATAACATTATGCTATGGGTGAGAGAGCAATAAATAAGTAAATGCAATATTTTTATGATTTTTAAATGATGATGACATAATATGATGCAAAATTGTGAATGAAGATGCACATGAGACAAGCACCCAATCAAAGAGCAAGTCAAGTCAATTAATAAGCCCTCACCCTTCATCGATTTCAAGAAATGTTCAATCAATTAATGTATCAATTTATAACCCCCAGTAATCACCTCAACCAGTGCACAAGTTATTGAGCAACAGAATCAAAGATCAAGAATAATTGTGCTTAAAACTAACAAATAAACTCCTCAATTAAATTGATCATAAAAAATGTCTCCAAATGAATGTTTCAATATTCTCGATGATAGAGAATGAGACGAGGACCAAAAAGACACTGAGAATGTGAAAATCTGATGATAGATGCTCAAGTTATCGATACCCCACGTTATAGGGACTAAATAGTAATATAAATAAATAAAATGTTTGCTATCTGGACCTTCTGGGCGTAGTTATGCAAATTAACAAAGCTATAGGGGGATCCTTATAATTTTTTGTTGCGAGGGTATTCTATAATTTCCAGGAGCTGAGAGGAGTCGCCTGCAGATTTCCTCAGGTGCACGTACAAACTGCATGTGAGCCCGAGCTTCTTCGTAATTATGAGAAGAGGCGGGGTCTAGACCGCAATTAATCCCACACCGCGTGCACATCACTTGGGGAGTGGAGGCTCAGGAGACGGTTCGGTGACCCCCCTCCATGTGGTAGTGGCTGGTGCTTCGGGTCTAATCGATGCTCGAGGCTCGAATGGCAGGCTTGGGATGGATCTGGCATGTCAAATGGAGCTTCGAGCGATTATGCTCTTTTGGGAATTTCTGCACGATCTGGATGTGTTGCATTCGGATCGAATGCTATATGTGCCATGAGACTAGGGCTCGTTATCTTCTTTACTTGAGGAGCAAACGAATGGCCTGATGCTCGGAGGATGTTGGTATAGGGCTCCCGTTAGGCAGTGGAGAGGATCTCAAGGGAATGATGGGTTGCGGACAGTTAGAGAAGAGGCAAAGGGGTGGAAGGTGATGGTGGAGCGGTTGAGAGCAATTGAATGGGAAGATGAGGATGTTAGGTCTACTGCAAAGAAGAAGAAGAGGGGATTTCACACGTAGTTTGAAGGAGCTATAGGTTCTCTCTTCGGTGATCCCTTCGAGTCATAGGCAGAGTATGACGAAGGTTGTGCGTCGAGGGTTCGAGCAACATCATCACAAAGTAAAGCTTCATGGATCGCACTGGAGTTGGATCATTGTCTGAGAAGAAGGTGTTATCACTGCCTCCTCGCCAGACTCTCTCTCTCTCTTGATTGTCGAAGATTAAAAGATGATCCCTATGATGGTCGAGGTTTGTATGAATAGAGGGATGGCTTGGGTTTGGTTTGTGGGAGAAGGTGCAATGAAGAGTAGTAGGGGGAGGATGGAGGCGATGGAGATAAGATGTGTTAGTTTTCAGGGATAGAATTGGTTGGGTATGGGGGAGAAGGGTCGTTAGGGTTTTCGATGTCTCCATGCATTGAAGGGATAGTGATAATTGGCGGTGGATTCCGCAACCTGTGGACTTGGTGGTTGAGAAGCGACGGGGTTTCGACCGAGTGGTTTTAGGGAAATGAACTAATAGGAAGAGGAGATGGTGGAGCAACAACGATCGGGAGGGGTGCTGTAGGAGGTGCTCGAAGGTAGCGCGAGATGGGTGTGGTTTGCTCTAGGCAGCGATGGCCAGCGCAAGGCGGTGATGGGTGGAAGGGAATGCCCTCATATGTAGGGCACATGAGTAGGAGGGAGACAGGGGTGTGGGGGGCTAAGGAGAGTCGTGTGCCTAGCACATGCGGATTATTGAGAAGAGGGAGGGGGCTAGATGGGCCATTGGATTTTGATTTGATCCAGCGACCAGGGAACGATGCGCATGAAGACAAATGTGTTGACGTGGTTGAGGCAACATTGACCAAGGGGGGCTGATGTGGACTAACCATGCAGTGTCACATGGCGCAGACCTTGACCAAACTTTGACCATGCATGAAAATGCAAAGATAAATGAGAAATAAATAAGAGAAGGACTCAAATGCACAAATTCATAAAATAAAAATTACAGATCTAAATACGCTCTACAATGTTCATGAAGGACCCAAATGCAAATGAAATGATATGTGCAAGATGTACATTTTTTGTGATATTTTATTAATTTAAATTACCCATTTTTGTTTGTAATTTTTATTTGATTTTCTGTAATGCATGCAAAAATCAAACATGATGTGAAATAATGCAAGGGACACAAATGCAATTTTGTGGAATTTTTATGAGTTAGAAATAGGTTGGAAAAATTAGGGAAGTGGATTATGTACAAGTGGATCAGGTCAGTAAGCTCAAGTCAGAATCTACCTTTTTATTTTTTTTCTATTTTTTGGATTTTATTTTTATATAATTAATTAAAGCATGAAATGAAATGAAGAATTGAAAATAAAGAAATTAAAATGAATGAAATATGCACATGATAGGTCAAAATCATCAAAAATTTTCAATGCACAATTAGTCTAAAATCCAATTTTCACAAATGGACTCTGATTCTTTTGATCTTGATTCGTAGATAATTCAACATACATTAATTTAAAATGAGTAGAGTATATTTGGACATCGTATGAGAGAGATATCAGTGTTTGTGACTTTTTATCTTGAAATTAGGATTTTGAATTATTTTAAATATGTACAAGCTAGCATTTTTTAGGATTTTTCATTGATTAAAGTTAGTGGTATGTATATAGTGAAGTTGGTTTCATATCAATTGGAATTAGCATGAATTAATTAAAAATGGGAGAACTTAGATGAAAAATCTACAGAAGAATATGATTGCAGAATTGAATGCTAATTTATACAAATTAATTACAAGTGTATGCAAGTTAATTTAATGATATTATCATGTGAATGATCTTAAATTCTCGAGAAGAATATGAATGCAGAATTGAATGCTAATTTATACAAACTAATTACAAGTGCATGAAAGTTAATTTAATGATATTATCATGTGAATGATCTTAAATTCTCGAGATGAATCTCTATTTTCAGCTAATTAGAGTGATGAATCACATATTCATCACCCTATACTTAAACCTTGCTCATCCCTGAGCAACTAAAAATGAAAAGGTGAAATGAGATTGTGTTCCATACCAAGATCATGAGAAAAAGATAAAAATGGAGCAAGACCTGACCTTTGGATTGATAATTTGGTGGAATTTCTTTGAGAATTAGGGTTTCAAAATCAAGAGCGTCCAAGTTCTACAAATCATTGTAACAGTTTCACCTCAAAAGTCATCTTAGATCAGTCCTCCTCCCAAGTCATACCCCATGAATATTGAACAACTGTCTCACTTGTGTGAAGGGTGTTAGCTCTTCCCATCCGAAATGCCAGACTACCATACAAACTTCTCCTCTAATAACTCATCCTTGGGGAGTCAGGTATTGTCTTCTATGTTCATGTATGTGCTGATTCACGATGAATATGGGGAAAGAAATTTTTATAAAAAATGAGAAAAGAATTGGAATGCAATCGATGTAGTCACATCTCCTATGGAGCTTGGTTAGTGTAACCAAGTCTCCACCAATGTGTGTGTGTGTGTGTATGTATGTATGTATATATGTATGTTGTCTGAAGCTTGGACGTTTGTGGTCAAATATTTATTTCTTAGTTGGCTTCTTTTGGTATGGATTTTTTATTGCTCCGCATGGATCTTTATGCCCCCATGGATATAGAATCTTTTATTCCACCCATATTTTGGGGTCTTAGAAAAATTGTGATAGCAGCCCATTCCTCATCCGAAGCTTTATTTCAACATGTACTCCGGTCACTAGATGTCCAAGCTACCAACAAGAAACTCACACAGTCTTCCAACACCCCGTTTGAGTGTAGCTAAGTGCATAGTGCTAGAGTATATATTACACTCAAAGTGCATAGTGCTAGAGTATATATTAATTCCCTGTTCAAGAGTTATACTCAGAATGAAGCGACCAGGTTAGACACAAAGAGTCAAAGTCTGGGCATTGCCATGCAGAAATCGAAGAATTAAGTCTATGACCTGAAGCTTCTAAAATCCTATTTCTCAGCGAAGTTCCTCTCAAAATTAGGTGGATTAAGGCCAAGTCAAGACCACTCTCGATTTCTACCCATAACTTGGTTCAAAACCCAATGGCTTCTCACCAATGAGGATGCATGAAATGTCGAATGAAGTGCATGTGCATGAAGTGCAAATATTTTTTATTGCTTTGAATTTGTGAATTTTTGTGATTTTTAAAATTTTTTAATTTAGTTTTTTGAATCAAATTATACCTATTTAGAAGTATTGCACATATTTTACACAATTTACAAGTTTTAAAATATTACCTACACCCTATGTTAGTTTCATATATAGAATAATATTGTACCATATAGTACAATGCAGTATGTTGTATGTACTCAATGCTTAGTCCTCGAGCAAATAAAGAACGAATAAGTTGGATTAATCCTTGACTGTGCATGTGAATACGAGACTTGATCTGTTGAAGAACTCTCAATTTTAGTGATCTTAAAATTCTAAGCTGAACCAAGCTATAGTCAAAAGGTATCCAATTTCCCTAATCACCAGACTCTCTCTATATACATATATAATAGAGATATGACTTTAAGTGTGGAGTGCAGTTACAAGAGTAGAGTCGCAACTTCACCCAAGGTTCCAGTCCAAGAGACTCTCCTAAGAATCTGATCCTCAACACTATGGAATAAACCATTTCTTGCATCCAATCCATCGTCTATGTAGTTGTCAGGCTTAAAAGAGTAGATGGAAGGCCAGTTGATGGAGGGCATAGGATTGTGTCATTTCTTCTCTCCCTCTCATTGGAACAAGGATCCTCTCCAGTGCCTTATTAACTCAACACATGTATTTTTTTGGTGTTGACCAGCGTGTCCGTCAAGAGAATTCTGAGTCGTCTACACTTGTTTTCCTGAGAGTACACTGGGGTGTGTCTCTTTTGAGTATCTAAGATACCTTTGACACCCAGACTTGTATCACTATACAATGCAGAGCCCTTTTTGGTTGATAGACCAACTCTTTGGTCATAATAGCATTTGGTCCAAGGGGACACTTTGAAATGGTTGGGAGCGCTTGCCTTTGGTGGAAGCTCTTTGATATTTGGATTTGTAGTGTAGAGTTTTTTCTTTTCTTATTTCTTTTTTTTCCTGAAATTTTGGCTAGCTCCCTTGCTTTTACCAAAATTTGGCGCACATTGATCAACAATTTTTTTAGATTTCATCACACCCTGGCACATAAGTAAATGTCAAGAGATTGTACACGAACCATGTTCTCATACTGGCTAAAAGGTGTTGATACTCTGGTCTCATGAAGCCTTCATTGATTTTATCCCATCCTCGAGCATCATAAAATCAGGTCCAAACTCAAATCCCTCATCCCAGTTCCTCGAATGAAATTTCAAATCATCTCATAACAACTGCAGTCATGTACGTGAGGTGCTGATCATATTCTTAAGGTAGAGACTAAGCATACAATATAGCACATAAATCTTTCAAAATAGGGAAATGTGAATAATTAAGTCAAAGACCCTAATGACTAAAGCTGGTTAACGCAAAATATCAAGACCTCATAAACCAAGTGTTCTTGAACTCTTATCTTATGTAAATGTGTAAGTGTCATGGACTAAACAACCTCATTAGTTATTTTTTTGTGATGTTGATTTTTATGATTTTCTTTGAAAAAGAAAGGAAACGAAGAAAGAAGTTTTTTTTGAAAAAGGTTTTTGTTATTTTTTTCAAAAGTTTTTTTTGAAAAAGAAAGGTAAATAAGAAAGAACACGCTTTTTTTGAAAAAGATTTTTTTGGTTTTTTTAAAACATATAAGGAAAGAAAAGAGAATTTTTTCAAAAAAGTTTTTTTAAAAGACTTTTCTGCTATTTTTGCCAATTTTACCCACCCCATAATTATTGTATAATATATATAAAAATACGCGAAAATACGAGTTATGGGTAAAGTATATATGTAATATATACACGCCCCCTATACTTAGCATGTGCCATGACAAGAAGCGAGGAAAAGACAAAGCTCGTGTTAAGCGTAGAAGAACTAAAATAACAAGAAGTATAGACGTCTATTTGCCCCCTATATTTAGGATCTGGTCAGCCTAAGTATAGAAGAAGAGTAAAAAATTGGGCGGACAAGGTCAAGAGGAGAAATGGATGAGTATATACAAATGACGGGCATCGGTCCCCCCTATACGTAGACACTGGTCAGCTTAAGTATAGGACAGAAGTAAGTATGAGAACCGGTGTGATCTGGAGAATATACAGAGAAGGGAGAATGAACAAGAGTGAATGAATCTTCTAAGCTGTTGAATCTTGATGTCGCATCTTCATGAAGAGTAATATGATGTATCTGCTCCGTGCTCACTCTGCATGAAGTTGATGACCTCAACTTGGACTAACTGCTCTTTAGAATATACAAAATGCTTCAATAGTTGTCCATTCACCACATGGGATTGTGCACCATCTGTGAGATCGGCTATCTCTACACTTCCATTCTTGTGCATTTTCTTAACAACAAAGGGACTTGTCCACTTAAATCTGAGATTCCCATAAAACATCTTCAACCTGGAATTTAACAACCATACCTTTTGCCCAGGGAAAAAGTCTTTGCACCTAATGTGTTGATCATGCCATCTCTTTACTTTGTCCTTATAAATCAAACTGTTGTCATATGCTCTATTTTGGATTTCCACAAGATCGTTCAAGTTCAAGTCTCAGCAAAGCTTCCCTAGTTGATAACTCCAATTAATCTGCTTAATTGCCCATTCAGATTTGTGAATCAGCTCTACGGGCAAATGGCATGGCTTGCCATAGATCTTTCTAAATGGTGAAGTGCTCAATGGTGTCTTGTAGGCTGTCATATAGGTCTACATAACTTGTCCAAGAGCTAGGACCAATTCTTCCTATTAGGACGAACCAACTTTTGCAAAATACTCTTCACCTCTCTGTTCGTAACCTCTACCATGCCATTAGATTGTCGGTGGTAAGGACTAGTAACTCTGTGCTCAAATCCATAGTCCTTAGCTAAAGATCTCACATCTCTGTTCACAAAGTGGCTACCCTCATCTGATATCGAAACTTTTGGCACCCCAAACCTAGCAATAATATGGTCTCTCATAAACTTACAGACAGTCTTGTTGTCTACGATTCGGGTTGCGATAACCTCCACCCACCTAAACAAATAGTCAACCTCCAACAAGATGTTCTTGTGTCCTTGGCTATTGGAAAAGAGACCCATAAAATCTATGCCCCATGCATGAAAAACATCACAAATAATCATCAGTTGCATGGGCATCTCATCTCTCTGTCCAACTGTCCCTCCCATCCTTCGATAGATCGGGCATGACCGTACAAAATCAATAGCATCTTTGAACATGGTCGGCCAATACAATCCACATTGAAGTACCTTGTGAGCGGTTCTCTTCCCTAAATGGTGTCCTCCAGCCTCAAGTGAATGATAATATGGGAGGACACTCTAGTACTCCTCTTGAGGAATACACCTTCTCTAAACACAATCCGACCCTTCGAAGAAAAGGAAAGGATCGTCCCAGTGGTATCTCCTCGAATCCGACTTCATTCGATCAGTGCTGCTCCTAGTCCAACCATGGGGAACCTGCTTGGAGACAAGAAAGTTCACCATGTTGGCATACCACAGGATTGAGTCAATAACACAGATTTACTTGTTTGCGAAGATATCTCTAATCCTCTCATAATCAGAAGAGTCCTTGTGCTCAATCCGAGAAAGGTGATCAGCCACAACATTCTTCACTCCAGGTTTATCTTTTATCTCCAGGTCAAACTCCTGGAGGAGCAAAATCCACCTAAGAAGATGGGCCTTCGCATCCTTCTTTTCCATTAAGTACCGAGTAGTTGTGTGATCAATGTAGATTATCACCTTAGAGCCCAAAATATACGACCCAAACTTCTCGAGGGCCCATACTACAATGAGCATTTCCTTTTCAACCATGATGTAATTCTTCTGTGTAGGGTCTAATACTTTGCTCGCGTAATGGATCGCAAATGGGATCCCCTCTCGCCGTTGTCCTAACACAGCTCCTATAGCAAAATCTGAAGCGTCAGTCATAATCTCAAAGGACAGAGACCAGTCAGGAGCTTGTAGGATAGGCGAGGCACAATTTTTCATCTTTAAGAGCTCAAAGGCCTCTAACTCTGTATCTTTCCCTAAGAGCTCAGTCAGTGGGCTGGCAATCTTAGAAAAATCCTGAATAAATCTCCTATAAAATCCAACATGCCCTAGAAAAGACCTCACTGACTTCATGTTGGTAGGTGGATCAAGTTTCTTGATCACCTCCACCTTGGCAGTGTCAACCTCCATTCCCCTTTTAGAGATGACATGGTCCAACACGATAGCCTTCATAAGGTGACTCTTCTCCCAGGAGAGTACCAAATTCACCTCTCTAAACCTCTTGAAAACACCGTCCAAGTGTGCTAAACATGTGTCAAAGGAGTCACCATGAACTGAGAAGTCATCCATGAACATTTCCAGGAAATCTCCTACCATCTCGACAAATACGCTTACCATGCACCGCTGAAAAGTGACCGAGGCATTGTACAGCCCGAATGGCATGCGCATGAACGTGTAAGTGCCGAATGGACATGTGATTGTGGTCGTTTCCTGGTCCTCCGGTTCTATAGAAACCTGGTTGTAGCCTGAGTACCCATCAAGAAAACAGAAGAACTCTTTCCCTGTGAGTCTCTCCAAGATCTGATCGATGAATGGCAAGGGAAAGTGGTCTTTCTTGATCACGACATTCAAGCACCTGTAGTCAACACAGATGCACCACAACGTGGGTACTCATGTCACGATCTCTACCCCCCTCCTCGTTAATGACCATATGAATTCCCAACTTCTTTGACACAACATGAAGTAGGGCCACCCCCTTGGAGTCAGAAATATGGTCTATAAATCCTACTTTGCACAATTTCTCAATCTCATTCTTCACTACTTCCCATAGATTAGGGTTAAGTCTCATTTGGAACTCACGGGAATGTCTCACATTATCCTCAGTAAAAATGTAGTGCTAGCAGAGAGTGGGGTTAATCCCCACGAGCTTCGGTATTGTCCATCCTATTGCTTTGTGGTTCCTCTCTAAGACCTCTAACAATCTAGAATCTTGTTCTAAAGTCAAGTCTGAGCTCCCTTTGGGTCCCACAAGAAAGGCATACTTGAGTGTATGATGAATCTCCATTTCATCACATTTATTCTATCATTTTGGCCTCAAAAACCCTAGCAAATGCATGTAAATAGCATCAACTTGTACATAATAGCATTCATTATTCATTTGTATTAATTATATATAAAATAAGGTTTTTAATGCCAAAATTATAGAATAAAGAGAAGAAAAGAAAAAGGAATAAAATATTGCAAATATTTTATGACCCTAACCCCGAGACCAAGTCCAGAATGGAATTGGTCGACAAGGAATAAAGTAGGGGGAGATAAGGGCCAATTATCCAATAAATACTCCATTCATTTATGCATTTTTGGCACCTATTTTGTACATAATTATTTATTCAACAAATGAAGAAACTTTGTACATGAAAGTTGTAGATAATAATGTGAATAAAAATACAAAATTTAGTTCTTGTAAAAACAATACCCAGTGTACATTTTATACACAGAATAAAAAGCCAAAATCTCAACTTCACAGACCCATATCTTGCAAATAAAAACTCCAAATCACCCAAACTCACCTTTAATTGTATGTAGCATTCCATAAACTATTTTATAAAATTGGTTTCATAATTTTTGGAGCTCATATGCAGAAGTTAGGTTTTTGGCCCTTCTTGTATATAGGACTGATTAAAATATTCATTTTATTCAGTATTTATTATTTGTACAAAATCATATTTTTAGAATTTTGTAAATAATGTATATAATGCACATACATATTAAAAATAGAAGGAAACCAAAACTAATTTGTAAAATAAAATAAGTCTATAAATTCATAGACAAAATACCTATGACATGTACCTATCTATAAATAAAAAGGGTTTTAATCCTTGATTCTTTTGCTCTTCTATATTTTTATAATAATATATACATTATACCTAACTCATTAAAAATACAAAACTAAAATACAAATCAAGAAAATGCAATAAATAAATTAAGTATATAAAATATATAGATAAAACACCTATAAGTATGCCTACACACACCTATACCTATTTATTTAAAAAATACAAATAAACTTATAAAAATCAAACAAAAATATCTTTATACTCACAAAAATAAATTATAAATTTATAAAATAAGCCAAGAAAATAATAAAAGAAAATAAACAAATTAAAAATAAAATACATAAAAATACATGTTAATACACACATATACACATTATTCAAATAAAACTATAATAAAACACCTCGAAAAATTCAATAAAAATCATAAATAAATACTAGATGAAATAATACACATTTTTTATTTTATAAGAAAAAATTAATAAAATCATTTAGGGCGTCAATTAAATCAATCTTCCATCAGGGCTTCTGTTTTGTCCTTTAGCGGCTGAGGTGGACCAATCAGGTCCCTCTGCGAGTTGACTCCAGTCAACTTGACCTCCAGCCGCCCGATGTGACACAACCCATCTCTTCGCCCGTCTTCTCCCTTTTTTCCCGGGCATACCATCCATCAATCGAGGATACTTCCTTCGCAAGAATCACTCCCTAATCATCCATGATGCCCGCCGATTCCTTAGGTCAACCTAATACTCTTTAGATCATGCAATAATCGCCGGTCAATAAGGCCATTCGCCAATGTTTATAAATAACAAGCTCCGCCTCCTTCCTCAGATTTGGCCACTTTTATTCCAACCTAAAGCCTAGATCTCGTTCCTGGACTGTTCCTCGTGACAGGGGGAGTAGCCCAGCGCCGAGACTCGGCCGGAGGGAGGAGATTTTGACGCGGCGGAGCTCCGGCGTCCGCCCTGCTCCCTGGAGGCCCCCAGGTATAAGAGCTGCCCTTTTTATGCATTTTTAGTTAGTTTTAGATGTTAGCTTTTCATTCCAGTCATTAGATTAGGTTTTAATTAATGTCTGTAGTTTGAAAATCAAAATTCGAAGTTCGCCGGAGCTCCGCTCCGGCGACTTCTCCACCCTCGTTTCGACCGTATCCGACCGCCCCAAGCATCTCATCTTGTTCCTCGATGCTTTCTTCATCCATTTCGCGTAGTTGTTCAACCCAGGACCCTAGGTCCTAGCGAATCGGGGCTCCCCCTCCGTCGTTCGCCGGAGCCCCTCCGCCCATCTCCATTGTGCATCGTAGCTTCAAAACCCCGGGTCGAGGAGCAAGCTCTCTCGCCCGCGGTTCTTCCTGTGCAGGTACTTCGAAGAATCGAGCCTAACTGGACTCGCACGGATCCGGGAAGAGGTTCCTGGGGGCCCTTTTCTTCCCCGACCTCGCTTCATCGACTCGGACCCCCAGGACCCATGAAAACGCCATCAATCGACGCGGAACGCTTCCAGCTACCTTCAGAACACTTCAGACTCGCCGGAGAACCCTGGAGGAGCCCACGCTCTTCGATCCAAGCTCGCCAGCTCCGAGCTTCTTCCCCGTTCTTCCAGGGGGCTTCAGCGCTGTCGGATTAGGAGAGCCGCCCCAGATTCAACAGGAACCGTCCGATGGAGCATCGTACCCACCGTCAGATCAGCGGGGCTGATCTAATCTCGGCGCTTCATCGGCGAAGCGTCATCGGGCGACCAGGAGACGACGCGTGGCAAGTGAGAAGAGCAGCACCGTCGGATGCCACGTTTTTATTAGGGGTAAATTTCACATCCATCCCCCTCGCTTTTTGTATTTAATATCTAATGCCAAAAATAAAAGTCACAGTTGTAAATAAAATGTCTATTTTGCAAAAGGACCCTCGATATTTTCATATTTGCACTTTAGTCCTTCCGCGCCTCATGTGCAGCAACCACGTGAGGCACGTGAAATTTTGCAGTCAAGCCCCTCCGGGTCCCTGTAATTATTAAATGGTCTTGAAAATAAAAATTAAAGTGTATTTTTACTGTGATTTTTGCTTGTATGCCCCTGCGACTTATTTTATTTGCAAAAACACCCCTGCCAGGCCATTTAATTTTTGAATGTTTTGTCTATTTATTTTGTGCTTCTTATAAAATCGAAAAATCTTGGAAAAACAGATTTAAGCTACTGATTGGTTGTGCTTGCACGTCATATTTTCAGTTTGTCATTTTATGGCCTTTTTGTATTTATTAAAAATTAAAAACATGTCTTTTAGTCACTGTCTAGATTATAAAATCCCAAAAAAATATATCAAAACGCCTTGAAAAATTCTAAAAAAAAAATCCCATGGTGTATTTTGTCCTAATCTAGTGTCAATCCAAAAATACCTAAAAATCTAAAAAGGAAAACCATAAAAATGTAAAAACACCCGAGAACTTCAAAAAAATATTAAAAATCAAAGAAAAATCAGAAAAATATAAAACCAGGCCCTGTTTATGCTAGATTTAATTATCTTCATTAAAAAAATAGTGTGGAAAAATTCTGAGGCTTGTAACTATTTTTAATGTTCATTTTTATTGCAGCCAGACCTTATTCCACTGTTTGCTATTATGTAGCTATTTAAAAATACTAAAAGTATTCTCAAAAATGTCCAAAAATCACAGAAACAGTAAAAAATGATGAAAAAGCTAAAAAGATTTTATTTCTTAATTTTTGACTATTTTTAAGTATTTTTGTAAGTATTATAGTGCCCCTTTATATATATATGTATTCCCTCAAAAAAATTATATATATATTACCTAATTATATTATTATTATCTATCTATATATATATAAAAAAACAAACATAAAAAAATAATAAATAAATAAAGGATATATATATATATATTCAATTAATTAAAACCCACTTCTCGCAAGGATGACTCATTCGCACCTGAAGGCTCATGCATTTTGTATTGCTCTCTGTGGTTCGACCTCTACATGTTTGTTCCCTATACATTTTATGGTAGAGAAAATAAAAATTAATTCACATTTATTTTCGAACTTGATTGTTGTATTGTTTGTTGTGGGTTAATTGCTGATCAACCCCCATATTCTGCGAGCGGTCGCCTCAGCGACACCTCTGTATTATTTATTCATGGTGACCCTCGTGGATTGTGGGCCGTTATCAGATGGCGCCGTTGCCGGGGAGCAATGAGCATAGCCTAATTGATTTTTGTCATCCTTGTATAAAATCCTTGATTAATCATTCCTTTTTGTGAGCAGCTATTGTTTTATTGCCATTAATCACCATGCTTCATTTCTTTATTCATTGTGATTATTTTTCTCTGCTCTATTTGATTGACTGAGTATGCTAATGCAATCTTTTTGTGACTTTGATGCAAGGGACCGCCACGCGAGGATGGCTTCCTAGGAGGCCAAGGCAGCCGAGCTTGGAGGAGGATGGTCTTCTCTTCTCATGACCATCTGGAGAGTGCACCAAAGAAGCAAAGAGAGGGGCATTAGATAGGCTAGATACTTAGGAAAATTATTTTTGTAATTCATGGTGAGAGAGAGACTATTTGGCATGTAATTAAACATGACTCTACTCTTCACAATGAGGTCCAGTGCCCGGGTGATTGTTTACCTGGGGGCCTCATCGCGACTTTTTCGAGTTTTCATCGCCTTCTTTTATTTTGTTTCCCGCAGTTTTGAGCTTTCCGCCTTTCTTTTACTTTGTTTTGTGTGCTTGGAGCCCCTAGATATAGGTTGCTTGACTCGGTAGCTAGGTCCAAACATTAATAAGAATGCATGTTCCTATAGTCTACTTCGATTGGATCTAGTCAAACTCAAACAAGTTGTAAATTTGCCTCTTAGCCCTCTGTGCCGTAGCGAACCCTGTAAAGCGCTTTCTCCTACCCTCAATTTGTTGAGCAGAGGAGGGGTGAGCCAAGACCGGACTCTCTTGGGCTAGAGATAAATGAGCAACTTATGGTTCTTCACGCTAATAGCAGCTTATGTTTAGGATGATTTTGTGCCTTGCATACTGACATGTAGATAGGTTTAAAAATTCTGTTTTGCATACCACATGGAGAGAGTTGGGGTGCACTGTAAGTCTTCTAACTCAGCATGCATCATTCGGTTCAATGGTGAGATTTCCATCATGGAACCACTTGCACGGCTTTTCTGCTATCTCCCTCTGATTTTGAGCACCTAGGACTTAAATGAAAATCTACAAAAACGTTAGGCGCTGGTATGAAAACAGATCCAAAAAAAGTGAAAACCAAAAAAAATTAAAACCAGGGGACTGCTAAATAAACTTTGACCTTAATTAAAATCTGTAATGGACTATCATTGTACCGGGTTCATAAAGCCCTCATTGTTTTCAGGTACCTTGGAGGGGGACCAAAACCCTACTCCCTTGAGCGAGTGCGACCCCTAAGGATAGAAAGCCCAAAACCCAGTCTGCAACTGCCTTGTGTATCGCCTGGATTTCCGAAGTATTGGCGCTTCTATCGTACGTAGGCGAGTAGGACTTGGTCACCAATGGTGACTCTCTGTTGTGAGAGCATCGACCCTGTCCGAAGTATTGAGCATAGGCCACGCCTTCACGGGGGTGTCTGTCTCATCGTCCTGCATCCGAGTAGGTTCTTGCACGCTCACGGGTGATTCCGTTGCGAGCGAGAACCGAAGTATTGGTTTCGCCTTTCGGCTTCCTCTCTCTTTTCTTTGGCTGAGTAGGGATCCAGGAAGGGTTACAAAGACTCCAAAAAGTACAGACTACAGGTTACACAGGAGGAGGACAGGTACGGGATACTCTTCCGGCAGTACTCTCTCTCCTATAGGGTAGCGTACTAAGGACTTGTTATAAGATATGCCTGAAAATCACAACTCTAAAAATGAAAAGATAATAAATAGCCGAGCTTTCACGGCTTCACATGGCGTGAGTTGGTGAACCCGATTTTGTCTTGTGTTTGTATGGATCTAGATTAAGGTTCAAAGATCAAAGTCCCGCGCCTTTGCGCAAATTTTGTTATGTCTTCCTTTGACCACCCCGCTCAACCGAGCCTTTCTACTGTTTTACACTCCTCTTGTTCCTCGTTGACCATCGTATCATTCTTCCAAAATCCAACATCCTATTGTGCTTCGCGAAGTTGATCCATGGATGGTTTCGTCGGGACCATGCCGACACCTACATCGAATCCATAGACTCAACTCCGCCAATAATTTCGAGGCGATTCCTGAGAACCCGATCCGGACTTTGCGGATCGATCTCCAGACTCCTCGTTTTCTACCTTTCTCTTGGCCACCCAATAAAATGGGATCACTTTTATCCCACTCCCGTCGTTGTGAATGGGAGTCGATTACAGTCTACATCATTTCTCCATTCACAACATGCTGGGGTTGACCTGAATTCCAGCTTCATCACGGCAGCTGAACATTAGTTGCAAGTGATCTGATTCGGACCATCTCATTATGCAGATAGAAGACAGTGCGAGCCCTGGAGACTACTCCGGAGTTCATTTCGTCCGACTCAGACCCTGACATGGCGCCAGGAGGAAAGGGCAAGGGTCAGCAGCCACCCACACCAGAGGGACAGGTGCCAGATCAGAACCAAGTCAATGCACAGTTGCTGGCATCTATCCAGGCCATACAGCAGCAGCTGACTGAGCAGGCCCTTACGCAGACCGCTTTCCAGGACATGTTGAACGATATGACGAACCGTAACGACGGAGGAGGAGGCCGAGGCAGAGGAGGCAGGGGAGGAGGAGATGGGGGTGGAGAAGGTGGTGATGACCACAATGATGATCCCGAATTCCCACCACCACCGAAATCGACACTCAAAGAAACATACAATCTGGGAGACAGCCAGATGACCGAGTGGATCCTCATTCCACCGGTACACGCTCACTTTGAGCTGAAGCCCCAATTCATAGCCCTTCTCCCTGCATTCCATGGCAACACCAATGAAGAGCCGTACATTCACCTCCAACAGTTCTCCCGCATTTGTCGCACCACTCACTATCCGAATGTCCCCCTGGACATTGTCAAAATGACGGCTTTCCCCTTCAGTCTACAGGACAAGGCCCTCTATTGGGTCAATCATATGGGAAAGGTCGTGACGACCTGGGAGGAGTTGAAGTCCGCCTTCCTGCACAATAACTACCCTCTCGGTCGGCTCAACCAGATGCGAGCCTGTATTAGTAATTTCTCCCAAGGAGCACATGAGTCCGTACACGAGGCTTGGGAGAGATTCACTGATCTGCAGGAGAAGTGTCCCCACCACGAGATCCCTAAGACCAGCCTGGTCCAGCATTTCTTTGGGGGACTGAACATTGAAAGCCAAAGGCTCGTGGACGCAGCATGTGGGGGCTCCCATTTCAACAAGGATGAAGATGTTGTTTGGCAGATCTTTGAAGAAATGACCGAAGGAGAGGCCGCCCTCTCTTCATCCAAGGCATACCAGAAGCAGCCTCAGATCCTCCAGAAGCAAGTGCACATGGCTGCATCCAAGGAAGCAGAGAGAGATGAGAGCTCCAACCTCAGCATCATCGGGGGCCATCTCTCTAAGGTCGACATAATCGAGAAGCGATCACAGGACCTTGAAAAACTCGCTGTGATTGAGAAGAGGACCCAGAACCTGGATAAGCTCGATCAGATCAACAAGTACCTCGAGATGTTGGTCAGTATGATCAACTCTGTCCAGTCGGTTACACCATCAGACGCTCCCGCTGAGAAGAAGGACGAGCCGCAACCGCAGCATCAGCCTCAGCCGAGCCAGCAGCCACCGGCAGTCCAGCATGTATACAACGTGCAGGCGCCCGACCAGGACCCGCCGCAGCAGCAGATGGTCGTTTACCAGCCAGAGTTCCTTTCCATTCCTGATCCAGTTTTCCCACCACCACCCTTGATCCAAGAAGTTAACGGGGTATGGACGAATGATGCACAGCCGACCCGTCCTCAGGGACAACTCCAGGGTCAGCAATTTGCCAATCGGCAATACCACCAACCTCAGGGTGGTCGTTTTGGCCAAACCTCTCAACCTCACCAACAACACCAGCAGCCTCCCCAGTTTGCACACCAATGGAGGCAGAATTTTCCTTACCAGCAGCCGCAGTACCGCCATCCACAGCCGTATCACCAGTATGCGGCTGCTCAGCCTCAACCATACCAGCAGTATCCACCTCCGTCCTACCAGCAACTTCAACTTCCTGCTCCACCACAGCAACACCACCAGCAGCCTCCCCACCCATCTAACCAACAGCAGCGTGGTCTGCACGCTGAATCTTCTGATGTGCCCCCAGCTAATCCCACCATGGAGTGTCTAGCCCAGCTTGTTAAAGGGCTAGCGGAGATGACCAAGCGGCTTGATGACCTGACCGCCACTCGCACTACCATTCCGGCACAGGTCGAAGCCAACCCCAACAATTTCAAGAAGAAGGAGCAGGAGCAGTAGGGTCTTGCCTCCGCCTGCTACCAGATGTGGGGTGAATAAAGAAACGGGTGGATCGTCATCTTCCGCATCAGCCGTGCCAACTCCAGGGGCGGGTGAGGAGGAAGAGGAAGGAGAAGCCAGTCCAGCCGTCGTGCCATGTCATCAGCCTCAGCCAAAAACACAAAAAAATCAGCAAAAACAAAAACAACAAAAAGAAGCATGTAGCAGAAGTAATGCCGTGCCAGCTTTGGAGGAGCCGCCAGCAGCAGCCGATCCCTTGCCAGCCGATGGAGCCGATGCTATCCTTTTTGATCGCCCAACCGCACCAGCATATTCAGATCCAGCTTGTACTCCTTTTTGTAGTCCGGATGTACAACATTCTGTGGGCGATGATTTTTATGTAAATAAGAACTCTAATTTTCCTGCCAGTAATGTGAATATTCCTTTTCCGCATGCAATACAAAAATCCAAAAAAATTGCAAAAAGAAAAAATGCATTGTCTGATCCAGGTGTTGTGGACATTTTGGATAAATTGACTGTTGAGATTCCCTTGTTGAAGGCCGTGGAATACATGCCAGCTGTGAAAAAAGGATTGAAAGAGGCATGTACTAACAGGCGTCGCCCAGCGCAAGACAACAGACGCCGAGAAGTAGAAAAGCACGTTCTATCCATGGCCACAGTTGCATCTATCACCAACCTCCCCCAGAAAAAGCAAGATACAGGAGCACCTCTGATCAGTTGTGTGATTTTCGACCAGGTCTTCGAGCGCACTCTTCTTGACAGTGGTTCTTCCATCAACCTTTTGCCCTCATCCATTATGCAAGAATTCGGGCTGGGACCGCTCAAACAGACACGAATGTTCCTTCAGTTCGCTGACCGATCTGTTAAGCGGCCCCGAGGTTTGTTGGAAGACGTGATAGTTACCGTGCAGGAGATGAAATTCCCAGCTGACTTTGTAGTCCTTGATATGGACTCGCCTGCACCACTACTCCAGACCCCTATCATCCTTGGCAGACCATTTCTCCGTACTTCAGGTGCCGTGGTTGATTACGGGTCTGGAAAGATCACTTTCAGCTCGAACACCCAGCAAATCACAATCAATATGAACAAGGAGCAGAATGCCACAACTGATGAGAGTCAAGCAGCATCAGAAGCAGACTGTGATTTTATTGCAGAAATCAGAGATTCAGAGTTGTCGTTGGACGATCCATGGACCCGAGAAATCCTCACTCTTGAGGAGGACTTGGAAAGCACAGTCAGCATATGCTCCGATGATTTGTGGGAGACATATTCTCAGATGCAGGCGCATCTTCTTGAGCATTCACTCCAGACCGAACATGATCAGCTCACCGCAGAACCGTTCGGTACATCACTGGGATCTCAACAGGATGTTAAGGATGGTAACAGTCTCAAGGTACATCCCACCACCAGCATGGTATCAGAAGTGACCGATAAAGTGGACAGACTGAAACCAGAACTCAAGCCACTTCCTGCAGGCCTGAAGTATGCTTACCTTGCGAGTGAAGAACAAATGTATCTGGTCATTATCAGCAGCAGACTGAATCCGGATCAGGAATCTTGACTTCTCGAGGTTCTAGAAAAGAACCGCAAGGCACTTGGTTGGAGCGTATCAGACCTCCGAGGGATAAATCCAGCTCTGTGCTCACACCATATCTATCTAGAAGATGATGCCAAGCCGTCCCGCGAATTTCAGAGAAGACTGAACCCTAACCTTCAGGACGTGGTCATGAAAGAAATCACAAAATGGTGTGATGCAGGCTTCATCTATCCCATCTCCGATTCAAAATGGGTAAGCCCCCTGCATGTAGTTCCCAAGAAATCCGGACTTACCGTGGTCACAAATGAAAAAGGAGAGGAAATTTCTACTCGGGTACCAACCTCCTGGCGGGTGTGTGTTGACTGCCGCCGTCTTAATGCAGCAACCAAGAAGGACCACTTCCCCTTACCATTTATTGATCAAGTATTGGAGAGATTAGCAGGCAAGGAGTTCTTCTGCTTTCTGGATGGGTACTCCGGGTACAACCAAGTGGTGATCGCCCCTGAGGATCAAGAGAAGACTACCTTCACTTGCCCGTTCGGTACCTACGCCTTCAAGAGGATGCCCTTTGGATTATGCAATGCACCCGCAACCTTCCAAAGATGCATGCTAGCTGTATTTGCCGAGATGGTACGCAGTTTTCTCGAGGTGTTCATGGATGATTTCTCTGTCTATGGTGATGGTTTCGATTCTTGCCTCGAGCACCTAGACAGAGTGCTTCAGAAATGCCGGGAAGTCAATTTAGTGCTCTCATGGGAAAAGAGCCACTTTATGGTCACAGAGGATATTGTGCTGGGCCATGTCGTTTCCAAACGTGGCATGGAAGTCGACCCAGCCAAGGTGGATGTCATTTCAAACCTTCAGCCACCTCAGTCAGTAAAGAATGTGAGGTCATTCCTGGGGCATGTGGGATTTTATAGACGATTTATCAAGGACTTCAGCCGCATTGCCCGACCTCTGACAGAACTCTTGTGCAAGGAGACGGAGTTCATTGTTGATCAGCCGGTTCTCCTTGCTTTCAATCAATTGAAGGAGCTTATCACTCAGGCTCCAATCTTACAGCCTCTCGACTGGACTCTTCCATTTGAGATAATGACTGATGCGTCAGATTTTGCAGTCGGAGCTGTTCTTGGACAGAGGAAAGATAAGGCGCCCTATGACATTCACTATGCCAGCAGAACATTAGATGAAGCTCAAAGAAATTATACAGTGACAGAGAAAGAACTGATGGCTGTGGTTTTCGCCTTAGAGAAGTTCAGATCCTATTTGTTGGGGTCGAAGGTCACAATTTTCACGGACCACTCTGCTATCCGGTACCTACAGCAGAAGAAGGATGCCAAGCCAAGACTGATCCGCTGGATCCTTCTCCTCCAGGAATTTGATCTGGAAATCAAAGACAAACCTGGAGTTCAGAATGTGGTGGCAGACCATCTATCCAGAATAGAGCATCATGAGTCTCCTCTGAGCAATGCACCTATCACAGACACCTTCCCTGATGAAGCTATCTTAGCCGTGGATGCTCTCCCTTGGTATGCTGACATTGTCAATTACCTCGCCTCTGGGGTAATACCTTCGGATTGGACGAAGAATCAGAAGAACAAATTCATGTCGACCATCCGCTTCTACCAGTGGGAAGATCCTCTTCTATTCAAAGAAGGGGCAGATTGTATTTGACGCAGGTGCATCCCTCAGACGGAGCAATCTAGTGTCCTAGAGCATTGTCATTCGCTCGAATCTGGTGGGCACCATTCTGGAGATCGTACGGCAGCAAAAGTATTGCAGTGTGGCTTCTGGTGGCCCACATTATTCAAGGATGCAGCAGACTTTGTTAAAAGATGTATTGACTGTCAGCGACTGAAAGGTACACTCACTGCCAAAGATTCAATGCCTCTGGAAATTATTCAGATAGCTGACGTCTTCGATGCATGGGGCATTGACTTCATGGGACCTTTCCCTAACAGTCAAGGTTTTGAGCACATCCTTCTTGCTGTCGATTACGTGAGTCGTTGGGTTGAGGCTATTCCCGCCCGAGCCGTCGACAGCAAAACAGTTTGCCAGTTTCTGAAGAAGAACATCATTTCGCGGTTTGGGATACCAAAGATTCTCATCTCAGACGGGGGTAGCCATTTCATCAACAAAGAGGTCAAGAAGTTAACGAAGGAGTACGGCATCGATCACTGTGTCGCGTCTCCTTATCATCCGCGGACCAATGGCATGGCGGAGTTATCCAATAGAGAAATCAAGACCATATTGCAGAAACTTGTTAGGCCAAACAGAAAAGACTGGTCTCAACTCTTGGACTCAGCTCTTTGGGCTTACCGTACGGCCTACAAGTCTCCCTTGGGCATGTCGCCCTACCGTCTTGTATATGGAAAACCATGCCATCTGCTCGTGGAATTAATTCACAAATCTCTTTGGGCAATTAGTAATTGTAACTTGGACTCACGAAAAAGTGGTCAGAAGAGAAAAGACGATCTGAACAGGCTTCTAGAATTCCGAGACTGCGCATACGATAACACCTTGATGTACAAGGAGAAGGTGAAACGCTGGCATGACCGGCACATCAGACGAAAGACCTTCGACGTTGGGCAGAAAGTGTGGCTGTTTGATGCAAAGTTACGGATTTTCCCAGGCAAATTAAAGAGTAAGTGGACAGGGCCATTCCGAGTATGTGAAGTGCGTGACAACGGAAGCATTGCGATATCAGAGTTGTCCCCTAACGCACAACCCTTCGTCGTCAACGGCCAACTACTGAAGCCTTACTTGGAACCCGATGCATTCTTGGCCATTGTTGACTCTATTCAACTAGTGCACCACGATGACATCTCCACAGCACCTACAGCACCAAAAGATTCAGACGATGTACTCCAACCACTATTTCTCTTCTTTTCTTCTTTTCTTCTTTTCCTTTTCTATTTTCTTTTCTATCTAAAAGGTGCCGCCTTTGTAGACAGTTTTCTATACTTAGGACGTACTTTGTCCTAAGTATAGGGGGATGTGCACCTAGAGTTTTTTATTTCGGTTCGATCTTCTCCATTGTCTCCTCTTCTTGTCTATACTTAGGAGTATCTTACCCTAAGTATAGGGGGAGACAATCTGAGCACGATCAGTATATTCCCACCCTTGACCCTCCCCGCTTTTTGTACAGTCTGCTGTACTTAGGATTCTTTGATCCTACGTATAGGGGGGACGGTCAACTTCTCATTCATTCATTTCTTTCATATTTACTCTTTAGATCTGTTTATACTCAGTACGAGTTATGTCTTTGCTTTTTCCTTTCGATCTATGAGGACATAGCTCAAACTAAGTATAGGGGGGTCGTATATACCATGTATATACTAAAAGCCATAACTCATACTGAAAAATAAAATATCACTACAACACAAAATAAAATGTAAAAAGTAGCTTTATAATAATGAAAGATGATTGTGAATTCCTCAGACTCATTGTAATTGTACTGACTATTGAGTCAGAAAAGTGTTTTGTACGAAACATTTTCCTTTGAAAAATCTTGTGAAATTTGTTTGAAAATAGCGTGAACAAGTATTCAACGTTTGAAAAATTAGTTGGTGTGTGTAAAACCTATTTTCTTTGAGTGAAAGCAAAAACTTTGTGAAAATTAGTGTGCAAATGATTGTAAAAATTTGATTGTCAAAAATTGTTTTGAAAAATCTATCTATGTTGTGTAAAACATTTGTAAAAGGATTTTCAAATGCGTGTACATGTTGCAAAATTATTTTGGACTAGAGTTTTCAAAAACCCTTGTGAAAATGATTCTCGAGTAAGTCTGAGGAATCCGCACAAAAAATCTCTCATTTGTAAATAAGGAATAAGCCAAATAAAGTTTATAAGAACTGAAACCATATTGTACATCAAATACAATTTTTCTTCTTTTGCATCTACTGATTAATAAATCAGATACCTATACAGTATAATTTGAAAAATAGTGTGACCAGTTTTGAAAAAAATTTGATGTGAAATGATTTCAAATGTATGAAACTGTGATTGATTGCAAAACTTTTCTTTGTGTGAAAGAAAGGATTTGAAAAACCTATGTGCAAATGTCTTGAAAAAAATGCTTGTCAAACTTATTGTGAAAATTGTATATATACATATAGTGTGAAAAATCTTTGCAAAAATAGTTTTCAAATGTGTGTAAATGATTGCAAAAATTATCGTGTACTATAGTTTGCAAAATTATTTTCAAAAAGCTAATAAGAACACCATTGCAGATACTAGTAAATCAGAAACAAGACACATACAATTCTTTCTGTACATACCTAAATAAACTATTTCATTCACACCTGTAAAGTTGCTAAAAATTCCTAAATTTTGAAAATAAAGCAGCACGCCCGTGTAAATAAGTGTATATACTTTTTGAATATTTTCAGTTCGTACTTCCTGTGCAGAAATTCTTTTTTGTAAAAACATTCTTTGATCCTTTCAAATTTTTGTGAAAAATTGCATCATTCATTGTGCACAGCATAAGCATACCATTCATATTCTTTTTGAGTGAAGCTTGATGATTGAATCAGTCTAAGAAAGTCTCAAATTGGAGTTCGGTTAGACCTTACCGCACCTAATTGCACTGGAACCTTAGGGGAACTAGGTTTAAGGTACCTCAGGTCTATACAGACTTAATTCTTTGAGAAATCAGGGCTGGGTTCAAGTCACCTCAGTGGACTAACTAGAACTTTTCGAGACACACGCATGACTCTTGCCGACCATGATCTAACTTGGACACCTGCACCTTTCACTTGGCTCAACTCAGTTGGAGTGGTGAGGGGGTTGGATTTGCCAGTCTGAGACGCACACGGGTGGAAACATTCGTCCTCGTCTAGGGAGGGAAGTGCACCCCAACCGGATCCAATAGCAATGAGGTCTAAAGACAGGAGATTGTGGGTTGCGATAAAGCTTCAAAAGAGGGATAGTCTACTGGCTCAAGAGGAAAAACTCCTTATGTAAATGCTGCTGTGAATAGTATGTTGAAAAAAAAATGGTCAGGCCGGTACAAAAATAAAATGCCTGCAAAGTATGTACAAAGTCAATAAGCAAGCTTGAGCTCCAAAGTCAAATATGCAAGCCTGCAGCTGGATGACTTGACTACACTGGTCTTGCATCCCGGGATAGGTAGCTACACTGGCTACCGTCCATTCTTCTCTTCACCCCCTCCTCTTGAGCTGGTTGCCACTTGAACTTAGAAGGGAATACCCTGCTCCTCGAGGAAAGAGCTGCTGGATTGGGGAATCATTGGGTTGTCATTCTGGAGAAGTCGGTTCCTTTATCATTTCAGTTGGGGAGAGCCACTATCACTTACACCGTACAAGTCAGCTTCATAGTTATAAGAGTTTGCATATGATGTAGACTAGTTCTGACCCGGCTATTGAGGTGGGTTGAACCGAGTTCTGTGACTATCGAAGGCTGTTGTATTTTAGAGCTGGTTCCCGACTAGGTTCCACACACCTTCACACCCAAGGTCTGACAGGAGCTCCAAATTCAGATTTTGTAAGGACATGCATTGCACTGAAAGCATCCCTATTCACTCTATATTTTTTTCATTTTCCTTTTTCTTTTCTTTATTCTTTTTGCACTTATTGCATAAGTGTTTGCTAGGGACTAGCAAAGGCAAGTATAGGGGGGTGATGAATCTCCATTTCATCACCTTTATTCTATCATTTTGGCCTCAAAAACCCTAGCAAATGCATGTAAATAGCATCAACTTGTACATAATAGCATTCATTATTCATTTGTATTAATTATATATAAAATAAGGTTTTTAATGCCAAAATTATAGAATAAAGAGAAGAAAAGAAAAAGGAATAAAATATTGCAAATATTTTATGACCCTAACCCCGAGACCAAGTCCAGAATGGAATTGGTCGACAAGGAATAAAGTAGGGGGAGATAAGGGCCAATTATCCAATAAATACTCCATTCATTTATGCATTTTTGGCACCTATTTTGTACATAATTATTTATTCAACAAATGAAGAAACTTTGTACATGAAAGTTGTAGATAATAATGTGAATAAAAATACAAAATTTAGTTCTTGTAAAAACAATACCCAGTGTACATTTTATACACAGAATAAAAAGCCAAAATCTCAACTTCACAGACCCATATCTTGCAAATAAAAACTCCAAATCACCCAAACTCACCTTTAATTGTATGTAGCATTCCATAAAATATTTTATAAAATTGGTTTCATAATTTTTGGAGCTCATATGCAGAAGTTAGGTTTTTGGCCCTTCTTGTATATAGGACTGATTAAAATATTCATTTTATTCAGTATTTATTATTTGTACAAAATCATATTTTTAGAATTTTGTAAATAATGTATATAATGCACATACATATTAAAAATAGAAGGAAACCAAAACTAATTTGTAAAATAAAATAAGTCTATAAATTCATAGACAAAATACCTATGACATGTACCTATCTATAAATAAAAAGGGTTTTAATCCTTGATTCTTTTGCTCTTCTATATTTTTATAATAATATATACATTATACCTAACTCATTAAAAATACAAAACTAAAATACAAATCAAGAAAATGCAATAAATAAATTAAGTATATAAAATATACAGATAAAACACCTATAAGTATGCCTACACACACCTATACCTATTTATTTAAAAAATACAAATAAACTTATAAAAAAACAAACAAAAATATCTTTATACTCACAAAAATAAATTATAAATTTATAAAATAAGCCAAGAAAATAATAAAAGAAAATAAACAAATTAAAAATAAAATACATAAAAATACATGTTAATACACACATATACACATTATTCAAATAAAACTATAATAAAACACCTCGAAAAATTCAATAAAAATCATAAATAAATACTAGATGAAATAATACACATTTTTTATTTTATAAGAAAAAATTAGTAAAATCATTTAGGGCGTCAATTAAATCAATCTTCCATCAGGGCTTCTGTTTTGTCCTTTAGCGGCTGAGGTGGACCAATCAGGTCCCTCTGCGAGTTGACTCCAGTCAACTTGACCTCCAGCCGCCCGATGTGACGCAACCCATCTCTTCGCCAGTCTTCTCCCTTTTTTCCCGGGCATACCATCCATCAATCGAGGATACTTCCTTCGCAAGAATCACTCCCTAATCATCCATGATGCCCGCCGATTCCTTAGGTCAACCTAATACTCTTTAGATCATGCAATAATCGCCGGTCAATAAGGCCATTCGCCAATGTTTATAAATAACAAGCTCCGCCTCCTTCCTCAGATTTGGCCACTTTTATTCCAACCTAAAGCCTAGATCTCGTTCCTGGACTATTCCTCGTGACAGGGGGAGTAGCCCAGCGCCGAGACTCGGCCGGAGGGAGGAGATTTTGACGCGGCGGAGCTCCGGCGTCCGCCCTGCTCCCTGGAGGCCCCCAGGTATAAGAGCTGCCCTTTCTATGCATTTTTAGTTAGTTTTAGATGTTAGCTTTTCATTCCAGTCATTAGATTAGGTTTTAATTAATGTCTGTAGTTTGAAAATCAAAATTCGAAGTTCGCCGGAGCTCCGCTTCGGCGACTTCTCCACCCTCGTTTCGACCGTATCCGACCGCCCCAAGCATCTCATCTCATTCCTCGATGCTTTCTTCATCCATTTCGCGTAGTTGTTCAACCCAGGACCCTAGGTCCTGGCAAATCGGGGCTCCCCCTCCGCCGTTCGCCGGAGCCCCTCCGCCCATCTCCATTGTGCATCGTAGCTTCAAAACCCCGGTCGAGGAGCAAGCTCTCTCGCCCGCGGTTCTTCCTGTGCAGGTACTTCGAAGAATCGAGCCCAACTGGACTCGCACGGATCCGGGAAGAGGTTCCTGGGGGCCCTTTTCTTCCCCGACCTCGCTTCATCGACTCGGACCCCCAGGACCCATGAAAATGCCATCAATCGACGCGGGACGCTTCCAGCTACCTTCAGAACACTTCAGACTCGTCGGAGAACCCTGGAGGAGCCCACGCTCTTCGATCCAAGCTCGCCAGCTCCGAGCTTCTTCCCCGTTCTTCCAGGGGGCTTCAGCGCCGTCGGATCAGGAGAGCCGCCCCAGATTCAACAGGAACCGTCCGATGGAGCATCGTACCCACCGTCAGATCAGCAGGGCTGATCTAATCTCGGTGCTTCATCGGCGAAGCGTCATCGGGCGACCAGGAGACGACGCGTGGCAAGTGAGAAGAGCAGCACCGTCGGATGCCACGTTTTTATTAGGGGTAAATTTCACATCCATCCCCCTCGCTTTTTGTATTTAATATCTAATGCCAAAAATAAAAATCACAGTTGTAAATAAAATGTCTATTTTGCAAAAGGACCCTCGATGTTTTCATATTTGCACTTTAGTCCTTCCGCGCCTCACGTGCAGCAACCACGTGAGGCGCATGAAATTTTGCAGTCAAGCCCCTCCGGGTCCCTGTAATTATTAAATGGTCTTGAAAATAAAAATTAAAGTGTATTTTTACTGTGATTTTTGCTTGTATGCCCCTGCGACTTATTTTATTTGCAAAAACACCCCTGCCAGGCCATTTAATTTTTGAATGTTTTGTCTATTTATTTTGTGCTTCTTATAAAATCGAAAAATCTTGGAAAAACAGATTTAAGCTACTGATTGGCTGTGCTTGCACGTCATATTTTCAGTTTGTCATTTTATGGCCTTTTTGTATTTATTAAAAATTAAAAACATGTCTTTTAGTCACTGTCTAGATTATAAAATCCCAAAAAATATCAAAACGCCTTGAAAAATTCTAAAAAAAATTCCATGGTGTATTTTGTCCTAATCTAGTGTCAGTCCAAAAATACCTAAAAATCTAAAAAGGAAAACCTTAAAAATGTAAAAACACCCGAGAACTTCAAAAAAATATTAAAAATCAAAGAAAAATCAGAAAAATATAAAAACCAGGCCCTGTTTATGCTAGATTTAATTATCTTCATTAGAAAAATAGTGTGGAAAAATTTTGAGGCTTGTAACTATTTTTAATGTTCATTTTTATTGCATCCAGACCTTATTCCACTGTTTGCTATTATGTAGCTATTTAAAAATACTAAAAGTATTCTCAAAAATGTCCAAAAATCATAAAAACAGTAAAAAATGATGAAAAAGCTAAAAAGATTTTATTTCTTAATTTTTGACTATTTTTAAGTATTTTTGTAAGTATTATAGTGCTCCTTTATATATATATATATATATGTATGTATTCCCTCAAAAAATATATATATATATATATATTACCTAATTATATTATTATTATCTATATATATATATATAAACAAACATAAAAAATAATAATAAATAAATAAAAGGATATATATATATATATATATATATATTCAATTAATTAAAACCCACTTCTCGCAAGGATGACTCATTCGCACCTGAAGGCTCATGCATTTTGTATTGCTCTCTGTGGTTCGACCTCTACATGCTTGTTCCCTATAGATTTTATGGTAGAGAAAATAAAAATTAATTCACATTTATTTTCGAACTTGATTGTTGTATTGTTTGTTGTGGGTTAATTGCTGATCAACCCCATATTCTGCGAGCGGTCGCCTCAGCGACACCTCTGTATTATTTATTCATGGTGACCCACGTGGATTGTGGGCCGTTATCAGTGTAGGAGGTAGTGATTTCAGTTTCAGTAATGTGGTGTCATCAAGCAGATCTGGCTGAACGGAATCTGAATCTGGTTCTGTGCTGCATGAAGGTGGGCTCAACTGTGTAGTACTCGCCACCAACTCAGAAGTATCGGGAGTCAGATCACCAAAGAAATGCGGTAATTCGACCAAAGTCACGTCAGACTCATCATTTATGTCCCATAATCATTCCGAAGGGGTTGGAACTGACAGATCCAGATGGATCTTTGCATCATCTTGGGAATAGGTAGATGCATCTCTAATAAGATCAAGCAATCCTTGGCAAACTGCATCATGCACCATGTCCTTTCCATATGAAAGGGTCTCACTCTGTCCTGAAGGAACCTGTCTCCAAATCCCAACGGTGCTAATCATCCTGCAATCTGCCTCTAAAGATGAGTACTATGTGCTACTCTCCGAATAGGATCGCTGACACTTGGTTTGCTTCATCTCAAGGTTCACTTCTTTGCCTGGAGAATGGAACTTCATCATTCTCGTGCCATAATAGAAAGCTACGCATGCGGTCCTAAGGAAGGGTCGCTCGAGAATGATCCGAGTTTCTCTCCAATTATTGGAGGCCTGCATGTCTAAAACTATGAAGTCAACCTAATAGTTCTTCCCCTCAATCGAGATAATGATGTTCTTTACTTCTCCCTTAGGTCTCTTCACTGAACGATCTGCGAATTAGAGTAAACCTCTGGATTTGCGTAGTGGTCCCAACTCCAATTTCTGATTAATGCTAAGAGAAGTAAGTTGATTGAAGAACCGCTATCCAAGAGTGTGCGTGCACAAGGCGATGTCATCAATACGACCCTCCACGAAGTGAGCACACATGTCTCTCTTTTTCCTTGGTAGTGTCTTATTCTTGAGACAATAGGTTATGGCTACTGACAATACATGTGTCTTCACATTTTGAAAGATCATATTATTTCGAGGTTTGGAATCCCTAAGGTATTAATATCTGATGAGGGCAGTCACTTTATCAACTGGGAGGTGAAGAAGTTGACCATGGAATACAACATCGAGCACCGTATCGCTAGTCCTTACCATCCACAATCCAATGGCATGGCCGAGGTGTCAAACAGGGAGGTCAAAGGAATTTTACAGAAGCTGGTCCGTCCTAACAGAAAGAACTGGTCCCAACTCCTGGACCAAGTTTTATGGGCTTACCGAATAGCTTACAAGACCCCATTGGACACCTTCTCGTTTTGAATGGTATATGGAAAGCCGTGTCATTTGCCTGCAGAACTCGTGCATAAATCAGAATGGGCAATCAAAAAGATCAATTGGAATTGTCACCAAGGAAAGAAGAATATGGATATGGATTTGAATGAACTTTCCAAAATCCAAAATCATGCCTACGAAAACAACACCATTTACGAGGACATAGTGAAGAAATGACACTATAAGAACATTTGAACAAAGACCTTTGTCCCAGGGTAGAAAGTATGGTTATTTAATGCAAGATTGAAAATTTTCCAAGGTAAATTGAAATCCAAATGGGCGGGACCTTTCATTGTTAAAAAGGTGCACAATAACAGAAGTTTTGAGATCTCAGAGGCCGCAGACAACATACAAATTTCTATAGTCAACGGTCAGTTGCTTAAATATTTTGTCGAATCAAGCGACCAGTTAGCGCAAGTAGAGCAGATCTCCTTTACTCGAGGCACTGTATTAGACGAAAGACTCAAGCGTATCGGATGAAACACCTCTTCCATAAAAATTACATCACTCTCTGTATATCCATCACTCCGTTCATCTCCTCGGTCCCCCACCCATTATTACTTCTCATACTTAGGCTGACATGAGCCTAAGTATAGGGGAACCAGTACCATTGTTTATACATCACTTCTCTTCGTTTTCTTTTTTCACTCATCTATACTTAGTATGAGCTATGTCTACATTTCACTTTGTGCCATGAGGACATAACACAATCTAAGTATGGGAGGGTGTTGTAAATATTCTACATACTTTATCCATAGCTCGTACTTTAATTGTTTTCATCTAACATCGAGGGTGGGCACAAGTTGTATATGTATATTATACTAAATTCTTTCTAAAAATACTACATGGTTTTCAAAAAAAAGAAAGAAAGAAAAAACAAAACAAAAACCTTTTTGCATAAAATGTCACTTACGGTCTTGCATTTCATTAAGCATCTCATACATCCATGCATTCCTTTGCTGGTATATTCTAGACACATTCACTATCACTCAGGTCTTGAGGATTTGAAGACACTGGATTTCTGAGATCTTGAGAGTGTGAGTTAACCAGCCTTAGTCATTAGGGTTTATTTAAACTTAATAATCCACACTTCCCTAGTTTGAAAGATTTGAGCGCTATATTGCACTCTTCATCTCACACACATTCACAACTGCATGATTGATGAGATGAGTTGAGTTAGCACTTGAGGAACTAGAACTAGAGATTTGAGTCTAGACTTGATCTAATGATGTTCGAGCATTGGATAAAGTTAATGAAGGCTTCAAGAAACTTGAGTGTCAGCAAAACCCTAGCCACTATGTGAATAAGTTCATATGTTATCATTTGATATTTACCTATATGCCAGGGTGTGATGAAGCATAAATAATTGTTGATCAGTGTGCGTCATCTTTTGATAAAAACAGTGGAGCTAGCCAAAAAGAAAAGAAAAGAAAGAAATATATCAAGAAAAAACTCTATCATTACAAGTCAAATTCAAAAGAGCTTCCACCAATGGCGAGCACTCCCAACATTTTTCAAAGTGTCCACTTGGACCACAATGCTATTAGGACCAAGGAGTCGGGCTAGCACCATAAAAGGGCTCTGCATCGTATAGTGATACAAGTCTGGGTATCGAAGGTAACTTAGATACTGAAAAGAGACACACCCCGGTGTACTCCTAGAAAAACAAGTGCATACGACTCTAAATTCTCTTGACGGGAACATTGATCAAAAAAATATACATGTGTTGAGTAATAAGGCACTTGAGAGGCCCCTTGTTCCAATGTGTGGGAGAGAAAAAAATAAACACAATCCCATACCCTCCATCATCTGGTCATCCATATACACTTTCAAGTCTGACAAACTAATGAGACAGTGGATTGAATGCAAGAACCAACTTATTCCCTAATGAGGAGAGTCTCCTGGACTGGAACTTTGGGTGATGTCTCGACTCGACTCTCATGAATGCAGTATACTAAAAGTCATATCCTTACATTATATGTACAATCAGAGAGTTTGATAAATAGAGAAGTTGGATTCCTTTTGATCAAAGCATGGTTGAACCTAGAATTTTAGGATCACTCAAATTAAGGATCTTCTATGAACGAGCCTCAAAAATTCACATGCACAGTTGGGGATTTATCCAGCTAAGTCATTCATTCATTGATGCTCGGGGACAGACATGGTTTAAGTATAGGGGTGTGATGAATCTCATATTCATTATACTAAAATTGGTCAATTAGACTCTGTTCACCAAAATCCATGCACATTTAATAATTAATATAGCATCATTAGCATTCATACATGTGTAAATAATATTTGCATTTCTTCATGCATAATTGCATAAAAATAGGAACCAAAATCCAAGTGTAAATTAGCCTTAAAAACAACTAACTTCCCTTATTTTTAATTAATTCATCCTAACTCTGATTGACCCCAAACCACCATCGTGTAGATATTACTTATAAGAATAATAAAAAAATATAAAAAAATTGCTAACTTGAATAAATGTCAAATAACCCCAAAGTCTAATTTCACATCTGACGAAGTAAAACGCACATATATTCCTCATACAGTGTTCGATTTTGATCTACTCACTTTTAAAGTACTCCATTTTCAAATACCTTCAAAAAAAGACCAATTTTATAAAATATGGAGCTCATATGAGAAAGTTGGGTTTTGGGCCTCTTTTGCGCATTTTAACTGTTAGCTTTTTTTGACCTGAGTTTTTATGTATAATTAACCCTTTTAATTGTATTTCTTCTTCTTTTATGTTCTTTGATGAAAGTTTTATTAAGCGGCATAAAAATCCAAATCTAAACCAAGACTAAAATCAAAGAATCTGACTGAGTCTGAGTGACCTTTGTGCGTCTGTACAAAATTGTGTGTTTCGCCTCTATTTTATTTCCCTATTTTATTACTTATTAAAAATCCACAAAATAGGTTAATGTATAATTAATTGTCTTATATTTTATCGTATTTTTATTTAATTTGTATCCTCTTTCAAAACCACCAAAAAATTACAAAACTCGAAAAAGACAGTTTTCCATACACAAGGAGACCACCAAAAATACCACTTTGTACATATGACCTTTTTTGCTCCCGGGTCCTTCATGAAAGTTGTAGAACTCGTTGATGCGAACAACTTTTGTGAAGAAAGTTTTTCGATCCAATGTCTTCTTCTATTTCTTTTCTATTTTTCTTCTTTATTTTTTTTAAAATTCTTTGGGGTGACATGTGGCAACCTTTGGGCATGCCATGTGGCGCCCCGTTTCTCTCTCCTGTCACGGCCCCCAATCACGTGCTTGGTACATAACTCACTCCCTATCTCTTCTCTCTCTGGTCACGTGCCAAGCACACGACCATCTTCTTCCCCTTCCCAGCAACGTCACCCTTCTGCACCTCCACCTGCATGTAACTCCCCTCCCCTTCCCAGCCATTGCGCCTCTTCCGTCGTGTAATGCCTCACCTCCTCCTTGACCATTCACCCTCTCCCCTCTCACATAATTCCCACTCGTGCCTCCCTATAAAGCTCGATGCCGCCTCCCTCGTCTTCTTCATTCGTCATCTGAAGGGAGACCCCTCGAGCTCCAACCCTTGTGTGGTGACAACAGACGACGGCCATTGAGGGAACCCGGGCGAGTTCTAGCCATTTGCACGATTGTCGTGAGCCTCCCAACTCACCTGAGCTCGGCCCTGATGCAAGGGCCTCGAGCGAAGACCCATACGAGTTTCCTTCTTTCCCTTTCTCTTCTTCCTCTTCCTCTACTTCGTTTCCTCCTCTCCCTCCGGTCCTACTCCACGACCACCCTCGCCTCGGCTAGCCCACACCTCCACCACCGGACTTGCATAGGCTAGAATCCAGCTCCCTTCCTTCGCCCGACGACGGAGCATCACTCCCCCTTCTCTTTTTCCTATCTGCACTAACCTCTGCAGGTACTCTTCTATCTGCCCTCGCTTCACTCCGCGCTCCGCCTTCACTAGCCACTCGACAATGTGTTCACCCCTCCGCGCTCGACCATAGTCCTCCATCGTCGAGCACCAGCCGTTGCCGATCGCTCCACCACCGCGAAGACCGAACTCCGCTCCACTATCGCAACTCGTACACCGCACTTGCACCCCCGTCACCCTTCTACCTGCGCTCCGGCAGTCGCACCACCACCACTGCACGCCTACGTCACCCCTGCCTCACTACCACCTTAGAGGCTCTCCGCCCGACGTCACCGCCTCCCGCCTTCGTCATCTGAGCCATTAGATCGGGCATTAGCTTCTGATCCAGCGGCTCTACTTGCACCTCACGTCTGCCTGCATCGGCTACATCCAGCCGTTGCATTGGGGGATCCAACGGCCTGTGATCCTCCATGCATCCCCCTCCCGAGCCTCGGCCCCAGCCTTGAGGCTCGGTCGCCCGAAGCTCATGCACCTGCCATGTGGAGGCTCGGAACACCAAGCCTTAGCCTCCCTGCCGAACCTCCTACGTACGTGCACGACACGTGCTTGGGTGGGAAAATTACGCCCCACCCTCTGTCATTCTAGAGATCTGCACAAGCGCCCCTAACATCATCAACATGTGCAGAATGTGTGCCCTCCTTGGTGAATTGCATAAAGGCCCAAGCAGTTTATCCTTATTACAGATAAATCCCTTTAGGGACCAGATTGAAAGAAAAATAATTATTTTTATTGCATTTAAGTCCTTAGAATTTCAATTTAGCATATCTTTTTCATCTGAACTCTGATTTTAGCATATCATATGTCGTTTTGAAGCTTATTCCATGCTCTTTCATATTATAGAACTTGTGGAAAGATCTGATGCTATTTTATGATGATTATTATCTGAGGAACATTTTAATTTATTCAGGCTAAAAATTGACATAATTGTGATGTATTAAATAGATGGAATTAATGATTTTTCTGTAGGAATTTAATTGAAGATATTTAATCATTCATGATTATCGTAAAGCAATTATCTGTTAGGGGCTAAATCAAGGAAGAGTTGATTCAATTTCCTGAATCATTTATATGATTAGATATTGATTTTGAGGAGCGAATTACAGGGAATCATGACAGGATACTTCATTATCCTCCTTGCAGCTTGAATTTGATTGGAATTTTTCTCCTGATTCTCTTTCGATTTGTTATTATCTTTCGAGGATTAATTGATAAATTTAATTGAGGATTGAATCTTATAATTCACAGATTCAGTGCTTCATACTCTCTTTTTATTTCTTTGCATCTTTATCATTACATTGCATTTTAATTTCTTGACATGGAAACCAATCGAACATTTAATTAATTATTTTAAATTAATTTAAGACTACACAACTAAAAATCACTATTCCCTGTGTTCGGCCTTGGTAGACTTGCTAAGTATAAATTTTCTACAACATTTAAAGATTGTAGTTTTTGCTGAATCATTGTTCGCCTCCTATACTACAATTCACGACTATTAAAGAAGCGAAATCCGCGTTCAGCAGATGGTATCGTTGTCAGGGAACAATGCATTTTTAGGGTTTTAAATTATTTTTTGTAATTAAATTTTGTGAAATTAATTTTAAATTTTGTGAAATTAATTTTTGTGTCTTTTTTCTTTTTGCATTTTATTTTTCTACATATTTCTCTCACTACATATACTAACCGCATCTTCTCTCTTTAGAGATTTCTCGGAGCAAATATTGGGATAAATCAAAGATATGCAAGGACAAAGATTGTATTTTAAATTTTTTTGAGAGAGAGCTTAGATAGCTTTATTTTTTTGCATCATTTACAGGGTCTCTCTCTCTCTGAACCCTCTAATTTGTAATAATTCATGACTGAATTTTTTTGTGGTGTGTCGGATCTGTTTCAACCTCTTTTGTGTGGTTGGGACCCGACTTGAGTGGCGTAGGAATTAGGCACATATACACTTGCTTATTTATCCTTGATTGTGCCTGTAATTTTTAGGCCACACTTCTTCATTAACTAGACGCACTAGTAGATCGTTCGACTTAGCCAAAATTTTAATTAATTATTTCCCGCTAATAGAACTATTTGCTTAGGGAAATTTCATTTGTGCATATCATTTAGTTTAAATTTAAAAACAATCCTTATATTGCATCCCGCATGAAGAATGTGAGGAATCACTATAAGTATTCTACTTAAGCATGCATCATTGATTTACGCTTGCATTGTTTTTTTTTCGATTCTCCCTCCTCAGTTTTACAACTTAGGTTTTAAAGGAATTGGGATTGTACGTTAGGTGTGAATTTATGTGCTTACCTAACACTTTAGTGATAACCTTAATTTAAAATCGGGACTGCTAATCAAGGTGATTGTAAATAAAATTGACATAAAATTAAAGCTTGTGTCTGGTGGAGAGAAACCCACTCATTGTTTGTAAGGACAAGATCGTACACTTAGGACAAAGACAAAAACCGAAAATTTTTACTCAGACTACTGTTTATAGAAACAACTAGCTACTTCTCAGTGAGGGTTTCGGGTAACCGTTTACGGTCTGACTCCATTAGCAGAGTGGTGGTTTAGAGGACACCATGAAAGGCTCCGTCCTCAAGTAACACGGTTAGCTGTTTAATGCTTCGTACTTGCACCCATACTGGATGAAAGTGGATGCAACTAGTTGTATGAACTGACAATCTTTGTGAAATATTTCGACACCTAACAGCTCCGCTTAATTTTTAAGATTGCTTTATCATTAAATTAAAATTGAAAAGATAAGCGGCCAAGCCCTAACGTGCCTTCACCAGTGTTGAGTGGGTGAAGTGGCAAGTTTTGATTATGTTTGTTTTGTGTGAGTCTTCTGTACATTTGTATGCTCTGTGGTTATTCCTTTGTGCTCTAAACTACTCCTTTCATCCAAGATAGATTTTTCTGGAGTTCTTCGTTCGGACTCTGCGAACAATTCCCCGAACTCCTCAAGTAACTCATCGCCTTGGTTTCGAGATGACCCTCTTCTTGAAACCCTATGGTATGGAGATGACCCTTTTCTCTAAACCATGGTTCACCCCACACCTATAAGGATTATTCAACCCCTGACTAAGACTCTCTCCTACTCTCTTCATTCCAAAGAAACTTTCATCTTTGGCAGAACCTCTAAACCTTCCAAGCATGAGCCTAACTCAGATTTGTTTGCCTCTGAAGGTGAAGAAGAAGTCAAGATGCCTCCAAAAAGGACGAGAATGACAATGACCCTATTCGTGCTCTTTTGGATAGGGTAGCTGCTGTTGAACACCATAATGAACTCCTTAGAGCACAAATGGAAGAACTGCAACACGGTGAGACTGCAATGGAGGATGCATACCTCAGGATGCATACCTCCCTGAATTAGATGAAGATTATAATTGGTTGAGGATGATACCCTCCGAGGATGCGTTCGAACACAGACCGTATTTCCTCGCATGGTTGCCTAAGTTCGAAGGGAATAATCATGAAGAACCATACATCTTCCTCCGTGACTTCGAGCTAGTATGTGCTAACTTATGCCACTGTAGGGTTAGTCAAGACTACATAAGGCTAAGAGTTGTCCCCTTTGCCTTGACTGATAAGGTGACTTACTGGTTGAAGAACTTATGGGAAGTGGTCACGACATGGACGACCTTCAAATTATTCTTAAAGAAATTCTACCCAGTTAGTAGAATTAATCAAATGAGGATCAAGCTCATGACCTTCACCCAACACCCGAGCGAGCCATTCCATGAAATCTAAGAAAGGTTTACAAACCTAATCCAGAAATGCCCAGGACACATGATAAGCAAAATGATGCTGGTCCAAAGTCTTGTCAGTGGACTGAACCCTGAGACCCAAGGGTTAGTGAGTGCATCATGCGGAGGAAGCTACATGGGATGCCATGAGGACACCGTCTACAAGGTGTTCGAGAGACTTGCATAATCCAACTGTGCATAGACCACTAGCCGGGCTTACATAGTCGGCTCTAAGAAGATGGTGAATAATCTGATGACCGATCAGAGCGTTGATATGGGAATAATAACTGATAATCTAACCATGGTCGAGCAGATTTATAAGAAGGTAGACGAACTCCATAAATCATCTGATATGGAGAAATTTGCTAAATTGCCTAAGTAAATAGAGGAACTGGCTGACAGGGTATCTAAGATTCAGATACCTGCCCTGACTTCACCTCCTGCCCCCATACACCAAATTCATTACATTCAAGGGCAAGGGGTAGGGAAACAGAGCCATTAGGGTGGAGACCAAGTCTTTTCCCATCAAATCGAAGAAACCTCCGCTCAAACTATTTACGAGGAACCTCCACAAGTCATGGAGATTAACAGAGTCTAGTATAACTTGGAACATGTAACCTGATCGAATCCAAACTCTACTCTGAACCCTCGTCCACCGCAATCTCGACCCATCTACCAGCCTCAGCAGCAACAACAACAGCAACGTCAGCAATACCGTACAGGTTATCAGAACCCACAACCGCAGCAACAACAGTATCAACGCTCGCGCTGGCAAGAGCTTTGCAGGGCGTAGCGCGCGGCCAGGCTCGAGGGCGGACGGCGGGCAACGGCCGCGGTGGAGGGCGGTGGCCGCCGGTTGAAGGTTGCGGTTTGCTGAATGTCGCGTGAAGGGGGAGCCCCTGTTGGAAGGCGTGTGATGTAGCGATGACGGCTTGATGGCTGGAGGATGGCTGGAGGTGGAACTTTGGCCGACACACGGCCAAGTCATCCGGTAGAGAAGGCGAGGCGACGGGAGGAGTACCTGCAATGAAGGAGAAGAGCTCGAGCGAAGGGCTCGGCCGTGGTGGAGGAGGAAGAAGACACAGGGGGTGTCAGCACCTCCTTTGTTGTTCATGCATTTGTTTAAGTGGTTTAAATAAAGGATTAATCGATTGATGAAAGTTCATCGGAAAAATAAATAAAAATCACTGTTGCGTTCGCTACGTGTGATTTATCCGTTAATGTGCGATCGATTTTGTGATTCGGTGGGAGGAAGGTGATGAATCAAGGAGAGAGAGTGTGGGGTGTAATGAAGAAAAAGAAGAAGATGTTGCATGGAGGGATGGACGGATGCCTGTGACGGAGCTCGATGATGAGCTCCTGTCTTCGCTCGATGCAGCGGCGATGCAGAGCTCGAGCAACTCGAGAAGGAGCTGCGGCAAGGGAAGATCCCTTGGATCTCGCTTGAAGCGCAAAGGTCGTCGTCGACTCAAGCTCCACACCCGGAGCTGTCACCAAGGGGGAGGAGCGAGCTGGGCCTATACTTCTCTAGAATGGCGGGTGAAGAGGAATGGAGGGGTAGAGAAGATTATAAAGAGGAGGAGGTGGAGGTCAGAGAGGCCATGGAGAGAGTGGGAGAGATGGGGAAGGTGGAGGAGATGGAATGGGATGAGAGGTGTCGAAGGGTGGCCTCTCCCTTAAGTTAAGGGAGAGTGGGAAGGAATGGGTAGAGAGGGAATGAGAAGGTGCCACTTGGCGCGCTAGGATGCTGCCATGTGGCTTTATTTAATTAATTGCAAAATCTATGGAGTTGACACGTGGCGGCTTCCGGAGTAGCCACATGTTGCTCTGAGAAGAATCCACAACTAAATGTAAACAAAAATCAAAAAGAAATAATAGAAGTGGTTAGATCAAAAAGTGACCAACACGAATGTTGCTCGTCTCGACGAGATCTACAACTTTCGTGAAGGGCCGAAAATCAAACGAGATCATCTGTACAAAAACGTATTTTTGGGTGGTATCTTATAGGTATAAAATACCACATTTTTTCTTTTGTATTTTTTTGTCATTTTCAATAAGAGAAAATTTAAAATAAATTTGAAAAAATATGAAAAAAATATTTACAACTTAATCTAATTTTTTGAATTTTTATAATTAAGAAAATAAAAAGATAAAATACAGGGGCAAAACAGTCAATATGCACAATATACAAAAGGGGCCCAAAACCCAAGTTTTGCATACGAGCTCCGATTTTGATGAAATTGATCTTGTTTCGAAGGTCTCTAAATGTATATTACTTTAAAAGTGAGTAGACCTTATTCGGAGGTTGTATGAGATAGATATGTGCATTTTAAGGTTCCCGGTCTCAAACTTGGATTCAGGTTTTATTGGTCAATTTTTCAAGTTAGTATTTTTTTGATATTTTTCTTTAATTAGTGTTAGTAATATATACACTAAGGAGTTGGTTTTATTGGATTCGGAGTTAGTATAAAATATATACAAATAGGATATTGTAGCTAATATACAGGTGAATATTTACAAGTGAATTTGGCTTCTTATTTTATGCAAATATGAATGCTAAAATGCAGATGTTATCAATGCATGCATGAATGCTACTTATGCAATATAAGTGGAAATATGCAGCTATTTACTCGGGAACAAAGCTCTATTTTCAACTTTTAGAGTGATGAATCACAGATTCATCAACCCCCTATACTTAAACCTTGCTCGTCCCCGAGCAACTAAAATGAAATGCAAGAGTGAAATGATTTTGGGTTCCATACCAAGGTCATGAATAAAAGTTGAAAATGGAGCTTGACTCGACCTTTGGATTAATTGTGTGGCGGAATCTTATTGGGACCTGAACTTAAGACCTAACAGACTTCAAGTTCCACAAGTCTTCTATTCAAGATGCCTCAACAGCCAGGTCAGAACAAATCCTCAAACGCAAATTTCTGATGACTATGATTCTTACTTGTACTGTGTAAGTGAGGTATAGCTCTCCACATCAGAAATGGCTCAGAAGCAGCCTCCTCTAACAAGGTAACTCAATAACCCGGTCCAGTAACTCTTTCCTCGAGGAGCGGGGTATTCCCTTCTAAGTTCAAGTGCGACCAACTCAAGAGGAGGGGGTAGAGAAAAGAATGGACGGTAGCCAGTGTAGCTACCTATCCCGGGATGCCTGACCAGTGTAGTCAAGTCATCCAGCTGCATTTTCTTTGCTAATATACATACTCCGACAGGTATTATTTTTTTCACTTGGACCTGTCTGATTTTTTTTGGAGTTCTTGCATTTTTTTTCTTTTTCTTTTTTTTGGAACTATATACAAGGTGCAACATGTACATCAGGAGTTTTTCCTCTTGAGCCAGTAGACTATCCCTCTTTTGAAGCATTATTGCAACCCACAGCATCCCGTCCTTAGATGTCAACACCACCAGACTAGGTTGAGATGCACTACCCTCCCTAGAGGAGGACGGATGTTTCCACCCGTGTGCTACTCCAAGCTAAAGGATTCTACCTCCTCACCACCTCATCAATGAAGAGCTACGTGCATAGTGCTTGTCCAAGTTAGGTCATTATCTAAAAGAATCATGCGTGTGTACGAGATATTCTACTTAGACTGATCAAGATGACATGTGAACATAGACTTGCAGACTCAAAGAATTAAGTCACTTGACCTGAAAAATCTTAACTCCAGTTCCTATAAGGTTCCTCTGAAATTAGGTGGATTAAAGTCAAATCAAGTTCATCCTCAATATCTACTCATAACTTGGTTCAGAACCCACTAGCTTTCCACCTTGCATATGCAAGATATGCAGGTGAGATGAGATATCATGCTATGTAGATGAATGTAAATGCAAGACTCTTTTTTTCGATTAATGCAAGGATGATATGCAAGAGTAAATAAGAAGCCTATTTTTTGTTTTTTTTGTTGTTTTTTTCAACTTTGGTATACCTCCTATGTTACAAGAGTTTATAAGTATTATACAGATTTTACAAGTGTACATTTTTTCAATTTTTACAAAAGTTACAAAAAAAATTTTTCAATTTTTACGCACCCATAATTATTGCAAAATATATATACAAAAATACGCAAAAGTACGAGCTATGGGTAAAGTATATATGTAATATATACATGCCCCCCTATACTTAGCGTGTGTTATGTCCTCAGAGCACGAAAGCGACTAAAAAGACATGGCTCGAGCTAAGGTAGGAGAGCTAAAATAACAAAAAGTATAGAAGTCGTCCTGCCCCCCTATACTTAGGCTCTGGCAGCCTAAGTGTAGAAGAAGGTCAAAAAGTGGGGCGGACGAGGTTAAGGAGAGAAGTGGATGTATATACAGTGCGGGCATCGGTCCCCCCTATACTTAGGCTCAGGTCAGCCTAAGTATAGGACAGAAGTGAGTAAGAGGACCAATGTGATCTGGAGAATGTACAAAGAACTGACTCGAGTGACTCCTCCCCCCTATACTTAGGATCTGGTTATCCTAAGTATAGTCCAAGATAGTGGTTCGATGATGTGGGGATGGGTTACTAGAGTCGCGGGGGAAAAGGATAGGATGTACAAGATTGATGGTATACACAAATGAGTCGGTGTGAATCTTTCAAGATGCTGCTGATGGCTGGAGCTCACTGCTGCAAGGTCTCATACGCGGCTCGAGGTGTATCTGCTGTATCTGTCTCGCGCATGAATACAATCTCCTCAACATGGACTAACTGCTCATTGGATTCGACGAAGTGCTTCAACAGTTGTCCATTCACTAGGAATGTCGGTGAAATCTCGACACATCCACTATCATGCACCGTACGGACGACAAATGGGCCTGTCTACTTAGACTTCAACTTGCCTTGGAAAATCTTCAGCCTAGCATTGAACAACCATACCTTCTGTCCAGGAACAAAGGTCTTTCGTCTGATATATCTATCATGCCAACGCTTCACCTTGTCCTTGTACACCAAACTGTTGTCATATGCACGGTTTCTGACTTCCACAAGCTCATTCAGATCCATGTCTCTCTGCTTCTGTCCCTGGTGCGTGTTCCAGTTGACCTTTTTAATTGCCCATTCTGATTTGTGCACTAACTCTGCGGGCAAATGGCATGACTTTCCGAATACCATTCGGAATGGGGAGGTGCCTAACAGTGTCTTGTAAGCCGTCCTATACGCCCAGAGGACTTGATCCAAGATCTGAGACCAGTTCTTCCTGTCCGGGCGGACAAGCTTTTGCAATATGGTTTTCACCTCCCTGTTTGACACCTCAGCCATACCATTGGTTTGTGGGTGGTAAGGACTCGCGACACGGTGTTCAATGCCGTAGTCCTTCAGGAGTTTCTTCACCTCCCGATTCACGAAGTGGCTACCTCCATCTGATATCATCATTTTGGGGATCCCAAACCTAGAGATGATGTGCTCTCTAATGAATTTACAGACAGTTCTGCTGTCTGCAGCTTGGGCCGGGATAGCCTCCACCCATCTGGATAGATAGTCTACCGCAAGAAGGATATATTCGAACCCGTGGCTGACAGGGAATGGGCCCATGAAATCGATGCCCCATGCGTCAAAGACATCACAAATGATGATCGGCTGCATTGGCATCTCATCCTTGGAACCAACGGTTCCTCCCATTCTCTGGCATACTGGGCACGACTTCGCGAAGGCGGTGGCATCGCGAAACAGAGTCGGCCAGTAAAAGCCACACTGAAGTACCTTCCATGCGGTCCTCTTCCCGGAGTGGTGTCCTTCTGCCTCTAAGTTGTGGCATAAAGAAAGGACACTTTGGTATTCCTCCTGAGGAACACATCGTCTCCAGACACAATCCGGTCCTTCGAAGAAAAGGATCGGATCCTCCCAATGGTAGTGTCTAGCATCCGACTTTAGTCGGTCGATTTGGCTCTTGGGCCAATCTTCGGGAACTTTCTTGGAGACAAGATAATTCACGATATTGGCGTACCATGGGAGTGAGTCGATAACAAAAATCGACTCGTCAGGGAAGGAGTCTCGAATTGGTGAATCCTCAGAAGTATTAAGATCTTCGAGACGAGAAAGATGATCGGCCACTACGCTCTTCTTTCCAGGTTTATCACGGATGTCCAAGTCAAACTCCTGGATAAGTAAAATCCAACGAAGAAGACGCGCCTTCGCGTCCTTCTTCTCCATCAAGTACCGTAGTACCGTATGGTCAGTGAACACAGTTACCTTGGATCCGATTAGGTGAGATCTGAATTTGTCCAAGGCAAACACTACCACAAGCATTTCCTTTTCTGTAACTGTATAGTTACGCTGAGCAGTATCAAGCACTTTGCTTGCGTAGTGAATTGCAAACGGGACGCCATCTCTTCTTTGTCCCAACACAGCCCCAACAGCATAATCTGAGGCGTCCGTCATGATCTCAAAAGGTAGAGACCAATCTGGGGCTTGTAGGATAGGTGCGTCCATAATCATTCCTTGCAAAAGCTTAGAGGCCTTAAGACATTTGTGATCAACAACAAACTCCATGTCTTTGCCTAAAAGCTCAGTTAGCGGTCGGGCAATCTTAGAAAAATCCTTAATGAATCTCCGATAAAATCCAACATGCCCGAGGAACGACCGTAACCGCTTTACGTTGGTTGGTGGCTAGAGTCGTCTGATCACATCCACCTTGGCAGGGTCAACCTCCATTCCTCTCTTGGAGATGACGTGCCCCAACACTATGCCCTCCTTCACCATGAAGTGACTTTTCTCCCAGGAGAGCACCAGATTAACCTCACAACATCTTTTGAGGACTCAGTCCAGATTCCTAAGACAGGAATCGAAGGAATCGTCGTGGACCGAGAAGTCATCCATGAAGACTTCCAGGAATTTGCCGACCATTTCGACGAATACAGTAATCATGCACCTTTGGAAAGTACCTGGAGCATTGCATAGCCCAAAAGGCATGCGCCTGAAAGCATAGGTACCAAAGGGGCATGTAAACGTGGTCTTTTCCTGGTCCTCCAAAGCTATGGCTACTTGATTGTAGCCCGAGAACCCATCTAAGAAGCAGAAGAACTCTTTCCCTGCTAGTCTCTCTAAGATCTGATCAATGAACGGTAGGGGGAAATGATCCTTCTTCGTCGCGGCATTCAAGCGTCTGTAATCCACACAGACACGCCACGACGTGGGCACTCTCGTCACGATCTCCTCTCCGTCCTCGTTGGTGGTCGTCTGAATTCCCGACTTTTTCGGGACAACATGAATTGGGGCCACCCACTTAGAGTCAGATATTGGGTAAATGAAACCCGTGTTGCACCATTTTTCTATCTCCTTCTTCACGGCCTCTCGTAAATTTGGATTCAACCGGCGTTGGAATTCATGAGAGGGTTTGGCTTCATTTTCCAAGTAAATATGGTGCGAACACAAAGCAAGATTTATCCCGTGGAGATCGGAAATGCTCCAGCCTATCGGCTTGCGGTTTTTCTCCAGGATCTCTAGCAAGCGAGATTCCTGCTCCTCGGTCAATCGCGAACTGATGATGACCGGAAATTTCTTGTCTTGACCCGCAAGGAAGGCGTATTTTAAGGTTGTGGGTAGGGGTTTGAGCTCAGGAATAGTGTGATCGTCTAATAAATCTGGCTCAATCCGATCTGGTTCTGTGTTGGAAGTGGCTGGATCGATCTCTGTGATAGCTACCACCAAGTTTGGCTCTGGAGTCGGATCGTCAAAGGTCTCCATACAATCGGCAAACGCCTCGTCCGACTCGTCATCCTCATCTTCCGATTGTCCTAGAGGTGTAAGGACTGACAGGCCCAACTGGGCCTCTACGTCATCGAAGATGTAGGGCGATGCAGGCTCAGAGCTGTACTCATTCCTGAGGATCTCGCAGACTGACTCATGCACTGGATCATCTTCGGAGGAGATGGAAACATCGGTGCTGGTTGGGTTCTGTCTCCATGGCCCAACTAAGTCTACATGCTCGCAGTCTGTTCCGGTAGAAGAGTACTCGGTGCTGGATTCTGAATCCGGTCTCTGCCATCTTGTCTGCTTCATTTCAAGTTCCTCATCTCCGCCTGGAGTTTGGAACTGAATCTTCCCGTTCTTATAGTCAAATAAGGCCCCTGCTGTTCTGAGGAAGGGCCTACCTAGAATGATCTGGGAATCTCTCCAATTACGAGGGGTTTCCATATCCAGGACAGTGAAGTCCACCATGTATTCTTGTCCCTCGACTTTGATCACAATGTTCCTTAACTCTCCTTGGGACCTCTTGGTTGATTTATCAGCAAACTGAAAAGAGCTCTAGATTTCCTAAGAGGTCCGAGATTAAGCCGCTCATAGAGGATTGTAGGCATTAGATTGATTGAGGAACCATTGTCCAGGAGAGTGCATGCAAACGCGATGTCATCAACATGACTCACTACATAATGTGCACCCATGTCTCTTCGTTTCCTTGGAAACGAGTTCTTTATTGCACAAGTCGTGGCTACTGATAAAACGTGTTTCTCAACACGGCTTTTGGTCTTCCTGCTAACCCTAGTAGGTGTGCATCTCACCTTAAGATATTTTTGGAATGCAGGGGTCATTTCCATGAACTTGTCAAAGGGGATTGTGACCTTGATGTGTTTATTGCAGAACTCTGCCATCTCAGGGTCATCTTTTTGGATTTTTCTGGTTTTCTTCTTTCTACCCTTGAGAGCTCGGGGGAAAGGAATTATTGACTCCAACTCATGTTCGGAAACTGAAAGATTTTCATTAACTTCGGGAACTGAGTTCTTTACATGACTCTGACTCTGAAACAAACTAGGACTCTGACTCTGACTGAAAAGAAAATGCTGAGGCGAAACCGGTTATGCTTCTTCCGCGACTGCTGGACGATCCTCCTCAGATGGAGGTGCGGGCTCTTCATCGGTTTTGTTGGACTCCATGCGGATGCGAGAATGCTGCTTCGAGGACTCAGATGTCCTCTTCTTCTGCCGACGGTGGTGGTGGTGATGCTCCTCCTTTTCTTCCTCCGAGTTCTCCTCAGGTAGAGTCTTGGAGGCTCCTTCCTTCTGCGTCTGTGCCCGATCAGGTATGGTCACGGTCCTTCCGCTCCTGAGGGATATATGATTTACATTATCGTACGAAAGGATCTCATGTTCAGATAAATAATCATCTGAATAATATACCTGATCTCGAGGTCGGTTCTGGCCATGATGTAAGCTGTTCGGGTTGGCCTGAACCTGTGCGGGAATTGGGGTCTTTGGCGCCATTTGTTGGTCCTAGGTACGAGAGACTCGATTGATATCAGTTCTCATGTCCAGGTAGTCATTCTGTATCTGTTGAACCCTATCAGATAGGGTCTGGATCGCCAAGGTGAGAGACTCCAATTCGGTGGGCTGGGCTTGCTACTGTGCAGACGAGGTTCGGTAGTGGCCCTGTTGGCCATGCCGATACTGCTGCTGCTGGTGGGACGGTGCTGGGCCCTGCTGATACGTGCGCTGCTGCTGCTGGTGTTGCTGAGGCTGGTACACTTGCTCTGGCCTGGACTGAAAGCGCGGTGTGGGAACGGGCCTGGTTTCTTGGTAGGCTGGGGATGGGCGGTGAGGCTGATCCTTCCCCATTTCAGCCTGCCTGACAATCGGGTCACGGCTATACCAAAGCTCGTTGATCTCGTACACTTGCGGAGGCTCCTCGTATCCCGTCTCCACTTGTGGGGGTGCATGCTGGTTCTGCTGGGTGTAAGTCTGATCCCAGCTACTCTGAGACCTCGGTGCTTGTTCCTGTACAAGATGGACTCGATGTACAGGTATAGGTGGTGTAGAAGGGGCAGGTAGCTTTATCTTAGCTACCTTCTCAGAAAGTTCCTCCACTTGCTTCGGTAGGCGCAAAAGAGACTCAAGTTCCGCGACTCTCTTGTGGATCTGCCGACCATGGTTAGCTTGTCCGCAATCATCCCCATGCTGGGAATGAGGTCCTCACTCAGATCTGCTACAGTACTTCGGGTTGTCTCATTGGATAGGATTGAGGGAGACAACGTATAGGCCCTTGTGGCCTGCGACCTGCCGGTTTCCGCCATCTGCTCTAGGATCTTCCATACGGCGTGCTCGTTCTTGTTCAGATAGCTTCCTCCACAGGCGACACTGACTAACCCCTGCATCTCTGGGGTTAGACCACAGAACAAGGTCTGGACTACAAGGGCATTTCTGTACTAAGTCATTGAACCTATCCCATGCATCGTGGAAGGGTTCACTAGGTCCTTGGGAGAAGCTGGCGATCTTTGTTCTCATTTGATTAGTCCTACTGAGAGGGTAGAACTTTTTCGGGAAGAGGTCCTTGAACTGCATCCAGGTAGTACAAACCGTGAGGCCGTTGCCGGGAGGAACGTGGGCGGGCAGCCACGCACGAGCGGAGGCGCGTAGATTGGTCGGCGCCTGGCGCGTGCTGGCAAGAGCTTTGGAGGGCGCAGCGCGCGGCCAGGCTCGAGGGCGGACGGCGGGCAACAGCCGCGGTGGAGGGCGGTGGCCGCCGGTTGAAGGCTGCGGTTTGCTGAATGTCGCGTGAAGGGGGAGCCCCTGTTGGAAGGCGTTTGATGTAGCGATGACGGCTTGATGGCTGGAGGATGGCTGGAGGTGGAACTTTGGCCGACACATGGCCAAGTCGTCCGGCAGAGAAGGCGAGGCGACGGGAGGAGTACCTGCAATGAAGGAGAAGAGCTCGAGCGAAGGGCTCGGCCGTGGTGGAGGAGGAAGAAGACACAAGGGGGTGTCAGCACCTCCTCTATTGTTCATGCATTTGTTTAAGTGGTTTAAATAAAGGATTAATCGATTGATGAAAGTTCGTCGGAAAAATAAATAAAAATCACTGTTGCGTTCGCAACGTGTGATTTTTCCGTTGATGTGCGATCGATTTTGTGATTCGGTGGGAGAAAGGTGATGAATCAAGGAGAGAGAGTGTGGGGTGTAATGAAGAAAAAGAAGATGATGATACCTGGAGGGATGGACGGATGCCTGTGAAGGAGCTCGATGATGAGCTTCTGTCTTCGCTCGATGCAGCGGCGATGCAGAGCTCGAGCAACTCGAGAAGGAGCTGCGGCAAGGGAAGATCCCTTGGATCTCGCCTGAAGCGCAAAGGTCGTCGTCGACTCAAGCTCCACACCCGGAGCTGTCACCAAGGGGGAGGAGCGAGCTGGGCCTATACTTCTCTAGAATGGCGGATGAAGAGGAATGAAGGGGTAGAGGAGATTATAAAGAGGAGGAGGTGGAGGTTAGAGAGGCCATGGAGAGAGTGGAAGAGATGGGGAAGGTGGAGGAGATGGAATGGGATGAGAGGTGTCGAAGGGTGGCCTCTCCCTTAAGTTAAGGGAGAGTGGGAAGGAATGGGTAGAGAGGGAAGGAGAATGTGCCACTTGGCGCGCTAGGATGTTGCCATGTGGCTTTATTTAATTAATTACAAAATCTATGGAGTTGACACGTGGCAGCTTCCGGAGTAGCCACATGTCGCTCTGAGAAGAATTTACAACTAAATGTAAACAAAAATCAAAAAGAAATAATAGAAGTGGTTAGATCAAAAAGTGACCAACACTAATGTTGCTCGTCTCGACGAGATCTACAACTTTTGTGAAGGGCCGAAAATCAAACGAGATCATCTGTACAAAAACGTATTTTTGGGTGGTTTCTTATAGGTATAAAATACCACATTTTTTCTTTTGTATTTTTTTTGTCATTTTCAATAAGAGAAAATTTAAAATAAAGTTAGAAGAAATATGAAAATAATATTTACAACTTAATCTATGTTTTTTGAATTTTTAATAATTAAGAAAATAAAAATATAAAATACAGGGGCAATACGGCCAATATGCACAATATACAAAAGGGGCCCAAAACCCAAGTTTTGCATACGAGCTCCGATTTTGATGAAATAGTCTTGTTTCGAAGGTGTCTGAATGTATATTACTTTAAAAGTGAGTAGACCTTATTCGGAGGTTGTATGAGAGAGATATGTGCATTTTAAGGTTCCCGGTCTCAAACTTGGATTTGGGTTTTATTGGTCAATTTTTCAAGTTAGTATTTTTTTGATATTTTTCTTTAATTAGTGTTAGTAATATATACACTAAGGAGTTGGATTCGGAGTTAGTATAAAATATATACAAATAGGGTATTTTAGCTAATATATAGGTGAATATTTACAAGTGAATTTGGCTTCTTATTTTATGCAAATAGGAATGCTAAAATGCAGATGTTATCAATGCATGCATGAATGCTACTTATGCAATATAAGTGGAAATATACAGCTATTTACTCGGTAACAAAGCTCTATTTTCAACTTTTAGAGTGATGAATCACAGATTCATCAGATGTACAGACAAGGATGTGTGTGTGGGAGGGGGGGTAGATCATCATGTGATCTACCTTTTTTTCTTTTTTTTACACGTCACGAGTCCTCTAATGAGGACCGCTAAAAATGCACATGATAAATTTTTTTACAACATGAAATGCATGAGTAGCTAACTAATCCTCCTAGAAATCTTCCTCTTTTCTTTTTGCAGCCTTCTCATCGGGGGCTCCCAACTCCATGCCTCTATGGAGATCAAGCATCCTCGATCGTCATGGGCCCTGCCACCAAAGAAAAATGTTAGAAAAATAACAAGGAAAGTAATCAACAGAAATGATGCAAAACTAATGCATGAAGAGAAGAGCTGCAAATTTTGAAAATATTTAACACAGAAAATGTATCAAATTCGAAAAATAAATAAAGGTGAGTCGTGTCTGCCGCAACGACGCCATTTGATGAACATCAAATTTTCCTCTTTAATTATCGAGAACTGTCGTAGTATAGGAGGAAAATTCGATTCAGCAAAAATCACAATTTAGTGAATGTTGTGGAGTATTTTTACTTGGCAAGTCTACCAAGGTCGAACACAGGGACACGAACTACTTTAATCTATTTATAAAAAAATATTCGATGTGTGAATATCTTTGCATTTTCATGTCTCCAAGCAGATGCGGAACAAATTGCAAGTCAAATAATACAAATAATGATGCATGTATTTTTATGGATTTTTCAATGCAGTTGTAAGATTATGCATGAAAGTGATGCAAGGTTAAATACAAGGGACAAACATGTAAATAATGGATTACAAAGATGCCCTATAGAAAATGAGCAGAAATATGATTCAGTTTTAGAGTCATTTTGAAAATATAATTACGTGCAAATACCTATTTAATGGCAAGGAAATTGAGCACGAGACACTTTATAACATTAGAAATGCATCACATTTAAAATAGTGTCAGATGAGAAAATTAAATATTCCATTAGATAGATGAGGAAATAAGGGACAAAACGACACTAAAATCAAGCAAGTTGGACCTACGATGCTCAAGGTATGAAGGAAACAATGCAGGGGCATAAATGTAACAAAATTGCAAGAAAGAAATGGATAAATAATCACAAATAGTCCCTAAAGGGACCTATTTGTAATTTGTAAAAATTGGTGGGCCTTCTTTGTTATTTCTCAATTGTGTACAGGGGCATATTTGTAATTCTTGAAACTAGCGAGGGCATCCATGTAAAATACCCAGGCGCGCACGTGAGGCACACGCTTGGGGATCAAAATGAAAATACCGAAACATCTTGTGTCTTTTATGCAATTTGCCCAGGCCCTCGCGTATGGGGCACGTGAGGAGCTAGGCTCAAGACTCGTCCTAGGCTCGGGGCTGACGTGGCCTCTATTGGTTGCTTGGACATTGGCTCGGTCTGCTTGAGCCTATAGGTGCTACGTGAGGCTCGGGTCGGGCCAAGTGGCGTTAAGTGGTCGCTCGGTGTAAGGCTCGATGAATCCGAGCTTGCCGATTCGTCATGAGGCTCGGAAATTCCACGTGTCATAATCTGAACGTCCGATCGCAATGATCGGACGATATCTGCTCTTCATCGTCCGTCGTAGGTCTCCGGAGGAGGCTGCGCTCCAATGACTACCATCTTGCTCTGACGTGCTCCGAGGGCTCGTCTAAAGGTCGAGGAGTTTGCTGGAGGGCTGGCGGAGATCCTGGAGATGCAATGAAGCTTCATCGTCGTCTGGAGCAGCAAGGCGGAGGAAGTTCATCGGAGTCGGTGCTCGAGACCAGCGAGGAGGCACAATGTCTGACCATTGAGTATCTGCAAGGCTAGAAAGATAGCCGAAGCATGCACGTGCAATTGTGAGTGGAATGGAGGTCTATCGGAGGCAGAAGGAGCGGGGGACCTAAAGTTCATCTCCGACGGATCGGAGGTGAAATGGGGCGAGGAGGTTGGGGTTCTGGAGAAGAGGAGACGGCAAGCTGAAAGTGGAGCGTGAATGAGGGTGACCTGGCGAAGCTCATGAGGTGGAATGACGAAGATGAATGGTGTTGTGTGCGGCTTGAAAATTCGGAGAAGGTGATGAAAATTGGGGGGGGGGGGGTACCTGGAGAATGGAAGAGAACGAAGCAGGTGAAGTGGCCTATGCAGAGGTTCCAAGGGGATAATCCGGTCATCGCACGATAAGGATGGTCGTTCCTCGATGCTCGATGGCGGCAAGGCCACCATTACTCGGTCGTTGATGGTCAAGGGTCGACACCTAGGTAGGAGACCCAAGATTGCCAATCAAATGCCCCCTCCGCTGTAACCGGAGGAGGGAGAAGCTAGGGACTACCCATAGATTGGTGGACAAGTTGGAAGTGCGGTGAAGGAGAGATTTTTATAGGCGGAGGTGGTGACCATTATGGTCGTGGCAGAGCGTTTTGAACTGGGGTCTTGAAGGTGAAGGAGTAATGGAGGAGGGACGTTGGAGGTTACGCGAGAATGGAGGATCTGGGGGCTACGGGGAGAGGCCGTTAGGGAGCGAGGTGGTGATCAAAGGAGGGCATTAAAAATAGAAGGGGGCGGCTTGGTTTCAAGGCATAACGCCTGGAGGGGGAGGCGTATGAGGAGGAAGATGACGAGGGGTCGTTGGATCTTTCGATCCAACGCCCAGATGAATGCACAGATGGAGGGCTAAGATCTGATCAGATCTGATCTTTCAGCGAGTAATGAGGTGCAGTTGGATGGTTAGGATGAGACCTGAGGGTTCATCCTACGGTGGGGGGTGATCTGGTGACGTGGAGAGCAGAGAGGCGTAGGATGATAAGGGCATCGTGTAGTTGGGATTTAGGCGGAAGGGGCGGTGGGGATTTGATCTGGAGGTTGATCTGAAGGCTGGGAGTGAAGCAGAAGTGGGCGGCCAAGATGGAGGCGGAAAAGAGAGATCTAACGGCCAGAAAGGTGATGGGTGGCGAGTGAAGAAGCTGGCATGTGGACAGCCCAGAGGGCGCCACGTGGCCCAATAAAAAATCATAAAATGGAAAAACAGACAAAAATACAAAAAGAAGTATAGAGGCAAAATTAGGAAAAAAATCAAAACATGAAAGTTGTAGATCTCGATGAGCTTCATGTTGGTTAAAAAGCCAGAAATGGTCATATGTATAAAAGTGTATTTTTAGGGTATTTTTAAGGGGTTAAAAACACCAATTTTGGGTTTAAGATTTTTTATTTTTTTAGTTCTTTTAAGGGTTAGGAACTTATAACAAATAATTAACCTAATTTTAATGGGTTTTTAATAAGAAAATAATTACAAAGTAAATAATAGTAATTAAATACAATAATTATAGTTTAATTATACATAATATAGTACAAGATAATAATGAGGAATTATTGGTGATTTTTATTAGATTATTTAAGCAAGGAGCTTAATAATTGAGTTTTAGCATGATGAATATGAGATTCATCAAGGAACTAGAACTAGATATTTGAGTCTAGACCTGATCTAATGATGCTCGAGGATGAGATAAAGTTAATGAAGGCTTCAAGAAACCTGGGTGTCAGCAAAACCTTAGCCAGTATGTGAACAAGTTTATATGCAATCGTTGGATATTTACCTATGTATCAGGGTGTGATGAAGTATAAAAAATAATTGATCAGTGTGCACCATCTTTTGGTAAAAGCAATGGATCTAATCAAATAGAAAAGAAAAGAAATAAATATATCAAAAAAAAGCTCTATCATTACAAGTCAAATTCAAAAGAGCTTCCACCGATGGTGAGCGCTCCCAACCATTTTTCAAAGTGTCCACTTGGACCAAAACTCTATTAGGACCAAGGAGTCGGGCAAGCATCATAAAAGGGCTTTGCATCGTATAGTGATAAAGTTCTGGGTGTGGAAGGTATCTTAGATACTCAAAAGAGACACACCCCAGTATACTCCCAGAAAAACAAGTGCAGACGACTCCGAATTCTCTTGACGGACACATTGATCAACAAAAATATACTTGTGTTGAGTAATAAGGCACTCGAGAGGCCCCTTATTCCAATGTGAGGGATAGAAAATAAACATAATCCTGTTCCTTCCATCATCTGACTGTCCATATACACTTTCAAGTCTGACAAACTAATGAGACAGTGGATTGAATGCAAGAACCGACTTATTACCTAGTGTTGAAGATTAGGTCTAGAGGAGAGTCTCCTAGACTGGTACTGTAGGTGATGTCTCGACTCGACTCTCATGAATGAAGTACACGAAAAGTCATATCCTTATATTATATGTACAAACAGAGATTTGATAAATATAGAAGTAGGATTCCTTTTTATTGAAGCATGGTTGAACCCAGAATTTTAGGATCACTCAAATTAAGGGTCTTCTATGAATCGAGCCTTGAAAATTCACATGCACGGTCAGGAATTTATCCAGCTAAATCATTCATTCATTGATGCTTGAGGACGAGCATGGTTTAAGTATAGGAGTATGATGAATCTCGTATTCAACATGTTGAAATTGGTCAATTAGGCTCTGTTTCCCAAAATTAATGTGCATTTAATAATTAATATAGCATTATTAGCACTCATACATGTGTAAATAATATTCGCATTTCATCATCCATAATTGCATAAAATTTGGAACCAAAATCCAAGTGCAAATTAGTCTAAAAAGCTGCTAACTTTCCTTTTTTAATTAATTCATCCTAATTCTGATTGAACCCAAACCACCTCCATTGTGTAGATATTACTAACAAGAATAAATAAAAATAGGAAAAAATACTAACTTAAATTAATGTCAAATAACTCCAAAGTCTAATTTCACATCTGACGGACTAAAATACACATCTCCCTCATACAATGTTCGATTTTAAAGTACTCCTTTTTCAAATACCTTTAAAACAAGACCAATTTCATAAAATACGGAGCTCATACGTGAAAGTTGAGTTTTGGGCCTCATTTGCGCATTTTAACTTTTTGCTATTTTTTACATGAGTTTTTATGTACATAATTAACCCTTTTAATTTTATTTCTTCTTCATTTGTTTTCTTTGATGAAAATTTTATTAAGCGACATAAAAATCTAAATCTAAATCAAGATAGAAATTAAAGAATCTGACTGAGTCCGAGTGACCTTTGTGCGTCTGTACAAAATTACGTGTTTTGTGCCTATATTTTATTTCCTTATTTTCTTATTTATTAAATATCCAAAAAATAGGTTAATGTGTAATTAATTGTCTTATATTTTATCATATTTTTCCTTTAATCTTTATCCTCTTTTAAAGCCGCCAAAAAATTTCAAAACCCGAAAAAGTCAGTTTTCTATACACATGGAGACCACCAAAAATACCACTTTGTACATATGACCTCTTTTGCTCATGGGTCCTTCATTAAAGTTTTACATCTCGTCGAGAGAATAACTTTAGTGAAGGAAATTTTTCGATCCAAAGTCTCCTTCTATTTCTTTTCTAGTTTTCTTCTTCTTTATTTTTTGAAGTTTTTTTAGGGTGACACGTAGCAACCCCTGGGCGTGCCACGTCGCACCCTGTTTCTCTCTCCTACCGCTGCCCCCAGTCATGTGCTTGGCACATGACTCACTCCCTCTCTCTTCTCTCTCTCTGGTCACGTGCCAAGCACGTGACCATCTTCTTCCCCTTCCCAGCAACGTCACCCACATGCGTCTCCACCTGTATGTAACTCCCCTCCCCTTCCCAGTCGTTATGCCTCTTCCGTTGTGTAACGCCTTACCTCCTCCTCGACCGTTCACTCTCTCCCCTCTCACGTAACGCCCACTCGCGCCTCCCTATAAAGCTCGTTGTTGTCTCCCTCGTCTTCTTCATCCTCCATCTGAAGGGAGACCCCTCGAGCTCTGGCCCTTGTGTGGTGACAGTAGATGATGGCCATCGAGGGAACCCCGTGAGATCCAGTCGCTCGCGTGACAGCCGTGAGCCTCCTAGCTCACCTGAGCTTGGCCCCGACGCAAGGGCCTCGAGCAGAAACCCATACAGGTTTCCTTCTTTCCCGTTCTCTTCTCCCTCTTCCTCTACTTCTTTTCCTCCTCTCCTTCCGGTCCTACTCCATGGCCACCCTCGCCTCGGCCAACCCACACCTCCACCTTTGGCCTCGCAAGGCTGGAACCCCGGTCCCTTACTTCGCCAGACGACGGAGCATCACTCCCCCTTCTATTTTTCCTATCTGTGCTAACCTCAGCAGGTACTCCTCGATCTGCCCTCGCTTCACTCTGCGCTCCTCCTTCGCCAGCCACTCGACATCGTATTCGCCCCTCTGTGCTTGATGACAGTCCTCCATCCTCGAGCACCAGTTGTCGTCAATCGCTCGACCACCGCAGAGGTCGAGCTCCGCTCCACTGTCACAACTCCACCACCGCACCTACGCCCCCGTGTCGCTGCTCGCCCTTCGACATGAGCTCCGGCAGTCAGACCACCACCACTGCACGCCTACGTTGCCCCCGCCTTGCCACCACCGTGGAGGCTCTCCACCCGATGTCCCCGCCTCCCGCCTTCGTCATCTGAGACGTTGGATCGGGCATTAGCCTTTGATCCAACGGCTCTACTTCCTCCTCGCGTCCGCCCGCTTCCTATACAACCAGTCGTTGTATCGGGGGATCCAACGGCATGTGATCCTCCACGCATCCCCCTCCCGAGCCTCAGCCCCATCCTCGAGGCTCGGTCGCCTGAAGCGCGTGCACCAGCCATGTGGAGGCTTAGAACACTGAGCCTTAGCCTCCCTGTCGAACCTCCTACGCACATGTACGGCATGTGCTTGGGTGGGAAAATTACACCCCAGCCTCTGCCATTCCAGAGATCTGCACAAGCATCCCTTATTACAGATAAATCCCTCTAGGGACAGGATTGAAAGAAAAATAAATATTTTATATTGCATTTAAGTCCTTAGAATTTCAGTTTAGCATATCTTTTTCATCTGAACTCTGATTTTAGCATATCATATGTCGTTTTAAAGCTTATTCCATGCTCTTTCATATTATACAACTTGTGGACAGATCTGATGTTGCTTTATGATGACTATTATTTGAGGAGTATTTTGATTTATTCAGGCTAAATATTGACATAGTTGTGTTGTAGTAAATAGATGGAATTAATGATTTTTTGCAGGAAATTCGTGATTATCGTAAAGCTTTAATCTATGTAGGAGCTAAATCAAGGAAGAATTTATTTAATTTTCTAAATCATTTATCTAATTAAATATTGATTTTGAGGAGCGAATTACAGAGAATCATGATAGGATACTTCATTATCCTCCTTGCAGCTTGAATTTGATTGGAAATTTTTCTCCCGAATCTCTTTCGATCTGTGATTATCTTTTGAGGATTAATTGATAAATTTAATTGAGGATTGGATCTTATAATTCACGGATACAGTGCTTCATTCTCTCTTTTTATTTCTTTGCATCTTCGTCATTGCATTACATTTTAACTTCCTGACACAGAAACTAATCGAACATTTAATTAATTATTTTAAATTAATTTAAGACTACACAACTGAAAATCATTGTTCCATGTATTCGACCTTGGTAGACTTGCCAAGTATAAATTTTCCACAACATTCAAAGATTGTGGTTTTTGCTGAATCATTTTTTGCCTCTTATACTACAACTCTCGACTTTTAAAGAGGCAAAATCCGTGTTCTCACCTGGCAGGTCCTGAGTATACCATACTCCATTCACCTCCCAAACCGGTAGAGGCTCCTCCTGAACTGTCTCTACATATGGAGGGGGCTGCTGGAAAGAATGGGCGTAGGACTGGTCCTGCTCCCACGGACGGGGTTGCCCTGACACCAATTGTTCCTAAACATGGTGAGCTCGGTATACGGGAGTAGCGGGTGCAGTCACGACGTGTATCCTTATCTTAGATACCTTTTCAGTCAATTCCTCCATTTATTTTGGAATCTTGGAGACTTTCCTATCTAATCATCAATCCTCCTGTTGATCCTCTCAACTATTGTAAACGTGTCTACAATAAGCCCCATACTAGGGATTACAAATCAGACAATGAGGGCCTTATGCATCCATAAAATAAGGTTCTTTTTATTCCATTTTTTTAATCAATCTGCTCAATTCAGTCCCAATTTTAGAGTTAGATTGTCAATTGAAAATTAATCTGAGCACAACAAAGCATGTCTACCGTTTAGTCCCGATTTCTTTTTTAATCTTAAGTTGAATAACAAGGGAGGAATCAGAAATCAGAATGCAAACATGAAATGATGATGCATGCTCAGAAGAAGATATACTTACAGTGACTCCTAGCACTCTCCATGCATTATGCAAAACTGAATTTTTAAATTTACACTAAATGCATGCAGATCGAGAAAACTGTACCTAGACATGATATTATTAGCGGGGAAGAATGAAATTAAGTTGAGATAAGTAATACGTGTCTATGTACGTCTCATTATGAATCTTATCAGATGTCTTCTAAGATAAGTGTAGCCTAAATTATGAAGGGCACAAATAAATTTGATGTTACACTACTGTGTGCCTATCCTAAATTTCGCCACTCAAGTCGAGCCCCACCCTCACCAGAGAGTGAAACAAGTCTCAAAACACCAAAAAATAATGTCCAAGTCTCTTTTTACATGTGCAAGCTCTCAAACAAGAGCCGTTGTAAATGAACAAATTACCTAAACTATTATAACACAATAATTACAAAAATTAACAAAAAATGAAATGCTTTCAAAATAAATAAAATTTCCTTGCTCTTCAGCAGTCAGCATGCATCACGTCCATTGACCTCTAATGCACTCCAAGTTCACCGGACCCTCGCAAGGAAAATGGAATTTATATGAGAGAGATAACAACAAAATATATACATAAATGAGCAAATAAATAATTGAGAGAAAAGAAAAAAATAGATTAGTTATAAGGTGGTCTGGGGGTCAGACTACCCAAGTGAGAGAAAACCTAAATCTAATTTTCTAAATTATAATCATAAATTATTTTCCTCCTCGACAACGGTGTCATCTGATAGAGTTGCATGAGTGGGTATATTAGGTATTCATCGTAGCACGACACTCAGTCAATTAATCAAAACGGGATCAATTGTCTCTATGAAGAGGACTCAGTTTTTAATTTATATTCCGGGCAAGTCCATGGTCGAACACAGGGAGGCAAAGGAACAACTTTCGTTTAGTTCTAAATACTAAGATCTAGGTTTCCAATGCAAATTTTTTTTGCATTTTTTTATATGCAAAAACATATACGAAAGCAAAATGCGGGTGAATTAAGTTAATAAGAAAAAACACAACTTAACCAAATTAGTTTTAATATGAAATTAATCTAATTTAGCCAAATTATATGTTTTCTAGAAACCTAATCAGTGATGAATGCAAAACATTTTTTTGGAATTTTAAGGATAAAATGCAAAAATGAAAAATGCACAATTTTTATGGGTTTTCACAATTTTTCATACAAACAGAATGCAAAAATTATGAAAATTTACTGGAACTTAAACATGACAAAATGAGGCTACGGTATATTTTTTGGAATTTTTTGAGAATATATAAATTTTTTACGAATTTTTTAGGGATTTTTACCCAGCAGACCCTATAAACTTTGCCAATCACCTCCACGACCTTTGAAACAATCTAATTCCCCCCTCGACCCCGTAAACTTGTCAACTCTTACGCCATGTACCCTCCGGGTAATATGTTTTACGCCCGTGGGGGTTCTTGGGGTAATTTATAGGGTCGATGGGGTAATTACATTATGCAAAAGGCCGTAGAGGCATTTTAAACATTTATAGGGTCTGCTGGGTAAAAATACCATTTTTTTAGTGAATGTGAGTATTTAATTCCTAATAATTCCATATTATCAATTTAGCCAAAGATCAAATTATCTCAATAAGCTATTTTAATATGTAATCTAGGAGAGTTAAAATTTCGCAAAAATAATGTATGTAGATTAAACTAAAAATCAATTACTAAAATCAATCTACAATTTATTTAAGGCATACAAAAACTCCAATTTAGATGAAATTTGGATAGTCATTAAACCACATTTCGAGGCATCATTTTTTATTTTTGAGGAATTTTTGGAGAAATTGTGAATTGAATATGAATTTAAGACCATAAATTGGGTAAAATATACAATATATTACTAATACAATTTTAATTAATTACCCAAAGCTAACAAAAATCTGAAACAATAGCCAAATGACAGAGAATTAGTTGCTCAACAATATAACATTTTTCACTAAAATAAATGAAGCAAAATAGATGTCCAAATTAATGCATTAACATAGGGTCTTGATTGCAATATGGAAAATGAAACTTTGAATACAAAACATGTACAGGGACATTTTTACGATAATAGAAACATAAAATAAAAATAGTACAATTTTTACAAAATAAAAAAATAAGCTTCTTCCTCTTCGTTGCGGGTAGGGCAGTGGAAGGCGATGGCGGTGGTGGCACGGCTACAGGTGGAGGGTGACATGTGTACGCGCGGCTGGCAGAGGACTTGCTATGATGGCCGATTGTTGGAGGGGCAGTGGCGAGGTGGCAGAAGAGCGGGGCTGGGGTCTGGAAGCGCGGAGGTGGTGGAGCTCGGTGGAGGCTCCGCAGGAGGAGGACCTAGAGTCGAGGACCAGGCGAGGAGGGAGCGCGGGGAATGGAGGGCTCCGCGCAGGGGGTCTGCGTACGGTGGCACCCTACAACCAGGAGGAGGGCCGGTGGGCGACGGTGGGTCCTGGAGGTGGTAGCCAGACCGCTGATGCTTTCTCTTTTTTATTATTTTTATTTTTATTTTAAATTTTGTTGTTGTGTTATGATGAATTTATTTAATTTATTTTTTTAAATTTTTTTAGTTTTCTTAAACAGGGAATAAAAAGATGCAAAATATGATAGTATGGTGATGGTGATAATATGATGAAGATGATGGAGATTGAGTAGAATAAATGAAGGTGCAGTGGGGGTGATGTGATGTGATAAAAAATGTAAAAATAAACACGATGAAAAAATGAAAAGAAAAATTACCTACGATGGAATCAGGCGCTTGTGGTGTGCTCACGAGAAGCACAGACTTCGCTCGAATCATCGATGAGCGATGAGCTCGATCAGCGTGCGGAGGCAGCTGCAATATTAGCCGGAGTGACAACAGATATCACCGAAGAGGAGGTCGGTCGCCGCTCTACTTCTCCATTTACTGTCACAGAGATGGGTGGTCGGAGCTCATGATTCTCTCTCGCATAAAGATGGATCAAAGGAAAAAAATGAGGAGAATGAGATGTATAAAAAGAGAAGGAAAGTGGATGTTAGAAAAGATGGTGGAATGGTGGAGTTGAATGGGAGGTTAGATGAAATAATGGAGTTGAATGGGGCCGCCCAATCTCTGTCGTGAGCCACCACCCGCGCGACCCAACAGCCATCCGCTTGCTGCCTTCCAGATCTACACAGCAGCAAGGAGCCACCGCCACTCCACCGCCCTCGCACAGCACCAGCGCGTGAGGCACTCCACCATTGGACCTCCGTCTGGAGTGAGGTCCTCCGTTCGTCGGGGCGCGTGTCGCCCCCTCATGACGTTCTCCTCCGCCAGCCAGGCTACCTCCACCTGTGTCGCCGTCGCCATCTTCACCTCTGCCGACCATCTATCCCCTTCACGCAAGATCCATCTCCATCGCAGCCTCTTCCCCAGCGCGAAGAAGCATGCCATCTCTGCCTTGAAGCTCCTCTGACCGCCGCAACACTACGACTCCCTTCATCATCTCCAGGGTCACGCCAACTCCACTACGCCTCCTTCGCCGATCTGCAAGGGAAGGGGTGGCGCCCCCTTTTATTTCTAGAACGAAGAAGCTCTATTTTGAGGGGCTCAATCCAATCCCTCGATCAGAACCCTTGATCTAAGGGCTCAGAATACGTCATGTCACTGCCTTATATAATATCTAATAAATATCAGATCAGCCCCTAGAGATTCCGAATTTGCAAAGAAGGACCCCACGCAGTACACGCACGTGCACATGTGCTGTTGGGAAAATTTCATTTTCTACCCTATAGTTTATTTCTGCTATTTATTTAATGCAAAAATATTAGTAATTTACATTTCAGTCCATGTTTTACAGACTATTTTACATACTTTTTATTATTGGAATAAATGTTATTTATGTTCAACAAATTCTCAAAAAATTAATTTAGACTCATGATTTGTGTCTCTTCATTGTACAATTTTTGCAATTCATTTTATTATCATTTAATATTATAAAAAAAATAAAAACATCGCATTTTTCACTGCACATATTGCATAAAAAATTTACAAAAAATAGATTAGGTTACTTTTTGTGCCTTTAATTTTCTTTGCAAATTTCAAGCATTAATTATTTTAAAAATCCAAAAAAATGCAAAATACTCTAAATCTTATAGAAATCATAAAAAATTGTATAAAAAACAAAAATAGTGATTTCAGTTCTTGTGTGTAGATATTTTTTTTAGTTTATAGGAAAGATAGTTTTTTGTAATTTTTGATTTCATTTCATATTTTTAAATTATGAAATAGTCATGTTTGTTAACTGTTTGCATTTTCCCTTGTTTTTATTCATTTTAAAATCCTAAAAAAATCTAAAAGTCTCTAAAAAATTACATAAATAGTAAAGAAATTATAAAACACAAAAATATTTTCTTGATAATTTTTTGAGCATCTTTGTCATATTTGAAAATAATCCAAAAAGAAAAAATTTTATTTCTTTTCTGCATGAATTTGTTTTGAAAATCATATTTTTGAAAATTTAAAAAAACTGTAAAATTAAAATTGGTAACAAATTTGAAATCAGAAAATAAAAAAATAGAAATAAAAAATTTAAAAAAATAAAAAGATAAAAATCACATAAAAATCGAGCATAGTGTTCATAGAATTCCTTCATTATTTTATTGATTTTCTTCATTGACATAATAACCCTCGAGAATTGTAGCTTCCCTTAGTTTGATCCTATTGTTATACAGGTAAAATAAATAGCAAAATTCTCTTGCTACATATTATTCTTTAGTAGTTATTTTTTAGCTTGATCTGGGAATAAAACCATTTTTTTGTTTGAGCTGGGAATTTTGGGGATCGCAACAACAACTTTTTATCTATAATAATCACTCCTCGAAAATCTCTCTTAACGGCAAGTTTACTGAGGGTTAACACCAGAAGGATCCTGGTTGGTTCATGTGGACCAACCAGAAAATAGTTGGGCTAAATTCCTTTATTAAATAGATTAAAAGTAATAAATGATTTTATTATTTTTTTGTCAAAATATGAAAAAAAATTATGTGGTATTTTATTATGACTTTTAATTTTTTTTTTCAACTTAGTTTATTATATGTTAATGTTTACATGTATATACATAGGTATAGGTATATGTATACATGTATTCAATATATTTTATTTTTTGTATTTTCTATTTTATTATTTAGTACATGTAATTTATATATTTATAAGTTATTTAAATACATATGTATATATTTTTATTTTTTTTTGAAGTTATTTTGTTTACTTAAATAATTATGTAAATATGTTCTATAGGTATATTATAGTATGTTTTACCTATATATTTTATATCTTTATTTATTGTAAAGCATTTTTCATGGTTTTATTTTTATTATGTATATGTATTTAAAATAATATTTATAAATATATTCAAATATAAGAGACCTAACAAATACAAAGAATGAATATAATGAATATTATATACATGTATATTGCACATTGAGGGCCCAAAAGCTAACTTTTGTATCTTAACTTCAAATTAAATGAAACCACCTTAATTAAAAAGATAATTAAATTTTATGAATAATAAAGGTGAGTTTGGTCAATTTTGGATATGTATAGAGAAGATACAACTATGTAAAGTTTTCTTTGTGGCTTTTATTTTGTGTGTCCAAGGCACATTGTGCATTATTTTTTAATGAAATAAATTTTCTATTTTTTTGCATTTTTATGTACAAGTTTTGTGTTCAAAGTTATTGATTTAACTTATAAAAATATGAAATAAAATAGGCCCAAAAGGCATATTATTGTCAAATCAAATTAGGGTTTTCAAGTGTTTCTGTACATTTTCTTTGCCCTATCTCCTACTTTATTCCTTGTCAATCAAGTCATCATGATGAATGAAACTCGGGGTCTAGGGTCACTCACTGACTTTGACAGTTCATTCTTTTTATTTTCTTTCCTTTATTCTTTTATTTTAGAATTAAATACAATATATTGTAAAATATTTTTATAGTATTTTATGTGAATTATTGAGTGTTATTCTGTACAAATTAATGCTATATAGATGCATTTAGCTAGGGATTTAAGGCCAAAATGAAAGAGTAATGGTTATGAAATGGAGAGTCATCACCCGAGGCTCTCTTGGTACCATGTGACTTGGAACGGGTGCCTTTATTCAAACCGAGCACCAGAAGGCTCCTCAAGTTCCTAGATTTGTAGCAAAATAATAAGGGGTCTAAGGGGTGTCTCCTCGACCCGAGGATGCGGCTTGCATCTAGGAGAGATGATCAGGCGGAGAGCTTCAATGAATAGGCAGTGGATGAAGCTTGAAATGTCATGAATCTTGCAGAATCAAGGGGAAAGATAGAGCGAAATATGGAGAATGTGCAGAGGATCAAAATGGGGGTGATCGAAGCACATGTAGTTTCACGGTTATAGTGGCTGAAACTCTAAAGCTCTGGCGATCTTAAAACTTAGAAACTAAACTATACTAAGAATGGATTGCATGAAATAAAATCTAAACTAAAATGCTGGAATGAAAACTAACCTAAAAATGTTTAAATGAACAGTTCGATTGTAGGACTACCTGGAGCAGAAGATCATGACGGAGTTGAGAAACTCGGCAGTGGTGGACCACCTTGACATCTTCTTCTCCACGCCTATGGGGCTGGGAGCTTTGTTGTCACTAGGGCTTCAATATAGTGGGTCCCCTTGGGGTTACGAAGCAGGAAGAAGGATCAAAATTTCAAAAAAGGGGTTAGGTGTTATTTATAGAACAATGCGATGGAGGTCCAATGCTCACAAGATTGCAAAGATTTCGTCAAAAGATTGGATAATCAGAGCATGGGGCGAGGTTCTTGATTTTGGGATGCACATTTTCGATGAAGAGAGTATGGTGTCTCGAGTTGAGGATCATCTCCAAAAAATCAGAGAAGAGGTATGGTTGGTGGCGTTCTGACATATGTCAGAGAGGGTTGCGGGTAGACTGTGTAGTTGACCTAGGTCAACTCACGGCGGAACGTGATTGGGCCATGTAAGCTGAATAAAGACAAAAGAAAAAAAAGGAAAGAAGAAATATTTATAAATAAAATAGCTATGTGTTTATTTAATAAAAAAGTAAAAACATATAAAAGGATTATTTATTTTTATAGTATTTAATTATGATTTCTATTTATTTTTACACTATTTATTATTATGTTTAATTATTTATATACCATTATTTATATATTTATTTATGTATATTTTATGTATTTATATTCATTGTTATTTTTAATAGTCTATTTATTTACAAGACATTTTATTACATATTTACCTATTTATGGTATTTTATAGTTTTATTTATGTACCTAAATAAATACAACTATGTATTATATAGGTATATTATACTTGTATTATAGTATCTATTATCTATTAATGGGTATTTTTAATTCTTTTATTTATTTTTCTTATTTTATTTATATTTTATATACTATATAAAAGTGCTTAAAAATAAAATAAAAGATTGAATGTAAAGAATAAATTATTTGAATTTTATATACAGGTACACAGTACAATGGGGATCAGAAAGCTGACTTTTGTATCTTGACTCCATTTAATGAAACCATCTTCATTGGACAGATAATTTAATTTTAAGAATAATAAAGAGTATGATGAATTTTAAGTTCATATGGAGCAGATATTGATCATTGAAGTTCGATTTGTGGCTTTTTCATCTGTGTGTCCCAGTCACACTGTGTATTATTTTTCTTAGGAAATATTTTTATATTTTTCTATGTATTTTTATTTACATGTTTCATATAGAATATCTTATTATTTGAGATATTTAAAATGCAAGATAAAATAGAGGAATATTGAGCTATATAGTGTATTGAATTAGGGTTTTGACTAGTCTTTGTGTACATATCACCCTATCTCCCCCTACTTTATTCATGATTGACCAAGTCAATGTTGATTTGGTCTCGAGGTCTAGGATCATTCAGTACCTTTGATGATTATTTTTCTTTTTCTTTTCTTTTATTTTCTTTATTTTTTTATTTTGAAATTAAATACATGTATTTATATAGTATTTGTAGGTTAAATAATTAGTGTTATTTTATATATTTTAATTCTATTTACATGTGTTTTTCTATGGATTGAAGGCCAAAATGAAAGAATAAAGGTGATAAAATGGAGATTCGTCAGGTACAAAACTATGCCCACAGATCCGGGGCTTGTGACTACGGAATTGGCTCTGACCACAGAACTTCGTGGCATGTGGTCGTATCTACAAGTCTCCTCGTGCAAGTTCTCTGACCACGAATATATCATGGCCACTACAAGTAACCACAGAAATTTTCATGGCCTCATTTCTCGCATGAATGTCCTCTTACATCTTCGAAGGCTTTTGCCACAAAACTTTAGATATGAAAACCAACACAACCATCGTGGTGACAAATTTCCATAGCCACATTCTGTGGCATCAACTCATTTTTTAGTGATAATAGATCACTGAAGTGCACGTCCCCTTGATCAATCTACTCTCTTATTGGGTTTTCCTAGCAAAAGTTCCAGACATTGGTCATGCTCGTGGAAGGCTACTCAACATTTATATATATATATATATATATATATATATATATATATATATATATATATATACACACACATATATATATACATATATATATAGACACACACAATATACATACCGACACCATCCACCATTAAACTCGTAATATTTAGAATTTTGATATCGTCGTGTAAGTAAATCATACATCCTTTTGAATAAAAAATTTCGAAGTTTGATACAAAAAAAGAGAAGAAGTCTTGACTTAGCAACTAATTATCTGCAAGCAATGCATTTCCGTCATCAAACGCATTGATATCATCCCACTGGAACATTGCACGCGACCTCTTTCCCTTAACGTCAGCGAAGATGTAACAAATCTCGAAGAAAGAAAGAAAGAAATAATCGATCTCTCCCTCGATAGATAGATAGATAGATAGATAGATACGATGAATGTGCCCAACTTGTTTAATCGATCCGAAGACGATGAGATCTTTTATGCCTAAAGCAAGAGAAGCTGTGGCCCTCCGGAGACACGCGTGAAATAGGGTTCGGTTTGGTGCATTCGAAGGTTCAATGCACCTCACTGTGCATTCAAAGGCTCAACCTTTTATCTTTGTCCTCTGTTCTGATCTTCTTCTTGCATTATATAATAACTATATCCGGATATGAAAGATGGCCATTTGGAGCCTTGTATATCCACTTTATTGTGACTCGTAGTTAGGGATGTAAATCAATGTATAAGGATGTATCTGATCTGTCATATGTATCTGATCTGTTATTGTTTCCGTTATACAGAATTTGATATCCCATATGGATATTAATTGATATCCGCACGCATCTATATCAATATCTGTATATCCATTTTCATATATAAGTATAGTTGTAGATTTATTTTTAACTATATACAACAAAATTTTATAGTTCTTTCACTATATTTGGTATATTTCAAAAAAAACAAAAAAAATGAATATTTGTAACACCAGTGCATGTAAAGTTACATGCACGTTGGTGCAAGATCCCCCTCCGTGGGGAGTATGCACCAAGGTGTATGTAAGTTTATATGCATCGGTGCCAACATTCACTTTTTTCGATTTTTTTTTGAAATAAATCCATGATGATTTACTTAGGATATTGAGCGGATTATGTGTTTCAAATTTATTATAAAAGAAGCATTCCTAATATGTCTATCTGAAGGGGACGTTTTTAGCATGCAATTCTGAAATCTTTAAATTTGATTGTCTTAATGAATAAGTTAAAGGTCTCGAATTAAGTTGAAATTTTGAACAATGTCGTGGTGATATATTGTAATCTAAGGTGACCAAGGTTTCATTTCAAAAAAACAAAAAAAAGAAACGTTTGTAGTACCAATGCATGCAAAGTTACATGCACCTTAGGTGCAAGCTCGCAAGCTTCCCAACCCCTAATTATTAATGATATAACACACATTTGTGTATTTATATCATATGTATTCATCCATTCATTGTATGTTTAAGCTTATCTATAGATTATTTTTATTTCTTATTCGTAATCGTAAGCGGCTGGCATCCGTTTAATATGTATATCCATTTTAAGGATAATGACAATCATGACTTTCATATCCGTCAACATCTATGTCAGCATATTTTTTTGTATTTTAAAACAGATAAGTATATGATAACACCTATATAAATATCAGCTCATAATCCCGGTGATATTCTACCCATGTTGTGGTGCGGTTAAACTATTTTGTGCATTTGCATTATCAAAATTATAAAATACTTCCAAAATATAAATTAAAATCCAACGATACCCTAAATAAATCACTATATGATTTCCATTTATATATCATCAAAATGAGTTTTATTCCTACTACCGTTTACTAGGGTTCAAATTGTAGAGTTAGATTTACAAATTACATTTTTAATAAATTTAGAAACATATGTAGTAAATAGAATTATGTAACATCTTTTGGTAAACATTTTCGTGCATTATAAAGTTTTCTAACTTTTATAACTCTTAAATATAGAATCATTTGTACAGAAATAGTTGAACCAAAATTAATGTTCAGTTGGAAAAAATAAAAAAAAAGTACATTATGAATTGGATTTTTATCCGTTATGCCCTGTCGAGATATTACAATAGCAGTTATATCTCTCCATTTTTGGAATATTAGTTCAGCTCCTGACTTCTTCCACAATGATTACGCGTGCCCCTCGGGTTTAGTTGACATCCATCTCCATTTCAAATGAACGTTAACTTTAAGGACACAATGGGAATTAGATAAAAATGACGGTAGAAATATCTTTCTCCTTTTTTTTCTTCTTTCCACTCCTCTTCCCCTCCAACCCTTCCTCCTTCAACCACTGCCTCATCTGCCCCTCTCTCTCAAGCCCCTCTTCATCCCCTTTCCAACACTCCTCCCCCTCTACCAGGCTACAAGCCTCTTCCTCCCCCTCCAGCACCTCCTCCCCCTCCATCGACCATCTTCCTCTCCCTCCAGCACCTCCTCCCCTTCCTCTCGAACACTTCCTCCCACTTCCAGCACCTCTTCTCCCTCCGCATGTCCTCCTTCTCCAATCACATCGATTGCCTTTGGTGAGTTGTTATAGGAGATTATGTTGCCATCGAGGAGGAGGGGACGAGGGAGGAGGAGGAGGAGGCAGTGGAGGAGGAGGTGGGGTTTTTTTTCTTCTAAATATGCCTCTCTTAGCTACACCATGGTTTGATTAAACAGTAGTTTAGTTCAACTCGTTGATGGTCAGACTAACAAATCGGTCCAAGTGATCATTGTAGAAGAAGTCAAGAATTGAAATTCCAAAAAAAGGTGGGGTATAGCTGAATATTGCAATATCTCGAAATTTATGTTGCCAGTAGGGATGAAAATGGTCAGATAACTGATACAAATACACCTATAATCACATCATTTACCCATTTAAAATATGAATACGAATGCGGATACGAATATTGACAGATATAACTTCAGGAGTTCCCTTTAGTTCTTTAATCTTCTTTTGTTGAGTAGAGTTCTATTGGCTCTTCAGGTCGAGGTCGTTTGGATCAGGTTTTCTTGTTGAACGGGTTCCCTCCTTGTGGGAACATATTCCATATATATAGGGCATATATATAGGGCATTGTAGTCCTATTTGGAAAAGGTAAAATCAATTATTAATTGGAGAAGGAGATCATTAACCTTTTAGGATTGGAGTTATCTTTTCCTAATCCTATTGGAAGTAGGAGTGCATGTTTCGTTATTTGCTCATCTCCATGGAGTATAAATATGGGGTATGGGGTGCATAGCAAAACCATCCCCAACACAAGCTCTACTAGCACAAGAACAAAATAAGAGAGAGGGAGAAGAAAGAAAGTTTGTGGTTGTCGCGGAGTTTGGAGCGAGCAACCTTTGGAGCAGTTCTTCTGCATCATTCTTCCCTACAGTTTGGTGACGGATTTACCATTGGGTGAATTTCTTTCTCTCTATTATTCTCCATTGTTTGGTGATTTGTAGCACCATATTGAGGGCCGTCCTTTTGTAAGCCCCTCACGGGAGATTACTTCGATTATACTGCTTGATTTTGGGTTGTGATCAACCCCATGATTTTTCCCCTTACGTTGAGGGCTTTCCATGTTAAAAATTATCCCTACATCTGTGGTTGATTTTTTTGTGGTTGAGATACTTTCTCGTAATTGATATATTGTGCAGGATCTGACTATCGATTTCAGTTATTTTTCCGCCATTCAATTTATATGGGGAATATGTTCCCAACAAGTGGTATCAGAGCAAGGTTCAATGACATATTACAAGATGGAGTTTGGTTCGAGCAGGATGATTTGTTTGAATAGGACTAATTAACAATTTATGGAAGAACAAGGTGAAGGATCTTTTATATGTGAAGGCTATGCACCTTCCGGTGTTCTCCACGCAGAAGCCCAATGTCAAAAACAGATGAAGAATGGAGTTTGAATACGAGCAGGTTTGTGGCTTTAGAAGGATAGTTTATTGATGAGAATGTCTAGAAACCATATTCAAGATGAAAGAAACATCAGAAGCTTGTGATTGAAGTTGAAAAATCTTTACGCCTCCAAGATAGGAAGTAACAAATTGTTTTCTTCTCAATAGACTAGTGAACTTGAGGTTCAAGGAAGGCAGCTATGTACTAGATTTTATGAATGAGTTCTAAGGAATTACTAGCCAGTTGACGAGCATGGTGATAAAATTTGAAGATTACATATTGGGACTGTTATTGCTTGCTACTCAACCAGACTCATGGGAGACTTTCCGAGTCTCACTTACGAATTCTGCAGTCAATGGGTCGTTTCTTTGGAGACAGTCAAGTCTGGCATGCTCAATGAGGAGATGCGAAGAAAAACCCAAGGAAGCTCTTCACATTCAGAGGTTCTTGTCACAGAGAATAGAGGGAGGAGACGGACCAAGACTGATAAAGGTAAAGATAATGGCAGAAGCAAGACCATATCCAGATATCAGAATATGGAGTGTCACTATTGCAAGAAGAAAGGGCACATCAAGAAGTGTGCTTCCAGCACAAGAGAGATAACAAGAATGGTGGCGACAAGCAAGAGAAAAAGAATGAACAAGTTGATGCAGCTGCACAGCATGAGCTCCTCATTGTCTGTGATGAGGAGATGGTAAATGTCTCACAGGATTGTACTTCTTGGCTTGTTGATAGCGGATCTGCTCTACATGTAGAGAGTGTTTTTCTCTTCATATACAGCTGGTGATTTTAGTACATTGAAGATGGGGAATGGTTCTTTATCATATGTTGTTGGCATTGGTAATATTGCATTGAAGAATGCCAATGGAGTTGTGTTGACGCTCAAAGATGTGAGGCATGCACCATACATGCACTTAAATCTTATTTTCTGCAGGCAAGCTTGATGATGAAGGATACCTTAACACTTTTGGTGGCGGTCAATGGAAGCTTACCCGAGGATCCTTGGTTGTTGCTCGTGGAAAGAAGTATAGCAACAATCTTTACATCATGAATGCATCCATCTCCTATGATGTTACACATGTAACTGAGATGCAAAATCCATTGAGTTGTGGTATCGAGATTGGGGCACATGAGCGAGAAGGGGTTGCCGTGTTTGGTGAGGAAGAATATGATGACAGATGTTAAGAAAGAGAAACTGGGAGAGATACACACACTGCTTGGCTGGGAAGCAGACAGGAGTCTCCTTCAAGAGCCATCCACCTTCTAGGAAGATGCAATCATTGGAGCTTGTTCACACAGATTTTTGTGGTCCGTTGAAAGTAAGTTCTCTTGGTTGTGCACTTTATTTTTGTCACATTTATTATGATTTTCTCCAAGAAAGTTTGAGACTACACCTTAAAGAGGTTTGGGACTATGCCTTAAAGAGAAGGACCAAGTCCTTGGTGTTTTCAAAGACTTACATGCGCTAGTGGAGAGACAATCTGGAAAGAAGCTGAAGTGCATTAGCAGTGATAATAGTGGTGAGTATATTAAGTCGTTTGATGAGTATTGCAGGTCTCATGGTATCAGGAACCAGAAGACTCCACCCAAGATGCCACAGTTGAATGGCGTTGCAGAGAGAAATGAACAGGGTCCTGATGGAGATAGTCAGATGTCTCCTTTCTGAAGCTAAGTTGCCTAACTCTTTTTGGTGTGAAGCACTTTATACTATTGTTTATATATTAATCTCTCCACATGTACCCTTGGATGGTGATGTTTCTGACAGGGTTTGGCATGGAAAGAGTGTCTCATACAATCATTTGTGGGTCTTTGGATGCCGTGCATTTGTGCATGTTCCCAAGGATGAAAGGTCCAAGTTGGACGTAAAGATAAAGCAGTGTATTTTCTTGGGATATGGATAAGATGAACTTGGCTACAGGTTGTATGACTTAGTTGATAAGAAGCTGGTGAGGAGCAGGGATGTGATCTTCTCTGAAGATCAAACGATTGAAGACATCAAGAAGACTGCAAGGACTCTCCTTCGAGCAGCTATTAGCCAGAAGATATGGAGCCAATCCTTTTGCAGAGAGCTCCACATGTGGTGCCAGATGATGCATATGAACAGATACCATATGCTATACATGAGGAGGATGTACCACAGTTCTCTACTCCCGATGACGATGATGTGATGCAGATGACGGTAGTGATGATGGTGGGCAGGATGATGAGGGCTCTTCTTCTTTCGTGGCTTTCTCACCATAAAGACCCGTGAGGGAGAGACAACCCTCCACCAGATATTCTGCACATGAGTACATTTTGTTGACAGATAGCGACGAGCCTGAATACTATGAAGAAGCCTTACAAGATACAAACAAGGAGAAATGGGTAGAAGCTATGAAAGAGGAAATGGAGTCTCTTCATGACAATCATACCTTTGAGCTTGTCAAATTTTCCAAAGGCAAGCAGGCATTGAGAAACAAGTGGGTTTATAGAGTGAAACATGATGAATACTCTACAAATCCAAGATAAAAGCTAGGTTGGTTGTGAATGGTTTTAACCAAAGGAAGGGAGTTGACTTTGAGGAGATCTTTTCTTCTGTGGTGAAGATGTCTTCTATCAGGGTGGTTCTCAGCTTGGCGAGTAATCTTGATCTGGGAGGTTGAACAGATAGATGTGAAGACGGCTTTTCTTCATGGTGACCTTGAGGAGGAAATTACATGTCGCAACCAGAGGGCTTTACGGTCAAAGGCAAGGAAGACTATGTTTGCAGACTGAAGAAGAGTCTATATGGCTTGAAGCAAGCACCCAGGCGGTGGTACAAGAGCTTTGACTCGTTTATGGGGGAGCATGGTTACTTCAAGGACTACTTCAGGACCATTATGTGTTCGTAAAGAAAATTCTCAGATGATGATTTCATCGTATTATTGCTTTATGTTGACGACATGTTGATTGTAGGCAACAATGGAGAGAGAATTTCTTACTTGAAGAGAGAGTTGAGCAAGTCTTTTTCTATGAAGGACTTGGGGCCTACAAGTCAGATACTGGGCATGAAGATCACTCAAGATAGGGGAATAAGGAAACTTCAACTTTCACAAGAGAAGTACACTGAAAAGGTACTTTAAAGATTTTGTATGGAGAAGGCAAAGCCAGGTAGCACTCCTCTTGGAGCGCATTTAGTTAAGTTCCAAAGATAGCCCACAAAACAATGCAGAGAAGAAAGATATGGAAGAGGTTCCTATGCATCAACCACAGGTAGTCTCATGTATGTCATGGTTTGTACGAGGCCAGATATTGCTCATGCAGTTGAAGTTGTTAGTAGATTCATCTCAAATCCAGGAAAACAGCATTGGGAAGCAGTTAAATGGATCTTGAGATATCTTCGAGGTACTAGCAGTTAATCTCTTTGCTTTGGAGCAGAGAAGCCTATTCTTCTTGGATACACAGATTCAGATATGGCAGGTGACATTGATGGGAGAAGATCCATATCTGGCTACAGCATGTCCTTTGCAGGTGGCACAGTTTCTTGGCAGTCGGGTCTCTGGAAGTGTGTTTTTATCCACTACATAGATTGAGTTCATTGCAGCACAGATACATGCAAGGAGTTGTTGTGGATGAAGAAATTCATGCAGGAAACATGATTTTCATCAGGACAGTATGTACTTTACTGTGACAGACAGAGTGTTATTCATCTTGGAAAGAACTCTACATTCCATGAAAAATCGAAGCACATCGATATCAGATATCATTGGATACGTGATGTATTAGATTTGAAGCAGCTTGTACTTGATAAGATCCACATATGACAACGGTGTCGATATGATGACCAAGACTATTCCGTATGGAAAGTTCGAGAAATGTTGCTCCCTCGCAGGTTTGAAGCAGTTCCCACATCGTCGGTGAAGGGAAGATTTGTTGGATGGGTTCTCCTCCTTGTGGGAACCTATTCCATATATATAGGGCATTGGTAGTCCTATTTGAAAAAGGAAAAATCAATTATTTATTGGAGAAGGAGATCAATTACCTTTTAGGATTAGGAGTTATCTTTTCCTAATCCTATTGGAAGTAGAAGTTTAGGTTTCCTTATTTGCTCATCTCCATGGAGTATAAATAAAGGGTATGGGATGCATATCAGGATCATCTCAATACAAGCTCTCCTAGCACAAGAACGAAATAAGAGAGGGAAGAAGAAAGAAAGATCGTGGTTGTCGCGGAGGTTGGAGGGAGCAACCTTGGAGCAGTTCTTTACAGCATTCTTCCCTATAGTTTGACGACGGATTTATCATTGGATGATATTGCTCCTCTCTATTATTCTCCATTGTTTGGTGATTTGTAGCACCATATTGAGGGCCGGCCTTTTATAAGCTCTCACGGGAGATTACTTCAATTATAGTGCTTGGTTTTGAGTTGTGATCAACCTCGTGATTTTTCCCCTCACATTGAGGGTTTTCCAAGTTAAAAATTATCCGTACATCTGTGGTTGATTTTTTTCTGTGGTTAATATACTTTCTTGTAGTTGATATATCGTGGCAAGATCACGCCTATCGACTTTGGTTATTTTTCCGCAATTTCAATTTATACAAAGAATCTGTTCCCAACATTTCTGATGTTTAATCTTTACGGATGTAAATATCGGCTAACTATGCCATTGATGTTAATGACTTCTTCTAATGCTTGCTCAAAACAAAACTGGATCACGGTTAGACAAGGATACACGTTACACTCACACCCTGGAATTCCAACATGATTGGACCGATTTGAAAAATCATTTGATCGTCGATCATCCAAAGTGATATGATCAATTACTCTTTGGCATTGGTCAACATAAAACATCAATAACGAGATAGCAACCAAACATTATTAGAATCCACAATCATGCAAAGTCATACGATCGAGGGAGCCATTTATCTTAGTGCGGAGGAAATCTTGCACGTCAATTTTGATAATTATGATGCAATCCTCTTCCCATGCACGATTATATCGTTACGACTTCAATCAATAAAATGGTATAACAATTATTTTTAGCAAGCTAACAGAATATATACCTCCAGAATCACAAAGCCATGGGAGGAACTTTCCATGCCGAATACAACACTACAAGAAAAACGAGTTGTGGTCACAGAATGCGACTACGGAAACTTATGGCCACGATAATTACGTAGCCACTTATTTCTCATAACTATATTCCGTGGTCAAAGTCTTCAAATATGTAAGGAGGACATACATGCAAGAGTTGTGGTACGACAACTTATGTGGTTACTTGTAGTAGTCATGACATATACATGGGTAGAGAACTCTCACGATGAGACTTGTAGCTACGGCTACAGGCCAGGACATGTTGTGGCCAGAGCCTAATTCTATGGCCACAAGCTCCACATCCGTGGGCATGGTTATGTAGCTGTAACTTATTTTCCTTGTATGAAAGAGGTTGATGTGCTACCCCATCGCAAGCAAGTCACCGACGGAAAGCAGAATGGAAATCATGGATTCATGGATCCCATCTTTGCAGGGAGACCTGCAAGATTGATCATAGAAATCAATGTGGTAGCCGACGATAATGCCGAGATAGTTATCGATTATTATGTAAAAATTCGTAAAAACTCAATAGAAATCTTATGTATCTCATGTTAGATTTGCCCATTTCGGAACTAGAATTGTTTCATTTACGACAACAACAACACAAAGCCTTTTCCCACAATTAAGTAGGGTCGGCTACATGGAATCCTCGCCTCCATTCAGATCTATCTTGGGTCAATCCCGAGCTTATATCCAAAAAACTAAGACCACTTCGTATAGTCTCTTTCCAACACTTCTTGGGCGGTCCTCGCCCTCTCTTAGTCGGCTCAACATCCCAACACTCGCATCTACTAACTGGTGCATCTGTTGATCTTCTTTGCAAATGACCAAACCATTTTAAGCGGTTTTCTCGCATCTTATCCTCAATCGGAGCTACACCAACTTTCTTTCTGATTGCATCATTCCGAATCCGATCTTTACGTGTGTGTGTGTGTGTCCACACATCCCACCTTAGCATTTTATTTATGCTACATCCATTCTCTGCACATGTCTATGGTTCACAGGCCAACATTCAGATCCATAGAGCATAGCAGGTCTCACGGCTGCTTTGTAAAACTTTCCATTAATTTTTAAAGGAATTTTCTTATCACAGAGACAGCAAAGGCTCCTCTCCACTTTAGTCAGCCTGCATTTATTCTATTAGTAACATCTCCATCAATTTCCCATCCTGTTGCAAAATAGATCCCAGATATCTAAAAGAATCTCTCTTTTGAATGTTATTATCACCAATCTTCACATCAATTCCTTCACCATTGCTTCCATCAAAGGTGCACTCCATATTATTCCGTCTTTAGCCCTACTTATACGAAATTGTTTCATTTGAGGACAGAATATATGAGTCTCAAGGAGAAGTTTAATCCATGGGGGAGCAATTGTTGTTAATCAACATCAGTGCTATAGTGTCTTCATCTTGTTATCATTGTCGAGATTTCTGCCATTTATTAGGTAGTGTATAGCAAAAGTAGGAAATACATGTAGCACAATATTTATGAGGGTCCACCTCTAACTGCGTTACATGCTAGGTGGTGACGTTGTTCAATAGATCTAAGAAGAGTGGTAAGAGGATGAGAAATAACCTTACTCTTGAGTATCTCAAAATAAATAAGATCAGGATTCCAAAACGAATAGGATCAGAAATACTGAAGGCAACATGATAGCGCAACTTCGTTAGACATGTAAGCCTATGATAAGCCATTTCGCGATAATTATTATTGTACTTGTGTAATTCCATATCTGGTATAAGACATATTTAAGTTCACATAATCAACAAGGTCTCTTTGTACAAATAGGGAGTACCATGTCTGCCTTGGGCATCATGCTACTGATAATATGAAGAGCTAGATTATATGAGATGATGTGTAATTATTAAGCTAAGGATTTATATCAATGACACAACTAACATCGTATAATGTTATCAGAAGAGGATCTAAAGTCTGAGAATAAATAGAAATCTCCTCCAAAAACTGAAGTCTGACTAACTCTCTTGATGTAGGTCATATGCATATGAATAGAGATTTGAATGAGTCAGACTAGTCAAGTTAAAGAGTTAACTTATCAAGATCGAGATAGCAAGACCTGTATCATAGACTGTCACAGATAACACTCATCATTTAAATCGGAGACAGATATACATCCATATATTTGAGTGTACGCATTTTGGCAAACCATTGTAATGACTTGACAATTTCTATATATCAACGAACGTGTATATATGTAAAGATATATGAAGTGTATGATCTCTCAAGAAATTAGATAAATTTATACCTCAGTAAATAAGGAGAAAAAAGCTCGCTCATGAAATTAGGGTATTGGAGAATTCTATTGATGGTATTAAGAAACATGCTACAAATCATAATATCAAATATACCTTTTTGGAAATCATATTATCGATGTCATTTCCCTATAAGAAATTAAAAATGTTCTGCTTACTCTTAGAAAGAGATAATTAAACATGGAAAGTATGAAGGCACATGCATGAATATTTAAATACTCGAGTTTAATACGATCATAATAGAGTATATAATGACTCTTTATTATGACGAAATGATGAGACATCATGGATTTTAGTGATAACACTTAAAAACAAATGAATTAGAATTAATTAAATTAAATCTGAGTACATTGAACCAAATCAAGTTCAAAAAGAGCTGAAGATCAATCTGAAAGAGTTTCGATCAATTAGCAATATGGTTTTGTATCCGACTCATTCAAATAAATCAGGTATTTCTATACCCAATAATAGATTTGGCCTAATATTAAGTTATTATGCGTAGTCTATATAATCTCCCCATCAATATCTCCAGTTATCCTCTGTTATTACACAGAAGCAGAAAAAATCCCAATTAGGTTGAATTTTAACTCGATTAGTTAGGAATTCTTTATCTGCGAATAGCACTAATCTTAGTTATCCGAGTTAGGGATTAAGATATTCATTTATCCTAATAATACGAATAAATATGAGAATTGGATACTCATGAATTGTGGATAACATTATCGAGGACAACACTATCTAAGAAATGGGTGTGAGTTCCTTTAGAACGTTAAACTAAATATTATGGTCAACAAATAGATAACACAGATAATAATCACCACAACTATAAACAATCAATCCATAAAATAAGAACAAGCACGAGAGACACGTATTTTAAAGTGAAAACCTCATTGGGAAAAAACCACGACCTAAGTCTCCTGACTTAGGATTTTTAATAGACCGAGGCAATCATTTATTTCATTCTCTCGAGTTATTCCTCACGGATAACTCAACCATTTATAGGTATTCTGGATCACACACTAAATCTTTTGTACACATTGGACCAAACATCAAGTATTACAGTAAAGTAAAGATTACATCAATTATAAGCATCAATATGCAATGTGAATAATGAGGCCAAGAAAATGCACGTTGTAGTAAATAATTGAATTGTAAATCAAAAGTGTAGATGACTAGCTTTGAGAATGTGTGTTCTCAACAATAGGTTTAAGGTCCTACTTATAGGTGGGTGTGACCATTCAAAAATATAGTCGCTAGAAACAATCGTAAAAGAATCAATCAAGAATTGATATATATGATCGATCATACAAAGAAAGTAATTGATCATCTCAAATTGATCGATCATGAAGATCAAGGCGATCGATCATCTCATAGCCGTTGGAGGATGAATTTCCAATTGTGATAGATCATAAAAGGTAGCTGGTCGATCAAGTGTGATCGATAATATCAAGTGGGTTGATCGATCATTGATGGTTGATTAGGTCAATTAGGTTGACTAATCAGAGGTAGTTGATCGATCAGATCAGAAATATTGATCGATCAATATGGCTTAGACTTAATATGTCTACATGATATGCATGCATATATAACTAAAACTTTTTACACGTCTATTACAAAATCTTCTTTCTTCTTCTTTACTTTGTTCACAACTTGTAACTTATCCAACGCTTTTTTGCTTCAAACTTGGACCGAGCTTGTCATGAAATCTGGAGAGCTATTTGTACTTACAAAGATTTGTTTATCTTTAAAATAATGATACAATTAGTATCAAATCAAGATCAATATTCTCTCTCTTTTGATGAAGATAAATAAATAAAAACTTGGATATTAACATCTCCACTTCTTCTCCCTTTTGACATATCACAAAGATTTCATTTAAAAAGTTTTCTTTGAAAACAAGTTTTCTCCCCTTTCAAAACTACAAAATGCCCTCATTCTATTTATTTTGCAAACTACAAATTTTCACTAAAAATGTTTGTAATTTTGAAAAATAATGCCTCCTTTTTAATGTACAATATGATGCATAACTTGTAATAAAAAATCATAAGGTGGTAAGATTGTACATACGACCAAGGAGGGTATACATGGTATGACGGCGGCAGTGATATCCCACTAGGATGGTACCGAGATCCATGGGGAATATCATCTATTCATGCACATAGTTTCTATACATCATGGCTTTACTTATCTTTGCTCGAGGTCTTCTCGTATATTGCCACACATGATTTGAAGTTCTCTAATAGCTTTTTCTCGATGGCTCCTCTCACATTGATCTCCATCCCCTACGTAAAAATTTTCTGATATACCTTTTTTTAAGATCCAACGTGGTTAGTTTTATAATTCCCAAGCTCATTTTTTAGGAATACATGTGGTTCTTCTATTTTGGATAAAAAGTACTAGATGCATGATTTATTGGATTATATCATATTCTAAATTAGTGGAGTTTTGGGTGGGAGTGTCGGGAAATTTATCAAAGTTTCCTTCTATTAGTGAACATAAAATATCATTTGTTTTTAATTTATTATCATGTTTAGTATACTAATTTGATATTTTAAAGAACTAATTCTTTCTGACGAGATTCCTTTTCTTCTTTACTAGATTTCTTTAAAACATTATTTTTACTAATTAATTTCTCTACAATGCAATGCAACTCTGAATGACTCAAATAATTCATCATAAGATAAATTTATCTCATTTGTGTCTTCTTCATCTTTACTTGAATCAGACTCATGACTAGTGACGAATATGACATGGGATTTTTCTTCATTCTCACTTATATCGTAGTCCTATTGAAATGGTGTGAGCGACTTCTTTTTTTAACAGATGATGACTTAATTGGACACTTCTTTCTTTGCACGCATTTTTGTTCCTTTGATAAGAGGACATTCTCATCTAAGGTGTCCTTTTCATTACAGTTGTAACAAATAATTGTTTCTGCATCTTTTCTATTTCTCTTTATTCTTGTTGCCTCTTAGAATAATTCTTGAAAATATGAGTGATAAAAGTTATTTTTCCCTCTTTTTCTTCATGGAGGTTGTAGCAGCTAGATCCCTTGAATAAGCAGTGGCTTCCTTTTCCTGTCCCTGCTCAACTTTATGGTTAAGAAGCTTTCCGATCACCTCATTAAAAGGGAAGTGTATGGTCTCCACTTGGCAATAAGCAATCTAAGGAACTTCTTAACGGGTATTTCTTCCTTTATCTCCACGTCCAAATTTTAGTGAGTTCACAATTTTTGTTAAACGAGCATACATCTCCTATACTTTCTTTTTCTTTCATTTTGAAAAGATCTTATTTTTGTTGTAATAGTCTAATTTTACTTTCATTCTACTTCGGCATACCTCCGTATGTTATAGTGAGTTGGTTTTAGATTTTATAAGTGGATCTGCATGTGGATACTCTGTTGAGTTCTCCATACTCAATCCACAAAATAAAATCATTCATCGCCTTTTGAGTTATTTGTTGTCATATTCTGATCCTCGTTGGTGATGATGGTTCCTTTGGGCTTTTGATATTTACTTTCGGTGGCATCCCATATCTTATATCTCATTCTTTCCCAATGAATCTGTATATGGATCTTCCAATAAAAAGTTAATACCATCAAATAATGGAGGTTCTTATCGTGATTGTCCTTCATTGCTTTTGGTGATGGTGGTCATAGTGGTGGGATTCAGTACGTCCTCTGCGTGAGGCGGCCTTTGATACCAAATGCGAGTTCCTTTGAATTGGTAAATAAAATGTTATGGCCAACAAATAGATAAATAGATAAACAGATAGTAATCACCATGAATGTAAGCAATCAATCTACAAAACAGAAAACCAAGAGAGACAAGCATTTTAACGTGGAAACCCCATTGGGTAAAAAACCATGACCCAAGCCACCTGATTTAAGATTTTCGTTTGACCGAGCCAATCAACTATTTCACTATTCTCAAGTTATTTCTCCACGGATAACTCAACTGTTTACAAGTGCTTTGGATCACACACCAAAGTCTTTCCCACACTTGGATTAAAACCAAGTTCTTTGTACACCTTGTATCAAACATCAAGTATTACCGTGTAATAATAATATGAAGATACAATAATATATAAATACTCAATATAATATATGCAAATCAAATAATGAGAGAGAAAATGCACATTATAATAAATAATATAATTGCAAACGAGCGTGTAGATGACTACTCTCAAGATGTAATATTGAAGTAGAGAGCGGGAGAAACAGCCTCGAAAAGATCTTAAAGAGAGAGGGGGGTTTGCCTTAGAATGTGTGTTCTCAATAATAGATCTAAGGTCCTATTTATAGTGTAGGGAAAGATCATTCAAAAATATAGTCATTAGAAATAAATCCGAAAAGAAATTATCATGATTTGATATGTATGATCGATCATATAAAGATGGTGATCAATCATCTCAAGTTGATCGATCATGAAGATAAAGGTGATCGTCATCTCATATCCGTTGGGAGGCATAATTCAACTTGTGATTGATCATAAAAAGCAGTTGGTCGATCAAGTTTGATCGATAAGATCAAGTGGGTTGATCGATCAGTGATGGTCGATCAGAGGTGATTGATCGAACAGATCAAGAATGTTGATCGATCAATATGGCTTAGACTTAAAATGTCTACATGATATAGATGTGTGTATGTATCTAAAAACTTTTTACATATGCCTATTCTAAAAGTTTCCTTTGTTCATCTTTACCATGTCCACATCTTTCAACTTGTCTACAATTTTGCACTTCAACCTTGGAGCAAACTTGTCATGAAATTTGCAGAGCTATATGTACTCACAAAGATTGGTTATCATCAAAATAACGATACAATTAGTATCCAATTAAGATACTAAGATTCTCCTCTTTTTTAATGGTGACAAATAAATGAAACTTGGAGATTAACATCTCCGCTTCTTGATGAGTTATCAAAGAAACATAGCTATCTATGCGAACGACTATACGTAGTTCGTGAATTATTAGTTTAAGACCATTTACCGTCTTTCCGCTTAGAAGCATCAGATGCACATCTCAAGGAACCCTCCTCATCCTGCCAGGCCTACCCGTGCAACTCGTGTCTGTACCTGAGGCTCTAAGCCCTAGTGAGCTCAGTTGTCGCCACATCCATCTGATCCTGGTGTTCCCTTCATCCATGGGAAGACTATTCAAATGCTAGAGCAAGAAGAACATGATGAAGAAGAAGAAGATTCCCTTAGACTCAAAGAGAATGGAACCACCCGAGTATGAGTATAGTTCCAGATACTCGTCGCGAGATTGAGCGCGACAAGAATTCTTTCCCTTCTCCCTATGATGCCTCGGGAGACTTTGATTACTATCCTTCTGAGTATTCTAGCTATCTTTTAGTTATATTTTGTAGTCCTTTATTTCCTCTCATCCCTTTTATTCAGTTTATGTAAGGAGAACACCATTTGTTGTAAGTTTTATTTGGAATAGATATGCTTAATTGATTACATTTCGTTAAGCTTGTGAAAAAATATTGTCATCATTAAAAATAAGAAGATTGCTAGTTCTTTGTTTCTCTGATGTTTGAAATATGGCACGCATACACACACACACATATATACCGTAGTCACTTACTTGTGTATTATGTTTGCATGACAATAATTTTGATTCATCTCAAGACTATCGACAATGTGACGTCTACTTCAAAGAAGCAAAAGTGAAAGTTATTTAGCTTTTTAAAAAGTTGTTGCATTATTTACTATTTTGGAAAGTTGTAACCTAATGCAAGCTTCTTCAGACAATTTCCAAATCGAGAGGTCGAACATTTCAATTCTGATCGATCATTCATTTTTCAGTGATTAACCATCACCAATCGACCATTATGTTCTACCTGATTGATCACCCCTTATCAACTATCACATTTTTTCCTGATAAATCATATTTTGAATTTCCAACAGTCATAAAATATTTTTAACCATACATTTTTGACATGATCGATCATTTTGATATGATCCATCATTGCTCTTCGGCTGATCGATCATTTCTCTTTGGATAATCGATCATTGTAGAAACTTCTCATCGATTTATTGCTAAAATTGTCTCCAACGGTCATACTTTTTGGACTCTTGTATAATGGACCCTATACCCTTTGTTTGAAGACATACAATTCGAGTGCTCACTCATATTCTCTCTAGAAAAACTAGAAGCTCCCTCTGAGTGATTCTCTTGATAATTCTCTCTTATATTCTTTGATTCGTTCGATTATTTTGAGGAGAATTTTGTTTGAATCTAGCTTCACTATCGAATCAACAAACTTTGATTGCTCACTAGTTCTCAAGCTTTTCTAATAGCAGAACTCTTTTGATTTAATAGCTTCTCTAGCCCAGTGATATTGATTTTGCGATTTATGTTACTTTTTCACATGTGATATCTATGATATAATTGGTGTTCCTATATTTGATAATATATATGCAATTATATTCTATTGGTTATCCTTTGATATCACTTCTCTTGATTTAAAGATTATTATTGATATCTGTAAAAAAAAGGATTACTCTATCAGAAAATATTATTGCAAAATATATGTGTCTCTCTATTAAGATCTTCTGCAGGGACTTGTAGCTGTTTGATCCTCAAGTTTGTAGGAAGCGCTTGGATCTGTAGGTTCTTTTGATCAAGTGGAAGTCAGAAGAAAGTCGAAACCACATGTTCTTCTTTGAGTGTTACATTGTGTGATATGTAATGTTGATCTTGTTGTCTGATCCAAGATTGTGAATCGTAAAGCCTTGTATATTGTTGTGATATCCACGTAAATATCTCAGATTTTTTAGTGGAGCAATTGATTAGCTCGACTAATCGGAATATCTCGAGTAAGGAAGACTCACGTCATGGTTTTTACCCATGTGAATTTCTACATTAAACTATTGTGTTGTATGTTGATTGACTTGCTTGTTCCATATATTATGTGCTTGTTGATGATTCTGCATAAAATTTCAAAACTGCCTCGAACCACTTTCCCACCCACACCCTAATGGTGTCGTGATCCCAACCTCAATGAGGAGTCCATATAACATAATAAAAATATATGTGTGTTATTGACTTATAGGTAGGGCATGTGAATTGACCCAAATTTGATAAAGGATTATTTATGTGAATTTCATTCACGTAATTTATGTGAATTTATTCATCTAGTTCAATGTCCAATTAGATTGCGTAATTTAATTAAATCCAAGTTAAAATTGGTGTAAGGCCAATTTGAATTAGATTAGGACAAGGATTTCCAACATTGCCTACTTAGTGGCCAACCAACCTATCTATATAGGAGAGGTGGATGTCCATCATAAGTGGGGTTAGACTCCCAATTAGTGTCTCCCCCATCTACCCTCATTTCCTCCCTCTCCTATTCCACCAAGGTTGTCAACATGTACCCCTTTCCCTCTTCGTTGTGGATCCCTAACATAGAGGAGGATCTCGGCTAAACACTCTCAACTTGCATGGTGTAGAGGAGCATTCCATGAGATACGGTATGCTACAAGGAGGACAATAGTGCTAGGCATGTGTGCCCATGACGAGCCATTATGCAATAAAAGTTATTATAACAATACCTTTAATCTGAAACAAAGTATAACTAAGTTTGAATTTATTATGTCACTTGGTTGCTTTGTACAATCAAGGTAATATACCATGGTCATCTTAATATCATATAGTTGGTGATCTAAAAGTTAAATCATAGGGGTTGATGTAGGGTTGTGATCTAAAGAGTTAGATTGAGGACATAACAAACATCGCAAGTGACTATCAAGAGAGGATCTCCAATTTGAGAAAGAGATGGTAATCTTTCTCCTAAGACCGATATCTGATCGACCTTTTGATGAAAGTCCTCCGTATGGGAACATAGATTCGAAGATATCAGATAATTCAGGTCAAGATGTTGACTAGAAGTCAAAGTGTTGATCAAAAGGCAAAATGTTAGCAAAGAGGGTCAAATTGTTGATCAAAAGTCCAAAATGTTATCTTTAAGTCAAAGTATTGACCTGAGGAGATTGAGATAACTCAAGTCATGTGTCATATGTCGTCATAATAATATTATATATGTGTGTCTATATATGTATGTATGTTTATGTATGGGTTTAACAGGACTACCCCCACCCTTATTTTTTATTTCTTATAGTATTTTCTAAAAATACTTGGGAGATTTAGTCCACTAGATGAGAATGTATTGTGATTCAAATTTTATTTAAAGCAAGCACTCCTAACCCCATCCATTTATAGCGCGTTAATTTCATTCTGAGACCGTTAAAATTTGATAGGCTTGATGGATGGAATGAGTCTCGAATTGATTCGAAATTTCGCTGAGAACATGGTGTGATATAGTGATATAAATACCTCTAGATGTTTTAAGAAAATACCTAAGAAATTAAAAATAAGAGCAGGGGTAGCCAAGTTGGCTCCCACCTATGGGTAGCCCCATTAATCCCTATATACATATGTATATATATGCCTGAGTATGTATAGTTAACAGACCAATATGTTGATGATCTAATGATGTCTATATACTGGTGAGTTGGTATGCATATAAGAACATATGAGATGTATGATCTCTTGAAATAATCATATTGATTCACTAAACTAGAGGGCATGAGTTTACTCATGTGATATTAAGAATAAACTAAATTCCATCGACGATCGTCTGATTTAGGAAATAAGATAAGAATTTGAAATTTATGATATACGCTTCTGGAAATCATATGATCAATATCGTTACCAATTCAGAAACTTGTTGACAAACCTTAAAGAAGACAATTAAATAAGGATTTAGACTTCAGATGTAATCATGATCCTCCAATCTGTAAGATGTACGAGTACTAGGAATACCTTGAGGGTCATGTGATCTTAAAATGTTGTATGCCAATGAAGCTTCCATTTCTAGGGAATGATGAAACAGGACTGGATTTTAGTGATTCCACTGGAGACCTAAATCTCAAAATCACATTCTTAGTCTAAAGATTTGGGCAATTGATTTGATTAGATCAAAGTCAATAAAAGATTGAGATTCATTTATCTAATCCAATCAGATAACTTTAAGAGGTATGGATCCAGATATGAGATATATTCTCAATATCAAGTCATTATACATGATCTCTATAATCTCCGTGACCTTATCATCAAGTATCCACTGATGTTGCACACAAATCCTAATCGAATTAGGACTAACATTTAGAGATAAACCAATATTAATGTTGGTTAATGTGATCAATAATAACGTATGAATATGACTCACACATGTGGACACATTGATTAATATGAATTTTGATTTATAATAGTCAAACATGTGAATTTAATGCACATTAAATGAAAGGATTCGCATATGAATATAATTCACATAATCAATACTAATTGAAATAGTTTTACATTAAACACTAATTAATGTAAATTAGATTTACATTAATATGTGGATATTATTCACATATATATACATGATTAATATGAATATTGACTCACAATAACCCATCCATAATGTGAATTGGATTCACGTTAAATATGTCACTTATATGTGAATTATATTCACGCAATCAATATTAATATAAATTTGATTCACATTAAACATTGATAAATGTAAATTGGATTTACATTTATTTATGGGTTAATGAATTTGATGCAATTCTTTGGAGGGTAGTTTACTATTATCACAAATTAATTACTAATTATTTTTCTGATAAATAGTTAACAAATTCTAACTTAAATTGGAATAGGATTAAATAAAGAGTAGAGAGAATGGAAGTTATTTTCTAGCAAAATCCATGGGGATATGGAAATTGTGGTCGACCTACACAATGTCCTCTCTCTCTTTCTTGGTGATAAGGGTACATTAGTATCTTTCTAATTCTATTTGAAATTGGACTAATCCTATCATTCCAATCTAAAGAACATGATTGCCATCTAATCGTCCATTAACCTATAAAGAGGAGGCATGGATGTTATCCTAATAAAAAAATTTCAAGTCCTGAGAATTAAGAATTCCTTAAAAAAATCATAGGATGAGTCCTATGACTTCCCTCCCTTCTCCCTCTTCTATATGGCCATCCGCCCTCTTCTATTCTCCTTTATGTTCGGTTGCCCAATCTCCTGAGGAGGATCCTCGTCTTCGGTGCCTCGGGTTTGCAAAGATGAAGGTGGATTTCTTAAGATGAAATTCAGAGCATTAATCCTATTTAAGGATCTTCTTGGACCTGGATGTCAAGAAGAAAGAACCGCCTCTAAAGTTTGTGGGATGTATACGATTTACCTACATGCCCATGGGTTATCTATGTGCCCGCGGATGTTGTCCGTCAGATTGGACTCAAGTCAGGTGGTCTCCTACTTTGAAGGATAAGGATCATATTCATACTTCAAAGGTATTCTTCCTCATATTGTATGTATGGTGAAATGGTTCAAAAATTATTTTTGGTACCATGTGATCTTTTTCTTTGAAACTTTTCTGTTATATGTTATCTATAAGAGTCATACGATGAGTCTATTTATCTGAATTGGATCTAGATTTCTTCAACTTCTATGATGCATGAGGCTAATTATCTTATTTTAAATGGTATAAAAGTCAGGTTCAGAGGATTCTGATTGCATATGGGTCCAAAGAATAAAAGACCATATTTCCATGTTTGTGTGTATATTGTTTTTCAATAGTTTTCATATTTCAAATGTTTCAGCAACAACTGATGTTATCGTTGTTCTCTCCTATTTAGAACATTATTTTTTATATATTTATGATTTCTTGAAGGTCTAGACTCATACCAAAAATATACGTCAAAAGTTGGTGGCATACAGACAAAGATTCGAATGTATAAATTGCCCACAAACTTTGATTTCATTCAAAGATCATAGCAAATAATTACAAAAAATTTATTGATGTTTTTTAATCACATAACATTTTAAAAAATTGACTAATAAGTCATTAATCAAGCCCTCCATCAATGTGAAAAAAGTTTCACATGTTTCTGACCATGTGACCTCAAGAAACTAGATTTCTCCATAGACGGAGTTGGAAGAGGACTCGATATATTACAATGACTTATTTCTCTTACTTCCAAACTCAAAATTAAATTTATGAGAATATACTTCATATATTCATATCAGGAGCTTTACCTAATTACAATTAATTCAATTCCCAAGAGTCTTGAAGAGAAATTACAAGAGGACTTTCTTCTTATTTCTTGGTCATATGCATCATCCACCATACATGACGTTGGCTTGGCCAATCGAGGGAATATTCACCTTCTTCTATGTGCCTCGTGTAATTGTTGAAGGACTTTATTCGTACAACAAAATCAGGTGGTAGAGATCATCTAGATCTCTATTTTCGTGGATAACTCGATGGAGAAGATCTTTAAAGTTCATGAGAAACACAGACTTGATTCAGGAGGTCTCTTCTTTTAGATACTCGCACTTCAAAAGATATTCTTAAATACTTTTGTGATTATATGAAATAGTTTGGAAATTTTTTCCTATACCATATAAATTCCTATTTGCAATCATTTTTTTCTGTTATATGATTGCATTAGTGTTCATAATGAACATCTTTCTCTACAAATTTGATTCGTTTATCCGTGTTTCCATGATGTGCGGTCAAACCTCCATTTACAACCTCCATAGAATATTCCATAATGCACAACAAAGTGGAAGAATCTACGTTTTAAAATCAAATGATCAAAAATATCAAGGTCTTGACAATCCAATATGCTGATGAAGTTAGTTATAACAAATCTTCATTTCTTCTCCATGTTCTCTGACTGTGAAGTTAAGTATAACATATCTTCATTTCTTCAATGCAAAACCAATGCAAACCTTAGGTCGCGGTTAAGGTCCTTGCTAAACAGGATTGACCCATGGACTACTTAGCCCTGGGGTTGCACTTCACAAGAATACCAAATACCCTCTGCTGCAAGCAGATTGAAAAAGCTGCTAGAAGAGTTTCAGCTTAGAGGAAAATCCACCTCCCAATCTCTTCAAGATGGCCTCAAATTTCAGTGAAATTCGGTCGAATTTCTGTCGAATATCGATATCCAGTCGAAATCGAAATTCGACCGAAACGGCCGAAATGACCGAAATATGGGGGTTCTAGTACAAAAAATGACCGAAATGACCGAAATTTTGGTCGAAATTCCACCGAAATTCCATCGAAATTCTGTTTTGGTCGATACCGAAATGGTGACCGAAACCGACATTTAAGGCCTAGTGTGTATCTTTGCAAATGCAACACTAACACCATTACTTACTCATACATGCTCCGTCTAGCTTACTCATGTGTGCTCCCTCTGGCTTATCCCTAAACATGTGATTACTGAGTTTGATAACATTAGATCGAATTTCATTTCGAATGGGAGCTCTGATAAGAAGAAAATCCACCTTGCAGAATGAGATGACATCTGCAAAACATTAAAGCTTTCAATCTGGCATTCCTGGCAAAAAAAATCTTTGGAAAGTTCTTAATGTGGAATCAACCACTGACCCACTATGGGTCACTCTTGTAAGATCAAAATAAGGACCATTTGTGCAGAGCTTACACTTCAGCCACGCTTCTATTTTTCTCAATAATTGCCATAAAGCAAAGGATATCCTCCTATCAGGTATAGTTTGTAATCCTGGAGCAGGTGGCAATGACCTTTTTGGCTATCAAAATAAGAGTACCAAGAGGCACTGGTTTTGATTCACAATCCAATCAACAGTAGCTAAATCAATTGAAAATATGCGAAGTTGACTATTCTCTAATCAAATGTCAGAAATCCTCCAGAGAGCATAAAGATGCACTGGTTTTGATTCACAACAGAACAACGAAGATCATAGGAACTCATCTACCTTCAACCAAGGACTGGTGTCTGGGCTAACGAAATCCAGAGCACGAATCAGTAATAAACATTATTTTGTTCTATTTCATGATTTTTAGCTTATACTTATCATTAAAAGAGGGAAAGAGATCAGTCATATTCAAGTTCGTCAGGAGTTATGGGCCTTTTCAGGGGAATTATGGACTTCTTTTCGACATCACGTGATAATGCTTTCCTCATATCTGCACATATAAACGCAATATTTGGACCCATCAGAACCAAAGTAGACTAAAGTAAATTACGTGAGAAGAGCTTAAACTCACCCAGCCCATCCTCCTCCCCGGAATAATAGCGCAAGACCCGCGATAAATCACATAGCCCAGCTGCAAGAATAAGATGCTTAGGATACATCTGTCACACTAACATACATTATGAAAATAAAAGGTGAGGCAAGGAGAAGCAGAAATAACGAAGAATGCAGCATTAGCGTAACAATTTTAATCAAAGAACTCACTTAATGGTTTGTTGGTAGCGTGGTGTGCCTACCACCCAAAAGATCAGAGTTCAAACACCTATGCAAGTTTCCCTCTCTTGTTTCAAGAAATATATATTAATAAACATACTATTCTCAGACCAGATCCCGTTTGTCTTTAGCTCCTTAATGTGTTTTATTGGAGGGGCTGATCTAATTTAATCGTATGTATGAATAAATGGTGAAGCCTTCTCCCACTTTAAGTAGGGTCAGGCATATGGATTCTTGCTCAAATCCATGTTGAAAGATCCACCTTTTTTACGCTAGCTGTCCGCAACCCCTACAAGGAGAAAGTATTCTTGCTCAATCCTATGTATATTCATAATAAATAAATAAATAAATAAATCATTTCATCTACTCGAAGTAGAACAAGAGGATGTGAAACTTGAACCGAGCTATAGTTATAGTCTACATAATATAATATTATGTGTGCGGGGAAGGGGGGGCAGTTGCTGAACTGTAGGAAACTTGAGGGTTCACCATCTTCTATCAACCATTGGTCTGTTTCAGGATGGAGTGCAAGTGATTGTGCCTTTGAAAATATGCATTATACTCTCATTTTCCATATATATATATATAGAGGGGCGATCCTGTGAGAGCCAAATTGGTGAGAGCATGAGAGTGATTCTGGACCACAAGATTCTATCCTCTCTCCTGGTCTTCTCTCTCCAGGTTGAATCTTGTGGTCCAGAATCACTCCTCTCATGCTCTCACCAATTTTGGCTCTCACAGGATCGCCCCTATATATATATATATGAGTGATCCTGTGAGAGCAAAAAACTATGAAAACATGAGAGCAGTGATTCTGGACCACTAGATTTTGTCTTCTCTCTCCTGATTGAATCTAATGGTCCAGAATCACTGCTCTCATGCTCTCACAGTTTTTTGCTCTCACGGGATCACTCCTATATATATACATATATGGGGCTGCCCCCACCCCATTTTTGTACATTTTTTTATTTTTTTGAAAAATATCACCATGTATATTCATTTATATCCCTCCAATATGTCATTCAAATTTCGTCAGAAACAGAGACTCCTAGGCCCTTCATCTAAGAACAGGCCGATTACAACAATGTTTAGACCGTTGAAATCATATGTTCTAGATGGAGGCATAGGAGTCCATGTTTCTGACGAAATTCGAATGACATAATGGAGGGATATAGATGAATATACATGATGATATTTTTCAAACCTCTCTCTCTCTATATATATAGATAGATAGATAGATAGATGTGGGGGGGGTTAAATGGGGATGCCCCTAGGGAAGCTAACTTATCTCTCCCTCCCTATTTTCCCAAATTTTTTTATTTTTTTTTGAAAAATACTTCCATGAAATTTCATCACTATATCCCTATATTCATCACTATATCTTACTCGACGGAACGGAGGAGCAGAATGATACCGCGGCAAAATTGGTAAGAATCTTTTGATGTATTTCAAGCCTTGAAGTTAATAAGCAGAAGTCGACGGTGATCACCTTCGGGATGAGCGATGACGAGAGCGCTAGACTGACGGAGTCGACAGAGTGCCCGTTGGGCGTGCTCCCTTACGCTACTTGGGCCTCCCGTTGGTGGCGGGAAACTGAAGAGGCGGACTGGGATGACTGATTCGAAGAATGGAGCAGCGCCTGGCAGGATGGAAGGTGGTCACCTTGTCGAAGGGGGGAAACTGATCCTGCTGAAGCACGTTCTTTCGTTTATTCCCATATTTTTTCACTCCACAAGATGTCAGTTGGGGTAAGGAAGAGGATCGAGACCTTGATGAGAACATTCTTCTGGTCGGATGGGAACCAGCAAGGGCGTGGCGTCCATTTTGGTGGGGTTGGGGGGAAGTGGGAAGATGCGTAACGATGGTGGGCTTTGCGTACATGGCATCAAATGCATGAATAGGTCTTTAATTGCAAAATGGATTACACATATATGGGGGTCATCAAGCTCTCTGGTCGTCAGACTGATAAGGAGGATTTATGGGGTTTCAAGCTAGCTTGCATGCGAGCAGAATTTGTTTTGAATCTCCGTGTGGGCGGGGATATGGAGGTCTTACCGAGCATTGCGCCTAACCTCAAACCGCAGGTTGGCAATGGCGTTCTATTCTGATTTTGGCGGAATGACTGGACTGGCGAAGGTGCTTTGCAGGACAGATACCCCAGGCTTTTTGCTCTTTCAGATTTTGAAGGACAGTTCGTTGGCTCAGGTGCTTCATCGGGGTCATGGACTCCGTCTTTCCGGGTGAACTACTCGCTCACCGATTGGAGGAATATATCGAATGCAAGCTGCCATCCCCCCTCCGGGTGACCTATCGAGGGAAGAGACCATTTCCTCTGGGGGGGAGCAAAATTCTTTGTCAAGAAGGCTTACCAGGCGTTGAGGCAGTCTGCAGCTGACACGGATGAGGAGCTCTGTCGCGACATGCAGGTGGTTTGGGCGCGAAGGTCCCCTGCAGATTCAAGGTTTTCTTGTGGTGCCTGAGGAGAGGACGCTGTGCGACAAGGTTAGGAGGAGAAGGCTGTTGGGGAAAGCCGATGCTCGCTGCGACAGGTGCGAGGATTGGAGGAAGATACCGAGCACCTTATCTTCAAAAGTCCTGACGTCTGAACATGTTTGGAGAGCGGTGGGGATCCCCTGGTTGTCGACGGACGACGCAGTGGCATTCTGGAGTGCTATCCGGACGGGTGGGCAACAACTCCACGGATGACTGTGCCAAACCTTTTGCGGCCTTACGGGCAATCTGGTTGGGCCAAAACGAACTCGTCTTCAACAACAAGAGATTTTCCGCCGTAAATGTTACAAATCACTGTAATGTGCTCTATGATTTCTGGCTTTCACGATAATGTAAATTAATTTTTGGTTAATGCAATTTCTTGCAGTGATCCCCAACGCGGGGACTCACCCTCTTTCTCATCAAAAAAAATCCCTATACTATGTCATTCAAGTTTCATGCAAAACAAAGACTCCTACGGCCTCCATCCAGACAGTCACATTTAAACAGTCGCAGAATAATTGAAATCGATTCTGTCTGGATGGAGGCTATAGAAGTCTCTGTTTCGCACGAAATTTGAATGGCATAATATAGGGATATATATATATGAAAATCCACGGAAGCATTTTTAAAAAATAAAAAAATTGAGAAAAATGAGGCGGGGAGAGCTAAGTTAGCTCCACCTAGGGGGCAACCACATTTTTCCCTGTATATAGCCTAACTTCCGCCACCATCACTGATGCAGCGTGGAGTCAACATATAGGGCCAATTATTTATCTAATTTTATTGGTTAATTTTATTTACGTTTATTTAAGTTGTCGTGTCTTTAATTAAATAAATGAGATCGCCTGTGATCTCCAACAATTAGTCATAGATTTGATTTTTAAATTTGGTCAGTTAATTAGTTAGAGTCTAATTAGGATAATTAGTTGTCAATTTAAATTAGTTTACTAGTTGATGCAGCGTGGAGTCAACATATAGGGCCAATTATTTATCTAATTTTATTGGTTAATTTTATTTACGTTTAATTAAGTTGTCGTGTCTTTAATTAAATAAATGAGATCGCCTGTGATCTCAAACAATTAGTCATAGATTTGATTTTTAAATTTGGCCGGTTAATTGGTTAGAGTCTAATTAGGATAATTAGTTGTCAATTTAAATTAGTTTACTATTTTTGTAATCTCATCCCTCCTATATAAAGGGATGAGGGTCCAATGTTTTTAATCAGTCCAGTTTGATAATTAATTGAGAATTATTCTCTGTCCCTCACTATCTTCTCTCCCCCCCGCGATCTCCGTGTTCTTCTCCTTCAACCCCGCGCATCCGGCGTGTTCTTCTCCTCAATCCTTCTATTTTCTCCACCGAAATTCCACCGTTCAAATATTTCAAATTTTATCGTCGAGGCCGACCCGTGTTTGCATCAATCACTACAACAATACGGAGAATATGTAGAAAATAGGATTGGAGCAGACAAGATGGAGGACTTATTTAATTTTGCAATTGAATTGGCAGGAATACAATATGTATAGCAGAAAAATGAGCACGCTCCTACTGCAAATGAGCTGGTCTAGTATAAAAGGATCCAACCCCTGAACCAATCAACCTCTCTTTATAATTCCATTGGCAGCAAAACCATGATAAATGGCACAAGCAGGGGATTGCTATTAGTGATGGTATTGATCACATTCTAGTATTGAAGGGCATGATGGCAAGAATAAGGATAGAGAATTAAAGCGTGGCTGTCATGCCTTGTAAGGAGATCAGAGAGAACTGCACAATCCCAAATCCCAAGTGAATGCAATCAGTGGAGAGACGTGGGTGGAATCCAAAACCCCACACCTCAACTAAGCTGCAGTCATTGCCTTAGATCTTACAAGGGGACATATATAATTAAAAAAACACCATCCTTAAGAAAATGGACTCAAGCTTTCTTCGGACAGGGCAGCAAAAGTTGACAAGAAAGTTAAAAATGTGTTCAACGAAACAGACCTTTTCATACATCTTTATGGCTGGTGAATTTGATGCACGAACAAAAAGATCCACGAAGTAAGCCTTGTCCCTGCCAAAAATATTTTTATCAACAAGACCATAGAATATCATCATATTTAAGAAACCGTCAAACTGGGCTTACAAACTCACTTGCAGTACTCAAAAGGATGTAACCACTAAGAGCAATGCACTACAATGTAAAGATGCAGATGCCACTAGAATGCTAAACGTGACAGTGAGAGAAAATTTCACACCAAAATGATTTTTACAGAAACAAAGCTTGCAAAAGTTAATAGGGTTATAATAAATTAACAAGATTATGCGTGCCGCCCCGAAAAACAACTTTATGAAAAACCAACAATTACTTTTAACTCCCTCTTTCTGTTTCCACGCGTGATACAGGACATAAGAGAATATTATTTCTTAGATTGTAGCATTAGATTATATATGGGTAATGTAAAAATCTTAACAACAATCAAGCACTTTTCCCAATATAAGCATGTCCACTACATGGCTGTCAATCGATCAAATGTAGGCGATAATCCGGTTTAGACTTAGAAATTGTTGCATCTTTCCTAACATTTTACTGCCAAAATTTCTTTGGTACACCCCACCTCTTCTGCAAAACTCTCTCTCTCTCTAACTTCTCACACCTTCTAACTGGGAGCATAAATGGATTTTTTGTTTAAATGCCAAACCACCTTTAATGAATTGTTCTCATTTTATGTTCTATAGATATCTTGCCAACCTTATGTCTATCATAGCGAACCCCATCCTTCTTGGTTTGCTCACCCATCCACCGAAACATTGTCATCTTACTTATAGACACTACCTACACTTTTTTATGGTAACTGCACAAACACAGTGCAATGAAACATTACAGGTCCTCTAAGATCTTTTTTTTTCAAGTCAAAAAAGGGGGAAACACTAGGATGTCCACACAGATGTATTAAATTATATAAAGAAAGAGAACTTACAAGGCCGAGACTTGAAGAGAGTTTTGGCATGAGAGATTACATTTTTCACATAGAAACGTTTTGACGAGAAAATAACTCCATTTCTGGCCAACCAAATTGCCCATATGACTGCTAGTGGAAAGAGCATTTCCCCACTGGGACGATGCTCGTTCACATTTCACAAGTAGAGAATCCCAGAAAAGCTGAAGGTTCTGCAGGCTTGGCTAAGGTCAGATTCATGCCAAACTCCCACCGTCTTCTGACAGGTTCCTCCGACAACTCTATAGTGATATTTGTTGTCATATTTGATTTGTTACCTCTTATATATTCCTTATTTTGAACCGGATAACTGGTCTATTGGTAGCGGGTGATGTCTACCACACAAGAGATAAGGATTTGAATCTCAAGGATGGGTCTTGGATGGGCCTCTATTGGAGGTTCATCCCATCTTTCAAAGAAAATATTTCTTATTTACTTTTGCAATTGCATGTGATTCTTCTTAACCCACCATCCATATACGAAGGGTTAGATATCATAATAGCACATGCAAAGTTATCTTCTCTTATCGAAATAGCAATCTTAGTCAAGCATTCCATGCCCGCCATGTCCATTTCTTTTCTCTCCACAATCATTTTGCTACCCGTCACCGATACTATAGGGTATGATGCTTTGATATATGTTGAAATGAGAGCCTTAATCCTCCATGTAGAGAAAGAGGCTAGGGTTACGGTGAACACAATAGAAACTAAAAGTGTGTGTGTGAGTATCCTTAACGAGGTATGACTCCAACTCTAACACTCCCCTCAAGTTGAAGTACAAATATACTTCATGCTTAAGCTTGCCATAGCAGACAGAACTCTTGAAAGTACCTTGATGAATATGTTTGTCGTCTACTATGCAAAGGAGAAACCAGAAGTTCAAAGAAAGTGGCAATCGGCCTAGACATGCTAAGCATTTCCGAAACATAGGATTGGTCGCTATATGCATGGTGGATGTGTTGTTGAATTCAGCTCCATCACTCTATCATGTAATATATGAAGATTTGTAATAACTGTCCGGATCCACTAGATCTATATAGTGGCCAGTGTTTGGAAATGCGGTCCATGCAGTGTATTCGGTCACTTGACCGAACCGCATATGCCATATGTGGCAATATGCGGTCAAACCGCATATGCGGTCCGACTATGCGGCATATGCACCCGTATATCTGAACAAGAGGCTTTCATATATGATTCATGTTTCTTTTTTTTAATTCGTAACATGTTGATGACACATTAACTCGATTTTTTTTCGAGCAACTCTTATATTATCATTTACATTGATGCATCTTTTCATAATTCTCGTATATGCAGCATTTGTGAATATAATCTAAGGTATTTTTCTCATATCCGTATCTTTTAATTGCTCCTAGCACTTTTAATGAATTGTTCCTTTTGAATTTTCTATCTAATGAAATTCATCCCATTTCTTTGAATAAAATATGAAATAATTGACTAACAGTTTGACACTTAACATTTTTGTGCTTCTAATAAATTTTATATGCTAAGATAATTTTTTTTCTATATTTTGTGTCAAAAAGGTTTTGTCCCTTGGAGATCTATATATATGTATAATTTTGGGTATATGATTTATATACCTATGATTATTCTTTAGCTTTTGTTATCTATAGGATCTATATATGCATTAAAGATTTTCTTATAGAATTCATGCATTACCTATTGAATCAAATTTGTATGTATATGCATTAAATTCAAAGTATACACTAAAAACAATCAATTTATAATATCATGATTATATATTTATTGATTATATTATCTTATTTAAAATTTTTGATTTTGGATTTTGTTAGATCGTCAAATTTTTTATATAATCACATTTTATTATTGTATTTTTAAAATTTTAAATTAAAATATATAAACCGCATAAACTGCATATACTTCTGTATACTCCTCCGCATATCCGCTTACTCGCTTTAGACCGCATGACCGAATGAATACCGCACATTGCATTTCCGAACCTTGATAGTGGCTTGATCCATCACCTTCTATTCCTCTCGACACTAGAGCAAGAAATCACTGCTTGTTTCTTGCTCCTCCAAGTGACCGAAATGCCTCCTACATATGTATAGAAATCAATGGTAGCGTTCTAATCCGTCAGACATACAACATAATCGATGTTGCCTCGCACACTAATGGCATAAATGAACCCATAGAAAAGAAGAGCCCCTTTCATGCGGATGTCTATATGTAGCTTAGTAACATCATGGTGACATTACAATAGGCATGGGTTGGCACGCTCATGTATCGCTAGTTTTCCCATTGTTAGGGAAATACCAATAGTAGTGATAGCGAGATAGAGAAGCTATTCAGTGATAATACAAATAATCATAAATAATCATTCAGACTGTCCTCTTTATTTAGTTGTGACCTAGGATTTATTACGAATCCGAGTTAAGTTTAGTAACTAACATGCTAGCATCCTACAATTAATCAACTCCATATTTCCTCTGAGACAAAACAAACCCTCTCCTACTAGCATAGTATTTATAAACTAGCCTTGAGATGCTTGATGCGTTCATCTTGAGGTTATGCAGCCATATTTAGCCTCGAGGCATGCGCCTCAAGCTCCATTGTTGAGACGCCTACCACACTTGGGCGAAGCGTTACAATTTATGAGGCATAATAATGGTTTTTTATGATGTGTTTTGGGGTCGAATGGTAAAAGGCCAAGATTTGCCCTAAATTGAGTTATATGTGTTGTATGTAAGGGAAATAAAATGCAAATGACAAAATATACAAGCTTCATGTATAACTGAGCTATGTACTCGATGATAGTAGTGGATCTCTCTCAATATGGTCGCCTAAAGTGTATTGCAGAATACATAATATAATCGTAATCCTAAGGGGATTTATTGTAGCATCCTCTACAAACGGATCCCCCCTGAAGGAGTGGATTCTAATTCGAATACAGAACTTGGCAACAGAATAGCATTAACCCTACAGAGATTCATATAGCATTCATGTACATACGATACCCTCGTCAAGATGGTGGGCTACTCGCACCAACGTCAAGAGTGCAATGCACCAAGTTGAACAGTTAGGATCCAATGCATATCAACAGTCCGAAACATTCCAAACCCCCTCTTACCTCTCACAAATTACTCAGTTTCAGCCAACAAATGCTCGATTTAATCACCAACACCAGCTTTGCCTCCTCAAAGGCCTCCAGCTTCAACCAGTAATGTTGCCTCCAAGCATTGTGCTTCAACCAACTTTTGTTGCATCTAATTCAAGTCCCTTTTTAAAAAAGAAAGGGAGCGATGTCTGAGAATGCGCCCGCTCAAAGAATATATATTTTTGGGGGATAAGTATCAAAGTTGTTAGATGCATATACATGGAATTTAGGGTTTAGAGCTATTTATGAATAAGTATTAGAGTTGTTAGATGCATGTAACTGAGTATTAAGGTTATTACTATTAGCTGCTTATACATGTTGAGAACTTCAAATGTAGGATTATAATATATATATAGATTTCAATGCTGGAGGTTGCGGAAAGAAATGAATCAATTGTTTATTCGGTGGTCATAGGGATCCTTTATATAGGGAAAACCCTAAATGGAAAATAATTAATGGAGATATTGCATTAAAAGAACGTAAGAAATATATATATAATATTTCCTAAAATACTTCCCCTCAAGCTGAAACATAGATATCTATCATGCTCAACTTAGAAGAATACTTTTGGAAGGGTCTTTGGCTAGGGCCTTGGTGGAAATATCGGTTATGTGCTCCTCCAAGCTAACGTGCGAAATAGATATCAAGCCCTTTTGTATCATATCTCTAGTGTAGTAGCAATCCACCTCGATGGGTATGGTCCTCTTATGGAAAGTTGTATTATTGCCTATGAATAGAATGGCGAATGGTGAAGCCTTCTCCCGCTTTAAGTAGGGTCTGATACATGGATTCTTGCTCAAATCCATGTTGAAAGATCCGATTATTTTTTACGTTGGTTGTCGGCTACTTAACGCAACTCCCGCAAAGGGGGATTTGAACCCTAATCTTGTTGGGTGAAGGGCACACTGCACTACCACCAGACCATTGATGTGGGTACATCATTTCCAATGAATAGTGTAGCTTAACTGTCACATAGTAGCTGCATGGGAAGAAATGTGTCAATAACTAGCTCAGTCAGAACATACATGACCCACATCATCTCAGTGCTTCCTTGTGTCATGACTATGTATTCGGAATAAATTTCGGATTCAGCTTTTGACCTAACGACAACAGTTTGCATCTTGTTTTTCCATGAGACCAGTGAGCTTTCAATGTACATTGCAGATTCAAAGGCGTACTTCAAGTCTTTCAGACATCCTGCATAGTCGGCATCTGCACATGCTATGATGGAAAGAGATGTCTCTTTACTGATCAGCAACCCTATACCTGAAGAAGACTTTTGATATCTTAGTGTTAGAGTTATTAGATTTACATTTATGTTTGTAACCCTTCGGATTCCGTAACCCCATGTGATCCTTCGGGTTCCGTAACCCTCTGTGACCCTTCAAGTTCCGTAACTCCTAGTGACCCTTCATGTTCCGTAACCCTTGTAGTCTCTAGGGTTTTCTCTCTATATAAGAGACCCTAGCTTTATGGAATATATATCTCATCTCATTCGTTCCTCTTCTCAACATGGTATCAGAGCAACGGTCTTAGACCAAAGCCTAATACCCTAAATCCGCCGCCACCACCAGCCCTCTCTCCGCCGGCAAGGAGAGAGGGTTGGACCTCCTGTATCGCCCGTGTATTCCATGGTCTCACGCAAGGCAGTCCAAGTCCCCAGCATCACCGGCAACACCTAAAGCGCCGCCCGAGGCTCCAGCAGCTCCAGCCACATCTCCTGCGTCGTCGACACCGCTTGGAGCCCCTCCTCTCCAACAACCCTTACTTCACCACGACTTATTTCTCCCAATATCATCCGTCTTCACCGAGCATCGACTTCTTCGTCAGGGCGTATACTTCTTCTTTTACAACCCGAATACTACTCCGCGCTGGACTTCTTCTACAGTGATTATTTTCCAGGCACGACAGAGATATGTTCCGGTGACCTGCATGCACGACAGAGCTACGTTCCGGTGACCTGATATTGCAGTGACTCTATAGGCATGGCAGAGATACGTTCCGATGACCTGAAAGCCACAGACCCGTCCTCGAGCAAGGTCTTCTACCAGCAGCGGACATATGTTCTTATGGTGCATCGTGTGAAGATGTGGTGTATACTTTTTTCTTTTTGTTACAAGCTGCAGCTTTCTCAGCTCCAGCTTGAGGGGGAGTGTTAGAATTATTATATTTACCTTTATGTTTGTAACCCTTCGGGTTTCGTAACCCCATGTGACCCTTCGAGTTCTGTAACCCCTGTGACCCTTCGGGTTCTGTAACCCTCTGTGACCCTTCATGTTCCGTAACATCCATGACTCTTCGAGTTCCGTAACTCCTGTACTCTCTAGGGTTTTCTCTCTATATAAGAGACCCTAGCTCTATGGAATATACATCTCATTTTCTCTCTTCTCAACATGGTATCAGAGCAACGATCCTAGACCAAAGTCTAATACCCTAAATTCGCCGCCACCACCAGCCCTCTCTCCACCGGCAAGGAGAGAGGGCTGGACCTCCTGCATCGCCCGTGTATACCATGGTCTCACGCAAGGCAGTCCAAGTCTCCAGCATTACCAGCAACATCTAAAGCGCCGCCCGAGGCTCCAGCAGCTCCAGCCACATCTCCTACGTCGTCGGCACCGTTTGGAGCCCCTCCTCTCCAACAACCCTTATTTCACCATGACTTATTTCTCCCAATATCATCCGTCTTCACCAAGCATCGACTTCTTAGTCAGGGCGTATACTTCTTCTTTTACGACCCGAATACTACTCCGCGCTGGACTTCTTCTACAGTGATTATTCTCCAGGCACGACAGAGATATGTTCCGGTGACCTGCAGGCACGACAGAGATACGTTCCGGTGACCTGATATTGCAGTGACTCTACAGGCATGACAGAGATACGTTCCGGTGACCTGAAAGCCACAGACCCGTCCTCGAGCGAGGTCTTCTACCAGCAGCGGACATATGTTCTTATGATGCTTCGTGTGAAGATGTGTATACTTTTTCTTTTTGTTACAAGCTGCAGCTTTATCAGCTCCAGCTTGAGGGGGAGTGTTAGAGTTATTAGATTTACATTTATGTTTGTAACCCTTCGGATTCCGTAACCCCATGTGATCCTTCGGGTTCCGTAACCCTCTGTGACCCTTCAAGTTCCGTAACTCCTAGCATGGCCTTAAATGTCGGCGAAATTCGATCGAAATTCGGTCGAATTTCGGTTTCGGTCCATAACCGATATCGATACATAGTCATATATCTTTTTCCAGGATATCGACACATATCGGCCGAAATATGACCGAAATTCGGTCATGTCGATACATTTCGTCCGAAATGACCGAAATTTGGAATAACTGCACATGCAGTCCTCGAATTTCGGCCGAAATTTGGTCTTTGTCGGCCACTTTTGGCCAAAATGGAAAAAAAAGTGCTGAAATGACTAAAGAAAAAAATGAAATGACTAAAGTTGGCTAGATTCTTTGAAATTTGGACTCACTAGGACACCTAGCTAGTATTTTAATGACTAAAGTTGGCTAGATTCTTTGAAATTTGGACTCACTAGGACACCTAGCTAGTAATTTAGACTCTAAAATACTAGCTAGGTGTCCTAGTGAGTCCAAATTTCAAAGAATCTAGCCAACTTTAGTCATTTCATATTTTTCTTTAGACACCTATAAAGAAGAGCTAGCTATATTATATGGATTTCATCCATATTATATTGGTTGTAGGCCCTTGATAAAGATTCTTTGGAGGCCTATAAATGGTGGCATCCATTGCACCATTTCACCACACACACAACACAAAGAGTTCTCACAACTCACAAGCCTTCTTGCTCTCTTGCTCTCTCCTTGATGACAAGTCTTGTTGTGTTTGTAACCGTCTGTAAGTACTTTCCTTATAATTTTGTTGCTATCTAAGATTAATTCTCATTTTGTCACTGCTCTAAATATGAGTTGATTTTCGATGCTGAAAATATACATCATTTTCTTTTCGACGAACGCCACCATTATTATCAGAGAATGCATGCCAAGGTGAGCAGCCATTCTATATATGTGGCATGTGCTCTGCAGAACATACGATTAGGAATCAAATTATACGATCTATATCGACACTTTGGATATCTTTAATGAGAACTATAATCAATGTGTCAATGACTCCGTTTTTTATAAATACTTTAGTACTAATTATAGACTTATCTTCATAATATCATAATATATTACATTGTTAATTTGTTAATGCTCAAGAGGTGAAGATAATGGCTTCTGACTCTGGTTCCGACTCTCAAATGGCTGGTGGAGAGATTTGATGGAAATATGCTACTGCTCCTGACGGCAACAAGTCAAAACCTCAGTGCAAATTTTGTGGGAAGATAATTGGAGGAGGAGGAATCACAAGACTGAAACAACATCTCGTTGGTGGCTACGTGAATGTGGCTAAATGCCCTACATGTCCAAAGGAGATCAGAGCTGAAGTGAAGGCTCACTTGGAAGGGAAGAGTGAGAAGAAGAAAGAAAAGGGGCGAAGAGATGAGGAGTTTAATGAATTCATGTTCCATAGAGAGTTCAATGTCTTGTCTGATTCCGATGATGATGATATCCAATACCCACAAGATATTCAAACGGAGGCTGAGAGAAAGGCATATAAGGCGGCATTACGCAACTCTATGAGGAGCGAGCATGAGAGGCGGGAACTCGGTGGTCGTGGTGGCCTTGGACGTGTCGGTGGTAGTTCAAGGTTCCCGATAAATATTGGATCGGGAAGCGGCAGTGGAAGTGGAAGTGGTGCAGCTATGGTGCCACCAAAGAAGAAACAAAAGGGCATAGAAGCATTTCTGAGAAGGAGCAGTTCCGGTCACTATGTCCCGAGCAAAGATCCAAAGCAAAAGACATTAAAAGGCATGTTCGGTAATATGAGGGAGCGGGTAGGAAGGGCTGTTACAAAGTTGTTTGTTGGAGAGGGTATTCCGGCAAATGTGGCAAAGGGACCCTTCTTGCAGCACGCAATTGATGAGATTGCTGCAGCAGGAGGAGGCGTGACAGCTCCTACTCCGTACGAGATAATGAACAAGTATCTTCCCATGGAGAAAGAGGAGATTGGGGAGTATATTGCCGAATTGAAGAAGAAGTGGCCGGAGTACGGCGTGACCCTCATGTGTGATGGTTGGACAAGCTATACGAGAAAGCAAATCATCAACTTTCTCGTATATTGTGATGGAAAAACGGTATTTGTAAGGTCTGTAGATGCATCTGAGCATGTCAAGAGTCACAAGTACATACTGAAACTCTTGAAAGATGTCATAGAAGAGGTCGGTCAAGAGAACATTGTTCAAATTGTGACCGACAATGGGAGTAATTTCAAGAAGGCTGGCGAGATGATCATGTCTTCCAACAGGTATGGCATCTTCTGGACACCTTGTGCTGCACATTGCATAGACCTGATCCTTAAAGATTTTGGAAAGAGGAAAACCCTCATGAATGTTGTTGATAATGCACGATCAATCACGACATTCATCTATAACCATTCAAAAGTCCTAGCATTGATGCGAAGGATGTGTGGTGGTGACATCGTCAGGCCTGGAATTACAAGATTTGCAACCAACTTTATAGCGTTGTAAAGCATGCAACAACATAAGGTTGGTTTAAAGCAAATGTGTTGTTCAGGGGAATGGTTCGAGATTCCCGAGGTTCGCACCGATCAAGGAAGAAGGGCAGAAACCTTGATCAACAACGTCAATTTTTGGGACGACATTGCCAGGGCGATAAAAATTATGGAGCCGGTTGTGTCAGTCTTGAGAATAGTGGATGGTGACAAGAAACCAACCATGGGTGTGATATACGAAGCCATGCGGGTGATGAAGGAAAAAGTGAAAGAAAATGTTGGAAAAGGTTACAAGGTGTGGTTGGGCATCATTGACGAACGTTGGTCGAAAATGTTGTCACATCCTCTTCACCAAGCCGGTATGCATTTTGTATATTACGCTCTTTAAGTTAATATTTTAGCTTTATTCAGTCACCCTTAAGTACTTTTTTTGTTTGTTTTCAGCGTACTATCTTAATCCAAAATACCACTACAAGCACAACCTTGGCACTCGTCCCGAGCTCCTATCAACCCTTCAAGTTGTAGTGGAGAAATTAGTGAAGTCAAGAGACGTCCAAACTCATTGCATGAATGAGGTATACAATATCATATCTTCCTAATATATGATGTCTTCTCTTCTTAAATTTATTATTGAAACTGGTATTTTCTACCTTGTAGATAAAATACTTTAGGGAGTCCTTGGGTTCTTTTGGAAGAATGGTCGCGATCAACGGTCGTAATAATACTCTTCCAGGTGTGTATTAATGTATGATCTTGAAGTATCAATCAGTAATATTACTTATATAGCATGACTAAAATAATTTGTACCTTGGCTTGTAGGTGAATGGTGGATCTTGTATGGATTAGATGCACCTAATTTGCGCCAAGTTGCTGTGAAGGTATTGTCGCAGACTGCGTCCGCTGGAGGATGCGAGAGAAATTGGAGCACCTTCAACCTCATCCACTCCAAAAGGCGAAATTCCTTAGGAGTACAAAATCTACATGACCTTGTCTATATCCACTACAACCTCAGGTTGAAAATGAAGCATGCAAGGGAAGGACACGACAAGCAGGAATACATAGATCCCATCGACCTTGCATATATATTCAAGATTAAAGATGACGATGACGATGAGGAAGACGTCTTACAGAAGTGGATGGATGATAATGGCGCTCCCGTACTCGACGAGAGAGGAGGGAGACCAAATACACAGATTGCCTCGCAAATGGAGGCAAATGTCGAAGATTATATGGCTAGATCAGGGAGACATCCAGACCCAGCTAGAGGGTTGGAAAGTGATTCTGATGACTCCTCCTCCAGGTCTAAATCCAAATCCAAATCAGGTGGTAGTGGAGGTGATGTTCCAGCAGAAGATGAAGGGGCGACATCTGGTGGAGGTGCTACTGGATCTGGATTTGAAGGAATACATGCTGGACTTTCTGCAGGACCTGTACAAGAATATACGGGCTACCGTACAAATATACATGGTCAATATATTGCAAGTCCTAATCGAGAGTTATCTGCAGAGCAAATGGATTACTGTCCATACCCCTCGTACCCGCACCCTCGGGGACAAGTCCAAGATGACACCATTATGGAAGATCTCATATCTTCGGTGGGATCATTGAGTATGGATGTTGGAGATTCAATATTTGCTGGCGGGACAACTTCAAGCCCCTTCGGTGGATATGGATCTCAAGGGCAACAAAATGATGCATATGATGTTTTCCCTCCCGGATATGGGCCATATGGCTATAGCAGTGGTACTTATGGGGTATTTTCGGGAAATCAACAACAATATACCAATACCTCTTCCCAATCCCAGATTGGCGCTGGATCAGGATATGGTATATTTCCAGATTATTACCCTGCAGTACCTCCATCTCAACCCCTTCAGATGGCTTCTCCTCCTGCGGCTCCTGCTCCATCTTCTTCATCTCGAGGTTCTCACGTTGCATCCTCCTCGCGTCGACCTCCGCGTGATTCTGCGGCTTCTGCCTCTTCGCGTGACAAGTATCCTAGGATTGGCTTCCTTGCACACGTGACTGAGCATGAATACAAGGAGTATTTAATGGATTACAAAACCATGTACTCCTATATGACATGGGAGGATTACGTGGAATATAGGGACACCATCAGGTCACGTTATGGAGGAAGGGATCATACAGGATACATGGATCCACCTAGGAATTCTTGGTTTGGATGATTAAATGTCATTCCTAGTTTCCTACTCTCCCAGATAAATAAATGTGGTACTAGAGTACTAGTAGTAGTAAGGTAGTGCATCTGTCTATGCACATTATGTGATTGGAATTTCATGTGTCATGTGACTCATGTTATGTAACTTTGTGGTTGTGGACTTGTATAATAATAATATGAATATATGATATTTCAATTTGAAAGGCATCTATACATATAAAATCATTGTTTTTCTTTACTTCTTTCTGGGTCCTGGGCTTGAAGGAAAATTTCAATGTCAAAACTCAAAATTAATATTATCAAATGTACCAAAATTTGATTCCAGCCAATCACCGATATGGTGACCGAAACCGATATTTCAGGCCTTGATCATGAAAACATCTTATTATTATAGTAAAAACTTGTATTTCTATCTCAATTAATGCTTGACCAACATCAGAAATCTTAATTTTATAAAAAATTGAGATTTCAAGTCATTTTCAGAATTTCCGGCCATTTCACTGAAATTCCAGCCAGTCTCCGAAATGACGATCGAAACCGATATTTAAGGCCTTGATCATGAAAACAACTTATTATTATAGTAAAAATGTGTATTTCTATCTCATTTAATGATTGACCAACATCAGAAATCTTAATTTTATAAAAAAATTGAGATTTCAAGTCATTTCCAGAATTTCCGGCCATTTCACCGAAATTCCACCGAAATTCCACCGAAATTCCTTTTCCGGGGGTACCGAAACGAAACCGAAATCCGACATTTGAGGCCTTGACTCCTAGTGACCCTTCATGTTCCGTAACCCTTGTAGTCTCTAGGGTTTTCTCTCTATATAAGAGACCCTAGCTTTATGGAATAAACATCTCATCCATTCGTTCTTATTCTCAACACTTACGATCATAAAGATTGCACTTAAGTGAGCATGATGAGGTTGCTCCATAAAGTAGCTAACTTTGCTTGGTGCAAAGGAGATATTTGATAAGGTAATAGTCACATACAAAAGCTTCCTAACGAGTCCCATGTATCTCCTCTTGTCCACCATATGTATCATCATCATAGAGCTTCATGTTGGGATCTATAGGAATAGTGCCAGGTTTGCAATGTGCTATCCCAATCTTTAGAGGAATATATGTAATGTACTTCCTCTGATTCATCACAAGACCTCTTTAATTCCTGACAAATTCAAGTCCAAGGAAGTATCTTAGTTCGCCAAGGTCCTTGGTGACAAATTGTTGTCCAAGGAATTCAGCCACATTGATCCCTTGTAAATCATCTCGTGTAATAATAATGTCGCCACCATAATCCACAATAACAACAATACCTAATAATGTCCTCTGTATAAAAATTGAGTGACCTGCAGTTGATCTCTTGAAGCCCTTCTACTCTATCATATCCGAGAGCTTCTGAAACCATGCTTTGGACGCTTAAGGCCATCAATAGCCTTTTGAGGTCTGCATATCTTATAATACTCCCCCTTAGCGCTGAACCCATACGATTACTACATATAGACTTCCTCTAGCAGATCTTCATACAAAAGACATTCTTGACATCAAGTTGAGAGAGCAACCATACTCGTACTACAACAACAGAGAGGAGGATCAAAGAGTAGAATGGCATGCCACATTACAGAAAGTATCCTAATAATCCATCCCATATATCTGAGTGAATCCACGTGTCATAAGTCTAACCTTGTAACGATCAACAATGTTGCTTACTCTTTGTTTCAATATAAAGGCCCACATGCAGCCAACCACAAAAGCCCTTGTTGGGTAGTCACCAAACACCATATACATTATGATTTAAGCATAGCCATCTTTTCCTCCATTGCAAGATGTCATTGATTGTTTTGCACGGCCCCTTGGTACGTGTGTAGGATCGTAACAGCTGCCAACCCACATAAACTTCCAAAAGCCCTTCGATAGACGTCCTAGTAAAACATGGCATGAAAGAGGATGTATAGCACATGTACATCTCCTTTTCTAAAGTACAATAGGCTAGTCAAGATCCTTTGAATAATTTGTTTCTTGTACCACAATCCTCAGGAGCTGCACTCTCACCCTGTAAAGTCTCCTCCTATATAATGATGCCATCATTGGAAACCAAATATTCACAATTTACATGAGATGTAGGATGATAGGGAAGGCATAGGAGCATGGGGTCTAATAAGTGGTCTACGAATGTATATACAACGCGAAGTCTGAACCACGGGAGTTGTCGTAGGAACTGTAGATGAAAGAGGAGGTGGAATGTAAACATCATCACCATACTCAGAAGAAGTCGTCATGTCACATATGGGAGAAAAAGACATAACAAACTCAAAAAATGTAATGTCAGCACTGATATAGTACTTTCGTCTGACAGGATCAAAGCATCGGTACCCTTCTGGGTCCGGAAGTAGCCAACAAAGATGCACTTGAAAGCTCTAAGGGAGAGCTTGTCATGATTAGAAGTCAGGTAACGAAAAATGTAGTTATATATTATGTCCATGTACTATTTATGTATTTTCATGTTCTTTTCCTCCAGCTTATGTAATTTACCCATAGGTCTCTCCTCTATATAAGAGAGCCTAGGGTCCAAGGAATAGAATAACTTTTGTTTTTTTCCTAACATGATATCAAATCGGCGGTCCTAGACTGGAGCTCTCATACCCTAACCCTAACCGCACCCATCGCCCTCCTCCTTCGTACATCGTTGTCGTCGCTAGTCTGTCTCTCTACCGTCGCCGGCATGTCTCTCCGCAACCGCTCAGCCGTCCCTGGGATACTGATCCGCCACTGCTCGGTCGTCCCCGGGACACCGACCCGTCTCTCCGTTGCCGTCGCGGCTACATGTCGTCGTCATGTGGCTGTCACCGACCCCCTTCTCTCTTCTTTCTAGGTGCTGATGCCGGTTTCTCGTCATCGGCTCATCGTCGTTGCGGCTACCTATCCGACTCAAGCCCATAGTCCTTGCATCGGCATCCCTTGAGGATTGATGGATTTGAGTGCATAAGTCTACATATGCATTCAAATCTATATATCTGTATAGACACTCATCCTTTGGTCTACAAAACCCTAGTGATCTTCATACAGCAATATGTCAGAAAACAAAGTCGATGTACCCACCACAGACGCCTTCAGAGGTCCAACGCCAATTGTCAAGATGGACGGGACGAACTATGAGCTCTGAGCTATGCAGTTCATGAGCCTTATGAAGTCTAATGGTAAGAGGCATATTCTTACCTAGGAGGAGCCGGTGGAGAAAACTGGGGTTAACGCCTCGTAGGAGGTGGATGATGCATACACCAAAGTTTGGCAGGTACATTGACGATAGAGATTGCCAATGATGTGTTACATTAGCCCACTGCTAAGGTGATGTGGGATATCCTCACAGCAACTTATTCTCAGGCGAGGAATGAGATTAAGATTCTCCAACTCCAGCATGATATATTTACTGTCAAGCAAAACAGATGGCCCCTTCAATCGTTGTATACATCCCTACGTAGGATGTTTGAGAATCTTTACATACTCATGCCTCTCACAGCTACTTCTGAGAAGCAGAAGACATATACCAATGCTACCATGGTTAACATACTCCTAGCAGCCCTTGATCTTGAATATGATACTGCTCGCTCCATATTCTCATGGATGCTATTGTTCCTCCCATTGAGGAAGCTTTCCGCAGGCTTAGCAGGATTATTGTCCCGTCCACTGCTACTAGTCAGACTTCTTCAGTGATGGCTGCCTTTCGAGGTCGAGGAGGTTCTTACCAGTTTCGTGGATGTGGATCTCGTGGCAGAGGAGGTCGTTTACATCAGCCCTGCACTTACTGTCATCGACTAGAACATTCAGAGGATATATGCTATCCCAAGCATAGCTTTCCTGTATCTACTCGGGTTGCTGAGCAAGTTAAGTTCGCGGCTGCTTCCTCTTTGCCTCAGGATGTCACTTAGATGCGGCTGCTTCAGCATCTTCTAGTACCTCATGCGGTAGTTATGCACTTACTAGTTGTAGTGGATCTGAGGTTATAGAATGGATTATGGATTCCGGTGTTACACATCACTTGTGTGGAGATAGATGTCAGCTTACAGCGTACAGACAGGTGCCTCCAGGGAGAACTGTGGTAATAGTAGATGGAACTCATTCCCCGATTGTAGGACAGAGGGAGATTATTTTGACACCCTCTATGCGCCTACAGAATGTGTTACATGCACCTGATTTTTCTACGAATTCGTTATCTATTAGTCAAATTAAGAAAGATCTACATTGTTGAGCTATTTTTGACCCATCTTCTCTTGTATTTCAGAACATCCTTATGAGCAAGGTGATTAGTTGTGGCCTTGAGCAAAGCGGCTTCTATCGCTTGGTTCGAACTCCTTATGCAGGCCTTTCCTCCCATTCTGTTGGATCTCTCTCACCTTTTACGTGGCACATGTGCTTTGGTCATCTTCCGCTCCAGAAAATGTGTCGTGTTCTACATCAGATTTCTCCTCACTCGTCTTTTCAGTGTGAGGCGTGTTAGTTGGGGAAGCATCATCGGTCTGTTTTCCCTGGTTGTCAGAGTTGAAGTAGTAGCTCCAATTTTGAGTTGTTTCATATTGATATTTGGGGTCCAAGTCGTGTTCCCGATCATCAGGGACACATATTTTATCTTGTGGGTGTGGATGATTTCACTTGTCTAGCATGGGTATTTTTGTTAAAGAATAAATATGAAGCAGGAGATGTTATCAAAAACCTTATCAATGAAATGCGGAATGTGTTTTCTTCATCTGTGAAATTTTTTAGAATTGACAATGCTTTGGAATTCTGTACTCACGCTCTCTCAAAAATCTTTTTAACTCGTGGAATTATTCATCAAACATCGTATGCATATACTTCCCAACAAAATGATATTGCGGAGAGAAAACATCGTCATTTGATGGATGTCATCAAAACTCTCCTCATTCAGAGTCGTGCTCCGTATTCCTTTTGGGGTGATGATGTCCTTATGGCATGTTATCTTGTGAATCACATGCCCTCATCTGTCTTGGGTGAGAAAATTCATTTTTCCCTTGCATTTCCTGATAAAGGAATGTTCTCACTCACTCCTCGTGTTTTTGGCTCAATCGCCTTTGTTCACCAGTTGTCTCTAGGTCTTGACAAGCTCTCTCCTAGAGCTGTCAAGTGTGTCTTTGTTGGGTACTCCAGGACACAAAAGGGGTATATATGCTATAATCCACAGCGCAGAAATAATTATGTTAGTGTCGATGTCACATTTTTCGAGTCAGTGATATACTTTTCTCCTGCAGGTGATCGGTTGACTTCGTCAGACTTTGATGATGAAATCTACATGCCACCTTCGCCACCGTCACCACCTTTACCACCATCACTGCCTTCATCTCCTCCTATACCCTCAGCTCCTATTGTCCTGGTACCACTGTTACCACATTACTATACACAACGGTCTGCTTCTGCTCATGGTCACTGCTCATCATCTAGCATGCATCAGGTATGTTATAAATACATTGTTCCTAACAATGGGCCTGACGCCTTTGCCTGAGCAGGGTTCTCTATAGGGAACGGACATACAGGTTGATGATCTAGACATACCTATTGCGCTTCGAAAGCAGAAGCGTAGATGTACATAATATCCTCTTGCATCCATGTCTCCTTTGATTGCTTGACTGGAGAGTTCAAGAAGTTTGTTGTTGCATTGTCTGTCGTGGAAATTCCACAGAATTATCAGGAGGCTTTGAAGGATAGTAGATGATGCCTAGCTATGGAAAAAGAGATGGTTGCTTTACAGTCTCGTAAGTACCTAGAGCTTGGTTCATGCCCTTAGTAGAGCATCTGTTGTCAGTTGCAAGTGGGTGTTTACAGTTAAACACCATGCAGATGGGAGTCTGGATAGGTATAAAGCCAGACTGGATGCTCGTGGCTTTACTCAGACATATGGAGTGGATTATGTAGACACATTCTCACCAGTTGCTCGTCATTCCACTCTACGTATTCTTCTTTCTATTGATGTGGTACGTGATTGGCCTCTTTCAGCTTGATGTTAAAAATGCCTTTCTGTATGACGATCTACAAGAAGAGGTCAACATGCAGCAGCCTACTAGGTTTGCTGCTGAGGGGGAGTATCCACAGGTTTGCAGGCTTCATAAGGCAATATATGGACTTAAACAGAGTCCAAGGGCATGGTTTCAGAAGTTCTCGGATTTAGTTGAGAAGTAAGGATTTCAGAGGTCAAATACGGATCATTCACTGTTTGTACAAAGAATTCCAGAGGTACGTTGGTTATTATGGTATATATTGATGATATACTAGTTACAGGTGATGATGTGCATCGAATAAAAAGGGCAGAGGAATTTTTGAACCAACAATTTATTACCAAGGATCTTGGCACCCTATGGTATTTCTTGGGGTTAGAATTTGCCATAAATTAGCAGGGTTTGGTGATGACCCAACGAAAGTATGTGGCACATATGCTAGTTGAGACAGGAATAGTTTATCAGCTTCTTTATGTTACTATAACCAGTCCGGATATCTCATTTGCAATTAGCTAGGTGAGTCAATTCATGGAACAACCCCGACAGGTACACATGGATGTTGTATATATGATATTGAGGTATCTCAAATCTTTTCTAGGTGCAGGGTTATTATTCAGAAAAGGGACAACACCTACTATTTTTGCATGCGTTGATGCAGACTATACAAGATGTCCAAAGGATAGAAAGTCCACTTCGGGCTTTGCGATTTTTGTTGCCAGTTCTCTCGTCTCTTGGAAGAGTAAGAAGCAAACTGTAGTCGTCGGTCCATCGTTGAGTCAGAATATAAGGCTATGGCACAAGCTAGTACAGAAATGATGTGGGTTCGAGCAGTACTAGCTGATTTACATATAGATGTACCTCTTCCTATGCAACTACAATGTGATAATCAGGAAGCTCTATTCATTGCAAATAATCTGCGTTTCATGAGAGGACTAAGCATATTGAAGTGGATTGTCACTATACAAGGGACATGATTCAGAAAAGTTTTATCTCTACCTCTAATGTGAGCTCTGGAGAACAAACGACCTTGTTCTTTTCGTCCAGCTTATGTAATTTACCCATAGGTCTCTCCTCCATATAAGAGAGTCTAGGGTACAAGGAATAGAATAACTTTCATTCTTTTCCCAACAAAAAAAGGCCGCAAAACCAAAGATTCGAGGTGTTAAAGAGAGAAGTCCATTTCGGGAAACGTAATCGAATAAGGAACCTTTTTCTCCTAACATGGAAGATGGCATACAGTTGATCAGCTAACAAGTAGTAAGGATACCATCTCCTCAGTAAGAGTGACGAGCATGACTCTGTCTCAAGAGATGACGGCGTTTGAGCTCGACAACATCGTTTTACAGAGAAGTGTAGGCATATAAAGTCTAGTGGAGAATCCCAAGAGAGTTGAAGAATGGAAACAACTGACCAGTACAAAACTCCAAAGCGTTGTCAGAAAGGTTCATGAAAGCGATATGAATATGCATTCGGAAAGGTCATCGAATAAAGATTAAATGGTAATGTGGGAGCATATGCGGTTTTATAATTCTTTTATTTAAATAAATATATATATACAAAAATACTATTTGGACTGATTGATTTAATATTATAAATACCGACTTTCAGTTTAGAAGTTAGAACCTTCTTCATTGGTAAAAAGTCATATTTTGTAACGTAAATATGTAAATAATGGTTCCTAGGACCAAAAAATGATATAAAAAATAATTTTAAAAATTGGCGGGCAATAGTAAGATACAGCGGTCATTATTTTAAAAAGCGGTACCTCGAGGCGCAAAGGCGTACGCCTCAAGGCGAGGCGCGCCAAAATCACCCCGAGGCGCACGCCTCAGGTCCTTAGGTTGGAGCATACGCCTTGACCTGGCTTGAGTCGCTCGAGGCGGGAGGCAGTCGAAGCGAGGCGGAGGCGTAAGCCTCGAGCTGGAGGCTTTTTTTTACTTTTTGATCATTTGCTTTGCACTCGACCCTACTTTTACCTAAGCATTATTATTTGTTATGTTTGTGTTTATGTTTTCATGTTAAACCTTGCATAGTTGCATATTTCTATATATAGCTCCATGCAAAAAAAGAAAAGATCGCAATGATCTTGTATACATCATGTTCAATTTATCGTACATCTACACATACTAGTTCAATTGCACATAAATTTGAATTTGAATTGTAATAAATATTTTATATTAGTTCAAGTTTGCAACTTAATGTTGTTATTTGGTTGTATGAGTCATAAATCTAAGAACAGATATCCCATATATGAAGAAGCAAGGTTGAAAAATAAAATGTGAAGTAAAATAATTATTGCATTTTATTGTGAATAACCAAATAGAATTAGAACTGTTAGTAAAAAAACGCCGAGGGCGCTGCCCCCACACCCCCGCAGGGGGGAGCGCACCTGCTCCCCCCTAGACCCCCCCCCCCACAGGCTCGTCTTGTTGGGGATATGATATGGCAGGAGGGGATGCATATGATGGTTCTCCAACTACATTCAGCAAGACAAATGGTCGGGATTAAAGGCATATTAATATTTTTTTACTTCGAACACTAAAAATATGGTTTCTATTGTACTTTAGTATTAAGTATAGACTTTAGTTCCATACACATATAGAATCATTGAAGTTGGAGTTGGAACTTGATATTCCGTATAATATTAGCTTAGTATTAGTTTTTTTGAACTTCAATGCCTTCATCGCTTATGCATTGTATCTTTTACTAGTTTAAGTTATTCTTGAATGTATTTTTGGCAAAGCTTAATATTATTATATACTTTTTTCAATGTATTTTGCTTTAATTTTAATTTTTTTAGGCTTACGCCTCGAACGCCTCGAGGCTTACGCCTCGTCTCAATTTCAGAGAAAACGCCTCGGACCGCCTCGTCTTTTTTTAAACCTTGACGGCGATAAGTGTTTCCAAAGAAAGCAAATTAGGTGCTTTAATTTTTTTAATAATCTAATCGGATCTGATTAAATTTAATTGGACCCAGACTCTTAGGGATGGTTTCCGACAGGTGCCTTCTTTGCAAGAATGGAGTTGAATCAGCGGAGCATCTTTTCTTTCTTTGTCATTGTACGACGTCTATCTGGGATGAATTCGGTCTGGACTGGGTTTGTGTGAGGAACTTTGGCTCTTTCTGAGGTTCCTTGATGGCGGCCAAGCAGCGTCCGAGGAGGGATCTGCTTCGCCCTGTGGCCCTTTTGTGCGTTATCTGTCTGGCTAGGAATGCCTTCTATTCTCGGGTCAGAGGTTCTACGGGGAAAATGTTTGTATACAGTCTAGGTGTCTTGTTGAGGCGTGGCTTTTGTAATGGGCAAGACTGTACTTCTTTTTAACTTTTTAATCTAATTCTAGGGCGGACACCATTGCCTATTTCCCCATTTCTTGACTTCAAAAAAAAGATTTAATTGGACACAAACCTCTTCAACTGCATATGTCGCATATGGGCATGGGGCGCATAATGTCTTGTTTCAGGAATGTGTTGCAGCTATGGGTCCACATAGACATATGCAACCACATATGCGATCATACAGATCGATTTCATGAATATTGGTTGTCAAGTGAACATACATGACAATAGCAGAAAAAAGTTTTTATTTCAATGATAAAAGATTTTTTTTTGGAAATGACGATATGAACCTACAGTAAAAGCCCATCCAAGAATTTAATTAATCACTAAAAACGCAAGGTTACATAAGCCAAGTATCTGACAGGGCTTTGGAATGCTCAATTACCTTCTCACAATTGAACCTCTCCCTCTTGAAGATAAATTTCTTTCTGGCTAGCCAGATGGCCCATACATGTGCACACCCTGACCATGCCTTCCTTAAAGCCAAGCCAATCTCTACCGAAAGAGCCCCAGAACGAGGCCACCACATCCCACTGAATGTCAGGGATGCGTGCGTCTTCCCAGACATCCCTTGAGCTCGGGAATCTAAAGAACAAGTGACCTAAGTCTTCAGTCGCTTTGCCACATCTCTCGTAAGCCTCGTCGCAGATGCGAAAGATCATGGTTCGTTTAACCGCCTTCATAATTCGACCTCTTCTCATTAACCATAAAAAAACTTTAATCTTCATGGGGATTTTCCAACCCAAATCCTGGCACAGTCCCTCGATGCCTCATATTCGCTCGCCACTCCACGACCGGAGATCATATCGTATGCCTTTTTAACAGTAAAAGTCCCATCTCTCCGGTATCGTGAATCCCTCCCCACTGACGGCTCCTCCAAACTCTCCAGCATGTCTGTCAATGCTATGAAATCTCCTAATCGTTGTTCAGATAGCTCTGCCACGAAAGTAGACGTCCACTATCCGCCATCCCAAACATCGACCACCCTCGCCTCCTTATCAGTGGCCAAAGCAAAAAGCCTCGGAAATAAATTACATAGGCCCCCTCCTCCGTCCAATTATCCATCCAGAAAGAAAACCCTCCTAGAATAGGTCGAAGAGAGTTGGCTATCTCAGGCACTATCGAACAGACACCCCTTTAGAAGGCGGTCGGCGATGCCACTACATCCACCCGAGCACAAATTCCAGATGAGACCCCATATATGGACCTCACCAACCTGGAGAGTAAGTCACTCCCCTCACCCTAGATCCTCAGAGCCCACTTCGAAAGCAACGTCTTGTTCATATCACCAAACCGTAGTATCCCAAGTCATCCCTCCTTGATGGAGCTCGTCACCATATCCCAGCCAACCAACGCAAGACCCCTACCTTCCCTATATGATAATAAGAAGAAATGCCGCACCAATGCCTCCAATCTCTGATGGATGCCCACAGGTATTACATGCGTGGAGATAAAAAAATAGAAATTACAAATAGAACAACCTTCGTGAAGATAAATCTCCCTCCCCTTCACAGGCACAAAGCTTGCACCCTGCCAACGTTTTTTCAACTTCTCAACAACATGCAACCAATCCACCTGCCTAAGTCTCCCACTCATCAACGGTAGACCAAAATAGGTTATAAGCAGCATGGTACCCAAAATTACCTCACATGTGTGCACCAGCTCCAAAGACAGATTGAAGGGAACAAAAGCCGATTTTACGTCATTGATCCTTAGCCCTGACAAGCAACCAAAAATATCCAAGACCGCCTTGATCGCCTTACACTCCCTACGCCTCCTTCGATAAAAAAATGGTGTGGAATGCATACTGCAAAACCGAGATCGAGAGGCCATCGCTCGTATAGCCGCTGACAAAACAACCTTCCTCTGCAAGCCTTGCCATAACTGTTAAAGATGCCACAGCCAAAACAAACAGCAAGGGAGCTGGGGGGCAATCTTGCTTCACTCCACGTTGCGGCTGGAAGAAACCCCACTCATGCATACCATTCACCGGGACTGAACAAGATGAAGCAGTGATACACCTCTTCATCCAATCCACCCACATATCCGAGAAGCCCCTACAGACTAAAGACACCTAAATAAAGCTCCCATTCATGCAGTCGTAAGCCTTCGAGAAGTCCACCTTCCATAGATAGCCAGCCACCCCTCTTCTTTTCCAATCTGATAAGATTTTTGAAGCCATCCGACAAATGACGTACCAGAATAAAAAGGAGTTTGAGTCGGTAAAACAAGCTCATCAAGAACTCCCTTGAGTCATTAGCCAAGACCTTGACCATGATAAGATAGATAGCATTAGAAAGAGTGATTAGCCTAAAGTCTTCAACCCGTTCAGTCACCTCTTTCTTTGGGAGCAGGAAGATCAATGATCTATTCAGCTTCTCCAACCCTTTGTTCGCACTTCTAAACTTCGTAAGCAAGGCCATAACATCTTCCTCGACCACATCCCAAAACTCTCTTTAATCCAATCCAAGATATTCATCCGCATTAAGATCGAACATCGCTCTACGCACCTCCTCCCTGGAGAAAATAGAGACGATCCTTTCAGTGTGCTTCAGACCAAGTGATCTAACTTCCTTCCCAAGCCATCTAGCCCCAGAGGAAGGCTCCCTTCTACTGACATCATGAAAGTGTGCCACCATTACCGCACCAATTGCATCATCTCCCTGGATCCATTCACCGCCAACCTGTAGGTCATGTATCCATTCCTCCTATTGCCGGGCATGACATGAAATACCTAGTGTTCGCATCACCTTCCTTCACCTATTTCTTCCTTAACCTCTGCCTCCACTCCACCTCCTTTTTATCCCCCTCAATAACCACCTTCTGATGCTCATTTCTAGCCACCCTCTCTTCTAAGTTAAGATCCCTCATGTCTTCCACCCCGTCCATATGAGCAATCTCCCCTCTGCCTTTCGCCTCCTCTCCGTTAGCACTTTTCGTAGATCCATCTTGTGTTTCTTCAATAACTCTCTTGACCCAAGAATCTTCTGATCCAACCTCTGCACCATCAAACCATGGGCCTGAAAAGATGACCAAACTCTTCGACTAATCCCCTAAAGTCATCTTTCCGCATTCAGGACTTTTTAAATCTGAACGCGTTGCAGGGAATCAAACTCTCACCAAAATGCAAGAAATTGGTGTATGATCTGATCTCGACCTTGGTAGCACCCGAGCCAAGGATAAAGGGAACAACTCCAGCAGCTCCACCAATGCTAAGAAGGTCCAATCAAGACCTAGAGGAGCTATTTCTCCAATCGAACCGACCTCTTCGTAGCGTCCAAAACCTCCAATGTCGACTCCCTGATAAAATCCAAGAAAGCCAAAAAGACATGAAGAAGACTACCTCTGTCACCAGATTGATCTGACGCGAACAGTGTCACGTTAAAATCTATGTCAATAAACCAAGGGACATTTAGAAAGTCCCCCCTAACGGGTCGAAGAGCCTCCCAAACAACCAGGCTCTCCAGACCACAAGTCATCCCATACATCGAAGAAAACAACACGCTTCTTGCACCGGACTTGTACTCCAAGACAACAGAGACCGACCTGAGACCCAGTCTTTCCTCCAGCAAATCAAAGAGATCCCCATCCCAGGCAAGTACCACACCGCCTGCACTCCCAACAATCAAGATCGCCCTCAAAGCCGACAACCTAGGACCTGACACCGACTTCCACAACACCTCATCCCACGACTTGATCTTCAACTCATGTACAAAGGCCACATCTGCATGCTAATCGCACAACAGATTCCCCACAGCACATCTCATCTCACAATCCCCCAACCCTCTGACATTACACGAGAAAACCTTCATTGAGACAATGTTCCCCACCTGGGAATAATGACTCCCACACAAGTTACGACCTAGGAGACTAATGTGGCCTCAGTCGTGTCACCCAAATACACAGGCGTATCTGTTGTCAGCCTATCAATATCGTATGGGGTCGCAATACTCTATATCGCAATGTTTCGTTGAAACGGCCAACTCTGAGTCATCTGCAAGCTCCCGCTCAAGCCACTCCATTTCATCTGGCTTCCTCTTGCGTGAGAAAACCACAATAGGGTCCTTACTCGTCCCCTTACTACTACTACTACTACTACTCTGCACCAACTCCTTAGCCCTTCCCCTAGTAGCTTTGAGGACACGAATTGCAGCCCTCACCGCCTGCCTGATCACCAGGGGGCTTCTTGTCCTCTCCGATCGCTTCAACCCCCCCCCCCAATCAGGCGTGCCACCAAAAGCAACACTCCTTGTGCCATCCATCTCTTGAGAAGACAAAAACACAACCTCCTCACACCGTTCAGCTCCTCCACCACTCACATGTTACGTTGAGGTTTTGGTTGGAGACATTTGCGTAGCCAAAAACTTCATCTGCAAACCCAAGCTACCCTCCCGCATCATATACCCAGTCCCCCGCCAGCTCGATAGACAAGGAGCCGGAGGCAGACCCATACCCAAGCCTCTTGAAGAAGGCGATCCCCCATGACCACCGACCACTTACGCCAAAGTTCAAGGTGGGCGAAACCAATCGAGAGAACATGCAGACCCTTCACATGCTACGGCCATTGCTACCGCCTGGGCTGAGGAATCAGATCCAGAGCATCACCCACCCAAAAGCTCCACTTCAGAAGCCTTGCACGGGCACCTCAAGCCACTTGGATCCAAAAGACCCGACCGCAAGTCATTCGGGTATAGACCATCAAGAACAGACTACAAGACTCGGTCCAAAAGGGAGGATTTGGATCCTCAATCCCGACCTGACTTCTCCCACCGAAGCGATCCCAATGTAACCATGTTATTAAAAGACCGGGTCTTTGGACCTTCAGTCGAAAAAAAAGGCAACCCCGGTAATTTTGCCTCACCCAGCACCGAAGAACTAGGGCACCAACCCCCCCATTCTCGCAACCACCCTCGTCCCCGGAGGCTCCACCACCATCTTCGACGGCCATTACAATGGCAGATGATGCATCATCGACTCCTCCCCAACAGAGCGACCTGGGTTGACCTCCAACGAAAGCAGGAAGAAGCTCCTTCCAACCTGAAACACCACCGAGGAGGGAACTTTAGTCGTGACCTTATTCACCTTAGTCACGACGAAGAGGGGCTCTCTAGGACTAAGCCAATCCTAACAAACCACCACAACCTCCCCAACCAATCAAAGGGCCTCGCCATCATAGATAACTCCATGCACCTTAAGGGGAGGCATGCAATGGATAAAAACAATGCTCGGTTACCATCCTCGCACCATGTTTAGGTGTGGCCTCCGCCACCAAACCCTCAATTGCTCAACCCCCCCTTCCCTCAAGAATCGTGCCGCCTTCACTGTTGAAAGTCCCCTGATACAAATGGTGACGCTAAATAAGAACATTGCATCTTCATTGCATCCCCCCTCGCCCGTCGCCTTCACTTTTTTGACCAAACAGAGAAGCCCCCCTCTCAGACCTTCAATAGTGAGATTGTCGTCGATACACTTTGATCTCCCCGCATGCTGATAGATCGGAGGACCATCCAAAGCACCACTTCGTAGCCTGCACGCTTTGCTATGGTGGTACGCCAACCGACATCGGAAACAAAGCAATTATTTCTCCTTGCAGACCTTCGCTAGGTGCCCCCTCAACCCACATCGAAAACATAAGACACTACGATGGTCTTCCCTCACCACCTCCCTTGTACTGCAACGTCTCCTGATCTTTGGCATCTCCCAACCTCCATTTTCACGGCCAGGCTCAGCACAACCACCCTCTGTTGCCGCACCTAAGTCCATGAAATCCTCGACAACACCTCCTACCCCATCTTGCACCAACACCTCCTACCCCATCCTGCGCCACTGAGAACCTCCTCTCCATTCTTTTTGGTGGCACTCTCTCTCACACAGACGCGACCAAGGTAGGCGAGACGGAGAGCCAGCAGCCACCACAGGCACCTTCCCCTTCTCCAGAGCCCTCACGGTTTCTCCCATTCGCATCTCTTCAGAATAATAACCTATGGATTGTTCTTCAATGACAAAAGTTTGCATGATAGAATCAACCTCGGACTTTTTTTCAATAGAAAATCCCAGAAAAGTTTGAAAAAAGTCGTCCACGGCTACAAAATAGAATATGTGCCCATTGTGATCATGAACATGATTGGGACTCAAATGTTAAAATGCAACAACTCGAACAAAGAACTATTGCTACAACTCTGACGATAGAGAAAACAGGTGTGATGATACTTCCCAAGCTGCCAAGCCTCCTGAAAAGTAACTAAGATGAGATCTGTTGGAGGAATCAACATAGCTTTTACAAATGAAGATGACCGAATTGAAGGTGACACGTGTATGGAGAAACCAATCCAACAGGAATAGAAATCTGCATGCACAAGGAGACTGAACCAATTTGTAGAGACTACCTTGCTCACAGTCACATCCAATCACCCTACTCATGAGTATATCCTTGAACATAAGAGAAGATAGGTAAAAATGGCATGACAATTCAAATCCTTGGTATGATCAAGGTTTGAAAAAACTAAAAACGGAACGAGGCGGTTTCCCTGGAATCGAGGCGAGGCGTAGCCTCGAGGCGGTCGAGGCGTAAGCCTCAGTTTACAAGGAGAAAACCTATAAAAACTACAACAAAATATATACTAATGAAATTATATATATATTCTAACTAACATATGATATAAATTACTATAATATATGATGCAATTACAAAGATAGGAACACTGAAAGAAAAGATATACAAGTGTATATGTCTTTTTACTAATTTTCCATCCAATTATAGATTAAATATGTTGATATTCCCCTAAATTCTAAACATCTAACCTAAGTTGAAGAACCGTCGTATGCTCCCCTTCCTGCCATACCATACCCCAACAAGGCGGGGGTCTCGTTGCCCGGTCAGCGAGCCTGGGGGGGTCTAGGGGGGGAGCAGGTGCGCTCCCCCCCTGCGGGGGTGTGGGGGCAGCGCCCCCGGCGAAATTTTTTATTGAGGATTTTATTTCTATTCGGATATATTGATTTGTTTCAATGGGAGTAGTACATAAACTCCCCTTGAATTATATCTTATTTGACCTTCTTGGTATATTACATAGCTCATTGTTTGAAAACTCCTTAAAAATAATTTTACGTGTAATTTTTTCTATGATACTTGTGGATTCGTATATTTAAGGGCATATTTTAAGAGTTTCTTAACATGATTGAATATGTTTAATAGTAAATATGAACATGAAAGCGACCAAATTTAAGCATTCATCTTATATATTATATCCTAAACAACTACATCTTTATAAACATATGAAATTGCTAATAGGATAATTGAATTAACATAAAAAAAATAATTTGAAAAAGAAAACGCCTCGGTGAGCGCCTCGCCTTCGCCTTGACCGCCTCGACCGCCTCGACCAACTGAGGCGACCGCCCCTTAGGATCCAGTCGAGGCGGTCGTTCAGAGGCGTTTTCCGACCGCCTCGCCTCGAGGCGTACGCCTCGTGCGCCTCGAGGCGCGTTTTTTCGAACCATGGGTATGATAGGCAATAAATTCATGAAAAATTCATGTGCAACCACACTCTACAGATGCATGGAAAGTGTCGAATGAATTTGTGCATGTCATATAATAGGAGAGTGTCTCCCATCAACAATGATTGTGTATCGACCGGTTTGGATAGAACTAGGGATGAGCACTAGGCCACGCCCCTTCAGGTCATGTTACGACTGTCTCCTTCATTGTACTTACCAATGGCAGACCTGAAGGGGGGGTTCAGTCGTAGAGGGAAATCAGGCATGGTTGCCCACCGGCACCATTACTTTTCATCATTGTGGCAAAAGCATTGGTGACTTTGATGTGGTCGCTGGTTGATACGGATTGGTGCTCTGGGTACATGAAAGGTGCCCCATTGCCAGGTTGCTTATTACTTATTTGGGGCTCCTGTTGGTGGTCAGATGGCTGAAATCTTGTGACTGGAGACTGATATTCGATAGGTTGGAAGGAAGGTTGGCGTGGAAGGCAGATATACTTTCTAGGGGGAAGCTGATTTTTCTAAAGCATGTACTCTCGGCAATTCCAATTTTGTTATGTTCCACGAGATTAATGCCAGTTGGGGTGCGCATAAAAATTGAAACGATAATGAGGAATTTTTCGAATCTGATGGGAGGCGGGAAAAGAAGGGGACCCACTTGGTTGGTTGGAGTAAAGTCACGAATGCAAAGAGGAAAGGAGATTTAGGGGTGTCGCGGGTGGAGGAAATGAATAAGGCACTCATGACGAAATGGGTGGTACGGCTTGGGGGAGATCTGAGGACCTGATATGTCGACTTTTGAGAAGAATCTACGGGATTTCCATGTCATCGGAGATCATCCAGAGGTTTGCTTCGTCCCCACTGTAGCAGGGTATAGGCTATAGCTATGATCCCCGGAGTTGTTGGTCAAGTTGTGACCAGTTCTAGGGGATGGCGGGAAGTTTCGATTTTAGCTAGATGACCGAATGGGTGACGGGGTACTCGGGGAGTGTTTCCCAAGCCTTTTGGGAATGGCAAGAAACAATGAGGGGTTGGTCCGTCTTATGTGGGAGCAGAGAGCGTGGTCGTCATTGTTGACCTCAAAGCCATCTGACCAGAGGCTGGAAGAACTTCTTAGATGGCGAGAAGTTTCGATTTTAGCTAGATGACCGGATGGGTGACAGGATGCTCGGGTGGAGGGACCATCAATTGGTAGAGATCACTTTGTGTAGGGGGATGGGAGGTTCACGGTGAAGAAGGCCTAGTATTTCTTCATGGAGTATCGAGCTATGGTGCTTGATGATGCGAGAATCGATACATGAATGATCTGGAGGTGCAGGGTGTCGAACAGAGTCAATGTCTTCTTGTGGCTACTAAGGTTTCGTAGGTCCTTACCAAAAGTCGTCAGCAAGGTCCTAAAATGTCGGTTTCGATCACCATTTCGGTGACTGACCGAAACAGAATTTCGGTGGAATTTCGTTCGAAATTCGATCGAAATTTCGGTCATTTCGGTCTTTTTTTGTACTAAGGCCCCATATTTCGGTTATTTCGGCCATTTCGGACGAATCTCGATTTCGACTGGATATCGATATTCGACAGAAATTCGACCGAATTTCACTGAAATTTGAGGCCATGGTCGTCAGTGCCAACTGGTACATGTTGATGATTGTACCTACGATAGATGTGGGATGGCGGCAGAAGACGTGGACCACCTTTATTTTCCTGCCCTCTTTCCGCACAGACTTGGAGTGGGACCAACATTCATTGGCCCATTGCGGACGATAACTCAACCTTCTAAAGGTGTATCAGATCGGTGTGTAGCAACGAACATGAGGACAGCTCCTACTTATTTGCGATAATGTGGCAATTTAGTGTGCTAGGAATGAGACCCATTTTTCAAGGACAACTGTTCTGTTCAAAAAATGTACTAGAACATTGTAGGGCACTTTGTTTAGCATGGAATCGTTAAAATAACGTAATAGAAGCTTTTGTAACAATTTTTAAAAAAATAATATACATTGTGGTGGATCCTAATTTGTGATGCCACCCTTTCTCCTCTCAAAATAAAAAAGATGCACAATCTCCACAAGCGCCAAACCTCTCCACCGGCCTATGAGCTCACTGGTCTCTCTCCTAAATTGAATAAGCATGCTAGAGAAAATTAAGGAATCAATCCTCCATAAAAAGCTAGGGCCACTCTAATAATATTTAAATAGACTTTAAGGGCATCTCAATAAGGTCTTAAGTTCGTAATGTTGTTTATTGACTTTGAGGTAAAGTAACCACAATAGTTTCTTAATGCAGCAACTAATTGTATTATCACATGCTTCACCGCCGTTGTACCTCCCTTAATTGGTTGCGCCACTGCCCCTCAAGCTACCCGTAATTTTTCTCTAAAAGCATTTTCTTTCCAAATTTCCATATTCCTTTCGTATGATAAACCGTGAATAATTTTAAAAATTGCCCAGATACATATAAAAATCTGATAATGCGAGCAGAAACAAAAGAATGAATAGGAACATGATTGCAGAGGCTATTTGGCCTTGTGTCTGGATCCAGTAACGGAACTCCCTTTAACATACCCAATAATGTGATGATAATGTAAGAAAAAGACATAGATTTAGTTTTAAAAAATCAATATATAAATATTCAACAAAATGCCGATGATTCATTTAATACAAGGTTTCCTTAATTGCACTTGAATTTTATAATAAAAACTGGTAAGAATTAAATTACACAACAAGAGATACGTTATGAGGACAAAACATGATGAGCTCCTTTGGACATGCCATCAAATTGGTGTGCAAAAACAAACTTAAATGTCAATGTAAGTTGTTACATTTTGTCGCTTATGTCCTCCAAAATGTGCATTAGCTTCTTTGCTAATTGTTGCCTCCTATACTCTGAAGCAACAGATACTGCAGTTACATGACCATGCCAGGATTCACCTTGACCTTCAACTTTGCCCATGACTGCAAGATCAACGACAGTGTTAGCATGTTTACAGAAAGTATTGGCTGAGCACTGTGCACTTCTCATTGTGAAAAGAGAAACACAACTATAGGACTTCTTCCTATGCCTTTGAACCAAAATCACCAACTAAACACCATCTATTGCATCTTAAACTAACAGCAGTGAGAGAGAGAGAGAGGAGAAAATAGAGCATAAGCATGTTGTGTACGTATTAGGTAAAAGTCAATTCTTATTGCCAGCTTTGAAAAGACAATTTTTTTATATATCAATAATCTCAGATGGACAATCATCCACCCATTTGTTCAATCGAACCAGGAAAAAGGACAGAAGAGGTCAAATTAGGTAGAGGTCGTATTTCTTTGGGTTGGTAGTAATGGAATGGTTTCATTATCTAAAATGAAGAAAATTTCCCACCAAAGGATCAGTCCAATAATCCCACTCATTCATTTTCTCAATGTAAAAGCTCTTGAATGTCTCCGTGCAAATATGAATGCATAATCCAGCATAGGCAAGGCAACTATCATTCCTTGAACAACAAAATAAACAAGTCCTCGGCGCTCGTTGGGAGACTCTGCAGCAAATAAGTTCTACAAAAGTCTCTGTTAGAAAATATGAAGCGGAAGCGTAACATGGAAAAAGATAATAAACAATAATAAGAACGCGGGATTTTACGTGGAACCCTACTCCGTGAGGAGCGGGATGAAACCACGGGAGAAGCCCTCAAAGGGGCATGCTATGCATTGCTTTTTCTCAATGGATACAGGAGGTATGGGGCTCCTTATATAGCCTCTCCAGAGCCTCGAAGTCCCACCGTTGGACGATGTGGGACTAAACACAGGATGGGGTAAATGGATCTCCTCCAGGATCCATTTACCCTGCTACAACTCAATAGGCGCTTACAACTTAGGCTCCAACACTCCCCCTCAAGCTGGAGCATGCAATGCTCAGCTTGGACAAACAGACAGAAACTCAACTCAACGCTACAAGACACTACGGACAATATCAACCCAACGCGCACATTGCTGCAGTCGAGGACGTTGCTTCTCATGTCGTGCAGGTGAGGAGGACGAATGGGCTGGAGTGTGAGTCAACTGAAGACTCGGAATCTGACCATCGAGTCTGAACTGCGCCTGAAGTCTCCTCGTCGGAGAACTGGGTCTCTCCCATCTGGCTCAGAGAATGGTGCACTACTCTGGTGTACCTATGATACCACATGAAAACCCTTGCCCTCAAGGGAATGGTCCTCTACTATGGAGTCCCTATGGCTCACATGAAAGCTCTGGCCGACCAACAAGAATGACGGTGACCTCGAACTGATGATGGCAACATATGCTCATCTGAAAATGACCGCACACTCGTGCGTGTCTGAAAACTGGAGACTCGGAAACAATCGTCGAGTCTGAACATCAACTGTAGAGTCTGAAAAACGTCTGGTCTGGAGAATCTGCAATCTGGAATATCTGAATCATGAACAGACCTGTGACTCTACATATACTCCCCCTTTCTCCCATACTGGTCGGAAAACAGAGAAATCGACCAAGTTGGGAGAAGACAATACAATGGGGAAAACAAAACATAAACATCCAAAAAAAACTTGCGGCTCTTCTTCATTTTTTTTTTAAAGCCGTCATTTTTTTTTTGCAATTTTTTTAAGCCGTTCAAATCCTTCCCTTTTTTTCGGCTTTCGTAATTTTTTTTTTAACTTGCGTACGGCTTTTTCCTTTGTCGTGTACGCGCCTCTTTTTTTTTTTTGAAAACTTGCAACTTTCTTCTCTCTTTTTTTTTAATACACGGCCAAATCAGGCCCAATATCTCAATCACCTCTCATGGCACAGCTTCTCTCTCCCACCTTTCCCTCATTTTTTTTTACAGAATATCCAACTCACGGCCATTTGGGCCTTTTAACCCGATAAGGTTCAAACGCGAACCCCCTCCTTTTTTCTCAAACATAGAGGCCCCGTTAGGGGCAAACCCTATTTAGGGTGCCCTGGAACCCGAGGGTTCTCAAACTGAGACCCTTTCTCTCGAATGTCTCGGCCCGATGGGGCTTTGGGCGCCGCCTCCTTGAGATAGGGGTCCCGCCCAGGGGCTCGAGGGCGCCGCCAGCCCTTGCTGGATGATGAGGAGCCGCGGCAGGGTTGGCCTGGAGTTGCGGAAGGGATGCGGCCCGCCTGGACCCGCGCGGGGGACCTGGTGTTGCGGAAGGGGAGCTGCGTGACGCTGGGTGCTGCAATGGCGCCATATGCGCCGCCGGTGCGTTGAATGGGAGCGGGAGGCGATATCGCACGAGAGGAGGTCCCTCCGCCTGTGCGCCTGGGGTTCGCGCCGTCACGGAGGAGGTGCCTGCGCGAGCGGAAGAAGAGAAGTCGCGCGCGACCCGCGCTGTTGCTGCTGCATCCTGGATCTGTGGCATGGGGCGGAACTGGAGGAGTGCCGCCTGGAGGGATTTCACGGGAGATTGCCTTCCGCCTAGAGGCACAAGGGTTTTGCTCCTGGAATTCTTCATGTGATTAGGGCATCATTGCTTCTGGAACTCGTGATTGACACTACGGTTCAAACCCAAGAAGCCTTCAGATCTTCAGAAACAAATGTATTTAGGGTTTTGAATAACCGTAGCCCTCAAACTTGAACATGATCTCCAAAAAAAATTCTTCACGGATAAACAATGAATCGAATCTCGAACAAACAAAAAACACAAAAAACTCCTCGAGAATCAAACCCGCTCTGATACCATGTTAGAAAATCGGAAGCGTAACATGGAAAAGATAATTAAAATAAAGAACAAGCGGGATTTTACGTGGAACCCTACTCCGTGAGGAGCGGGATGAAACCACGGGAGAAGCCCTCAAAGGGGCATGCTATGCATTGCTTTTTCTCAATGGATACAGGAGGTCTGGGGCTCCTTATATAGCCTCTCCAGAGCCTCGAAGTCCCACCGTTGGACGATGTGGGACTAAACACAGGATGGGGTAAATGGATCTCCTCCAGGATCCATTTACCCTGCTACAACTCAATAGGCGCTTACAACTTAGGCTCCAACAGTCTCAAGAGTCACAATCATACGATACATGCAGCATAACAAGTGGAGAGAACCACTACCAAATAACATGAGAATACACACTTGGCGTGTGTAAGTTGATAAGATTCGCCGTCCATAAAAAATTTACCCCACCTTATCTGATTTCACAGCACAAAAATTTCAAACAAAGTAACAGAATGACACCAAAAGAATAGTGTACATAAAATGTATGTTGGCAGTTGAAGATAATCTGACTATTCAAGGAAAAATCCATCATCACATACTAAACTTAAACCTTTGCACGGACAGAAAAAAAAGGGTCAAGTGTCATCAATCAAGTCAAACGACGTGTATCAAACATTAATATATTATAATGCAAGGATTTCATCACCAAGTTCTACTAACTATGATATACATAGTGGGTGCCATTTAGTGCATAGATGATTCTCCATTTTTTGTAAAGATCTTCTCAGAAGTTCATTATGCAAATATTTTCCTCACCGATTCGTTAGCCCTGCTCCTCGTGATTAGCAGAAAGAAAGTAACCCAACAATGGCAGAGCTATAGAGAGAGAGGGAGAATGCAATCTAATAATTATCACATTGGATCGGACCTCCTAATTAAGACAATAAAACCCAACAAAGATTTTCTTACAGCCATTCGATTGAGGCCTAAAGGTCGATTAGTCCGGAAGGCAACAATTTCCGGAGATGGGAAAGGGCGTCTTACTGTAACCCATGATACCGCCGGCGGGGGCCTCGGCGACGTGGAAGTAGTCAGGCCACCGCGCCAAGTAGGTCATGTAGAAGGACATGTTGAACTGCGGACGGAGATCGCAATAAATCCAAAGAAAGAAGAGACGGAGAGAGGGCAGTGGGCGAGTGGAGAGAAGAACATACAGTCTCGGTGAGGTGATCGAAATTGACGGGAGAGAAGCGGAGGAGGTCGTTGCAGCAGAAGCGCCGGATGGTCGTCATCTTTCTGCTCCACTGCACCCCAACCGCCGGTTTGGACCGATGGATGCCGCTCCTGCAGGAAGGGCTCTAGTTGATGATGGATTGGTAGAAGAGACCCAATTATCATGTTTTACTTGTTATACCCCCATTTTACATGGACTTATTTATTTCCATGCGAGTTAAGCTATTCGTTTTTCAAATCAAGGCATGTAAAGATAGGTAATCTTTTTGTAACTAATAAGTCTTTTGACAGTGGGAAGGTTGGGATGATATGTGAGTGATGTGTTATTTTTGCGAGTAATAAAAGTGGGATCTGACTCTAGATTTGAAGAGTGGTTGTGTCGAAATCCAACACCAAACCAAAGGTAAATTACGGATAGTTGGTTTTATCATCGGATAAGATGGCTACCAAATGGCTCTAACTTTATCTTAGTATGATTGTATGATCATGTGTGAACTCCAAAGGAAATAATACTTTTCCTTAAGCCCGCAAGATAAAAGACATTAAAGATGGGAGTATACCGAGATAAAACAAGAACCGGGCATGGAGGCGACCCTACTTACCATGTCACTGAAGGGTATGGTTAGATCCTCAAGCGCATCACGGAAGCATGAGCGTCGTATCGAATACGACGAGGAACGACTAGTTGCACTAGTTGTTCTATGCAGCGGAATTTAAAAAATTTTCATGCGACGAAACCACATGATCCAAGAACGCTTCGCGGATCGTTTCGTCTAAACCACAAACAAGTAATAGGATTACCTCTTGAAGCGTGGTTGCGATCGAGTTTCTAAACGAAGAGACCTCCTGTCTCAAGTCCGATCCAACGGAGGAGACGCTTGCGAGCGCGGGGATGAATCGCGTGCTTCTCGCAATCCATGTTGATGATCCAAGCAGCGGATCTCCTGATCTCGACACACGAGATCCGACGTCTTCTTCACAAGCGAGGCGCACCGAAGGAGACGGAGATCCACGAGCAGACGATCGGGCAGTATAACGACGACGCTGCGGTGATGGAGAACCTCTCTAGGACATCCATGGCGGACGGCCATGAGAGAGGAAGAGAGAGTAGACGTGTAGAGAGAGAGAGATGTGCTACAATAGCATGTGTCTTTTAGAGAGCAAGGTATGCCTCTCTAATTATAGGGTTTTGGGATTCATGGATCTCAATCCATGGGACATATAAAATCAATGGATGAGATTGATTTATGTCAATCCAATGGTCAAGATTGTTGTTGGTAAAAACCAACAACTTATGATTTAATTTAGATTAAATATATTTCATAAATCAAATATACATCAATCCTAAAATTAAACCAATCAAATAAGGAGAGGAATTCAATGGAGATCATGTTTCCTCATGTAATAGGGTGGACGGTCACCAATTCCTTATAGGACTTGGTAGTCGCCCACCACATACCAAGTGGGGCAATCTCATGGATTTCCATGAGATTGCATATCTCCTTGATTTCCTCCATTATTTATTCCAACAACTTTTGTTGGGATTTATTCTTCAAAAATAATTCATAATTAATTTTGAGAATATTGCAATCTTGTCATTGGAAAATTGTGAATCATATTCACGACCCAAAACAAAATATAATTTACATTTTCAATTAATTACACAATGTGTATCCAATACACATCATTAATTAATTAACACATATAAATTATAATTAGCTCTCTCTCTCTCTAATACATTACAAATCACATTTATAATATATTTATGAATAATATGGATAGTTCTATCCACATTAATCATATCCATGATAATTAAATCACATTTAATCATCTTGGATCTCTATTCTCATGTTCTCAAATAATATGAATCACATTCACATTATTTACATCTTTGACAATCAAATCACATTTAATTATCAAAGATAACTCTCCTTATAATATGAATTAAATTCATATTATCATGATAATTAAATCATATTTAATTATTCATTTTCTCAATGCTCGGATACATATATCAACGATAGAGTTATCCATGAACTCTTTCAAGGATAATGTGCTTTCTCCGCGAATACTTGGAGATAAGGACAGGGCGATTGTATTGTTCCACGTATAGTAACTTGGATATTGAGATTACATCTCAAATCCATATCTTGGGCCTCCCATAGATGCTTGATTAAATCAAGACAGCAAATCTAATCTTCTCATTGCATCTGAATCACATTCAGATCAATGTCCAGCATTTGGATCAAGATCAGATTACTTCTCTACTGAGAGGAGTCACTAAAATCCAAACCCATTTCATCACTCCCTAGGAATGGAAGCGTCATGGTTATACAATCGTTTATGATCACATCACCCTCAGGTATTCCCAATACCTGTACATCCTGCATACTGGAAGACTCGGAATAAACCCGAAGTATTATATCAACTTTATACTGTCTACTTTAGGGTTTTATCAGTAAGTTTCTCATTTTGATCAGTGGGAGTTGGTATTGATTATATACTTTCCAAAAGCATATATCATACCTAGGTCTTGATCATATACTTTCCAAAAGTATATATCAAACCTTCAAATTCAGTCAAACTTCCAAAGCTAGACGACCGTGCGCACGAAATTTGATTCTTCCTGATATCTCATGAGTGAGCTCATGTCTTCTGATTTAATAGTGAACCTGTATGATCCCTTTGAGAGATCGTATTACTCATATGCCCTTATATGCACACCAGCGCGCCGGTGTATAGACCTTGGTTAGGTCATCAACCTATTGGTCTGCCAAATGTACATACTCAGACATATAGTAACACATCTGTCTCCGATCAGAGGATGCATGCCTATATCATGACAGCATATGATATAGGACTTTGGTTATCTCGATCTCGTTAAATCAACTCTTTGACCTAACTAATCTGACACCTCTGAATCTCTATTCCTATGCAGAGGACCTGCATCAAGAGGTCGGTTAGATATCAGCCTAACTGAGAAAGGATTGTCATCTCCTACTCAGGCTGGAGATCATCTCGTAATAATCATTTGACGGTGCTTAATGAGTCCTCAATCTAACTCATTAGATATTCATCTAAGCACCAGCCTCTGTGATTCAATAATTGAATCAACAGTTGTATGATCATTAAGATGACCATGGTACATATCCCTAATTGTACTAAGGACCTATTATGCAAATTATGTATTCTTTATTTCAGATTAGGGAATGATATTTGTAATAACATTTATTGCATAATGGCTCACCATGGGCTCGCATGTCCAACAATCTCCCACTATCCCTAAGAGCCATTAATGGGCTAATCATTTAAACCCACACTCATGTGACAATCATAGGCTATTTAGAAAATAGCTAGGTAAGCTGATCAGTCACTTTGTTCTCAAGAGACTATGCCAAGTCCTTTTACGGTACTTGCATATCCCCTAGTAACAGTGCTTGCATCCAATGCGAATGTTGCATCTTATGCAACCAATACTCAATTTTGTTATAGTGTCCTTGACACTTTAGCTCGATAATTATTATAACCAGTATGTCCATGATCCTTATCAGAATGCCTTTATTCATGGAGATCTCTATCTCCTAAGGTATCTATAGTTAAGATCCTTATAGATCACTATCTTCAAGGTCTTAAACTTTTGAAGATAAAACTTTGAGATCACTATCTCTGAGTTTCATCATCTTTGAAGATATTGTTATTACTGCAATCAAGTGTTTTATTCCATAGTAGGATTAGTAACAGATTACTACTTCCACTGAATGGCAGACATCTGGCTCTTTTGCACATCTAGCATACACCCAGCTTCTCGTAAGTGATGCACAAGTGCAAGCAGTTCTAACATTCACTTCCTCAACTCTCTGAGGTGCTATCCCTTTAGATAGGTCAGTACCATATTTTTGAGGAAAAGAAGCCTTTCTTGGGATTTTCCAGAAAATGGAAATGTCCAAGGTGTACTATTAGTGTGACTGTCCCAATACCCTCTTCTCTTTGCTTCTGAACAACTTCAGAGCTAAGATCTAAGAGGTATCCTTGAGATCACATCTCGAGGTATTGAACAACCAGATTATAAAACATTTATTATTATCATCTACATATATTACGATGAACACAATGGTGAAGGATATGGTTAGATCCTCAAGCGCATCACGGAAGCGTGAGCGTCGTATCGAATATGACGAGGAGCGACTAGTCGGACTAGTTGCTCGATGCAGCGTAATTTAAAAATTTTTATACGACGAAACCATGTGATCCAAGAACACTTCTCGAATCGTTTCGTCTAAACCACAAACAAGTAATAGGATTACCTCTTGAAGCGTGGTTGCGATCGAGTCTCTAAACGAAGAGACCTCCTGTCTCAAGTCCGATCCAACGGAGGAGACGCTTGCGAGCGCGGGGATGAACCGCGTGCTTCTCGCAATCCATGTTGATGATCCAAGCGGCGGATCTCCTGATCTCGACACACGAGATCCGACGCCTTCTTCACGAGCGAGGCGCACCGAAGGAGACGGAGATCCACGAGTAGAAGAACGGGCAACATAACGACGATGCCGCGGCGATGGAGAACCTCTCCATGGCATCCATGGTGGACGACCATGAGAGGGAGAGAGAGGGCTGACCTCTAGAGAGAGAGAGAGATGCTTCTCAAGCATTGTGTGTAAAATAGAGAGCATGGTATGCCTCTCTATTTATAGGGTTTTGGGATCCATGGATCTCAATCCATGTGACATATAAAATCAATGGATGAGATTGATTTATGTCAATCCAATGGTCAAGATTGTTGTTGGTAAAAACCAACAACTTGTGATTTAATTTGATAAAATATATTTGATAAATCAAATAAATATTAATACCATATCAAATCAATCAAATAAGGAGAGAGGAATAAAGAGAGATCAACCTTCCTCTTTGGAAGGGGGGGACGGCCACCAATTTCACAAGGAAATTGGTGCCGTCCCCCTCTTTCCAAAAGGGAGGGCAATCTCATGGCAATCCATGAGATTGCACATCTCCTTGAATTTCTCTCTACTTATTTTCCAACAACAATTTGTTGGTATTTTAATTCACCAAAATAATTCTCAATTAATTTTGGGAATATTGCAATCTTGACATTGGAATATTGTGAATCATATTCACAACCCAAAACCAAATGTAATTTAATTTTCAATTAATTAGACAATGTGTATCCAATACACATTAATAATTAATCTACTAATATAAATTATATTTAACTCTCTCTAATACATTATAAATCGCATTTATAATATATTATGAATAATTGGATATTACTATCCACATTATTCTTATCCTTGATAATTAAATCATATTTAATCATCTTGGATCTCTTTATCTCATGTGTTCAAATAATATGAATCACATTCACATTATTCACATATTTGATAATAAAATCACATTTAATTATCTAAGATAACTCTCTTTATAATATGAATCAAATTCATATTAATATTGATAATTAAATCACATTTAATTATCCATTTTCTCAATGCTCGGATACATATATCAACAATAGAATTATCCATGAACTCTTTCAAGGATAATGCGCTTTCTCCGTGAATACTTGGAGATAAGGACAGGGCGATTGTATTGTTCCACGTATAGTGACATGGATATTGAGATTATATCTCATATCCAGATCGCAGGCCTCCCATAGATGCTTGATTAAATCAAGACCGCAAATCTAATCTTCTTATTGCATCTGAATCACATTCAGATCAATGTCCAACATTTGGACTAAGATCAGATTACTTCTCTAATGAGAGGAGTCACTAAAATCCAGACTCGTTTCATCACTCCCTAGGAATGGAAGCGTCATGCTTATACAATCGTTTATGATCACATCACCCTCCGGTATTCCTAATACCTGTACATCCTGCATACTGGAAGACTCAGATTAAACCCGAAGTATCGGATCAACTTTATACTGTCTACTTCATGGTTTTATCAGTAAGTTTCTCATTCGATCATTGTGAGTCGGTATTGATCATATACCTTCCAAAAGCATATATCATACCTAGGTCTTGATCATATACTTTCCAAAAGTATATATCAAACCAACAAATTCAGTCAAGCTTCCAAAGCGAGACGACCGTGCGCACGGAATTTGATTCTTCCCAATATCTCATGGGTGAGCTCATGTCTTCCGGTTCAGTAGTGAACCTGTATGATCCCTTTGAGAGATCGTATTACTCATATGCCCTTATATGCACACCAGCGTGCCGGTGTATAGACCTTGATTAGGCCATCAACCTATTGGTCTGCCAAATGTACATACTCAGACATGTAGTAACACATCTGTATCCGGTCAGAGGATGTGTGACTATATCATGACAGCATATGATATAGGACTTTGGTTATCTCGATCTCGTTAAGTCAACTCTTTGACCTAACTAATCTGACACCTCCGAATCTCTATTCCTATGCAGAGGACCTGCATCAAGAAGTCGGTCAGATATCAGCCTAACTGAGAAAGGATTGCCATCTCCTACTCAGGCTGGAGATCATCTCTTAATAATCATTTGACGGTGCTTGATGAGTCCTCAATCTAACTCATTAGATATTCATCTAAGCACCAGCCTCTATGATTCAATAATTGAATCAACAGCTGTATGATCATTAAGATGGCCATGGTACATAATCCTAATTTTACTAAGGGACCTATTATGCAAACTATGTACTCTTTATTTCAGTTTAAGGAGTGAATTACAATAACATTTATTGCCTAATGGCTCGCCGTGGGCTCGCATGTCCAACAATCTCCCACTAGCCCAAAGAGCCATTAATGGGCTAATCATTTAAACCCACACTCATGTGACAATCATAGGCTGTTTAGAAAATAGCTAGGTAAGCTGATCAGTCACTCCGTTCCCAAGAGACTACACCAAGTCCTTTTACGGCACTTGCATATCTCCTAGTAACAGTGCTCGCATCCAATGCGAATGTTGCATCTCATGCAACCGACACTCAATTTTGTTGGTTATAGTGTTCTTGACACTACATCTTATTAATTATCATAACCAGTATTCCAATAATCCTTATTAGCATACCTTCATTCCCGGGGATCTCTATCTCCTAAGGTATCTACAGTTAAGACCCTTATAGATCACTATCTACAAGGTCTTAAACCTTTGAAGATTTGACTTTGAGATCACTATCTCTAAGTTTCATCATCTTTGAAGATATTATTATTACTGCAATCAAGCGTTTTATCTCCATAGCAGGATTAGTAACAGTTTACTTCTCCCACTGCGTGGCAGACATCTGGCTCTTGTACACATCTAGCATATACCCAGCTTCTCATAACTGATGCACAAGTGCAAGTAGTTCTAGCATTCACTTCCTCAACTCTTTGAGGTGCTATCCCTTTAGACAGGTCACTACCACATCTTAAGGGAAGGAAGACTTTCTTGGAATTTTCCAAAATTGGAATAAGTCCAAGGTGTATTACTAATGTGACGGTCCCAATACCCTCTTCTCTTTGCTTCTGAACGACTTCAGAACTAAGATCTAAGAGGTATCCTTGAGATCATATCCCAAAGTATGGAACAACCAAATTTTAAAACACTTATTATTTATTCTTATATCATTTTAAATGATTAGAATAATATCTACATTTAGCACGATGAACACAATGGCACTCCCACTAAGCTTCACATGGTTCATCAAGATTTTATCTGAAATCACAACATTTATAATTTCATCAAATCTTATGTTCCAACTACAAGAAACTTATTGGAGTCCAAAGATGGAGTTCTTCAGCTAGCACATCTTGCTTTCCTCAATAATGAAGTCGTGGGGCTACTTCATATGAATATCCTCAGAGAGGTGTTCATAGAGGAATGCAATCTTGACTCACATCATGAAGATGTCATAGACAAGTTGTGTAGCTATAGTTAGCAATATTCTGATGGGTTAAAGCATGGTGACTAGAGAGCAAGTCTTATCGCAAGCGATGCCTTCTCTTCGGTGTGTAGCTCATGGCTACGAACCGTGCTTTGAAGGTCTATACCTTCTCATCAGGTTCCCTCTTTCTCTTGAAGATCCATTTACACCTTAATGGGTCTGACCCATATAGGTGGATCCTCGAGGGTCCATATACAACACTTGTATATGAAGTCTACATTAGACTTTTATTGCTAACATCCATCTTTCCATGTCATGATCCTCAGGAGCTTCATCACATGAAGTCCGATCATTTTCAGATTTAACTGACACATGGAATCCATCCTCAAACTTATTTGAAGAGGTATTAATGTTTCATCTTTAATTATCTATTTTAGTTTCCGATTTCAGGAGCCTCATTATCTTTTCAAGATTAAATGAGTTCCTTTACTTCATCTTGATTCTCAAGAGAGTCATCCTATAAGAATCATATTATCAAAGATGAGATCTTTTAAGAATATCAAGGTCATAAATTAGGTATCTAATACCATCCTTTATTTTCCTAATGAAGTAGCACTCTCTGGTGCTAGATTCCAGCTTACCAGCTTGGGACCTTATTAAGTGTATAAGGTAGTCTCTACCACATATACCTGGAAACTAAGAGATAATTATGCTAAGATTAATCATTGATCAAATCATGTCACACATGATCAATTGCATCTCCCTACAACTCTATTGAGTTAAGGCTCATTAGGAGGGATGAGATAGAAATGATATTCACATCTCCATAAGGTATTCCTTGAATTCATCTAATAGGTACAAGCTACCTTGATTAGATCAAATTCATTTCATCTTCCTTCAAACTTTGGTTCTAAACCAAAATTGTGAAATCTTTGAACATTTCAAAGGTTTCTTAGGTGAAGAGAAGAAATCTCATATCATACATAATCATTAACAGATATCACATATCCATAATGTTTATTATGATATAGATGATCTGCATACATCAATATGTATGAGATCCTTACTACCTTGACACCTTACACCTTTCCCAAGGAAGGGTGTATTGGACATTTTTACTTTGAATACAATATTCACAAGTGTGTGAGATTTGATGCTTTAGACAATCTAAAGTTTCATGTCTTACTAGTCCATTGATCTCATCAACAGACATATGTCCAAAATTTGATGTCAGATCATTATCAAATGATCTTTATCCTCCTATTGATCTTTTTAATTCTCAGTATTAAAAAACTTAATGAACCATTCATTAATTTTCTAATTTAATAGAGTCCACTAGATTTTAGATTACTATCTGAAATATCTCCATCATAACTCTTTATGATAGAATTATTACAGAATTTATGTTTATATCCAATAATTAGAAATAAACAATGAGTGTATTCCAATATCTAGGTCATAGAGATATTCTCTAAGACTAAGGGCTCCCACTGAAAATATGAAGTCTATTGATCTCATGGAAATTGTTGCAACACTTGCATCACTTTCAACATGGATGACCAATAAACTTTAAGATCAAATTTCTAATACATATACAACCAATTGCAAGTGTCATTAGAAAATTGAGATACAATTATTAGACCTTATCTTATCAAATAAGTAAGTTAATATCAATGATTATATGTAGATTAATCTGATGCACTATCTGATTCCTTCTCTAAGGATTCTAGATAGATTTGATAGTCATACTATCAACACATCAACTTATTGCAGTATTGGCATTCATTCAACTCTTTGAATGTCATATGGAAGTTACAGAAATACAGTCAACCTTTTGACTATATTTCTTACTTGTGTCCAACCCATGCTTCCACTGCGCTCCCTTTATCTATAAGCAACCATTACTCAAGACTAAGGATCTCTTATGTTAAATTCAAAAGAATTTAATATAATAGTATTTCAACATTTATACATGCTTCACCCAATTCAGATAATATGAATATTATGAAGCTTCATGAATGACTAGAGTATAGACAGTAGAATGATGACACTCATCATCTACATCCATCTAAACTCTTAAAACATAGGTTCAGGTAGGTACTCAAACAATTTGAATACATCATCTGTTATAGAGCTACCATTCTACATGATGTAGAGAACCATGTCATGATTAAATGTCAAGAGCACATATGTATGCCAGAATGTCTTTATTGATTTTATAAGGATTAATTGATAATTACGATCATTATCGACATGTCACTTCAAAAGTACATTCGATGAGATCAAGACTTATAGAGACATACAAACCCTAGGTTTTAGTCCTATTGTCTATTTAATTATCACTTCTCATTATTATGAGGAAACTTGCATATTGCAACCACATACATTATGTGTCCAACTGCAATTACAATATCTGGATCAAGGGTCCAATCCATGATATTCTACTGGTTATTATTGAGTATAGAATTGAGTGGGTTTAATGAAGGATTATCTGAAATAAGAAATTTGCATGAGTGTATATATATATATACATATTTTTACTTTGAATTAGGAATTTTATATCAAAGTTGTCTTGCCATGTCAACAATGAAAGTTCATTCCCTTAATCACTTTCAATGTAAGAGATATACTTACCATTACATCTCAGCAAGATCTGGGATCTCCTCTTTATCTTTGTTACATCCCAATAATATGAGAAACTGCAACTCCAATAAAGAGAAGCGGGAACACATTCCGCCTTACAAGTCCAACCTGCATTTCCCAATTCGGTCTTTAATGCCCGGGCCCACCACCCCTAAGGTGATGTTGACCCGTCATCAATTGAACCAACCGTCAACAGGAATAGAACTCGCTATGCGCAATCCAATATCGCCCCAATAATATGAGGATCCGATATTGGGGTCACTACGCATACAGCCTTACTCTTTCGAGAAGCAAAGAGTCCGATCCAGATGCGCTTGTATATAGGAGCTGTCACTTCGTACATGCGTCTCCTATATACAATCCCTGGCGACGGAAACCCTTCGCCTTGACGGGAGACCATGGATGTCACTTATGTGATCCTCCACCTCTTATTCAAATTTAATTAATTACTATGAATCACATTCATATAATTAATTCTTCCAAGGGAATTATTAACTCTAATCATATTAGAGTATTCTTAATTGGATATAATTAACTTAATCATATTAAATTAATTATCAATCCAATTTAATCAATCAAACTTAATTTTATCTTACTTGAATATATATGGTATTATTATCAAAGTACGTATTAATTCGTATTTTAATAATTAGAAAAATACATCTTAATCCCTCGGATATTATCCCGGTCCTACCCGCTGTCATGGCCAGTACCGGCGGGAGTGGGACGGACCGCATACGTTGCAACCCGCTACCCCAGCGATCCCCGACTAGACACCATATCCGCCTCGGGAAAGGATAATGCCAAATTGATTAATCTGTACTTGAGATGATCATCGGTTCTTCAACCGAAATTATACCATATATTAATCAAAATAATTTTGATTATAAGGAAATTTGCTAGAAAAATTCCCAATCCTATTCAAGCAAGAAGTTTGATGATTGTGTTTCCAATTATGATCTAGATCAAATTTAATCAACTAATTGGTTGAGGCCAAGTCAATTAAGGAAATAATCATTTTACAATATTTCTCAAATATTTTCCATAATTATTTCATGTACCGGTTAGGAGATGCGAGTGTTGGGATGTTGAGCCGGCTAAGAGAGGGCGAGGACGGCCCAAGAAGTGTTGGAAAGAGACTATACAAAGGGATCTTAGCTTTTTGGATATAAGTCCGAGATTGACCCAAGATAGATCTGAATGGAGGCGAAGAATCCATGTAGCCGACCCTACTTAATTGTGGGAAAAGGCTTTGTTGTTGTTGTTGTTGATTTTCCATAATTATTTCATGAAATTAACAATTAATTTCAATAATTGACAATCACATGGTTCTTGATTAGGAAAGTAATTTCAGCAGTGACCCCTACTTACTAAAATTAGCATATCTCAATCAATTTAAATCCAAATTAAGCAAAGTAAGTTTCCATAGTTTGCTAACTTGATTTATAACAGAATCTATGTGTTTTGCACGCATTTCGAGGCATCTTTAAACAGTAATTAACTCCTTAATTACGTTAAGACTCGCAGTTCCCGTAACAGTGAATACATGTTCATTAAAACAACCATATCTAGAGCAAACGAAATCCGATTTACGCAAACTCATATCCTATGGTTTCCTTATTTAATAGGGAACAAAATCCAAGTACTAATTCGTGCTTAAACATTTTAAACATGGCCGAAATTATTTACTAAACAGATCTGCGAAATCAAATGCGATAAAAACGTTTGCGATCATAACGAACCCAAGTCGTCCTCGGTTAGCGAATCATATTCGAAACCGGCGACCTAAGGCTCTGATACCACTTGAAGGATATAGTTAGATCCTCAAGCGCATCACGGAAGCGTGAGCGTCGTATCGAATATGACGAGGAGCGACTAGTCGGACTAGTTGCTCGATGCAGCGGAATTTAAAAATTTTTATACGACGAAACCATGTGATCCAAGAACACTTCTCGAATCATTTCGTCTAAACCACAAACAAGTAATAGGATTACCTCTTGAAATGTGGATGCGATCGAGTCTCTAAACAAAGAGACCTCCTGTCTCAAGTCTGATCCGACGGAGGAGACGCTTGCGAGCGCGGGATGAACCGCGTGCTTCTCGAAATCCATGTTGATGATCCAAGCGGCGGATCTCCTGATCTCGACACACGAGATTCGACGTCTTCTTCATGAGCGAGGCGGACCGAAGGAGACGGAGATCCACGAGCAGAAGAACGGGTAGCATAACGACGATGCCACGGCGATGGAGAACCTCTCCATGGCATCCATGGTGGACGGCCATGAGAGGGAGAGAGAGGGCTGACCTCTAGAGAGAAAGAGAGAGAGAGAGATGCTTCTCAAGCATTGTGTATAAAATAGAGAGCATGGTATGCCTCTATTTATAGGGTTTTGGGATCCATGGATCTCAATCCATGTGACATATAAAATCAATGGATGAGATTGATTTATGTCAATCTAATGGTCAAGGTTGTTGTTGGTAAAAACCAACAACTTGTGATTTAATTTGATAAAATATATTTGATAAATCAAATAAATATTAATACCATATCAAATCAATCAAATAAGGAGAGAGGAATAAAGAGAGATCAACCTTCCTCTTTGGAAGGGGGGGACGGCCACCAATTTCACAAGGAAATTGGTGCCGCCCCCCTCTTTCCAAAAGGGAGGGCAATCTCATGGCAATCCATGAGATTGCACATCTCCTTGAATTTCTCTCTACTTATTTTCCAACAACAATTTGTTGGTATTTTAATTCACCAAAATAATTCTCAATTAATTTTGGGAATATTGCAATCTTGACATTGGAATATTGTGAATCATATTCACAACCCAAAACCAAATGTAATTTACATTTTCAATTCATTAGACAATGTGTATCCAATACACATTAATAATTAATCTACTAATATAAATTATATTTAACTCTCTCTAATACATTATAAATCACATTTATAATATATTATGAATAATTGGATATTACTATCCACATTATTCTTATCCTTGATAATTAAATCATATTTAATCATCTTGGATCTCTTTATCCCATGTGTTCAAATAATATGAATCACATTCACATTATTCACATCTTTGATAATCAAATCACATTTAATTATCTAAGATAACTCTCTTTATAATATGAATCAAATTCATATTAATCTTGATAATTAAATCACATTTAATTATCTATTTTCTCAATGCTCGGATATATATATCAACAATAGAATTATCCATGAACTCTTTCAAGGATGATGCGCTTTCTCCGCGAATACTTGAAGATAAGGACAGTGCGATTGTATTGTTCCACGTATAGTGACATGGATATTGAGATTATATCCCATAACCAGATCACAGGCCTCCCATAGATGCTTGATTAAATCAAGACCGCAAATCTAATCTTCTTATTGCATCTGAATCACATTCAGATCAATGTCCAACATTTGGACTAAGATCAGATTACTTCTCTAATGAGAGGAGTCACTAAAATCCAGACTCGTTTCATCACTCCCTAGGAATGGAAGCGTCATGGTTATACAATCGTTTATGATCACATCACCCTCAGGTATTCCTAATACCTGTACATCCTGCATACTGGAAGACTCAGATTAAACCCGAAGTATCGGATCAACTTTATATTGTCTTCTTCATGGTTTTATCAGTAAGTTTCTCATTCGATCACTGGGAGTCGGTATTGATCATATACCTTCCAAAAGCATATATCATACCTAGGTCTTGATCATATACTTTCCAAAAGTATATATCAAACCAACAAATTCAGTCAAGCTTCCAAAGCGAGGCGACCGTGCGCACGGAATTTGATTCTTCCCAATATCTCATGAGTGAGCTCATGTCTTCCGGTTCAGTAGTGAACCTGTATGATCCCTTTGAGAGATCGTATTACTCATATGCCCTTATATGCACACCAGCGCGCCGGTGTATAGACCTTGATTAGGCCATCAACCTATTGGTCTGCCAAATGTACATACTCAGACATATAGTAACATATCTGTCTCCGGTCAGAGGATGTGTGCCTATATCATGACAGCATATGATATAGGACTTTGGTTATCTCGATCTCGTTAAGTCAACTCTTTGACCTAACTAATCTGACACCTCCGAATCTCTATTCCTATGCAGAGGACCTGCATCAAGAAGTCGGTCAGATATCAACCTAACTGAGAAAGGATTGCCATCTCCTACTCAGGCTGGAGATCATCTCTTAATAATCATTTGACGGTGCTTGATGAGTCCTCAATCTAACTCATTAGATATTCATCTAAGCACCAGCCTCTATGATTCAATAATTGAATCAACAACTGTATGATCATTAAGATGGCCATGGTACATAACCCTAATTGTTCTAAGGGACCTATTATGCAAACTATGTACTCTTTATTTCAGATTAAGGAGTGAATTGCAATAACATTTATTGCATAATGGCTCGCCGTGGGCTCGCATGTCCAACAAATGGCACTCCCACTAAGCTTCACATGGTACATCAAGATACTATCTGAAATCATAACATTTATGAATTCATCAGATCCAATGTTCCAACTACAAGAAGCTTATTTGAGTCCAATAGATGGAGTTCTCTAGCTTGCACACCTTGCTTTCCTCAATCATGAAGCCCTGGGGCTACTTCATGTGAATATCCTCACAGAGGTATTTATAGATGAATGCAATCTTGACTCACATCATGAAGATGTCATAGTCAACTTGTGTAGCTTTGGTTAGCAATATTCTGATGGGTTAAAACAAGGTCACTGGAGAGCAAGTCTCATCGCAAGCGATGTCTTCTCTTTGGTATGTAGCTTATGGCTACGAACCGTGCTTTGAAGGTCTCTACCTTCCCATCAGGTTCCCTCTTTCTCTTGAAGATCCATTTACACCTTAATGGGTCTTATCCATATAGGTGGATCCTCGAGGGTCCATATACAACACTACATTAGACTTTTATTGCTAACATCAATCTTTCCATGTCATGATCCTCAGGAGATTCATCACATGAAGTCAGATCATTGTCAGATTCAACTGACACATGGAATCCATCCTCAAACTTATTTGAAGAGGTATTAATGTTTCATCTTTAATTATCTATTTAGTTTTCGATTTCAGTAGCCTCATTATTTTCTCAAGGTTAAATTAGTTCCTTTACTTCATTTTCACCTTGATTCTTAAGAGAGTCATCCTCTAAGAATCACATTCTTAGAGATGAGATCATTTAAGAATCTCAAGGTCATAAAGTAGGTATCCAATACCATCCTTTATTTTCCTAATGAAGCAGCGCTCTCTAGTGCCAGATTCCAGCTTACTAGCATGGAACCTTGTAAGGACATATAATGTAGTCTCTACCACATATATATACCTGGAAACTAAGAGATAATTATGTTAAGATTAATCATTGATCAAATCATGTCACACATGATCAATTGTATCTCTCTACAACACTATTGAGTTAAGGTTCATTAGGAGGATTGAGATAGGAATGATATTCACATCTCCATAAGGTATTCCTTGAATTCATCTAATAGGTACTGACGACCTAGATTAGATCAAATTCTTTTAATCTTCCTTCAAACTTTGGTTCTAAACTAAAATTGTGAAATCTTTGAACATTTCAAAGGTTTCTTAGGTGAAGAGAAGAAATCTCATATCATAAATAATCATCAATAGATATCACATATCCATAATGTTTACTATGATATAGACGATTCACATACATTAATATGTATGAGATCCTGAATACCTTGACATCTTACACCTTTTCCAAAGAAGGGTGTATTGGACATTTTACATTGAATACAATATTCATAAGTATGCAAGTTTTGAAATTTTAGACATTCTAAAGTTTTATCTCTTACTTGTCCATTGATCTCATAAATAAACATATGTCCAAAACATGATGCCAGATCATTGTCAAATGATCTTTATCCTCCTATTGATCTTTGAAGGTTTAATTTTCAGTATTAGAAATCTTAATGAACCATTCATTAATTTTCTAATTTAGTGGAGTCCACTAGATGTTAGATTACTATCTGAAATATCTCCATCATAACTCTTTATGATAGGTCTATTCCAGATTTCATGTTTATTCCCAACATTTAGAAATAAACAATGAGTGTATTCTAATATCTAGGTCATAGAGACATTCTATAAGACCAAGGGCTCTCCCACTAAAAATATGAAGTATATTCATCCGGTGGAAATTGTTGCAACAATTGCATCAATTCCAACATAGATGACCATTAAACCTTAAGATCAAATTTCTAATATTCTAATACATATGCAACCAATTGCAAGTGTCATTAGAAGATTGAGATACAATTATTAGACTTTATCTTATCAAATAAGTAAGTCAATATCAATGATTATATGTAGATTAATCTGATGTACTATATGATTCCTTCTCTAAGGATTCTAGATAGATTTGATAGTCATACTATCAACACATCAACTTATTGCAGTATCGGCATTCATCCAACTCTTTGGATGTCATATGGAAGTCACATAAGTACAGTCAACTCTTTGACTATACTTCTTACTTGGGTCCAACCCATGCTTCCACTGCGCTTCCTTTATCTATAAGCAACCATTGCTCAAGACAAAGGATCTCTTATGTTAAAATCAAAAAAAAATTCAATATAAGAATATTTCAACATTTATACATGCTTCATTCAATTCATACAATATGAATATTATGAAGCTTCAGGAATGACTAGAGTAAAGATAGTAGAATGATGACACTCATCGTATCTACATCCATTTAAACTCTTAAAACTTAGGTTCAGGTAGGTACTCAAACAATTTGAATACATCATCTCCTATAGAGCCATCATTCTGCATAATGCAGAGAACCATGTCATTCATGATTATATGTCGAGAGCACATATGTATGCCAGAATATCTTCTTAGATTTTATAAGGATTATTTGATAATTACGATCATTATCGACATATCACTTCAAAAGTACATTCAATGAGATCAAGACTTATAGAGGCATACAAACCCTAGGGTTTTAGTCCTATTGTCTATTTAATTATCATTCCTCATTATTATGAGGAAACTTTGCACATTGCAACCACACACATTATGTGTCCAATTGCAAGTACAATATCTGGATCTTAGGTCCAATCCATGATATTCTACTGGTTATTATTGAGTGTAACATTGAGTGGGTTTAATGAAGGATTATCTGAAATAAGAAATTTGCATAAATATATAAATATATATATTTTACTTTGATTTAGGAATTTTCATATCAAAGTTGTCTTGCCTTGTCAACACTGAAAGTTCATTCCCTTAATCACTTTCAATGTAAGATATATACTTACCATTATATCTCAGCAAGATCTGGGATCTCCTTCCTTATCTTTGTTACATCCCAATAATATGAGAATATGCAACTCAGATAAAAAGAAGCGAGAACACATTCCGCCTTGCAAGTCCAACTTGTATCTCCCAATTCGGTCTTTGATACCCGGGCCCACCACCCCTAAGGTGATGTTGACCCGTCATTAATTGAACCAACCATCAACAGGAATAGAACTCGCTATGCGCAATCCAATATCGCCCCAATAATATGAGGATCCGATATTGGGGTCACTACGCATACGACCTTACTCTTTTGAGAAGCAAAGAGCCCGATCCAGATGCGCTTGCATATAGAAGCTGTCACTTCGGACAGGCGTCTCCTACATACAATCCCTGGCGACGGAACCCTTCGCCTTGACGAGAGACCATTGATGTCACTTATGTGATCCTCCATATCATATTCAATTTCTAATTAATTATCATGAATAATATTCACATAATTAATTCTTCCAAGGAAAATAACACATCTATTATAATAGAGTGTTTTTAATAGGATATAATTAACTTAATCATATTACATTAATTATCAATCCAATTCAATCAACAAACTTGATTTTACTTGAATATATGGTATTATCTCAAAATACATATTAATTCGAATTTTAATAATTAGAAAATACATTATGATCTCTCAAGCATCATTTGTTCCCTACCCGCTGTCATGGCCAGTACTAGCAGGAGTGGAACGGACCGCATACGTTGCAACCCGCTACCCCAGCGATCCCCAACTAGACACCATATCCGCCTCGGGAAAAAATAATGCCGATTCAATCACTTTGTATTTGAGATGATCATCGGTTCTTCAACCGAAATTATACCATATAGTAATAATCAAAACATTTTTTATTATAAGAAAATTTGCTAGACAAATTCCCAATCTTGTTCAAGCAAGGAGTTTGATTATTGTGTTTTCAATTTTGATCTAGATCAAATCTAATCAATCTATTGGTTGAGGCCAAGTCAATTAAGGAAATAATCATCATCCAATATTTCTCAAATGTTTTCTATAATTATTTCATGAAATTAACAATTAATTTCATTAATTGAGAATCACATGGTTCTTGATTAGGAAAGTAATTTCAGCAATGACCCCTACTTACTAAAATTAGCATATCTCAATCAATTTAAATCCAAATTAAGCAAAGTAAGTTTTCAAAGTTTGCTAATTTGATTTACAACAGAACCTACATGATTTGTACGCATTTCAAGGTGTTTCTAAATAGTAATTAACTCTTTAATTACGTTAAGATTCCTAGTTCCCGTAACAGTGAATACATGTTCATTAAAACTACCATATCTAGAGCAAACGGAATCCAAATTACGTAAACTCCGATCCTATGGTTTCCTTATTTATTGGGAAACAAAATCTAAGTGTTATTTTCGTGTTTAAACAATTTAAAAAGGGCCTAAAATTTACACTAAACAGAGATGCGAAAATGAAATGCGATAAAACTTTCGCAACCCTAACGAACCCAAGTCGCCTTCGGTTTTATGGATCGTATCCAAAACCTTCGAAATAAAGCTCTGATACCACTTAAAGGGTATGGGTAGATCCTCAAGCGCATCACAGAAGTGTGAGCGTCATATCGAATACGACGAGGAACGACTAGTCGCACTAGTTGTTCTATGCAGTGGAATTTTAAAAAAATTTCATGCGACGAAACCACATGATCCAAGAACGCTTCGCGGATCGTTTCGTCTAAACTACAAACAAGTAATAGGATTACCTCTTGAAGCGTAGTTGCGATCGAGTCTCTAAATGAAGAGACCTCATGTCTCAAGTCCGATCCGACGGAGGAGACGCTTGCAAGCGCAGGGATGAATCGCGTACTTCTCGCAATCCATGTTGATGATCCAAGTGGTAGATCTCCTGATCTCGACACACGAGATCTGACGTCTTCTTCATGAGCGAGGCGCACCGAAGGAGATAGAGATCCATGAGCAGACGATCGGGCAGCATAACGACGACGCTGCGGCGATGGAGAACCTCTCTAGGACATCCATGATGGACGACCTTGAGAGAGGAAGAGAGAGTAGACGTATAGAGAGAAAGAGAGAGAGAGAGATGTGCTACAATAGCATGTGTCTTTTAGAGAGCAAGGTATGCCTCGCTATTTATAGGGTTTTGGTATCCATGGATCTCAATCCATGGGACATATAAAATCAATGGATGAGATTGATTTATGTCAATCCAATGGTCAAGATTGTTGTTGGTAAAAACCAACAACTTATGATTTAATTTAGATTAAATATATTTGATAAATCAAATATACATCAATCCTAAAATTAAACCAATCAAATAAGGAGAGGAATTCAATGGAGATCATGTTTCCCCATGTAATAGGGTGGACGGCCACCAAATCCTTATAGGACTTGGTAGCTGCCCACCACATACCAAGTGGGGGCAATTCCATGAGATTGCATATCTCCTTGATTTCTCCATTATTTATTCCAACAACTTTTGTTGGGATTTATTCTTCAAAAATAATTCATAATTAATTTTGAGAATATTGCAATCTTGCCATTGGAAAATTGTGAATCACATTCGCAACCCAAAAAAATATAATTTACATTTTCAATTAATTACACAATGTGTTTCCAATACACATCATTAATTAATTAACACATATAAATTATAATTAGCTCTCTCTCTAATACATTATAAATCACATTTATAATATATTTATGTATAATATGGATAGTGCTATCCACATTAATCATATCCATGATAATTAAATCACATTTAATCATCTTGGATCTCTATTCTCATGTTCCCAAATAATATGAATCACATTCACATTATTCACATCTTTGACAATCAAATCACATTTATTTATCAAAGATAACTTTCCTTATAATATGAATCATATTCATATTATCATGATAATTAAATCACATTTAATTATCCATTTTCTCAATGCTCGGATACATATATCAACGATAGAATTATCCATGAACTCTTTCAAGGATAATGCGCTTTCTCCGTGAATACTTGGAGATAAGGACAGGGCGATTGTATTGTTCCATGTATAGTGACTTGGATATTGAGATTACATCTCAAATCCAGATCTCGGGCCTCCCATTCATGCTTGATTAAATAAAGACAGCAAATCTAATCTTCTCATTGCATATGAATCACATTCAGATCAATGTCCAACATTTGGATCAAGATCAGATTACTTCTCTACTGAGAGGAGTCACTAAAATCCAGACTTGTTTCATCACTCCCTAGGAATGGAAGCGTCATGGTTATACAATCGTTTATGATCACATCACCCTCATGTATTCCCAATACCAGTACATCCTGCGTACTGGAAGACTCAGAATAAAGCCGAAGTATTAGATCAACTTTATACTGTCTACTTCAGGGTTTTATCAATAAGTTTCTCATTTTGATCATTGGGAGTTGGTATTGATTATATACTTTTCAAAAGCATATATCATACCTAGGTCCTGATCATATACTTTCCAAAAGTATATATCAAACCTTCAAATTCAGTCAAGCTTCCAAAGCCAGACGACCATGCGCACGGAATTTGATTCTTCCCGATATCTCATGAGTGAGCTCATGTCTTCCGGTTCAGTAGTGAACCTGTATGATCCCTTTGAGAGATCACATTACTCATATGCCCTTATATGCACACCATCGTGCCGGTGTATAGACCATGGTTAGGTCATCAACCTATTGGTCTGCCAAATGTACATACTCAGACATATAGTAACACATCTGTCTCCGGTCAGAGGATGCGTGCCTATATCATGACAGCATATGATATAGGACTTTGGTTATCTCATTCTCGTTAAATCAACTCTTTGACCTAACTAATCTGACACCTCCGAATCTCTATTCCTATGCAGAGGACCTGCATCAAGAGGTCGGTCAGATATAAACCTAACCGAGAAAGGATTGCCATCTCCTACTCAAGCTGGAGATCATCTCTTAATAATCATTCGACGGTGCTTGATGAGTCCTCAATCTAACTCATTAGATATTCATCTAAGCACCAGCCTCTATGATTCAATAATTGAATCAACAGCTGTATGATCATTAAGAGTGCCATGGTACATAGCCCTAATTGTACTAAGGGACCTATTATGCAAATTATGTATTCTTCATTTCAGATTAGGGAATGATATTTACAATAACATTTATTGCATAATGGCTCGCCGTGGGCTTGCATGTCCAACAGTCACGACAAAGAAGAAAATGAATAAAAGCAAACCCATGAGAAGTGGCCCAGTTAAAACGAAAAAAACTAGTGGGGGTGGGGGGAGGGGTAGGTAGTACGAGGCTGGAGATTTATCGTCTTTATCATGATCGAGAGTTCTAAAAATAAAGAGGGAGAGAGGGATGGGACCTATGATCCCCAATGTAATTTGTATTTTAATAAATACTAAAAATATAACAATAAATTCCTCAAAATCCACAATGAAGAGAAAACGACGGCATTCAATGTGATATTTTATTTTTTTCCGATATATTCAATAAAATTATCATGTAAAGGATAATCTTGCAAAATCCCCCTTGACCTCAGGTTATAATAATTCTTTGAAAAACTTCACAAGTATTTCGGGGAGCATTAGAGCACACCATATTAAAAAAAGATTAAATTCTACCAAGTGAATCTAGTAAGTAAAGTGATGTTTTTTCAGTAACTAATTCATATCTAATTCAAATAATATTAAAAATTCCCATACTGTTAATACATTATCGAGTACAAATATAAAATAGTTTAAATCACTCGAAAAATATGCATGAGCTAGACAAAAATAATGCATGTAAGTCAATGGGGTTCTGCAATTTTTACATGATTTAAGTAGCTTAAAATACTCGAGAAGGGTTTCATTGAGGCCTAGCGAGGCCTCTATGCAAAAAGGTCAATATGCATGTGAGGTGCATATAGTTTAGTGAGCAAGACCAACTTGGTGTTTGTTGAAGATATAAGGGGCATGCTGCAAAATCTCCAAGCACGTGACTCCACTCACGTGCATCTCTTTCAGCACATATGCTGGAAATTATATGAACCCTTCAATCTAAAGGTCGAGTATTCGTCATATGGGAAGTTGTGGTGCAATCGCATGATTCAATCCTACAGTTGAAAATTCCCTACAAGAAATATCGAAAATGATGAGCACATCTGCACAAGGGATGGGTGAGCACACGTGGTCGCCCATCAGCTGGCGAGGATGGGCGAACACACATGTTCGGGCCTTGACTCGGCAACCAAATTTAGGCCAATTTTAGCATGGTTCCTTTTTGAATTTGAAGGCGAGCACGCGGCTAGCATGCATGCTCACCCTAAGTGCTCACCCATTTGAAAATTTTAAGCAATGTCCAGTGCGTTATGAAATCTGAGCTAACACTTAGCCAACACTGAGCGAGCACTGGATAATAGGGATGGAATTCCATGTGCATGCTAGGTGCATGATGAAATGCCACAATAAGTAACTTGTCTAAATTATTGTATTATACTTGATTACATCATACTCAAGTCACTTTTATTCATGTTAGCATCACTCGATGATGATTTATAATTGGAGTAGTTGATAAATCTCCATTTCATCACCTTTATTCTATCATTTTGGCCTTGAAAATCCTAGCTAATGCGCATAAATAACATTAATTTATCTATAATAGCATTCATTATTCATTGCATTTATTGTACATAAAATAAGGTTTTTAATGCCAAAATTATAGAATAAAGAGAAGAAAAGAAAAAGGAATAAAATATTGAAAATATTTTATGACCCAATACCCCGAGACCAAGGCTAGAATGGAATTGGTCGACAAGGAATAAAGTAGGGGGAGATAAGGGCCAAAAATACAATAAATACCTCATTTATGCATGCATTAATTATGCATTTTTGACACCTATTTTATTCTTCATTATTTATTCATCAAATAAGGAAACTTTATACATAAAAGTTGGAGATAATAATGTAAATAAAAATACAAAATTGATTTTGTACAAAAATAATATACAGTGTACATTTTATACCCAGAATAAAAAGCCAGAAATCAAACTTCACAGACCCATATCTTCCAAATAAAAACTCAAAATCTATCAAAAGTAACTCTAATTGTATATAACTTTTCATGAGCTATTTAATGGTGGTGGTTTTATATTTTCTGGAGTTACTGTGCAAAAGTTAGGTTTTAGGCCCTCATTGTATTGTTTACACGATTAAAATATTCATTATATTCATTATTCATTATTTTTATAAATTTATATTTATAGAATTTTGTAAATAATATACATAATACATGTACATATTAAAATTAAAAGAAAACCAAAAAGAAAACCTCAAATAAAATAAGTCTATTACATAGGCAAAATACCTATGTATGACTTGTATATAAATAAAAAGGGATTTCATTCTTTTATTCATTTATATTTTTATTAAATTGTAAATATCATCTATATTCTATTAAGAATGTAAATCCAAAATAAAACCCAATAAAATTCATTAATAATTAAAATATACATAAATTATAGGTAAAACATCTATAAATATACCTACATATTATATATACCTATTTATTTAAGTAAATAAATAATATCATAAAAGTAAAAATATATTTATACTCACAAAAATAAGTTATAAATATATAAAATAAGAAAATAAAATACACAAAATAAAAATAAATTGTACAAAATACATGTAAATATACATATAAATACACTATTAAAATAAACTCATAAAAAATACATCAAAAAATAAATAAAAATCATAAATAAATACTATATTGTTTAATAAACATTTTTTATTTTATAAGTAAAAATTAATAAAATTATTTATCACATTTAATTAAGAAGTCAAATTGGTGCTGATGTGGACCAATCACAGCTCTTCAAATGTTGACCGCCTGGTCAACTACTCCTCCAGGCGGCTGAAATGACTCCACCTGTCTTGTCGGCCCATCTTCTCCCTTAATTCCCGCTCGCCACAGGCATCTTCTGACATTGCTTCCTTCACAAAAGTTGTTTCCTAATCCTAGTAGATACACGCCCATATGTTTATTCCCTTGTATATATCACGAATCTCCGCCGACTTCCCGATCAATAAGGGTGCGCAACCTGTATATAAATAAAAAGCCTCCATCTCCTTCACAAATTTGGTCAGCCTTTCTTCTTATCCCTTCCTCGTATTCGGTCCTGGAGGCTTCCGCGTGACAGGGGGAGGCTTTCGGCGCCTTGAATCGGTCGGAGGAGGAGCGGAGGTTGCACCCAGGCGGCGCTCTGATGAATCCACATTTCATCATCTTTATTCTATCATTTTGGCCTCAAAACCCTAGCAAATGCGTGTAAATACCATTAAATACATCATCTTAGCATTCATGCATGTGCATCCAAATAGTGTATAAAATACTGTAATTAAAGCCAAAAATATAGAATAAATAAAAGAAAAGAAAAAGAATAAAATATTGTAAATATTTTATGACCTGATACCCCGAGACCTAGGCATCTTGATGAATAGGTCGACAAGGAATAAAGTAGGGGGAGATAAGGGTCAGAATACAGTAGAAATACTTATTCTTTTAATCCATTCTTTATTCATTTTGGGACCTATTTTTGGTTCCACTTTTCATACATCAAATAAAGAAACTTTGTACATGAAAGTTGTAGATAATTTTATATAGAAAAATATAAAATTGATTTCATTCAAAAATAATGTACAGATAAAAAGTTATGGTCTGAATAAAAATCCAGAATCTCAACTTCCCAGACCCGCATCTCACAAATGAAAACTCCAAATGTAGAAAATTCACTTTTAATTGTATATGGTATAAAATAAGCTATTTAATGGCGGTGGTTTCGCATTTGGCGAAGCTACATTTTGAAAGTTGAGTTTTGGACCCGATTGTATACTTGTACAGATTAAAATAATCATTTTATTATTTATTCATTATATTTCCATTTTTATATTTTTATAATTCTGTAAATATTACTTATAATATATATGGACATTAAAACCAGAATAAAAACCTAAATAAAACTTTAAATAAAATACTTGTATATAAATACATAGGTATTATACCTACATACATACCTGTATAAACTATACTTTTATTTTATTAAACGTACAAAATACATCAGAAAAATAAAATTAAAATATAATTATGTGTATAAAAGTATTTTATAATTTTGTAAAATAATAAACATAAATAAAGAAATTAAAAATACAAAATAAAAATAAATTAATAAAATATATAGATAATATACCTATATAGGCCTAAAATAGTAACTTGTAATTATAGGCATCAGAAAAATAAATAAAAATTACCATAAAATAATTTATAAAATTATGAACATTTTTTATTTTGTAACCATAATTTAATAAATTTATTTGCTATTTTTAATTGATTTTATAATTGTTTTTTCCAGGGATTTTCCTGGTTGGTCCACGTGGACCAACCAGGTGGAAGTTGACCCGCTGGTCAACTCCTTGGTTTTTGCTCCTGTAGCCCGTCAGACCTCGTTTTTCACCCGCTTTCACGGATTTTTCGATGTCTCATCTTTCACCCTTTGATGTCAAAGCCTTCACGACTTTTGTTCCTGGTGAATCCAAGATACACACCCAAGGAAGATTTTGGTCTTTGGAGCCACGATCCACCCGTGATCGCCCCTTGAACTCTACGCCAGAGCCACTCTTCAAAAATGCCCCTTCCTCCATCTTTGGATTTTGAACCTCTATTGACTAAGCTCACCTCTTCCTCTCGAGTGCGGTGGATTGAGCAGGGTGACAGCCTCCTCCCCGCTCCTTTTGCGATAGATTTAGGCAAAGTTGGGGGTCGGTTACTCCCATCTCCGGCGTGTTATGCTGTGAGGTTTCCATCTCGCTGTTCCGGCGGCTGAGGTTTATCCTTTTCTTGTCTTTCTTAGCATAGGATAGCTCTTAGAGTTAACTCTAGTGTTGTGTTTACATTTTAATCGCATTCTTTAGCCATCAACTCATTCCACCCGCTGGAACTCCACCACCGTGTGTCCGCCGTCGCCTTCCACATCACCTCCCTTGCATTCCACCCGCGGGAGCTTCCCATAGCTCCGTTTTTTGCGCTAATCATTTCCCTGTACACAATCTCCCAAAGAACTTTTCATTGTAGGAGCCCTGAGGATAGAACGTCGCCTCCTCGTCAAGGGTTTCGTCTGGGATCTGGGCGTGATCTTTGGAATTTTGGAGGAGATCTCCAGGTGCGAGACAGGAAGACGAAGCTCTGGGGCATCGAAGCAACTTCCTAATGGGTCGGAGCAAGAAGATATGGCAGATCGAGCGAGCTCCTGGGGCACATTCTTCCCAGTTCTTCCAGATTAATCAAGAGCCGTCGGATATGTCGTGTACCTCCAGGTCTACAGCTGACGTTGGATCCCCGCAGGCCATCACCGTCCGATCTCTGACCGGGATCTGATCTGGTCCGTCCGCACGAAGGGGTATCGTGCCCTCAGGGCTCGACACGTGGCATAAGTGGAGGCCCTGCCGCCGTCGGATCAACCCGCATGCGTGGGTAATTTTGCGTTCAACCCCACGCATTTTTTTGTAATTAATATTTCGCACCTAATCATTCGTGTGCAGTTACTATTTTATTTTCTGTAATAATTGCATCTCGCACCCTCTTGTTTCATTCATTTGCATTTAGAACCTCATCCTGGTCACCTCACGTGTCTGCGTACGTGAGGTGCGTAGGAATTTTGCAGGGGTCCCCCGATTATTTTGCATATTACTGTTAAGGACAGAGAATATTTATTTCAGCAACAACTTTTATGTAAAATTGCAGTACGACCCTCTTATTTCCTGATTATTACGTATAGGCCCCTGCCTATCACGAGATTGTGTACGTGAGCTTGGTCTAATTGCATTAAGGCCCCTGGGTTTCAGTTTATTTCTAATTGGTCCAGACAATTCTTTACTGTGTTATAAAGTTTCTGGAAAATAGCTATTGTTCCCCTGGATTATTTGCATATTTACAAAAACCCCCTGACCTAAGTGTAATTTCTTGATTATTTTCTCTAATTATTGCATGCATCTCTAAACACTCAAAAATTCCACAAAAATTAACTTAAGCTCATGTTGCTTGCACTTTCACGCCATATTTTGCATTTCATTTTTGTTGCATTTTAGTATTTATTAAAAATTAAAAATATGCATTTTCAGTATTGTCTATCTTAGAAAATTCATAAAAAATATCAAAATACCTTGAAAAAATTCCAAAAAAAACCTTTTATGTATTTTATTGTATTCTAGTGTCAGTCCAAAAACCACTAAAAATTTCAAAACCAAAACCTTAAAAATTAAAAAATACCTAAAAACTTTCAAAAAATCTAAAAAAATCTAGAAAAATCAAAAAATATAAACTCAGTTCCTGCATGTTTCCTATTTTATTCTCTTTATTTTAAAATTAATTTGGGAAAATTTTGATACTGTTTGGTATTTTTCTTTCTCACTTTAATTTCGGCCAGCAAGTTTAGTCATTATTTTCTTTATTTTGCCTTTTAAAAATACCAAAAATATTCTGAAAAATACCTAAAAATAAAAAAACAGTAAAAAATTATAAAAAGACCAAAAATATTTTACTTCCTAATTTTTGAGCATTTTCCCTATTTTTATAAATACTCTATCCCATCTTTTCTTATATAGTATATATATTCCAATATAGAAAAAGAAAATAAAAAAATATAAAATATAAAAAGAAAATATAAAATCAAAAAATTAAAAATTAAAAATAAAAAAAATAAAAATTAAAAACCCACAAAAACATTTGCATTGCATATTGTAGACACTTAATCACATCACATTTTGCACTCAGCCCGATCTATCCTGCCTTGCTCCCTGTGTTCGAACTCTCTACGTACTTGCATCTATACATCTTTTATGTAGAGTTAAAAATAAATTTGACTCTACATTTGTGTCTCATTGTTTGATATTTGATTGTGGGTTCATTGTTGATTAAATACGGGATTTTGTGGTGGTCAAGATATCGACTGTTGATTCGCCTTGTGGATCAATACGACCGCTCTCAATTCTCGTGTTTATCAAATGGCACCATTGCCGGGGAGCAATAGCGCATAGTTCGGTGTTTGCTTTGTGCTTGTGATTGCTTATCTACTTTTGCAACTTTATTTATTTGCTTTTTATTTGATATATCTCTTGAGCGGTCTAACCCCCTCTATTTTTGTTGACTTCGTGCGAGGTGCCGCGAACCGAGGGAGGTGCTTCACTTGAGGTGCCAACGCACCCACGTGAAGCCGGCTCTAGCCAGCCTAGCACCGAGGAGACAAGAAGAGAATTTTTGAAGATCATGCTCCACTTCAGTTGCATTTCTTGTCTTGCATTTAATTTTTAATTTAAGTGAGAGAGAGAGAGCTTTTTATTTGTAATAATACAGGTACATCGGACTTCGGACACTCGGGCCTAATTTCCAGGTGTTTGTACACCTGGGGGCTCATCACGGTTTTTGTCGGCTTTTCATCGCATTTTTGTTATTTTGTTTTCTCGGTTTTGATTTTATTTCCTTTGTGTGATTGAGCCCCTAGTTTTAGGATTGCTTGCGATAGATTAAGGCCAAAGACATAATATATTTGCATGTGCCTATAGTCTTATTTGGATTTAGTCAAAATATTAAACAGTCGCTTCACCATCTTCGAGCCGTCGCGCCGCGAGCCCACCCTGCCAAGCGTTGCTCCTGAACTCGATTTGTCGAGAGGAGGAGGGGTGAGCCTAGACCGGACTCCTGGATTGAAGATCGGTGACCGACTCGTGGTTCTTCACGATAATAGCAATTTCTGAAACTTAGGGCGATTTCATCGGTTGCATTTGCATATAGATTAGGTTTCAATTCTGCTGAGCATCTTTGCATGTAGAGTGCTGGAGGCAAGGTGAGCATTTCTCTTTAGCATTCATCATCGATTGTCGCTTGCATTGCTTTTCCGACTCTCCATCTGATTTTACCAACCTAGGTGCTAAGTAAAATTGACTCCTCGTTAGGCTCGTGTATTTCTCATTAAAAAAATCCAAAAAAAGTGATAACTAATAAAATTAGGACTGTTAACATTACTCGATCCTTAAATCCATCAAAAAGAAAAATCTTGTATTGGGACGAGTAATCCCCTCATTGTCTTCGTTTTACATTTGCTCGCGCACATACTAAGGTTAGAGACCAAATCCTATTTTAAGTCCCCTAAGTGTTTGTGCAAATCTTTGACTTCTCACCTAACTCTAAAACAGACAAGATAAAAAGACCGACTTTTCGATCTCTACCGAGTTGAGTAGGTGAATTGAGGGTTTGTATTCTTGTCATTTTTGTCTGAGATTGTTTTGTGTGTGTCCTAGATCATCCCTGCGCATTTGCGCCTTCTTCTTCGCTCTCTTGACTTGACCGTCGTGCTCCCCCGAATCATTTCCTTTTGATTTTGAGATGGACCCCTGGAGCGCTTTTTATCCGGACTTTGTGGATCCCTCGTTCACTCCATCAGGTCCACCTCCCTTTTACCAGGAGGATCCTCCTCCTACTTTTTCTAATTTTTGTACATACCCACCTCAGCCACAGTATCAGGATTCGAATTTCTATCCACCCCCACCCCCACCTGTATATTATCCACCTCCACCTTCACATCCACCCGAGTCCGAACTGTTGGAGTCACCTCCCTCGATCTCTATGAGTGATATCTTGAACTGGATGATGGTGCGCATTGATTTGATGAATGATAATCTTACTATCTTGAGGAATAATCAAACTAATGCTCCTTTTGTCAGGGATACGGATTTACTTGTCGGTGATCATGGGAGCTTGCAATTGCCCAAAATACAAAAAATGAGAAAAATTTAAAAATCCAAAAAGAGTTCGGGAGACACTTGGTTGATTCATATTGTGAGGAGAGAGTCCACTTGCCAGAACCCTTGCCCACACATCCATTCACACCTAGTCCCACCTTTGACCCCGAGGATACCGCTGTACAGACTGTTCTTGGCATGCCTTATGTACATGCTGATTCTGACTTCCTCCCTTGTATGGAGGAGGTCCAAAAATTCAAAAAAATGCTATCTGAACCCGAAGTGGTGGCTTCTATTCATGAGATTATTCGTGCCCCACTTCAGCAGGCCATGACCCAATTATCTGCTCCTCTTCCCAAGAAGAGAAAGCGGAGGAGCAGATCTGAGCATCACATTCTGACCATGGCCACTTCCCACGCCATCACTCTTAGTCCCATTCCCATAAAGAAGAACACAGCTACCCCTTTCATCACTTGCACCATCTCTGACTACACTTGTGATCGCACTCTCCTGTACGGGGGTGCATCTATTAGCATATTACCCTTCTCGCTGGTACAGTCTCTTCACTTAGGGCCTCTAAAGAAAACCAGGATGATCGTTCAGTTTGCTGATGGATATATCAAGAGGCCGAAGGGTATCCTTGAAAACGCCTTCATTTCTATTCAGGGTACGAGCTATCATGTTGATTTTGTCGTGTTGCCCATGGAGACCTCCACAGGGGAGCCATTTCCAATCATCCCGGAATGATCATTCCTCGCCTCTGCGAGGGTCATTATCGACTATGGATCAGTAGAGATTCGCTTCCGTCCTGTTGACGAGAGCGAAGTGTCGATCACCGCACCCACAGTTGATCAGAGACCTGCACCTGATGCACCTTCACCGATTCTAGCTGACTCCGAGGCATGTGACCGATCTGATGATATTAGAGATGTTTGCTTAGCGACCCCTAATGAGACCTGAAGGATCCCCTGAAAGGGGAGGAAATCAGAAAGCATGGACCTCACAGTTCCTCCTTCTAGTGTGTGGCTATGTGTTGATGACATCCAAAGCATTTACGTGATTGATCCCATTGGGAGGTGGGCAGATACCAAGACTAGACAGGACGGATCTGGTTTGACTACTTCCACTGATAAGTCCGTTCCTGGTCACTCAAAAGTAAAGATGATTGAGGTCGGTTATGATGCTGCCAGTTATTTTGATAGCTTTAGGCCTCGTGATGGAAATGATTCAGGTGAAACTCTTGAGGACGAACAGACTTCAGATACTTCCATAGATGATTTCGTGCCTTTTGATTTCGACCTGGACGACACCTCGCAGGACGACTCCGATTACACTTCTTCCGAGGATGATGAGTTTGTCCCATTCCACTTTGATATCAGCGAGAACCCCAAGGCCGGACCTAGCTGTACTTCTTTCACTCACCCATCTGCGCCTTCACACCATAGGACCACCAAGGGCGAACCCAGCCATACTACTTCCATTGACCAGTTCGTCCCCTTTCGATTCGACTCCACTGAGGGCCTTCACCGTGTCGACCCTGATCGGCTTCCGTCCACTGTGGACCCTGATGTCGACATACACCATATCAGATCTATCCCTCAGCGGTCTTGCAAGAAGGTCTGCTTTCTACCTTCTTGACCATGTGTACATCCACTTCTGTTATATATTCTCTCTCGTGTATCTCTGTCTATCTCCCGTTTTGCTCGTCCACCCATTCTCGTGTTTGCCTTGCTAAGGACGTACTTTGTCCTACGTATAGGAGGGGTGGACGAGCCGAGTGTTCCTTCATTGTTCCGTGTCATCACTCCTGTCGTTGCCTATATTTAGGGCTTCTTTTACCCTACGTATAGGGGAGCGATGTGTATATCATCTGATCTCTCCTTCCATCTTCAGATCTCTTTTCTTCTTTTCTTCTTTTCTTCTTTTCATTTTCTATCTTCTTTATCTATCAAAAAGGTGCCGCCCTTGTAGACAGTTTTCCATACTTAGGACGTACTTTGTCCTAAGTATAGGGGGGTGTGCACCCCGAGTGGTTCTCTATTTTTCGATCCTCTCCATTGTCGCCTCTCCTTGTCTATACTTAGGGATATCTTACCCTAAGTATAGGGGGAGACAATCTGAGTACGATCTGTTCATTCCCACCCTTGACCCTCCCTGCGTTGTATACAGTCTGCTATACTTAGGATTATTTGATCCTAAATATAGGAAGGACGATCAACTTCTCATTCGTTCATTCCTTCATTTATTTATTTATTATTTAGACTTGCCTATACTTAGTACGAGTTATGTCTTCTCTTTTCTCTCCGATCTATGAGGACATAGCTCAAGCTAAGTATGGGGGGTCGTATATACTACGTATATACTTTAGCCATAACTCGTACTTTCGTATTTTCTTAATAATATGGCTAATAATTCTTTAAAATTCATTAAAAACCTTAATAAAAAGATGATTATTCCTCAAATTCTTTTTGTATTTACTTATTAATAAATCAAGTGAAAATGTTTTTTGCAAAATGTTTGAAAAATAGTTTGAAAATCTTTGTGAACATTTATTGAAAACTATTTTGAAAATATTTTGTTACATGTTTTCAACCTGTGTAAAATGTGTGGTTTGTAAATTTTTTTTCCTTTGTGTGAAATAAAATGTTTGAAAAATGATTTGCAAATGGTTTGAAAAATGGTTGCAAAAATGTTTTGAAAAACCTATATACACTGTTTTGAAAACCTTTGCAAAATGATTTTCAAATGTGTGTACATGTTTGCAAAAATGTTTGTAAAAATTATTTTGGACTATAGTTTTCAAAATTGTCTGTAAAATCTGTGTCAAATAAATTTGAGGAATAGATACATCACACCAAAATTCACTATCTATATATATGTATAAAATTGATCACTTACCCTGTAAATCCTTAAAATCCACTTCTTGTAGATATAAGAAGCATGCCCGTGTAAATATTTGTTCCTAGTTTCAGCCAAAATCTTTTTGTTTTCAAAAATCCCAAAAATATTTGCAAAATTAAAATCCAAAAACATTTGAAAAATCTTTTTGGAAAATACAAAAAATGCATATGCATCATCATCATCTTTTCAAAAATCCATAGAAAGTTCAAAATCTTTGAAAATTACATCACAAAAATATTTTCTGCATTGCAATTGCATAGCATGAACATTTTTCGGATTGAGTTTGATAGTTGAACAAGTATGAATAAAATCCGAAGATTGGAGCTTGATTGGACCTTAAATCTACCTAATAACAGGAACCTTATAGGAACTAGGTTTGAGGTACTTCAGGTCTAGTTGACTTAATTCTTTGAGGATCACGAGACTTGGTTCAATGGATTCTTGACTGCCTAAGTAGAGTATTTCGGAACACACGCACAGCTCTTGTTGATAATGACCTAACTTGGACACCTGCACATTTCACATGGCTCAACTCAGTTGGAGTGGTGAGGGGATTGGATTTGCCGATATGAGACGCACACAAGTGGAAACATTTGTCCTCCTCTAGGGAGGGAAGTGCACCCCAACCCGTCCAGTGATGAGGAAGTCTAAAGACAGGAGAGTGTGGGTTGCAATAAAGCTTCAAAAAAGGGATAGTCTACTGGCTCAAGAGGAAAAACTCCTTATGTAAATGCTGCTGTGAATAGTATTAAAAAAAATGGTCAGGCCTGTACAAAAATAAAATGCCTGCAAAGTATGTACAAATGTTGTAAAGTCAATAAGCAAGCTTGAGCATCAAAGTCAAATCATGTGAGCCTGCAGCTGGATGACTTGACTACACTGGTCTTGCATCCTAGGATAGGTAGCTACACTGGCTACCGTCCATTCTTCTCTTCACCCCCTCCTCTTGAGCTGGTTGCCACTTGAACTTAGAAGGGAATACCCCTCTCCTCGAGGATGGAGTTATTGGATTGGGGAATCATTGGGTTGTCATACTGGAGAAGTCAGTTTCTTTATCATTCTAGTTGGGGAGAGCCACCATCACTTACACTGTACGAGTCAGATTCATAGTCGTGAGAGTTTACTTATGAGTTGAAGTATTTCTGACCTGGCTATTGAGGAGACTTAAACCGAGTTTTAGGATTCTCGAGGACTGTTGGATTTCAAATTCGGTTCTCATTAAGGTTCCACCCGCACTAAAATTCCAAAGGTCCGGTTTAAACTCCAAACTTTGATTTTGTGAAGACAAGTTTGATGATTAAACTAAATCCAAGTTCTTCTTTTTCTTTTCTTTCTTTTTCTTTCTGCACTTATTGCATAAGTGTTTGCCAGGGACTAGCAAAGGTAAAGTATAGGGGGATGATGAATCCACATTTCATCATCTTTGTTCTATCATTTTGGCCTCAAAAACCCTAGCAAATACGTATAAATACCATTAAATACAACATCTTAGTATTCATGCATGTGCATCCAAATAGTGTATAAAATACTGTAATTAAAGCCAAAAGTATAGAATAAATAAAAGAAAAGAAAAAGAATAAAATATTGTAAATATTTTATGACCCGAAACCCCGAGACCTAGGCATCTTGATGAATAGGTCGACAAGGAATAAAGTAGGGGGAGATAAGGGTCAGAATACAGTAGAAATACTTATTCTTTTAATCCATTCTTTATTCATTTTGGGACATATTTTTGGTTCCACTTTTCATACATCAAATAAAGAAACTTTGTACATGAAAGTTGTATATAATTTTATATAGAAAAATACAAAATTGATTTCATTCAAAAATAATATATAGATAAAAAGTTATGGTCTGAATAAAAATCTAGAATCCCAACTTCCCAGACCCGTATCTCACAAATGAAAACTCCAAATGTAGCAAATTCACCTTTAATTGTATATAGTATAAAATAAGCTATTTAATGGCAGTGGTTTCGCATTTGACGGAGCTACAATTTGAAAGTCGAGTTTTGGACCCTATTGTATACTTGTACAGATTAAAATAATCATTTTATTATTTATTCATTATATTTATATTTTTATAATTATGTAAATATTACTTATAATATATATGGATATTAAAACCAGAATAAAACCTAAATAAAACTTTAAATAAAATACTTGTATATAAATACATAGGTATTATACCTATATACATACCTGTATAAACTATACTTTTATTTTATTAAATGTACAAAATACATCAGAAAAATAAAATAAAAATATAATTATGTGTATAAAAATATTTTATACTTTTATAAAATAATAAACTATATTAAAGAAAAAAAATACAAAATAAAAATAAATTAATAAAATATATAGACAATATACCTATATAGGCCTAAAATAGTAACTTGCAATTATAGGCATCAGAAAAATAAATAAAAATTACCATAAAATAATTTATAAAATTATAAATATTTTTTATTTTGTAACCATAATTTAATAAATTTATTTTCTATTTTTAATTGATTTTATAATTGTTTTTTCCAGGGATTTTCCTGGTTGGTCCACGTGGACCAACCAGGTGGAAGTTGACCCGCTGGTTAACTCCTTGGTTTTTGCTCCTGCAGCCCGTCAGACCTCATTTTTCACCCGCTTTCGCGGATTTTTCGTGGTCTCATCTTTCACCCTTTGATGTCAAAGCCTTCACGACTTTTGTTCCTGGTGAATCCAAGATACACGCCCAAGGAAGATTTTGGTCTTTGGAGCCACGATCCACCCGTGATCGCCCCTTGAACTCCACACCAGAGCCACTCTTCAAAATTGTCCCTTCCTCCATCTTTGGATTTTGAACCTCTTTTGACTAAGCTCACCTCTTCCTCTCGAGTGCGGTGGATTGAGGAGGGTGACGGCCTCCTCCCCACTCCTTTTGCGGCAGATTTGGGCGAAGTTGGGGGCCGGTTCCTCCCATCTCCGGCGTGTTCTGCTGTGAGGTTTCCATCTCGTTACTCCGGCGGCTGAGGTTTATCCTTTTCTTGTCAATCTTAGCAAAGGCTAGCTCTTAGAGTTAACTCTAGTGTTGTGTTTACATTTTAATCGCATTCTTTAGCCATCAACTCATTCCACCTGCTGGAACTCCACCACCGTGTGTCCGCCGTCGCCTTCCACCTCACCTCCCTTCCATTCCACCCGTGGGAGCTTCCCATAGCTCCATTTTTTGCGCTAATCATTTCCCTGCAGGCAATCTCCCGAAGAACTTTTCATTGCAGGAGCCCCGAGGATTGAACGTCGCCTCCTCGTCCAAGGTTTCGTCTAGGATCTGGGCGTGATCTTCGGAATTTTGGAGGAGATCTCCACGTGCGGGGCAGGAAGACAAAGCTCCAGGGCATCGAAGCAACTTCCTAAATTGTCGGAGCAAGAAGATATGGCGGATCGAGCGAGCTCTAGGGGCACATTCTTCCCAGTTCTTCCAGATTAATCAAGAGCCGTCGTATACGTCGTGTACCTCCAGGTCTACAGCTGACGTTGGATCCCCGCAGGCCATCACCGTCCGATCTCTGGCCAGGATCTAATCTGGTCCGTCCGCGCAAAGGGGTATCGCGCCCTCAGGGCTCGACACGTGGCATAAGTGGAGGCCCTGCCGCCGTCGGATCAACCCGCAGGCGTGGGTAATTTTGCGTTCAACCCCCGCACATTTTTTTGTAATTAATATTTCGCACCTAATCATTCGTGCGCAGTTACTATTTTCTGTAATAATTGCATCTCACACCCTCTTGTTTCATTCATTTGCATTTAGAACCTCATCCTGGTCACCTCACGTGTCTGCGCATGTGAGGTGCATAGGAATTTTGCAGGGGTCCCCCGATTATTTTGCATATTACTGTTAAGGACAGAGAATATTTATTTCAGCAACAACTTTTGTGTAAAATTGCAGTACGACCCTCTTATTTCCTGATTATTATGTATAGGCCCCTGCTTGTCACGAGATTACGCACGTGAACTTGGTCAAATTTCATTAATGCCCCTAGGTTTTAGTTTATTTCTAATTGGTCCAAACAATTCTTTACTGTGTTATAAAGTTTCTGGAAAATTGCTATTGTTCCCCTGGATTATTTGCATATTTACAAAAACACCCTTGGCCTAAGTGTAATTTCTTGATTGTTTTCTCTAATTATTGCATGCATCTCTAAACACCCAAAAATTCCACAAAAATTAACTTAAGCTCCTGTGTGCTTGCACTTCACGTCATAATTTTGCATTTCATTTTTGTTGCATTTTAATATTTATTAAAAATCAAAAATATGCATTTTCAGCACTGTCTATCTTAGAAAATTCATAAAAATTATCAAAACACCTTGAAAAATTCCAAAAAAATTAACTATTGTGTATTTTATTGTATTCTAGTGTCAGTCCAAAAGCCACTAAAAATTTCAAAACCAAAACCTTAAAAATTAGAAAATGCCTAAAAAATTCCAAAAAATCTAAAAAATTTTAGAAAAATCAAAAAACTATAAACTCAGTCTCTGCAGGTTCCCTATTTTATTCTCTTTATTTTAAAATTAATTTGGGAAAATTTTGATACTATTTGGTATTTTTCGTTCCCACTTTAATTTCGGCCAACAAGTTTAGCCACTATTTTCTTTATTTTGCCTTTTAAAAATACCAAAAATATTATGAAAAATACCCAATAAATAAAAAAACAGTAAAAAATTATAAAAAACCAAAAATATTATATTTCCTAATTTTTGAGCATTTTCCCTATTTTTATAAATACTCTATCCCATCTTTTCTTATATAGTATATATATTCCAATATTGAAAAAGAAAATAAAAAAATATAAAATATAAAAAGAAAATATAAAATCAAAAAATTAAAAATTAAAAAGTAAAAAAATTTAAAAAATTAAAAACCCACAAAAACATATGCATTGCATATTGTAGACACTTAATCACATCACATTTTGTACTCAGCCCGATCTATCCTGCCTTGCTCCCTGTGTTCGAACTCTCTACATACTTGCATCTATACATCTTTTATGTAGAGTTAAAAATAAATTTGACTCCACATTTATCTGTCATTGTTTGATATTTGATTGTGGGTTCATTGTTGATTAAATACATGATTTTGTGGTGGTCAAGACATCGACTGTTGATTCGCCTTGTGGATCAATATGACCTCTCTCAATTCTCGTGTTTATCATGCTCCGGCGACCGTCCTGCTCCTTGGACAAAAGCCAGGTTCGAGCTGTGCCTTTCAATCATTTTTAGGTAGCTTTTAATGTTAGAATTTTAATCATGTCATTAGATTGATCAGTAGCTCTTAGATGTAGTGTAACATCGAGTATTCGTAGTTCGCCGGAGCTCTACTTCGGCGAACATTTCACTAAGATCCACCATCTTCCGACCTTGTCAAACCACCCCCACTCCTTCCTCTTCGCTTCTACTTCATTCCAGGCACCTCCACTCACCCAGATCCCCCACAGATCTGGAGTTAGATGCTCCACCTCCACCACCTTCGTCGGAGCATCTTCGTCGCACCCATCCTCCATCCATTTCACCTAAATAAGGATGTCGGACCCTTGTCTTGCTTGCGCGATTTTCTTTTGCAGGTCTGGAGGGCCAAAGGACCCTAAGGGGTCGCATTTTGAAGGAAGGTGAGGCACCTGGGGACTCAGCGCTTCTCCGACCTTGCTGGAGAGCTCCGACGAGCCTTGGGCTTCTTGGAGTCCTCCAGTCAATACCAGTTGTTCCCAGGTAGCTCCTTGGACCATCAGCAGCTTGGGGGATGACCAGACGTGAGTGCATCATTGGATCCATGGAAATATAATATATTGGAAATCTAATTCATTAGTTTATTAATAAATAATAGTTAATAACGTGTGATTTTATTTGAACTTTTTGTTAAATCCAAATGAATTATAATAAATCCTGAAATTTAAATTATTTTATGTAAATTTAGAAATAATTTATCATATTAATTAAATTTACAGTAAAACCTTAAAAGCGAGGGTTGTCTATTGCATGTATATGTGAGTAAGGGTTAATGTTCATTAGTAAGGGATAATTTACAAGTGGATTTTCTTCCATTGTATTAATAATTACAATTAAAAAAATTTAAATTTTAAAATTTAAATTAAACAGATAGTTATTATTATATTAATTAAAATTAGAAGGTTATTATTAATTACTAAAATTGACTAAAATTTATTATTTGATAATATGGGTTAATATTTATTAATGAGGGATAATACACAAGTGAGTTTTCTTCTAATATAATAACAATTTTTAAATAACATAATTAGTTTTTTAAATTTAAATTAAATATATGGATATTATGCCATTAATTAAAATTAGAAGACTACTATTAATTATTAAAATGACTAAAACCTTTTATTTGATAATACAGATAAATGTTTATTGGTGATGGATAATAAACATGTGGATTTTCTTCTAATATAATAATAATTTTTAATTAATAACTTTAGTTTTTTAATTTTAAATTAAACATATTTATATTATTCAATTAACTAAAATCATAAGAATGTTATTAATTATTAAAGTGACTACAACCTTTTATTTGATAATATAGGGTAATGTTTATCAGCGAGGGATAATGTACAAGTGGGTTCTCTTCCAATATAATAAAAAAATTAATTAATAAAATTAGTTTTAAATTTTAAATTAAATATATGGATATTATTATATTAATTAAAATTACAAGACTACTATTAATTAATAAAATGACAAATATTTTTTTTATAACAATCTATTATAATTTTTTAAGTGGAAATAAAAATTGTACATAAAATACCTTAAATACCCATACTATATTCAACTGAGGCAATGTACCTCTTATTTTTTGTAGGTAGAAAGCCCTTTTGTGATAAATAATTTATCACATTAAGGATTAGCTAATGTAGATCAATATGCCACATTAGTTTGCAGTTTGGTAATGAGTAAGGTAAAAATTTTAGATAACTAGGAACTCACACAAAACCTTGCACACAGTGCGTCCCTCCACACCGGATGGTGTCTGGTCCTGTACAACGGGAGGTGTGTGCAACATATTGGAAGATTTCATCACTTCCAACGTGTTATATTTTTAGTTTTTAACATAACTATTGGACTCGCTTCAGGATGAGATATCCCGGTCCAATGGTTGTGGATTTTGATGTGTACATGTGGAAGATATTTTTTTGCAGGTGCACTCCCAAAAAAATTAAACACTTTATTATGCACAATTGTAGGATCACTTAGATCTATATTCCATTCATAAACCGTCCAAATATATGTAAATATTTGACTAACATAAATGTATATATTATACTGGTATCTTAACGTCCTCATATGTAGCACGTACATGAGTGATGCAAGGTATCCGTATAATATTACATTTATGTTAATTTTCCTTACTTTGAAGGTTCTGGACTAGGGGAATCTTTAAATATTCAAAAATTGAATTAAGACCATCATCGCTACATGTATGTTAGTGTTTATATCTGAGCTCGTTTTTGGCAATATAACCATTTCCTCTTCGATATACCAATTTAATCTTAATACACTTTAACACGTGCTACATTGATAACAATTGTAGAGCCTATTAATATTAATTTATGGGGTATATTGAAGGGGTGCATGGTTATGCTATCAAAATTTGACATGCATGTAGTGACGATAGTCTTAATTCATTTTTGAATCTTTAAAGACGGGCGTAAGGCTTGATATGAATACAAAAGCTCTTCTCTTATCTCCTAATTTCTGAAACCGAACTTTCATTATTAGGATGATGAGCAACATGGAGTGGATGTATAAGCGTGTCCGAGATGGACGCTTATTGGAGTCATTTCAATGGGGCATAGAGGAGTTTGTGGCAATTGCTTATGCCACCAGTTCTATGATTGTTGATTCAGACGACACAATTATTTGTCTGTCTCAAGTATCATTTAGTTAAGAAGAAAGTTAAAGATAAAGTTCAATTATACCTCTACAGGCATGGATTCATGGAAGATTATGATACATGGTGGAGACACTGTGAAATAATCTCTCCTCCGACGAATGAATTAAACAATGTTCCTGAAAATAATCCATTTGTTGAAAGGGTTTTGGATGTCATGGGATATGATTTTATGGATGAAACATTTGATAATGAAGAACTACACAGAGTTTGAAGAATTTTATGAACTTTTGAAAAAGGCAAAAGAACCATTATTGTCAGGTTGTAAGACATACTCGAAACTCTTAGTAGTTTCATAACTTTTAGCTATAAAATGAAATATAATATGACAAACAAGAATTTCGATGTAATGTTAGTTATTTTGAAGAAATATTGCATGAAGATTATAAAACTCGATAATTATTATAAATTGAAAAAAATGATGAAGAAGATGGGTTTAACAGAGGTGAAAATTGATTGTTGTATAAATCATCATATTTTATATTTGTGGTGAAAATGAGAATTTAACATATTGTCAAGAATATAATGAGCCTAAATATAAGGAGCCAGGTAAAAGTGGAAGTAGAGTTGGACAAAAAGTTTTACGTTACTTTCCACTAACACCTCGACTAAAGAGATTGTATTATTGTAGAGAAACAACAAGGAAATGTTATGGCATGCAGATCATACTCAACAAGAGTATATGGAACATCCATCAGATTTATAGAGTTGGGAAACATTGGTGTATGCTTTTCCGTCATTGCAATGGAGAAAAGGAACTGTATTATCGGTTTGTGTACAAACATATTCAACCACACGGTAGAAACAAAGACTATTCTCGTTGGTTAGTAATGACAACTCCTTATAATCTACCTTTGTGGTTGTGTAATAAGTGATAATTTATGTTTTTATCACTCTTAGACTCAGTACATGAATACACTCATCCTGAGAAATATATTGACGTGTATTTATATCATCTTGTTGACAAGTTAAAAAATTTATGAATATACATAGTTGATACATATGACGCCAATAAATGTCAGACATTTAATATGAAATTGGCATGATTGTGGATGATAAATGACTTTCCAACATATGGAATGTTGTTTGGATGGAGTACTTATGGACAAAAGAGTTGTCCTTATTGTATGAAGAATATAAAATCTTTCTAACTTCAATATGACAAGAAACCTTGCTTCTTTGACTGTCATATATTTTTATTTTGAAAGAGCATCCGTATATGGGACAGAAACAAGCATTTAAAAGTAATACTATCGAATTATATGCTCCTCCAATAATGAAGACTGGTGACATATTATTATTAGAGTTCGAAAATTTTGAAAATTTTACCCTCGTACCGGCGAGCATACTCAACCATTACTAGATTTCAATGAAACTCATAATTGGATAAAAAAGAGTATTTTGGGGAGTTGTCTTGTTGGAGTACGCTATTGATTCACCATAACTTTGATGTTGTTCATATCGAAAAAATCTTTTCGATAATATATTTTATAATATTTTGAATATTGTCGGGCATACACATGATTCAATTTGATCTCATCATGATTTAAAAATACCATGTAATTGACCAGAGTTATATATTAAAAGTATGATAATGGAAGAATCGAGTTTCTAAAAACAAAGTATACCTTATACAAGGCTCAAATGAAAAGTGCATGCGAACGAGCTAGTCATTTAAATTTTCCAGATGGTTACACATCCAATCTTTCAAATATAGTTGATTTAAATAAGTTCAAATTTAAAGGAATGAATGGTCACGACTGTCATCTCTTTATGGAGAGACTTTTGCAAATAGCATTCAAAGGATTGTTATCAAAAAATATTGTAAATGTTCTATTATATGTTAGTATATTTTTTCATATCATATACTCCACAAGGCTTCACGTTGATGAGATAAGTTATCTTGAAAATAATATACAAGTTATAATGTGTAATTTGGAGAAGATATTCCCGCCAACATCTTTTGGTTCAATGGAGCACCTTATGATTCACTTACCACGTGAGGCTAAGGTTGGTGGATCGGTTAGGTACAGATGAATGTATCCACTTGAAAGGTAATGGTGGATTATATGTGGTTTATTAATTAATTATGTTTAATTAATAGACCGCTGATTTGAGATTATATGTGGTCATATGGCAGGTTATGTTTATTTTGAAATGTAAAGTACGAAATAAAACTCGAGTGGAGGGTTCGATAAGTTCCCAATATATATGAAGAAGTAGCAATCTTCTGTGCAGGATATTTTCCTGATGAAGTGGAGACAATCCACAATAGAGCAATTAGAAATGAAATCAAACTTTCGGACGCATATTATCACATAAGCATCTTTTGTCCATTAGCTCAGCCAATAGGAAAAGGAAGAAAATATTTAATGTTAAAGAAGAGAAATAAGCTGTTGAGTTATTTGTTTTAAAAAATTACGATGAAACAACACAATATATCGAGTAAGTTATTATTCATCTTAAATTTTTATTTGTATTTTTCTAATGAAAAGTTAATATTCTTCATTTAATATTAAATAGAGAATTCAGAAAGAAGATCGGTGAGGAGAATCCATCTTGGAATGGTGATCAGATTGTTAACAATTACCGGCTTCAATTTTCGAAGTGCTTCAAGAACAAGATTAAAGTTCTATCATATAATGACAAACAAATGAGGATGCTTAAGCATTTTTCAGAAGGTCCGATATATCAGGTCCTCTCATACAATGGTTGATGTATTAATGGTTATCGTTTCCATACAATTACCTCAAGCAGAAATCTAAGTACTCAAAATTACGGGGTAATGGTTCACGGATCTTATTACGAAGGGGATAACATTGACTACTACGAAATTCTAAAAGAAGTTTTGGAAGTCGAGTACAGTATTCTATGTCTAAATATATTTTTTATTTCTATGTCATTTGTATGACCTAAAAGAGGGCGTGGTTATTGATAAAAGAAATAATTTGGCTGATGTGATTGCAAGGAAATATATATGCATATATAAACCATTTGTCCTATCTGCATAGGTGGACTAAGTATGCTATCTTCCTCAAGTTTCGTGAAAAGGGTAAATATTGAATATTTAATAGTTGCACGAATAAATTCGTGAAGTTACATAAGTAAGGAGGACAACATAATGGGTGAAGATGGAGATGATGCTTTCATGACTCGTTACGACCATAATAATATTACAGAAGTTATCCCAATTATTGTTAATATTTCAATATGAGAAAATTGGGTATCATGTGTTGATCTAATTGAAGATGTGGATGATATAAACGAATATCCATCTAATAAGGATAGTACCAAAGAAAATAATGATATCTCACAATATTCAAGCGATGAAGATTAAGGTACAAAGTTCGACAAAAATATAAATCTAATTTTTTTAATTTTACTAGATTTCTTCTATATTTTTATATAGACATGGTTGGTTTTGGACGTAGAGGTTCACATGGATCTCAATGATTCGATCAGCTTTCCTTGTCATAGTCTCTTCGCCTTCGACCCTGTCGACCTTTTCGGGGCCTATTTCTGATGAGATGCGCTAACTCATGGCGTATTACTAGTCTTTTGGTGTTCCCCTCCTCCTTCGTATGGAGATTTTTTTGCTAAGTCATCTTCTTCACAGGTTCTCGAGCCTTATCCTATCTCGATTCCAACTCGTTCTTCTATATATTTGGCTTCTCTTTCTTCAGCACGTCAGAGCATAGATGTGCATGTGCCGCCGATAGGAAGTCACTCTTCCGATTCCTACCTCATCCTATAAATCTCAGCTGATGGGAGGTAAATAGCATTTGTAATTAAAGTTTTATTAAAAATTTAATCCATATAGATATATAATATAATTCTCATTTATGTGAGATTTTCTAAATAGTAACAAGGTTGCTAAAGAAACAACGAATTTTATTAAGGTGTATAAGACTTGCACCGAGTTTTGATTGTGCCGCATTCCCACCATTGAGCATGAGAGATTGTTCGACCTATTTTTGGTAAGAAATTTTAATTCACCAGGTAATTTATTCTTATATATATCATGTTATCTGGCGTTTATCTATAATTTTATAGGGTAGGTATCATTTTGCTTCTGGTTTAGGGAATGGAACCGTCGAGCCTTAACTCTTACGATGGAGAAGAGAATGAGATACACATTTTTCAAAACCAGAAGGGACTCACATAAAAAGACTGACCTGGAAGAGATGAATTTTGAGGAGATGAAGAGATTTCCTCCATCTTGGTGCACCAAAAACATGTATTTTTTAAAACTGATAATTTCTTAAATTTGGATTATATCTAAAACCATGTTCTGATATTTTTTAGGCAGATTAGCTTTTGTGACTCATTCAATTCTGATGCTAAGTTTAGGAGGAGGCCGGCGGTGGGTAGATCGAATAACAAAAGGCAAAATATTAGATCGACGAGTGCCTTTAAAAGCTACAATAAAATATGGACTAAACTGGTATATAATTTTAATAGTAGTATACAAAAAATCAAAGATGATTTCTGACGTATGTTGTCTATATAATATTTACTTATTATGTAAATTATATTTTTTAGGCTGTTAAATTGGAAAAGGAACCATCTGTTGATGAGTGGTGGGTCAAGACACATAAGCAAGGAAAAGATGGTGATTCTGATTGATCTACGCCTGAGGCATGAGAAGTAATGGTATGTTTTTTGGGTTGTTGTAAGTGAATAGAAGAATTAAAATAGTATTAGATATTTAATTTCTTATAAATTAATTTCAATTCCACGAACGATATATGACCCTTGATATTAAGAAGTGGGCCAATACTCATGAAGACCAATGACCTCCTTTTTATAAAACCTTATGGAGACATGTATATTAATATAATATTTAAGCGATTGAATGTGTATACGATGCAGATTATATAGTTATTAAATTCGACTATAGGTTTTAGAGGAGAGGGATGTTGGTTTTGCCAAAAAAGAAACATACGCTTGGTGGTCTTTCTCTATATTATGTAGATGAACATCGCCACTCTTACTTTGCTTATGACCAACGATCATATTCCCAGCCTCATCCATCACAGCAACCATCGCCATCTACGGAGTCTCAGATGACAATGATGGTTGACCAAGTGACCAAGCTGCGGGAAGATTTCATTGCATACATGTAAGTATTAATATATGCATAATCTAAGTATATTCTAATTATTCATTTTTTCTTTACTTACTTACATTTATTAAATTATAATTGGTCACAAAGACCGCCATCGCCTCAAGAGGAGAATGAAGAAGAAGAGAGAGGATGAAGAGTCCGAGATTGGAGAAAAAACCCGAATGTATGCAATGTTTAAAGAAATGGAAAATAGGCAAAGAAATCAAAGCAAAGTTTGATTTCTATGATCTTTAAGGTGAAAAAGAAGTGAATAAGATTTTCTTAACAATAGAATAGAGAATGGATTTCCATTTGTATGGACATTTAAATGGTGTTTAATGTATTATATCTATATACAATAATTTTGTGTTTTCCATTGAATTTTTATCTGTTTAGTTTAATATAACATTGTTGTGTTTTCATTGCTTGTTAATTAACTTCGATGTAGATGATGTAATATATACATGGACTATTCGTATCTTGGATATTCAGTTGTTTCTTGTTAATTAACTTCGATGTAGATGATGTAATATATACATGGACTATTTGTATCTTGGATATTTAGTTGCTATCTCAGGTATGATTTTTGATTATCTATTTGAACACATGCAATGGTTTAGAGATGACAGGACATGTTCGATGGGGTTTCAAAACTCCGACGGATATGTAATTCTTGTTTGTAGCTCTGCTTTTGGGCGAGAACGTGTGCTCGCAAAAAGTGCTCGCTCAATTGTGACTGCAATATCATTTAAGATGAGTTGGACGGGCAGAAAGGTGAGCACATTGTGCTTGACCATTTTGCTTGTGACGACTGAGAGTGCACATGTACTCGCGTGTTTGAGATTACGTCTAGCCCTGTAGCGAGCGGGCGGCAAGCACTCAACTCGGATAAATGTGCTCGCCAATACTATGTTTTTTAGCGATTATGCATATATCAATGACTACGATGAAGAGGCATATCTGATCCAATGACAAATGCTTCCTAGATGGGTTTTTTTCCATCGAAGCAACAACTCCATAGGGTAGGGGTGGAGCTCTGACGATTCTCAAATGATGCTACTGCTACCACTCCAGGTGATTCGAGAGACCTACAAGGGAGCATGAGACTCGAGCTTTGAGCTTGGTCTAGGGCTAATTCATACGAAGAAGAGGATTGGGCGAATGAAGGCTCCTCGACAAGGTAGAGGATAATGGTTGGAGGAGATGTTGCATGCATTTGTTGCGTCGGAGGATCGAGGGACGGGGGTTGTGATTGGGGGAGTGCAAGTGGTAGCATGTGAATAGATTATAAGGAGATAGGTAAGCTACGCGAGGAAGATGCACTACAAGTAGTGGCATCACAACTGTTGCAGATTGTTGCAGTGCTAGAGGTGAAGTGGAGAACCAATAGGATGGTGACATCTGGCACGACAAGTGGGACGAAGGCCGCACTGACCTCTGGTTAATAAGGGGGACATAGGTGGTAGATCGTATGACATAGGGTGAATAAAGGAGCAACATTGTGGAACATGTGGAAACAGGGCTTGCAGACACCTGTATTCACACAAAAAATCAAAAAATATCAAAAATAAATAAAAATAAAACAATAAATAACTTCATTTGAATGTCCAACATTAAAGTTGTGGATCTTAATGAGATCCTTTCATGTGGGAATCACATATAAATACATTATTTACACAAGATTTTGTAGTTATTTATAAGCATAAGATACCCGATTTCAGATTTTTTATTTTTGATTGAATTTCTTCTTAATAAGACATATATATTATATTTTTATGTAGAATTACAATTTTTTTATTATTTTTTGGGATTTTAGGGATCAAGGATAGTTCTTCTATAAACAATTATATGAGATGGAAAATTATGTATTAAACAATATGTGATACGTGACTATTTTTATTTTTTTTGGATTTTTTAGATGTTTTTAGGTTTTTATTTATTCTTTAGAATCAATCGTATTACAAAGTAGAGTAACATGACCAAAAGAGATTAAAGTACAAGGAAGTGATCTGTACAAAAGATAGTAGGGTTCTAATCATTTATTTGTACATATATGCAATAGCTCAAAAATCCAAGTCTCACATATGAACTTGAATTATCTTGAAAGTAATTTTGTTTTAAAAAAATCGAGAATACATTTATTTAAAGTTGAGTAGAGTTTCACAAGTGATTGCATGCATTAGATTACATGCTTTGAATGCATGCATGCTCATAATTAGGTTTTAATTTTATTGATTATATACAGATGTTAGTATTTTTGATGATTTTTTCATTTCACATCAATTGCAGTTGATATGAATTTATTACAAATAAACAAAATCGGCACAATATATATAGGTGAATAAACACACACACATGAATAGTTCTATTTTGATTTTTTTTCTTCATTTTACTTTGTTTCTTTTACTATCTTGGTCACTATGTCCGAGTCTCTGAAGTTAAGTGAAACAAATATGATTTACATCCTATTTATTTCATTCCCTATCAGATTGTACAAGTACATCCATTTTTCCCTCACACAAGGGCTACGTTCTATGCCTGAGCATGGCCTACCCATGAGCTTACAAATTCTCACTATACAAACTTCTTCTAGTGTGGTCTAAATTATTTACAAGTACACGACTTGCCATATTTATCTACTACACAAGAAGAATGGCTTCTATGGATAACACATTAAGGTACAAAACCACAAATATGGGTTTATCTTTTGTTTGAGAATAAATGCTTTCACGCGTAATACCTTTAGACTAGTCATGAATAAAGATAAAATATAATGTTCTAATAAAGCCCTAAAAACATGTAATGAATATGTAAATGTGAACCGAATTTGAATAGATGCAAAAGGCTTTCGATAGAGAAAAACTCGAGAGCACGAGAAACAAGAAGTAGTGAGAGTGCTTTACAAGGCTAGACAAAACTATACTTGCAGAGCCAGGAGAAGGAAACATATTTTCTCTTTCTAATAACGAAAGGAAGGAACATAATTAGTCTCAATGTAAATGCTTATTTTTCAATTGGTATTCCTTGGGAGTTCAATCCCTACGCATGATTATTTACTAATGCTTATATGTTAATTTTATTTAATTATGATTACCTTTTATTGATATCTCCTTTCCTTTTTTTCTCCGTTCATTTGCTTTTTACCCCTAAATTTAAATTAAGTACATTTAGTCTGTAATCTTAGGATTTACGTTCCTTTCGATTTTTAATTAATTCACAACCAGAACAATTTCTGTATGATTATAAAAGATTATTTAAATATAATTTCTTTCATGTGCCAATAAACAACTTAATTTTTTTACCTCTTATTATTTGAAAATTCTATATTTTCACAAATGCACATAAAGTCTTTAAAGATATGAGCAAGAATAGAACATGGAATGCGATATAGATCCCAATGCCCCTTTATGGACTAGTATTCATCACAACTTATTTTTGACACCAAGTATAATGACATATATCACTTACACTCTGCTCATTCAAGTGGACTTATATACTCATCAAACTTGGATTTTTTTGGTATTTGAATTTGTTGGAATTGTCTCCACGAATCCTGCGAACTTGGCACACATATAGATGTCTAGATAACATCCGTATCATGTTGTTTTTAGACTCAGTCTAATTTTTAGACGTGCTTTTAAAAAATATACAAGTGATCCATAAAATGTTTTCAATTTTGAAATCGTATCTAAATTTAATGTGAAAAAAAGCTTTGTTGTTGTTGTTTGAAATCACATCCAACTAACAAAGTTGCATTGTTTGACTTTTTTATAACTCAAGTTGTATTAAAAAGGTTGGTGAGTATGAACATTCAGTTGGACCAAAGTTGGTGCTTTAAGGATTCCATGTACGGCTTAAATATATTAAATAATAAATCCCGATTCCAACTCCATCCAGATTGTGTTTTTTTTAGCTTGAACTCCAACTATATTGTCACAGAATAGATTCTCTGCTGTTACAACAGGTGCTATAATACAGAGAAACCGTTGGATCACTCTTGAGATACGCACCAGCCATCTGGTCTTTCAAGGGCGGTCCGATAGGTGATCCGGCTCCCCTGCATTACAACACCAGTTGTACCAACAGCGGATCCGCCTCCATATTGTCAATGTCAATACTGGGTATGTTTGCAAGTGATATTTATCATTTTTATTGTTTACTTCATGACATCTCAGTAGATCCGCGTGCACTTTCGCGGTGCCACCAATAAAAATAGTTTTTTTTAAAGGTAACAATAAAAATATTTTTTTTTGCTAATCACAATAAAAATAGTTACGGTGTCGAGAGAGTGGAGTAGTTCCACCCGCCACTGCAGGATTCGTCGTATTAGTGGACATGGGATCCAACGGCGCTCCGGTCGAGGCGAAGCCGCTGGTTCTTGTCACCAACGACGACGGCATTGACGCCCCTGGTCTCAGGTTCCTCGTGGACCTCCTCGTCGCCACCGATCTCTACCGCGTCCTCGTCTGCGCTCCCGACAGGTCTCTTCATTTGATAGAATCGCCGTTCTCTTTGTTTTTACGCACTAAACAGTAAACAACATTCATCAATGAGAACGAGGAATTCATCCACAATTACGATAGCAGCAAATCTTTGGTTGGAATCTTATCACCGACATTTTCTTCTGCTGGTGGATGCTGTATAAGTTCACATAGATCGAATTAATATACAATAGTAATAGACGTATCAATTGGGGATCTCTTTTTCTGTTATTTCAGATGTCTTGTTGGTTGGTAGGTACCTCTCTCGACGGAAACATTGATATGTGGGTGCACCAACAGCGAAAAACTATATGGGGGAAAAACAATAGATGGCTAACTCAGGAGGATTTTCGAGGATGCGCTTTGCTAACTGAACCGATGATGAGAAGACTGGGGAACTCACCGGGGCTTCTTGTTTTATCTACAAAGGAAGAATCGGCTGTATGTTTGGATAAATAGATACTCATGGCACATGGATTACTATTGATCTTATATCTTTCTTGCACCATTTCTCACATCCAAGTCATTCAGTGCGGCAACAATGAAAATACATATATTACGTATGATGAAGGACTTTCATAACAATGCAAATGTTAATATGATCCTTTTTCATGAAGATAGGGCTTGATTTCAAGTAGAAAGTTGGAGGAAAATATGAACTATGTGCATGAAATGGAATGGAGTATCATTTCTCTGATGCCAATCTATGATGCCACCAAGATCCAGATATTCAGCAAATTGTTCTACACACGTAGGTTGTATATCCAAAATACATTCATGCATGCGAGGAAAAGCACGAGAAAGAGAACCACAACAATATTCGTTCACATAGGTATCCACACATAAGTCCATGCATATATACACTGTCTAAAAAATGTATAATGTGTTGATCAGGAAAGTAAGTAGAAACGTAGAATTTAAAAGTAGAACAAATATGTATGCACCTTGATGGTATAGCTACCACAAGAATGGTATAGCTACCACAAGAACAATCCCAACCACAAGCCACTCACTACTGCGACTGCTCCTACACATTTTGTATTCACGCAATTGGGTAAGTTATGAGCAATTGCTTAATATGGTGCTAAACAACTATAGAAAGTAAGGGTAAACTTTAAAGTGTACAAAATAAACTATAAGGAGAGGGTTGGCATGAGGAATGTGTTGTGATGTCACATTGGTTTGTGATGAAATTCCAACCTAGGGATGTAGGGGGTAAACCAAGTTACCTTGGGATAACCTGGTAACCAAACGAGCATTAAGGGTAAACTAGCCCACAATGGCAAAACCAGCTCGACAAGGTATAACCAAACCCACACCGGGTTATGACTATTACGGTTGGGGAAACAATACAGGGTGTTTAATATACATGGAGCAAGCCCTTATCTTCTTAACTTTATTATAGGAGAACTAACGAAGCAATATGAGGTGATGTACCTTAGTGCATGTGTTTCTTGATGATATTGTTTTATTGGCCGAGAAAAGAGACATAGTCAACAAGAAACCACACTTTAGAGAAAGGGATTGGAATGTTAGAATTTATGACTAAATAGAACCGAGATAACTTAAGTTCAATGACATGGAAATTAGAGATGTAGATAAATCTTAGAACACCCTTTATTTTGAAAAAGGATGCTTTTAAATAGTTAGTTTTGATGTTTCAAATGGATAAATGCATTGATGGCGATATTATTTATACGATAAATCTTGAATGGATGAAGTTGAGAGGAGTTTCAAGTGTTCTTTGTGATACTTAGATACGTCCGAAGCTTACATGCATATACTATAAAATTATAAACAAACTTCCAGTGCTTTATAGTAGAAAGTTTTGGGAAGTGAACTATAGACTTGTGTAGTGAATGCACATAGTTGAGGTGAAGATACTCCAATAGATGTGTAGCTATACATACAATAAATGATCATATTCACAATGGGAGTATCTGACACAAGATTTTGGTGTGACATCTATGAAAATAAAATGAGAAATTGGCAAGGTAGTTTGACATATGCAAAGAAGGCCATCTAGTGTTCTAGTTTGAAGATTTAAGAAGTTAGAAGAAAAACCTTGTATGAGGGGCCGGGGAAGACTAAAGAAGCTTTGAAAGTATGGCTCCCTTGGATTAAGCCAAGGTTTGGACTAAATTCAATATGTATATCCGAAAGAAAGCACTCGCAAGACCCGGAAATGCTGAGCCTTAGACTCTGTCTTGCCACAGGGATTAGCAGTAGGTGCCGAGGCCGTCCTGTCTAGTCGCCCAGCAGCTAGGAAGCACAACCTCCCTCTGTCTGCATCACTCGATCTCATAGTAGAGTCTCAGCGGGTTATAATAGAGATTTTAGGTGCAGGAGTGGTGAGGCTTGCTTGACCCCAATTCACTCCCCACTTCGAGGAGCCTTCGTCCCCTCTGCCCCCGTTATAAGCAACTGCGTCAGGCTTTCTTCGAGGGCTCATAAATCTCTATTATAACCCACTGAGACTCTACTATATAATCTATTTGGGGCCTTTCAGATCACGGACTAGACAAAAGATGTAGTTTTTTCATCATATTATAGTAACTCGCTGGTTCGGGATAGAGATGAAGCTGAGCATGATTAAAGTGGGGAAAGGATTGGTTGTCGCTATTATAGGTTAGGCTTTGATTTTTTTAGGCCAAAAAAGGGGGAGACAATCTATGATATCTGCTCCATTATCATTTCAATAAAGTAAATTAAAGGAGAAAATACAGTATAGGAGCCAAGACTCGAGGAGAGTCCTTGCATGAAAGATTACATTCTCAAAAAAAAACCGATCTAAAGAAAAAATCACCCCATTTCTCGCAAGACAAATCGCCCAGGTTAAAGCCAGTGGGAGAAAAAAAAACTCAACGGATGGACGTTTTTTTGCAATATAGATTCAGTATATGTCAAATCAAGATGCATGTCCTTTTGAAGCAGTAGTGTATCTGGGCACCGTTGGATGAAGAGTAGATGAAGGCATTCGAGCCATCCGAATTGATGGTCCAGGAATAAAAAGCACAGTTGATGATCATGCTCTGTTTGGCTGGCAAATGGGATTATTACAGAAGTCGTCGATGAGATGACCATATCCGGTCTGTGGTTTAGACTCGAAATTTTGTACATGACGAAATCTTTAACCAAGAAGTTGCTATTGAAGCAACATAGTTTCTATCTCCACATGCATGAAGGTACTTCTCTTAAAGAACACATAAATAGTAAATACATTGTTAATGGATTTAAGGAACATAGGTGTTAAGAATGAAGATTTTTTGAAAGGATTTAGGATTGAAGATGAGGATGCTGCATTGATTCTGTTAGTTTCTCTACCACTATAATACGAGAACATTGTTTAGTCTTTTATTAGGAAGTGTTAGAGTCAATAATGCTCTGTTGTGTTATTCCATAGAGCCCTAGGGTCTCTTATATAGAGAGAAAACCCTTGGGTAAATTACATAGACGTACATGAGATAAATAGGAAATACGTAACGGTACATCATAACATAACGTGATCCTCTACATAAACCTCTACACTCCCCCTCAAGATAGAGCATAGATATCAATCATGCTCAGCTTGGAAGAACATCTCTGGAAAGGTCCTCTGAGCAATGACTTGGTAAATATATCAGCAGTCTGATCTTCTGAATTGACGTGTGAAGTGGAAATCAAGCCCTTCTGTATCATGTCTCTAGTGTAGTGACAATCTACTTCGATGTGCTTTGTTCTTTCATGAAAAGATGGATTATTGGCAATGAACAATGCTGCCTGGTTGTCACATTGAAGCTGCATGGGTAAAGAGACATTTATATTCAAATCTTCCAAGACCGCGCGAACCCATATCATTTCTGTGCTTGCTTGTGCCATGGCTCTATATTCGGATTCAGCACTGGATCTCGCCACAACAGTTTGTTTCTTGCTTTTCCTAGAAACCAAAGAGCTTCCTATGAAGATAGCAAATCCTGAAGTAGACTTGCGATCCTTTGAGCACCCTGCATAGTCTGCGTCTGCACAAGCGGAAATGGATAGATCTGTGCCCTTTCTAAATAACAAACCTGCGCCTAGGGAAGACTTTAGGTATCTCAATATCATATACATGGCTTCCATATGAACTTGCCTAGGCTGCTCCATAAATTGACTCACCCGGTTTACTGCAAAGGCAATATCAGGTCGAGTTATGGTGATGTATAGAAGCTTGTCCACCATCTCTCTGTATCTTCTTTTGTCCACCTCTTCAGTATCATTGTTGTAAAGTCTCATACTTGGGTCCATAAGAGTGCTCGACGGTCTGCATCCAACCATTCCTGTTTCAACTAGCAAGTCCGTGACATATTTTCTTTGGGTCATTACCATTCCTTGTGCATTTCTCGCAAACTCTATCCCTAGAAAATATCGTATTGTACCTAGATCCTTCGTAATAAACTGACTTCCCAAGAGGGATTTAGTCATCTCGATTCCCTGAGCATCATCTCCTGTAACCAGAATATCATCAACATATACCATGACGACAATAGTACCTCTGGGACTCTTCTGGATAAACAACGAGTGGTCCGCATTTGATCTTTTGAACTCTTGTCGTTCAATTATCTGGGAAAGCTTCTGTAACCATACCATTGGACTTTGTTTAAGGCCATAGATTGCCTTATGAAGTCTACACACCATCTGAGTCTCCCCCTCAGCAGCAAAACCCGGTGGCTGTTGCATGTAGACTTCCTCCTGTAGATCACCATACAAGAATGCATTCTTGACATTCAAGTTGGAAAATGGGCCAATCACGTACCACAACAACAGATAGTAGAATGCGAAGAGTCGAGTGTCGAGCCACTGGTGAAAATGTATCCAAATAATCTACCCCATAGGTTTGGGTGAAGCCGCGTGCAACAAGTTAGGCCTTGTACCGATCTAGACGGCCATCTGCGTGATATTTAACTGTAAACACCCACTTGCTACTTACCACAGAAGCACCAGGAGGAATAGGAACTAGGGACCAAGTCCCTCGAGACTGTAAGACACACATCTCCTCCTCCATGGCTAAACGCCAGCTATCAATCTTCATGGCCTCTTGATATGTCTGTGGGATCTCAACTGTCGAGACAACTGCTGCAAACCTCTGAAAATCACCAGTAAGACGATGAAAGGACACGTGAGACACAAGAGGATAGGATGCACATTGCCTCTTCTGCTTCCTATGAGCAATAGGACGATCAAGATCATCATCCACTGTACTGACTGGCGAATCCCCCCCCCCCCCGTATCAAAGATTCCTGCACCGGTGCATTATTTAACCCATCATTAGTGATAGCATCGAAGCATACCTGAGGCGTGTTGGATGGTTGACGTGTAGCTTGAGCAGACCCTGACCGTCTTGTGTAGAACTTAGGGAACGGTGGAATAGAAGGATATGGAGGCGGCGGTGGTGGTGGTGGTGGTGTAGTGGACTCAGATCGACCCAGACTTGGAGGTAGGGGAACATAGACATTATCATCTGTAGATGTGGAGGAAACCAATCTGTCACCTGCAGGGGAGAAGTACATAACAGGCTCAAAAAATGTAACATCAGCACTAACATAGTACTTGTCGTTAATGGGGTCATAGCAACGATATCCTTTTTGTGTCCGCGAGTAGCCCACAAATACGCACTTAACAGCTCTAGGAGAGAGCTTGTCAAGTCCCGGAGACAAGCGGTGAACAAATGCGACAGTTCCAAAGACACAAGGGATAAGTGAAAACAAGTCCTTTTCAGGAAAGAGAACAGAGATTAGAGCCTTTTCCCCAAGAACGGTAGAAGACATGCGATTGACCAGATAGTATGCTGTAAGTATAGCATCTCCCCAAAAGGCTAATGGTGCACAACTTTGAATAAGTAGAGTGCGAGCAATATCAAGAAAGTGACGATGTTACCTCTCCGCAACACCATTTTGTCGAGATGTGTAAGCACATGTAGTTTGGTGGATAATGCCTTTAGAGGAAAGAAACTGAGCAAGAGAACGAGTGCAGAATTCCAATGCATTATCCGTGCGTACATATTTAATAGTAGACGAAAAAACATTCTGCACTTCATTGATAAGATTTGTGATAACACTTCCTGCTTCAGATTTATTCTTAAGAAGAAAAGTCCAAGAAACACGAGAGAAATCATCAACCACAACAAGATAAAACCTGTGACCCTGATGATCCGGGATACGACTAGGACCCCAAATATCAATATGAAATAACACAAACGGGGAGCGACTGCTCCGACCCTGACGACTAGGGAAGCTAGAACGATGGTACTTCCCTAACTGACAAGCTTCACAACGAAATGAAGAATTCGGAGAGATCTGTGGCAGGAGGTGACGCATCTTCTGGAGCGGAAGATGACCAAAGCGAAGATGCCATGTATACGGAGAAACGAATCCCTGAGAGTGTAGTGAGATGCCAGCATAGGAGTTTCGTACTAGACGATAGGGGCCATTATGCTCAGAACCACAACCAATCACCCTGCCCGTTAGTTGTCCTGAAAAATGACAGAAGATGGGTCAAATATAGCATGACAATGCAAATCTTTTGTAATCTGGCTAATTGATAATAAATTCATGGAGAACTCTGGTGCATGTAAAACATTGTGTAAGTGCATGGAGGGCAATAAGGAAGTCTCTCCCTGACCCACAATAGGGGAATGAGTGCCATTAGCTATGAGCACGGAACGGCCAGACTGAATATCCCTGTAGGACTGCAACATATCTTTATCACGGCAGAGATGATGGGTGGCTCCAGAGTCAACAATCCAACCTGAGAGATCATGACTATGACGAAAGGCAGAAGTGCTACCTGAGGTACTGGCAGTAGCCGAGGTACTAGCTGATGCAGAAGCCGCAACGTCAGAGGTATTAGCAGCCTCTGATGATGACTGTGGCATAATGTCACGAAGCCATGCCACAAGCTCCTCAAACCTGTGATCTGGAGTAGATGCTGACGGTGCCTGAACATGATCAGCTACACGTGCCGAAGGAGGAAATCCATGCTTGGAATAGCATGTATCCTCGGAATGACCAGTACGACGACAGAATGAGCACGTTAAACGCGTACGACCTCCTCGGCCACGTCCGCCACCGCCTCGGCCACGAAATAAAGACGAACTACCTCGTCCTCTGAAGACCGCCATTGCCGAAGGAGGTGGAGTCGCTGCATTGGAAGGGACAGAGATACGACTGAGTCTCTTGTAGACTTCCTCCATCGGAGGAATAGTGGTGTCCGCGAGGATCTGAGAGCGGGCTGCCTCGTACTTCGGATCAAGGGCAGCAAGTAACACGCCCACCATAGTGGCATTGCGAAACGTCTTCTGCTGCTCGGGGGTAGCTGTGAGCGGAATGGTGCTATATAACTTCTCGAACATCCCACGTAGGGACGTGTACAGAGAGTGAAGAGGCCGGCCATTTTGCTTCATGGTAAAAATGTCATGCTGCAACTGCAACATCTTTGTCTCGTTCCTCACTTGAGAATACGTAGTAGCCAGAATATCCCACATTGCCTTGGCGGTGGGTTGATGAAGGACGTCATTGGCGATCTCCATCGTGAGCGTCCCTGACAGCCAGACCTTGGCATACACATCATCAGCCTCCCATGAGGGATATATCCCCGTCTTCTCTCCCGGCTCATCTTCGGTAAGAATGTGCTTCTTACCACATGACTTCATAAAACTCAGGAACTGCATAGCCCAGAGTTCGTAGTTCGACCCGTCCATTTTGACTATTGGTGCCGAACCTTTAAAGGCACCTATGGAGGGCATATCAACCTTTTGGTCTGACATGTTGCCAGAGAAGAAGACGTTGGGATGATAAACAAATGAACGTTTGTCTACAAAGACTGGATTGGATTCAAGTGCATATGTAGACTTTATGCACTTGAACCCATAGATGAAGGGGTGCCGACCGACGAGGGAGAGAAGCCCAAGGGAGGGCTACGTCAGCCCCGGCGGGAGAGGGAGGCCTCGGCAGCGGGAGCGGGAGGCCCCGATGAGAGAGAGAGGGCCTGGCGAGAGAGAGGGCCCGGCGACGGCTGGAGAAGAACCGACGGCTGGGAGGGGGCTTCGGCTGGGGCGGCGCTGACGGTTGGAGAAGAAGAAGGCGGGGGCCCGGCGGTGGGGGGGGCTGGTGGCGGTGGAAGGGAGGGGTGGGCGACGACCGAGAGAGGGGGGGGTGGAAAACCCTAGATTAGGGTTTTGGCTCTGATACCATGTTAGAGTCAATAATGCTCTGTTGTGTTATTCCATAGAGCCCTAGGGTCTCTTATATAGAGAGAAAACCCTTGGGTAAATTACATAGACGTACATGAGATAAATAGGAAATACGTAACGGTACATCATAACATAACGTGATCCTCTACATAAACCTCTACAGGAAGAGAAGAGATAACCCTAGAGGAAGTTCATGCGAGTCTACATACGCGTGAACTTTGATATATGGCTACAGGCAAGCAAGACACTCATGTTACTGGTGGTTCTGGTTATGCGAAGAAAGGAATGCAGAAGTCCAAGTTGAAAAATCACAATTCTACGGATATATGCAATTACTGTAAAGAACCTAGTTATTGGAAGAAAGATTGCTTGCACAAGAAAGGGAAGGCCACTATTGCTGCAAGTGTCTCACATTGGTGCAGATTGTGGAGATGATTTGGTCCTCACCATCACAGACCAGAAGGTAACTTATAGCACATGAATTCTTGGTTCATGTTATTCTTACTGTATCACTTCAAATGAAGATTGATATGCATCTTTGAGAAGATAGATGGTTGGAAACATCATTATGGGGAATGCTGCAATGTGCAAAATTGTAGGGATTGATTCCGACAAGATTAAGATAAACGATGGAGTCATGAGGATGGCAACAGAAGTTCACCATGTTCTTGATATGAGAGTAAACGTGATATCCCTTGGAGTCTTGAACTCTAAAGGATGTAGGTAAAACACTGAATGTGGAGTTATGCAATTTCCAAAGCTGGGGTGGTTGTCATCAAGGGAAACAAGTAAAAGACCCTGTATGTCATGTATGGGTCTAAAATTACAGGTTCTGTTGTAGTGGCATCCCACGATGTGAAAGCAGAAATATAGTTGTGGCATATGCGGTTGGGACACATGAGCCAGATGGGAATGAACATTCTTAGTCAGGAGGGTCTCATCAAGATCTCTAGGGACCCAAGATGGAGTTCTAAGAGCATTGAATGTTCGGTAAACAACACAAGAAGCAACTCGGCAGAGCAATTCACAGGACAAAGGAATTACTAGACTACATTCATCTCGACTGTTGGGGTCTTTCTCAGGTCCCATCTTTGGGAGGTGTCAGATATTTCCTATCCATTATTGGTGATTACTCTATGACGGTACATGTTTTCATGATGAAGCACAAGAGTGAGGCATTTCAGATCTTCAAGTAGTGGAAGATCTTGGTGAAGAATCAGAATTCTAAGAAAAACAAGCGTCAGCGCACTTAGAATGAGTCGGAGTCTTGTTCCTCGGAATTCAATAAGTTATGCAAGGAGGAGGGTGTTGCGAAACATCACATTGTCAAAGATATGCCCTGACAAAATGGAATTGCGGAATGTGTGAACATGATGCTTCTGGAGAGAGCAAGATTCATGCTCTCCAATGCTAACTTGATAGGGCATTATGGGATGAAGTCGTGAATACAACTTGTTACTTGGTGAATCGGAGTCCTGCATCTATTATTAATTGTAAGGCAACCATGGAGGTATGTCATGGCAATCATGCTGGTTATTCTATTTTACGAGTCTTTTATTGTGTTTCCTATTACCATATTAGTGAATAAAAGCTAGAACCAATGACAAAGAAAGAGGTGTTTAGGTTATGATGCATGAGTAAAAGGGGTATAGAATATGGTCCCCTTATGAGCATAGAATTATTATTAACATGAATGCTACATTTGACGAGAATTCCATGCTTGACTTGAGGAGTGAGTCTGTTGATGTAGAGATTGGTGATGATATGCACGAACTGGTGTAGTTCGAGCACACCAGACCCCACCTCTCCCCTTTGGAACCCTCTTCCCATTCGACCTCCACTCCCCCACCTGACCTCCGGTCGTGTGAATCCCACCTTCGACGACCACCTCCTTCCCGACTTCCCACTTGCAGCCAGCAAGATCTCCCTTCCGACGTACAACAATCACAAAGTAGTGATCATGCAACTGATCGCACTACTCTGATATGTTGTTGAAGAGCTTGAAGCTGAGCAACCTAAGGAGAGGCAACCAAGTGCTGCTACTAATCAACCCCATAGAGAGATACATCTACCTTAGAGATATGGATTTTAAGACATGGTTGCATTTGCACTACAAGTTATTGAGGAGGCAGAGTATTCATAGCTTTTCACTTACAAGGAGGCTATAATAGGGGCAGAATCTGTATAGTAGATTGCTGCTATGAGTGAAGGGGATCTATCACCCCTCACATTCTTGTCAAGTAGATTCATTTTAGTAGAAGAGAGTGCAACTACACCAGTGGGAGCACCTGTACAACCATTGGATATGTATAACATAAGTTCCGTAGATCCTTGGTAAATTTAACTATTTTTTCTCCTAAATTTCACGAATCTCATTGTTTCTATGTTTTGAACATCTATTGCAGGCAACCACAAGGACAATAAAAGCTTGTAAAAGCAAGGGGGGGTGAACTCCCCTGCTAAAGGCCTTCAATCTTGAATGTAGAATGGGAATGCACAATGGCGATCCTAGTGCCTCTCTGTGGCAAACTACATCTTTTGCTAAAACTAGATCGTATACTTTTCTAGTTCTAGTGTGGTTCTCCATTGCTGTATAAACTGCCACATTTTTTGTTGTTAATTTAGTTCGGCAGTAATATTAATTTTTTTTAATCTTCGCTTGGATGAATAAAATTTGATCTTTTTCTTTTAAAAAACTAAATCTGCATAAAACATAGACTCTGCTTGATCACGTCAATCTAAATGACTCGCGAAAGATAGTTCTAAAGCCCTAAAATTTCAAGTGGCAAGCAATAATGTGGAGTCTAACGTGTATGCAATCATACCTTGCATGTGTAAACATTGAAAGTAATTTCTTTTCATAGATGTCGAGAATTTGATATAATCCCCCAAAAAAATCATTAGGAAGACAACCATCCATGTTCGTCAAATAGACCGGGATAAACAAACAATTGTTAGCACTAACACAAGGTTTTAGCGATCAATATTGCTAGTTTGGAATTGATTTTTGATAGATCTGACCATCGTATCGCAATGATATTTTTATGCGAGGATATGGGAGAGTAGCACTAACACATGGATTTGTTTGATCCATGATCTAAGATGAAAGGTTGTGCAGTAAAATGTAGTTGTAGCCGGTCTGACCGACCAACCCATTAAGTTAAAATCTATATTGGGAGCCTCCTGAGCAGAGCATCTTGAGCATCATACATACAATTCGAGGATCCCAGGTCTGAGCCTTATCTGAAGAAGTCGGAGGATATGTTTTCTAGCAGTGATAGCATGTTCCATGGATGTGGTGACCATCTTAAATGGCATGAGGGTTGTGGAGTAGGCACCGCCAAGGGAGGGGTGTTCACCCTTATGCCACCGGATAGAAACTTAGGCAACCACGACTCCAACAGTTGTGTTAGTTGGGGGACATGTTGCTTGGCACAACGAGATGCTGATCCAGTGGTTTTTTCCCCGGTAACAGAGTGTGAGCCAAGTAGTCGTGGCTGGAAGCCTATGTTTTACTTTTTCACTTGGGGTTAACACTTACATGTTGGCTAGTGTAGGCCACATTAGTTAGTACTCCGAATGTTAGCACTAAGATGGGAGTTCCAGGATCAATTATCAAAGGTAGATATATATTATTCATTTGTCATGTACTAAGGAGGTACTGTGGTAGTCGATGACTTTTCTGACTATGATTTGGGTGATCTTGGTGATCAGTGCCTCTACTCGTGCCCTATATCATTGTAGACCTTCCCTAATGGGTAGTGGACTTGGGCATTTTCACGACAACTTCACGAGGTTCCTTTGTGTTATCTCATTCTTTGGAGTTATTTTCGGTGGAATAAGATGTAACTAAATATAAATGGATTAAAGTACTAAGCCTTCTCCCACTATAAGTAGGGTCGGCTACATGGATTCTTGCTCAAATCCATGTTGACAGATTCGACTATTTTTTACGCTGGCCGTCGACTACCTAACCCAAGCCCTGCAAGAGTGGGATTTGAACCCTGGTCTTTTGTGTGGTAGACACACTGTACTACCACTAGACCCATTAACTAAATATAAATGGATTAAACAAAATAATTGAATGGGTCAGTAAAGGCTGTGGAAGGAGTTCCTTGTAGTTGGGAATCAAACTTGGCGAGTTGAGTTAAACACTTCATTATAAAGATGGAATTACACATAAAGAACAAGAAAGCTAGTAGAAGCATTGAGAACTTTTTTAGGATACTTGTATCCCGTTGCATGTTTACGGAGGCACCCCAACCCTAAGGTACTAAGTGCCTTAGAGTCATAGCGTGAGGTTCCTTGTAAATCAAGACCGCAAACTATCCCCGATGCTTGGAAAATATTAATTACCAAAAAGATCGAAGAGTTGTGAGTAGTATAAACGAGTGATCCAATTGTCTTCATTTGCACACTTTATTATTGTACCTTGATTTTTTTGTAGTTTTAGTGTCGCACTGATCAATTGGTCATAATGCACCGTCATCGTGAACCAACAGGTGCACATGAGCAGCCGCAGTAGTGAGCAGCTTGTGCTTAGAAGTTACTTTTAGTGCAGCTACACTTTTTGTGGTATAGCTATGGTAGCTTACTTTTGCTACTTTTACTTGCATTTGCTTTTGAGAGACTTGTATATATATATGTGTGTGAATGGACATTTCTAAATGCATACATGTATAATTTGTGGACATGGACTGTTTCATGAATCTTATGTGAATGGAAGAAAGAAACATTTCATTTCTGTCTATTTATGCTATTTTTCTCCTACTTGTGTCGAATGTAAATCTATACACGTGGAAATTGGTTTACCGAGTATCTGGATCTTAGAGACATGACAAAAGGCATCAGGTACAAGGTTCGTCTACTTGCGAAGGAATACAACTAGAAGGAAGGTGTGAATTACAACGAGATATTCTCTCTCATTATAAAATATCCATCCAACAGGGATGATGCTATCTTCTTTGGGCAACGTTTTTACAAGGAAAATGTGCTGATTCACTGTACCCGTTTAGTTGAGGACTGGTCGTTGGTTTAGGGTCCTTTTTGGTACCGCGGTTGGTACCTTGTAAAGTAATTTCTTTTTCTCTCTTTTTTCTCTTAATATATAACAGGGGCGGACACCGCTGAGTGTTTCCCCCCTTTTTTTAGACTTCAAAAAAAACATCCATCCATAAGGGTGGTGCTAGCTCTTGTAGCACATTGAGACTTGGAGCTAGAACAGTTAGATGTAACGATCGCTTTCTTGCATCGTGAACTCGAAGAAAACATTCTTGTGAGCCAACAAAATGGACTTGCATTTCAGGACAATGAAGGCCGCGTGTCTAGATTGAAGAAGTCCTTGTATGGGCTTAAGTAGTCTCCAAAACAGTGGCACAAGAGGTTTGACGTCTTCATGATTGGTCTTGGTTCAACAGAATCCCGTACAATTGTTGTGTTTACTACAACAAGGTAGAGGACAAGTCCTTCATCTATTTATTACTTTACAACGATGACATGCTGATTACTACCAAGAATAAGAGTACATAGATGATCTGAAGAAGTTTCTTAGTTCAGAGTTTGACATGAAGGACCTTGGTGCATTGACGAAGATTTTGGGGGATGAAGATAGTTTGAGATCGTGCAAAAGGGTTTCTTATCTCAGAAGAACTACATTGTGAAAGTTGTAATAAGAATTGGGATGTCTAGTCTGCTGCAAATATTCATTTTTTCAGTTTCTTTTGCACCTCAGCGAGACATAGAGAAGGAACACATGTCATGCGTTCCCTATGCCAATGCAATTGGAAGTCGTATGCATGCGATGGTGTGCACAAGACCGGATGTCACCCATGCTATCAGCGTTGGGAATATATTCAAGGGTAATATAGGAAAGGAGCATTGACATGCAGTCAAGCAGATTTTTTTGGTACCTGAGACGAACATATGACATTGCCTCATTTACAGAAGTGGCTCAACGTGTTTTTGTTGGGTATTCAGATTCAGACTATACTTTAGATGTTGATGGGAGGAGATTAATAACATGCTATGTCTTTACTTCGAGGAGTTTTGTCATCAATTGGAAGGCTACCTTACAACAATCAATTACTTTTTCTACCACAAAGGTAGAATATATGGCTTTGATGGAAGCTACAAAGGAAGGCATATGGGTGAAAGGCTTCGTTTGAGATCTCGATCTCAACAGGATCAGGCTATAGTATATTGTGATAGTCTCTGTGCAATATGCTTAGCTAAGGATAGTGTGCATCATGGGAGGACCAAGCATATAGATATTAGATATCATTTCAATCATTCTGAGAAGAGGATCAAGGTGAAGAAGGTAGGCACAACAGATATTCATGTAGATGTGTTCACGAAGGCAGTTCCTAAGAGTAAGTTCAAACATTGTTTGGACTTGCTCAATGTTGCCAAGTGGCAGTAGTCCCAAGGAGGGGTTGGTGGCAATGAAGTTAGGCAAAGCTTCTCAGAGGGTTCAATTCATGGTGGAGATTGTTGATATACTGTGAATCCTAACCATATGCTATGCTCAATCTAGTTGAAAACCGTCATATGCACCTCCCATGTCACACTATACCATATTAGACAGGGTTTTGCTACATGGTTATTAAGCCTAGGGGTCTAGGTTGAGCAGGTGTGTCCTCCTCCACCCTCCCCCTGCAGGGGTGTGGGGGCAATACCCTCGGGCAAAAATTTTATAAGCGTTCCTTTTCTATTTGGGTATATAGATATGTTTACTCAGGGATATGTTTATACAGGGAGTAGTATATAAACTCCATGGGGTTAGGGCTCTCTTTATCCTCTGCATTTTTTCTTTCTCCACAAAGTAGTAATTATCGATCACTGCCACCCAAAGACATATCCCAATTACGGGTGAACTTTGTAAATCGGTGTGTCTACGTGTTTGCTTGTTTGATCATATTTGTATGTGTCTTCTTCTGTGATTCACAACAACATCTATATTCTTTTGATATCGATCAAAGCTTGCAATCGTGATTAACTTAAATATACTGCGTTAATTACTTTAATTCCTCGCACCTCTTTATAACTTTCTTCTCATTTTCATCATTTCTAATGTTGATGGAAGTTTTACGGAACCCATATGTGATGCTACCGTCATGTGAGCAAGACTCCATAACAACCTTAGGGTCAGTGTTTACTAGCTCACCCCAATGCTGCCCTCTATACCACCGGTCATGCTCGTAGTGCTTCATTGCATGCGATCATGGCGAGCAATGCCTTCCTTGCTTATGAGTTACCACTGGCTTGTTGTGAAGTCTCCCTCCCTCTCTCTTTCTAAGGCACTCAACAATCACAGGATCACATGATTGAATGTGGAATCCCCCTGCATTAGGTGAGAAACCTACATGGGGAGGGTGTGGGGATCGATCTTTCACCTCTCGTGTCCTTTTAGAACAGATTCATTTTAGTAGAAGAGAGTGCAACTGCACCAATGGGAGCACCTCTGCAGTCATTGAATATTGATAACATCAGTTCCCTAGATCCTTGTTAAATTTAACTAATTTTTTCTCCTAAATTTGATGACTCATTGGTACTATGTTTTGAACATCTATTGCAGGCAAAGACAAGGACAATAAAAGCTTGTCAAAGCAAGCAGGACGGGGAAGAAAAATCTCATGCTAAAGACCTTCAACCTTGATTGTAGAAGGGGAATGCACGATGACGATCCTAGTGCCTCTCTGCGGCAAACTACATCTTTTGCTGAAGATAGATCAATACTTCTCTAGTTCTCTACTGTGGTTCTCCATTGCTGAGTAAATTGCCACATTTTTAGTAGTTGATTTAGTGCAGTAATATTTAAGTTTTATGGATCTTCGCTCAGATGAATGAAATTTGATATTTTCCTTTAAAAACTAAATATGTCTCATCTTTCCGGAGCTAAATAAGAACCCAGCCAAGATAATTGGCGAGTCAACCTGGATCATGTTAATCTAAACGCCTTGCGAAAGATAATTCTAAAGGCCTAAAATTTCAAGTGGCAAGCAGTAATATGGACTTTAACATGTATGTGTGTAAATATTGAAAGTAATTGCTTTTCATATATGTCGAAAATTAGATATAGTCCCAAAAAAATCTTAAGGAAAACAACCATCCATGTCCGTCAAACAGACCAGGATAAACAAACAAGTTCTGGTGACATGTAAATCACTATTGTTTCAATTCCATTTGCCAGCGGATATCAACCTCCATACAATAATTGTAACCGTAACAAACTTCAAGTGATACAGATATGATTCCTTTCCATGCCTGACAACAAAAGGATGATGTTAGTTAATAATATACAGAATGCATTCTTAAAATAGAAGCAGGCAATCTCACTCATCTATGTCCTGTTAGTCATTAACACGCAAGAAAGTTGCACATATTTATATTCTTTTTTATCATACCGTCCCTTGAAAATGGATGTAGAGAGTGTGTGTTTGTGTGTAAGAAAATTCAGTATACATACTTAGCTTATACATGCAGGTTATGCAGCCAATCTCTGAAACCAGATGTGGTTTGAGAATCCACATTTGAAAGTGCAGAAAGAGGAGTTATGGTGACCTGCAGGAGAAAGAGCCAACTGCATCAAACACAAATTTGAGGTTCTGCCAGCATAATCAGATAGAAAAATCAAATATTGACTGACGTATCCCTCTCGAAGAGCTCTATAGTCCTCGTCGTCTTCAAAATCAAGCATTTGTTGCAGATCCTTGTTCTATATCATAAAACGAAGATGTAAGTTGCAGGTTCTCATCCTTTCCTTAAAACTTGTCCCAAGAAGCAAGTTGCATGAATAGTGAAGTTACATTATCTATTCTATGAATATGAATCTTCAAGAAATAAAGCATATGAAAAGGAAAAGAAAGCTAACCTCCCTCTTAAACCACAGCTCTCCTGCATTTTCTTGAGGGGATTCCTGCTGAATCCAATTATCAACTATCATGGATTTCGCCTGTCTTGTTATTTTATACCCCTGCAATAAGTTTATTAGAGATGTATGACATTATGTGAGGTCAGATGGTGAGAGCAAAATGGAATCTACAGCTATGCTCCTGTAATCTTAGGAATTGCACTATGACACTTGTAGATCTTTTTGCTCCAACGACATGATTCCATTGTTAATTCTAACAAGGAATTAAAAAAAATCAACATAGACATTCCTTATTATACAACTATTCAACTGACTCGTATTCCTCTCCTTTAATCATGGTTACACTTGATCCTCTTTACTCTTCATGTTCTACAATAATTACCACTTATTCCACACTTGCAAGAACAACAAAAAGAAACGGAGACTATGAATGACCCACACTTATCCCACTTGTATTATTCGAAACAAAGGCCCCCAAATAAACGAGGCTCATGAATGAACCTCATTATCGTGTGTTCGACATCTTTATACCACTTTCCTTATTCCTTAAGTTGTATTAAAATTACAATGGAATATCTTTTTCCTCTCGTGAACACCACCACCTTCGATCAAGTTTAAAAAATGTAGCTAATTAAAGAGTTAAGGTGCGTGACTTAGTAATATTACAAGGATCATGATGTAATTACCAAGATTACATGTGCTATCATAATTATCAAATATTATAGCGCATATATGTGAAACTCGGTTAAAAAAGGATTCTCGATCACCATCAACCTTTTAGAAAGTTCATTCGAATTATAATCCCCTTCATGCACCCATCCTCTACATGATAGTTTATATCTCTAGACGGGGTGGATGTAGATTGAGAGAAAGTCATCTCCCTCAAAATCAAGAGCTCAATGCATACCTTAATTAGTCTCTTCAATGTCAAGGGAGCGGGCTTCGAATTGTGACATAAAACAGTTCCTTAGCCTCACTTGAGTTGTAAAAAAAACCATGTCTTTATCAAAGCACATATCCTATAGTTCATTAACCTCTGAAAATCCTTGGGAAACATTCAAATTTTGTCTATATTACATCACTTATAGATTTATACTAGACTTCATTTAATAACCGTCATATAGCACGTCATATGTTGTAGTTGTTTCTGCATCAGAGACTGTTGTAGTCCTAAATTTTTTGTGAATATCCATTTCAAAATTCCAAGTGCATGGATTGGATATATGATTAATGTTCTACATATATATTGTTGGAGTATTCGTTGTATGCGTCATATATGAGGGATATGGGTAAATGGATCTCTCCATGATCCATTTACCCCGTCCATATGTTTAGTCCCACATCTATCAGTGCTGGGACTTGGAGGCTCTATGGAGGCTATATAAGGAGCCCCAGACCTCCTGTATCTATTGAGAAAAAGCAATGAAGCATCCGCCCCTTTGAGGGCTTCTCCCGTGGTTTCATCCCGCTCCTTAGGGAGTAGGGTTCCACGTTAAACCTGGTGTTCTTTGATGTCTATCTTTCTCTATTTTATGCTCTGTTTATCATTATCTCTTCCGCTTCCTATTTTCTAACATGGTATTAGAGCGGGTCGATTCTCGGAGATTTTCATTATGTTCTTTATTTTGTTCGAGATTTCGATTTACTGTAATTTGTTTGAGATTCTTCGAGAGTTCTTGAATTTCTATCGGTGGGATCAGTTCCAAGGTTCCTATTGGAACCCTAATTTTCAAGACGATGCCCAAACGAGATCCAGATCTTAAAACTGATCAAGCACTGGGCGATTCTTCGTGAAGCATCTGAACTGAGAAAATAACTCTAATCATCCTGCAGCGACATCATTCTCCAGGCTGAGCCACCAGGCAGTGGCTGGTCTACAGGCGCATGGTCCAAGCGCTCCCATGGCGGAGCCCTAGCCCTAGCGGCTCCAGGTACAACCGTTGAGCAGGCGGCAACATCGGGCGGCGGCACCAGCCATGCGCAACCCCCATGAGGAGCCTCGGCCCCGGCCCTAACGACGACACAATTCGGAGGCCCCGCCTCCCATCAAGAGCCCAGGCGCGCGAGCCCTTCTCCATAGCCTAGGTGGAACCTCCTCACGTCGTAGCCCAGTGCTCGCGCGCACCTCCTCCAGGCCTTGTTCAACTCCTATCCAGGCGACGGCGACCTCTCATCTTCAAGCCCTAGCAGGGCCCCCCAGGCATCGGGCTCCCTTGCCTCTCCTGGTGGCGCAGGAGGCGCCACACAACCCCAGCTTCATGCGACACTCCCCCTCGCGACTATAGGTAGCAGCCTACGCGTGACAGCCCTCGCGCGACTCCCTTCGCGCCAGACAGTGGTGCACCTCCATCGTGCGCAGGGGCGTCAGGCTTTGGAAGAAAGGGTTCCCAAGTGGGAACCCTAAATCAGGCGTACGGGTCACAACAACAAAGCCTTTTCCCACAATTAAGTAGGGTCGGCTACATGGATTCTTCGCCTCCATTCAGATCTATCTTGAGTCAATCCCGGGCTTATATCCACAAAACTAAGATCCCTTCGTATGGTCTCTTTCCAAAATAAATAAATATTTTGCTGCTCCCGGAAGATAGAAGGGCCATCGAAAAAAAGGCCTAGAGGCCCACGTTTTCTAAAAAAATATTATTATGGAGCTCCCACTACGGTTGGGCCCATGTGGGCTGGAATATTTCAAAAAAAGGGGCATGTTTACTTAAAAAATATGAAAAAAGGCGCGTACAATACAAAAGCAGTACGCAAGTTTTTTTAAAAAAGGAGAGAGAGAGAGAGAGAGAAAAGGCGGAAAAAGGGATTGAACGGCTTAAAAAATGATTTCAAAAAAAATGAATGAAATGATGGCTATAAAAAATGAATGAAAATAGCCGGGAAAAAAAGTAAAGCCGAAAAAATATTGATCGGCTTATTTGGTTTGTTTACCCCCATATTCATGTCTTCTCCAAACTTGATCGATGTTTGATATTCCGATCAGTATGGGAGAAAGGGGGAGTATATGTAGAGTCACAGGTCTTCTTCAGATGACAGATTCTTCAGATGAGCCAGTTGTTCAGACTCTACAAGTTATCATATTCTTCATGTGCAGTTTCAGACTCGACGTTCATATTCCGAGTCCACAATTTGATGCGTAGTTGTTCGGACTCGATGATTGGTTCCGAGTTTCCAATTTCAGACACGCATGTGTATGCGGTCTTCTTTTCAGATATGTAGATGTTTGCCATCTTTTACCGTGGTCCCCATCATTCTTCTTATTTTGTCGGCCAGAGTTTTCATGTGAGCCATAGGGACTCCATAGTAGAGTACCATTCTCTGTACCAGATGGGAGAAACCCAATTCTCCGACGAGGAGACTTCTTTCAGGCTCCATTCTCCAGCAACCATGGACTCCGACGAGGATTGCACTTCTACGACCCTTTTTCAGTTCGGCCCTTTTCAGAGATGGAGCAGTTGTCCACATGTTGTGATGGGCCAGAGTACTCCGACGAGGAGACTCATTTCCAGTTGCAGTGACTATGACAGGCGCAGTACATAGCACATGCTCTCCGACGAGGAGATTCATCAGACTCACACTCCAGCCCGTTCGTCCTCCTCACCTGCACGGCATGAGAAGCAATGTCCTCGACAACAACAGTTGTGCGCGTTGAGTTGATATTGTCCGTAGTATCCTATAGCATGAGTTGAGTTTCTTTCTGTTTGTCCAAGCTGAGCATTACATGCTCCAGCTTGAGGGGGAGTGTTGGAGTATTTGTTGTATGCATCATACATGAGGGAGATGGGTAAATGGATCTCTCCAGGATTCATTTACCCCATCCATATATTTAGTCCCACATCTACCAGTGGTGAGACTTGGAAGCTCTATGGAGGCTATATAAGGAGCCCCGGACCTTCTATATCTATTGAGAAAAAGCAATGAAACATCCGCCCCTTTGAGGGCTTCTCCCCTGGTTTCATCCCTCTCATTAGAGAGTAGGGTTCCACGTTAAAACTGGTGTTCTTTGATGTTAATCTTTCTCTATTTTTATGCTCTGTTTATCATTATCGCTTCCGCTTCCTATTTTCTAACATATATATATATATATATAAGTTCTCTCAAATCCGATTCCTATTTATTCAAAAATTCCAACTGAATAAAGTGGATAGGCAAACCCATGGAAAACCTCTTTATCAAAAGGATCGGTACTCAGCAATACGAATTGGATTTGAGCGAGATTTGGTACGAATATAGAAAATTAACCATAAATCCACTTTATTCAGTTGGATTTTTGAAACCAATTTCGTAAAAAAAAAACAGGACAACAACAGATTCTAATGTAGAAACAACTAGAGCAGAGGATCTGCTCTCTGTTAAATCGATGGCACTCACTAAAAACAAATATGAATCTAATTCAAGTTCAAGGTTAATTAGTAAGCTTATCCTGCAAGTTGGATCCTAAAGAATCATGTATTATATGCATGATATGTGATGCAATTTCTGACTCCACAATGGTCGTGGGATTTGATTAACATCACGAGGGACCATTTCTCAAAAGGAAAGTTTCAACATCCTCTACTTTATTATTATTTGTTTACTTTGATATGCGTTGAATGGTCGCGAACATTATTGAAGCCTCCCCCTTTATTAGCTTGTCCTTGTTGGGTGGGTTCCCCCTCCTTGTGGGAACTCAACGCTTAGTAGGACAATGAGTTGTCCTAATTAAACCAAGTCTTAAATTGACAATGAGAATATTACCTATTAGGAACATGAGCACTTCAATCCTAATCGTATGGGATTTAGGATTTCATGATTCTATACTCTCATGTCTATCTGGAACCAACCAATGGGTCTGGTAGTTGAGCAGTGGCTCCTCCAAACTACATACCAAGGTTCGAATCCCCCAAATGCCCCATTGTACCAAAAAAAAGGTACTGTGGGGGAAAGTAGGGGATTGACTCTGTATCTAAAAAAACTCTCACGTCTATCTTTATATAAAGATGCTTGTCACATTATTCAAATGCATCCAAGTGTTGAAATAAAAAAAGTACCACCAACTTTTAGATATCCCTCGAGTAAGTGAAACTCTAGAAACTTCTCGAGACTCTGATGATCTAGAGTTTTCTTAAGTGGGTTAAAATTTAATTTCTAGAGTTTAATTGGGTGCATTAAACTTCATTTTTTAGAGAACTTCCATATCTCTCAAGACCTTTGGAACACAAGCATATACAGGCCTTGGTATTTTCGTGGAAGAAAGAAAGAAACAAAGCAATAAAGTAAGAAGTGAAGCAAACAAGTAGTGAACGAGAGAGAAGACTTGCGTGATTTGTTTGTGTGTCAATTGAGTGCATGCACTTAGTAGAGAGTTGAGTAGCTTTTGTATGAAGGTAGTATTGAGAGAGAGAGAGAGAGAAATAAGTGTATTTATCTTGTATTTTTGGAGTAGTAATATATAGACATCATTGGTTTGAGTCAAGTATACTACAAGTGGTATTAGAGCCTTGCCCTTCCTCCATTTTCTCAGGGTAGGTCTTGTTAGAAAATTATGTGTGTCCTCCAGAAAAATATATTCTTAAATGTCCTCCATAAAAATATAGGTATATCAAGGGGAGATTTTTTGATCCGTCCAAGTCGTTCCTTGAGAACTTCTAAAGGGATGTTTTACCTGAGTACAATCGGGGACTATGAAATCGACTTGGTAAGGGATCAATTTTGCCTTGAGATCTTCAGGGAACTTGTAATGATTGCGGAACTTGCGCATAGAATTGGGTTTTTAAGAGAATTAATCGCTCATTCATCTTCATTCTGCCAAAGAAGGATGTGTTGCATTGTCAAACAATGTATATCTGATTGGCAAAACTGTTGGCTAATTGGTTGAGGGAAGTTCTTAGATCTCTAATTCCTTAGACCCAATATGCATTTCTTCCAAGTAGGCACTTGATGGAGCATGTGGTCATTACCTTGGAGATTATTTATGATTGGAAGAGTCACAAGGTTATGGAGTCATTTTGGAAAGCATTTATCTAAAGCATATGATTTCATGGACTAGCATTTTATATAGGCTTCTTTTGTACCATCTAAACTTCTCGAAACGGTGAATTGCTTGGATGAATGATGCACTAACATGACTTCATGAGTGGTTTTGGTCAATTACCTCGTAATGTGTTTTTTCAGTCGCAAATGGAGGCTAGGAAATGATGCCCATTGCCCCATCCTTTTTATGTTTGGTGTTGATGCCCTGACTGTTCTGGTGGATCACATTGTAAGAGATGATTACTAAGTCAAGTATAATATAGAGGACTTACTATTACCCGGTATATATTTTGCATATGATATGTGTTAGAAAATCGGAAGTGGAAGCAAAACAAGGAAAAAGAATAAGAACACGTGATTTTACGTGGAACCCTAATCCGTGAGGAGCGGGATGAAACCATGGGAGAAGCCCTCAAAGGGACGTGTTATGCATTGCACTTTCTCATCTGTTACAGGAGGTCTGGGGCTCCTTATATAGCCTTCACAGAGCAACCAAGTCCCACCGCTGGACAATGTGGGACTAAACACTTGGATGGGGTAAATGGATCCTGGAGGTATCCATTTACCCATCTCCTTAACATATGACACATACAAACAATACTCCAACAATATGATATTCTTTGTAGAGGATGGGGCATGGAGTTGTAGAGGTTTCTTGATGGTCCTTGATCAATTTGGAGATGTTTTTGCTTTGCGACTCAATGGGAAAAATTAGCATTTCTGCCTTTTAATTTGTCTCTTGAAAAGTATTCTACTTGTAATTCTTGGTTAAGAGTTCATCGGGCTTCTTGTCCATATCTTTGATTTCTTCTTTATCTATGGCAATTTGACTTGCTAACATGTCACCATTAGTGGAGAAGATTGAGAAGAAACAAGTTGGATAGATGGCCTCATGGCTTTCTAGAGGAGGAAGATTGGTGTAACTCAATGTCGTTCCCTCAACTTTTCCTATATTTTTCATACTCTCAAGAATGCTTTGACTATATGTTAGAGCCATGCTTGTCTTTGATGAGATGCTTCTTCTGGTCTTATCTAGGAGACTCATTGGGCATTCCTTTAATGGAGTGAAGGATGGTAACATTGTAAAAGATGGAGGCGTTCTTGGTTGTTCTTATCTTAAAGGAGATAAATAAGATGTTACTATTCAAATGTGCATGTCATATTTAGGGCAATGGTTCATATTTGCGTTATTTTTTGATTTGGAAGATTTACGGGGTTTCCGCAAGCTTTTTCATCCAGCAAGGACCATTAGGTTTTTGTTAGTAATTTATATCGCAAGTCTTGTTTTAACAATGACACAAACCTTTATGGGGATAGGCACTCACGATATTATATTATTATATTTTACGCGAACTCAATATGTCAAGGCATACTACATCTCCATGAATGCCAACTTGTTTTCTTTGTTAATGTCATTTTAACATATTATTATGATGGCAAAAAATACGCAAACACATGCATGTTTATATACTTGTATAAGCCAAGGAACATGAACTAGGATTGCAATTCAAGATTTAACCCTAAAATCCTCAAAACTGATCGATCGACCTCAAGTTCCCGATCGATCAACATTTGCTCATGGACTAACTTAATCGATTGACCTATTGCAACCGATAAATCAACTATGACTTATTGATCAACTTACTAATCCTAATCGACTAATTTTTGCTCATGGTAATAGACCCTAATGGATAATCAATGATCAATTAACTTGTAATTTTTATCGATTATATTTTAAATTCAACTAAGCAACAACCATCTAGAGTTCAGAAGTGATTAATCAACTTGATTCTTTTGATCGATCACAGCTAACCGGTCAGCCCATTTTTGATGATCGGTTAACTTTTCTCCACGTTTAGTTCTTTCAAAAGGGAGACTTTTGTATAGAGCTCCAATGGCTATGAGATGTTTCCAATGTCTATGATATATGCACCCTTAGACTCCTTTGAATAGAACACAATGCACGCACATTGCATACTCTTTCTCTCTCATTATTCTCTACTGCTATAATCCATTTTCTTAGATATTATTGTGCATTCTTATGATTTGAGAGGAGCCCATATTTTCGTTGTAGCGGTATAAAGCTCCCAACCAGCCACGATCACCATATGTTCTACAAGCTCTCTATGATTCGCTAGAGAAGTCTCTCTGCAGACTATTCTTTTGCTGATGATTCATTTAAATATCTAGTTTGATAATCAATAGTTCTAATATTTGAGATATATTGCTATTGTGCTATCATGTTTGTATTTGCATATATATATATATATATATATATTCTTTATGGACGATTCTTCAAAAGGTATATATTTGTATCTATTTTCTACACCCACTTTTGCAGGAAGACTTGGTGTTTGATCCAAGTTTACAAGTACTTGATGTATGATCCAAGAAGTTCAGAAGCTCTGGTGTTTGCTCCAAGCTTGATGGTACTTTTGTGTTTGCTCCAAGAATATCCGAAGCTTCAATGTGTGATCCAACGACGATGTAATCTTAGTGTGTGAAAAAGTGAAGACTTTGATGTTTGATCCAAAACACAAACTTTGATATGTGATCCAAGGTTATAAGCATTTTAGTGTTTGATCTAAAGCCCTTGTAAATATTTGAGTTATACCTGAGCAAATAACTCTGATAGTGAAAATTTTTATCATCATGGCTAATATTGAATCCTGAGTCGAGGACTTAGATCCTGGTTTTCACTTAGTTGGGTTTCCATATAAACATCATCGTGCAAATGGTTGTTTCCATGGTTTGATCTTTCTATCTATGATTGTTATTCATGTTGCATATGTTATTCAATCACAATTTATTTAAACTACAATTCACCCCCCACAATTTCCCTTGACTTAGTGGAGGGGTATCTTCTTCATTCTTTTGAAAGTCACACCTTCATTGTGTCATGCCATGGGGGACGGTTGTGGCTTCATGTTTTGACAGAATGATTAGTCGGAACACGAGGTTTTATGTGATCAATTCCCTTAATTATTTGCTTTGTTTTGGAATCAGTAGGTGTAGGTTGTGAGATCTTGTGATGGTTGGACTTATACCAATTTTTTATTGGATCTCTCAGACCAGTAATTGGTGGAATTCATGATTGAGATGAATTCACTAGTTGGTTATGATTGATTTTCAAGTGGTCATGGTCACTAGATCTGGTACGATGGTAAATTTATGGTGAAAAAGGCATATATAGTCCTTTGTGCTAATACGATTTTAACGCTTTGGGGTATGTCTCTAATTGCACGATGATTTGAAGCTAGACAACGTTGACTCAAGTCAAAGTTTTCCTTTGGCTTTTGAGATGTGGGAATGTAGTTGGTGCTTAGTGAGAAAGGATTGTCAAGGGCATTAATGCTTCTTGTGTGCAGCATTCAATTGATCCGAAAGATGTGGAACTCTTAGGGCCTGTTTGGTTGCTGGGTTGGACTGGGTTGGGTTGGGCTGGGTTGGGGTGGGTGAATAGTAATCTGTGAGGAGGAAGTACCCTTGTGAATAGTAACCAGGGTTGGGCCAACCCTGCCCAACCCTGCAACCAAACAGGCCCTTATTCTTTGTGTCAGAGAGTTCAAAAAGAAGGTCTAGGACATACCCTGCTTGCCTGGGGATGGTGGCGGATCGTGCATAAGATTTTCTCCTGTCGCTAATGAGTATCCTTGCGGAAAAGTCAAGCAAGATTCCCGAACATCAAACAAATCATGTATAGAAGTGTCCTTTATTGTCTCAGATTGGCATGTCTTAGATAGAGAAAGATCACTTACTATTGTTTTTATGGTTGCCATGCATGTTTTTTCATCAGGATAGGTTCTATGCACATAGTGTTATTAAGTATGTGAAGACTATTCCCGAGTCGTGGTCTATATCGTTTCTTGTATGATTACAATGTTATATCATGATTTCCGAACTTCAGAATATATAAAGTTTTTAGGAGCGCACCTTAGACCACATTATTATTTTTTAAAAGCCCTTTAATACATGCCAGAAAACCTAAAAATGAGAAATCAAAGGCAAAAGGCATGAAGTGCCCATCAAAAAAGTTGGATCTCACAGAGGACCTGATTTTGAATAGTTTCTAGTCCAAGATCAATAAACCAAACAAAAAAGAAATTTAACCTTTTTAATTTCGGGAAATCTATATACTTACTATTAGTGGGTTTTTCACCTGTAAGGTAACACGTGGCGCAGCCTCTTCCTGCCTCATTCCCGCTTCTCCTTTTACCCTCCTTTCTCCGTGTTTCATCCCCCTGCGCCTGGTTTTGTCCCGCCACTAATTCTCTCTTGCTCTCCACGCACAGACCTTATCTCTCCCATCCCCTCCTTTTTTTACTATAAATAGACTCCTCATCCCTTCCTTTTTTGACTATGTAATTTTTGCAACAATACCCTACCAATCATTGATATTAGACAATTTACTTAGAGTTTATGCTTATGTTAATAAATAAATTTAAAAAATAACTACAAATATATATTAGTCACCTTATACTATATTGAAATAGTTATAAAAATTAAGCTCATTTTCTTTGTCAACAAATAAAAAAAATGAAAATTACATACATTTAAAATCCATAAAAATTCAAATAAATCCATAAAAAAGTCTATATAAATAACATATATTTATTCAGTAATCTTATATATATTGTCTTCTTAATTTCTTAGTGGTTGCATATTACGATATATGTAAATTGCTTAATGATAGAATCATCAATTAATAGTTATTTTATGTAAAGTTGCAACTTTTAGGTTTTGACTAATTTATTACAAGATATCTTATTCACTTCTCATTTTTATTTAAAAGTCTTAGTTTATTATTTTAATCTTTTAGTGATTTATTATTTCTGAAAAAGTATTGTTAAGGTTTTTTTAAAAAAATATTAACTTTATATTATTCATTTGATATTTCAAGTTTTACTCACTAATTAATTATTTAGAATTTTTTAAAGTTTATTTAGTGTTTTTGTACCGACATACCAATATTTGAAAAATGCATATTAGATTTTTCTTTATACAACTACTATATTTGGAAGCATAAAATGTGAATATTCAAAAGCAACTCTTCCTACTCTTTATCTATAATGTAGATAAACGTATTTTTTATAAGAACTATGTAAATTCCCTATATTATAAAAAATAATATAGGATTGTCATTATATGAAACTAATGAAATGACTCGGATGCCCATTTATAAACTATTACATTATTATATTTAATATTAGAGGCAAACGTTGACATCTTTCTTAATTTTTACTATCCTTAATTTTATTCAACGCATGCAAATAAGCCATTTGTAGTTTATTGTATTATAGTAAAAGACATATCATTTTGACCATTTAAGTATGTACGGAAAAATATTTCTTCGAAATTCAATTTGAAGTAATAATATATTTATTCTCAATACCTTTTTTAACACTAAAATATGAAATATTTTACATGGGAATATATTTTAATATATTAATAAATATTAATATTGTTAGGATATAAAAATTTACTTTGTTTATAATTTTGTTTATACCCTTATCTTTTAAAAAAATGGAAATAGTTCTATCTTTAAACTTGAAAAATACAAAACTACAAATAATCTGTATAAAGAATGAAGTAGTATTTAATTAATACATTAAATTATTTTTATTTTTGAAGTCAATATGTTATAAAATATCTATTCCATAAAAATAAGATGATAGGATCTGCAAAGAAATAAATATGAACAGTGGGATCTATTGAAACCATTATCTTAATATATAACACGCTTTCTTAATAGTATATATATATATAAAGATATATTATAAACTTAAATATATAATAATAAAATAAAAATTAAAAATTATTAGTATGTATATAATAAAATATATTTATTGCACATAAGTTATATATAAGATAAATTATAAAAAATATAATGAATTTTGTTTTTTTTTAAATAGATATCCCTAAATTTAATAAATAACAACTATGGTGGGACCAACGGATAAAAAAATAAGTAAGCTTTTTACAACAAAATTTCCCTTTACTTCATTTATGTATTTGAACTTTTATTCTTTACTTTGCTCTTATTTTAATTCCATATCTACTATTTATTGAAGATACCATTATCTTTTCAGTTATGAAAATGATGCATACTATTTAAAAAATGTACCTTCTGGACTAGCAAAATTTCCTCGCAATGTATTCTAACATATTTTTCATATAATGTTTCTAATATGTTTTTATATTATTTCCTTTTAATTTCATACAATACCCAAAAAAAAGTACTCATGCCACGAAGCGTGTGTATGCACCCTAGTATCATCTAATCAAGAGTAGTTGAATAATTGTCTTTAAGTTAAGGAATAGAGAGATATTGGATGTCTAAAAATATCAACAACTAGAGATTAATATTCATAATGTTAGTTGATAAAATTCTATCTTGCTAGGCCACATCATTGATTTATTGTAGTCCTCACCATTCTTAAGATAACCTCACTATCTTGACTTCTAGAGACATGTTAAAAGTAGTTTTCCTAATGTAGAGATAATTATGTAGTCGGTGTATTGTTTATGCTATTTTTTTCTTGGTATCCTCTTATGTAATTTACCCATGGGTCCTCTCTATATAAGAGAGCCTAGGGTTCTATGGAATAAACAGATTATTCTTTTCCTCCAACATGGTATAAGAGCCATAACCCTAACCATAAAACCCTAACCCTTCCACCGCCGCCCCCTCTCTCCCTCCTCGGCGTCGCCACCCCCTCCTCCTCGCTGCAGCATCCTCCCACCACCCTTCCTTCTCCCATCGTGCTGTCGGACCCCCACCACCGCCGAAGCCCCTCCATCGCCGAACCCCCTCCATCGCCGGGGCCCTCCACCATCGCACCTCTACACCACTGGGCCCCACCACCGCCGGACCCTCTCCACCGCCGGTGCCTACTCTTCCGTCGGGCTCTTCCTCCATGGATTTGAGTGTGTAAAGTCTACATATGCACTCAAATCCTATGCAGTTTATGTAGACACTTCTCTTTTGGTCTACGAATCCTAGTTCTTCGTCTCCGGCAACATGTCAGAAAACAAAGTCGATATGCCCTCCATAGGTGCGGTCAAAGGTCCCGCGCTAATAGTCAAGATGGATGGGACGAACTATGACCTCTGTGCGATGCAGTTCATGAGCCTCATGAAGTCGAACGGTAAGAAGCACATTTTACCGAGGAAGAACCGATAGCGAAGACTGACATATATTGTTGGAAATACGAACCCACGACGAGCCATTATGCAATAAATGTTATTACGAATATCATTCCCTGATCTGAAATAAAGAATAAATATTTGCATAATAGGTTCCTTAGTACAATTAGAGTTATGTACTATGGCCATCTTAATGATCATACGGCTGTTGATTCAATTATTGAATCATAGAGGATGGTGTTTGGATGAATATCTAAAGAGCTAGATTGAGGACTCATCAAGCACCGTCAAATAATTATTAAGAGAGGATCTCCAGCCTGAGTATGAGATGGCAATCCTTTCTCACTTGGTTGATATCTGACCAACCTCTTGATGTAGGTCCTCTGCATGGGAATAGAGATTCGGAGGTGTCAGATTAGTTAGGTCAAAGAGTTGACTTAACGAGATCGAGATAATCAAAGTCCTATGTCGTATGCTGTCACGATATAGGCACGCATCCTCTGATCGGAGACAGATATGTTACTATATGGCTGAGTATGTACATTTGGCAGACCAATAGGTTGATGATCTAATCAAGGTCTATACACCGACGCGCTGGTGTGCATATAAGGGCATATGAGTAATACGATCTCTCAAAGGGATCATACAGGTTCATTACTGAACCGGAAGACATGAGCTCACTCATGAGATATTGGGAAGAATCAAATTCCATGCACGGTCGTCTTGCTTTGGAAGCTTGACTGAATTTGTAGGTTTGATATATAATTTTGGAAAAGTATATGATCAACACATGGGTATGATATATGCTTTTGGAAAGCATCTGATCGACACCAACTCGTAATAATCGAATGAGAAACTTGATGATAAAACTCTGAAGTAGAAAATGTAAAATTGATCTTATACTTCGGGTTTATTCTGGGTCTTCCAGTATGCAGGATGTACAGGTATTGGGAATGCCTGAGGGTGATGTGATCATAAACGATTGTATAACCATGACGCTTGCATTCCGAGGGAGTGATGAAACAGGTCTAGATTTTAGTGACTCCTCTCATAGAGAAATAATCTGATCTTAGTCCAAATGTTGGACATTGATCTGAATGTGATTCAGATGTAATGAGAAGATTAGATTTACGGTTTTGATTTAATCAAGCATCTATGGGAGGTCCGCAAGATATGGATTTGAGATGTGATCTCAATATCCAAGTCACTCTACGTGGAATAATACAATCGCCCTGTCCTTATCTTCAAGTACCTGCGGAGAAAGCGCATTATCCTTGAAATAGTTCATGGATAATTCCATTGTTAATATATTTATCCGAGCATTGAGAAAAATGGAAAATTAAATGTGATTTAATTATCATGAATAATAAGAATTTGATTCATATTATAAGGACAGTTATCTAAGATAATTAAATGTGATTTAATTATCAAAGATGTGAATAATGTGAATGTGATTCTTATTTGGGCACATGAGAATTGCGATCCAAGATGATTAAATGTGATAATTATCATGGATATGAATAATGTGGATAACACTATCCATATTATTCAGGTATATTATAAATACAATTTATAATATATTAAAGAGTGTATATTGTGATTTATATTTGTTAATTAATTGTTAATGTGAATTGGATTCACATTTAATGATTAATTAAAAATATAATTACATTTAGTTTTGGGTTGTGAATGAGATTCACATAATTTCAATGGCTTGATTGAAGTTTTTCACAAGATAATTGTGAATTATTTTTGTGAAAAATATTTACAACAATTGTTGTTGTAAATCTTGGAGATATCATGAGATAATGAGATCTCATGGTATAATGAGATCTCATAAGATAATGAGATATCATAAGATGATTGGTAGCCGTCCCCCCTTTTGTAGGGAAATAGGTTAATCTCCTCATTATCTCATCTCTAGTCAAATGTGATTTAATTTGGAATTAATTATGTTGATTTATCAATATTATTTAATTTAAATTAAATCATTTATTGTTGTGTTTTTACAACGACATCTTAACCATTGAAAGAAACACGAATCAATCTCAACCATTGATTGTGTGTTGTCCATGGATTGAGATCCATGGACTCCCAAAACCCTATATAAGAAGAGTCACCCCTTGCTCTTTGAGACACGTTTTACGACAACAGTGAATGCTCTCTTCCTCTCTCTCTACACGTCATGTGCCTCTCTCCCTCTCTCTCTTTTATAGCCATCCACTATAGAGTCATAGAGAGAGTCGCCATCGCTACAGTATCGTCGTCATGCTGCCAGAGTATTTGCTCATGGATCTCCATCTCCTTCGGTGCACCTCGCTCGTGAAGAAGATGTTGGATCTCATGTATCGAGATCAGGAGATCCGTCGCTTGGATCATCGACATGGATTGCGAGAAGGACACGTCTCATCAACGCGCTCGTAAGCGTCTCCTCCGTTGGATCGGACTTGAGACAGGAGGTCTCTTCATTTAGATACTCGATCGCAACCACGCTTCAAGAGGAAAACCTTATACCTATTGTGGTTTAGATGAAACGATCCGAGAAAGGTTCTTGGATCATGTGGTTTCATCACATTTAAAATTTTAAATTCCACTGCATCGAGCCACTAGTGCGACTAGTCGCTCCCAATCGCATTCGATGCGATCCATACGCTTTCGTGATGCGCTTGAGGATCTCTCCATATCCTTCAAGTGGTATCAGAGCCAGGTTGGAGGTTTTGGATTCGATCCATAAACGTAGGAAAATTTGGGCTCGTTAGGGTTCGTGAAAGTTTTATCGCATTTCAATTTTCGAAGCCCTATTTCATGATAAATTTCGGCCCTATTTAAAATATTTAAACACAAAACTATCACGTGGATAATGTTTTCTATTAATTAAGGAAACCGTGGGATTTGAGTTTGCGTGATTTGGAATTCGATAACTCAAGATATGATCATTTTAATGAACATATATCCACTGTTTCGGGGATGGCGAATAATCACGTAATTAAGGAGTTAATTACTTCTTTAAAATACCTAGAAATGCGTGTTAATCACATAGGTTCTGTTTTAAATCAAGTTAGCAAACTTTAAAAACTAATTTTGCTTAATTTGGATTTAAAATGAATGAGATATGCTAATTTTAGTAAGTGAGGGTCACTGATGAAAATTGCAATCCTAATCATGAACCTTGTGATAGTTATTTAAGAAACTTGTGAAATTAATGGTTAATTTCCTGAAATATTTATGGATAATATTTGGGAAATATTTGAATGATAATTGTTCCCTTAAATGACATTGCCTCAACTAATAAATGATTAGATTTGATCTAGATCACCAATTAGTTACTTGATACACTTTCAACAAACATGTTACTTGAATAGGTTTGGAAATATGTCTGGCAAATTTTCTTATAATCAAAATGATTTTGATTATTACTATATGGTATACTTTCGGTTGAAAAACCGATGATCATCTCAAATACACAATGATCGATTTGGCATTATCCTTTCTTGAGGTGGATATGGTGTCTAGTCAGGGAGCGTTGGGTAGCAGGTTGCACCGTGTGCGGTCTGTCCCACTCCTGTCGGTACTGGCCATGACAACGGGTAGGGACTCGATAATAAATCATGGTGTATTTTCTAATTATTAAAATTCAAATTAATACGTACTTTGAGATAATACCATATTTTCAAGTAACAATCAAGTTTGTTGATTGAATTGGAATGATAATTGATTTAATGCGATTAAATGAATTATTTCCAGTTAAAAACACTCTATTATGAATAGATGTGTTTTCCCTCGGAAGAATTAATTATATGAATATGATTCATTATAATTAATTGAAATTTGAATGAGAGGTGGAGGATCAAATAAGTGACATCCATGGTCTTCCGTCAAGGCAAAGGGTTCCGTCGCCAGATATTGTATGTAGGAGACGCCTGTCCGAAGTGACAGCTCATGCATACAATCCATTTGGATCGGGCTCTTCGCTTCTCGAAAGAGTAAGGACGTATGCGTAGTGACCCCAATATCGGGTCCTCATATTATTGGGGCGATATTGGATTGCGCATAGTGAGTTGTATTCCTGTTGACGGTTGGTTCAATTAATGACGGGTCAACATCACCTTAGGGGTGGTGAACTCGAGTGTTAAAGACTGAATTGGGAGATACAAGTTGGACTTGCAAGCAGAATGCGTTCCCGCTTCTTTTTATCCGAGTTACAGGTTTTCATACTATTGGGATGTGATAAAGATAAGAAAGGAGATCCCAGATCTTGCTTGAGATATAATGGTAAGTATATCTCTTATATTGAAAGTGATTAAGGGAATGAACTTTCAATGCTGACAAGGAAAAACAACTTTGATATAAAATTCCTGAATCAAAGTAAAATGTGTATATATATCTGTATATATTTATGCAAATTTCTTATTTCAGATAATCCTCATTAAATCCACTCAGTACTACACTCAATAATAACCAGTAAATATTATGGATTGGATCCATGATCAAGATATTGTATTTGCAATTGGACACATATTGTATGTGGTTGCAATGTGCAAGTTTACTCATAATATTGAGGAATGACAATTAAATAGACAATAGGTCTACATCCCTAGGGTTTGTATGTTTCTATAGTCTTGATCTCTCCTCGGATGTACTTTGGAAGTGACATGTCGATGATGATCGTAATTTTCAAATAATCCTTATAAAATCTAAGAAGATGTTATGGCATTCATATGTGCTCTTGGCATTTAATCATGAATGGCATGGTTCACTGCATCATGCAGAATGGTAGCTCTATAGGAAATGATGTATTCAAAATATTTAAGTACCTACTTGAACCGAAGTCTTTAAGAGTTAAGATGTATGTAGATATGATGAGTGTCGTCATTCTAATGTTTATACTCAATTCATTCATGAAACTTCATAATGTTCATATTATATAAACTAAATCAAGCATGTATAAATGTCGAGATACTCTTATATTGGAATCTTTTGAATTCAACATAAGAGATCCTTTGTCTTAAGCAATGGTTGTTTAGAGATGAAAGGAGTGCAGTGGAAGCATGGGTCGGACTCTGGTTAGAAGGAAAGTCAAAGAGTTGGTTGTACTTCTATGGTTTCCACACACGTATGACTTCCGAAGGGTCAGATAAATGCCGATACTACAATAAGCCGATGTATTGGTAGTATGACTATCAAGTTTATCTAGAATCCTTAGAGAAGGACTCGGATAGTGCATCGAAATAATTTACATCTACATATAATCATTGAAATTGACTTTCTTATTTGATAAGACCAACGTCTAATAATTGTATCTCATTCTTCTCATAACACTTGCAATTGGTTGCATATATTTTAGAAGACTAGAAAATTTGATCTTAAGGTTTAATAATCATCCATGGATATTTGATACAATGGTTGCAACAACCTCTATTGGATAGATAGACTTCATATTTTCAGTGGGAGAGCCCTTAGTCTTAGAGAATGTCTCTATGACCTGGATATTAGAATACACTCATAGTTTATTTCTAACTGTTGGAAATAAACATGAATTCTGGAATAGACCTATTATAAAGAGTTATAATGGATATATTTCAGATAGTATTCTGATATCTGGAGGACTCTACTAAATTAGAAAATTAATGAATAGTTCATTAACATTTCTAATACTGAAAATTAAACCTTATAAGATCAATAGGAGGATGAAGGTCATTTGACAATGATTTGGCATCAAACCTTGGACCATATGTCTGTTGATGAGATCAATAGACTAGTAAGAGATGAACTTTAGAATGTCTAAAGTCTAAAATCTCAAATCTTACATACTTTTGAATATTGTATTCAAAGAGAAAAAATGTAAAATGCACCCTTCTCTGAGAATGGTGTAAGATGTCAAGGTATTCAAGATCTCATACATATTGATGTATGTGGATCATCTATATCATAATGAACGTTAATGATATGTGATATCATTTGATGATTATTCGTGATATGAGATTTCTTCCCTTCACCTTAGAAAGCTTTGAAATATTCAAAGATTTCATAATTTTGGTTTAGAACAAAAGTTTGAAGGAAGACGAAATGAATTTGATCTAACCTAGGTAGCAAGTACCTGTTAGATGAATTCAAAGAATACCTTATGGAGATATGAATATCATTCCTATCTCGCTCCTCCTAATATACCTAAACTCAAGAGAGTTGTAGGGAGATACAATTGGATCATGTTTGACCTGATTTGATCAATGATGAATATTAGCATAATTACCTCTTAGTTTCCAGGTATATATATGTGGTAGAGACTACATTATATATCCTTATAAGGTTCCACGCTAGTAAGATGGAATCTAGCACCAGAGAGTGCTACTTCATTAGGAAAATAAAGGATGGTATTGGATACCTACTTTATGACCTTGAGGTTCTTAAAAGATCTCATCTCTAAGGATGTGGTTCTTAGAGGATGACTCTTTTGAGAATCAAGATAAAAATGAAGTAAAAGGAACTCATTTAATCTTGAGAAAATAATGAGGCTCCTGAAGTCGGAAACTTAAAGGATAATTAAAGATGAAACACTAATACCTCTTCAAATGAGTTTGAAGATGTATTCCATGTGTCAGAGAAATCTGACAATGATCAAATTTCATGTGATGAAGCTTCTAAAGATCATGACATGGAAATATAGATTTTAGCAATAAAGTCTATAGTAGACTTCATATACAAGTGTTGTATATGGTCCTCGAGGATCCACCTATATGGGTAAGACATGTTAAGGTGTAATGGATCTTCATGATAAAGAGGGAACCTGAAGAGAAGGTAGAGACCATCAAAGCACGACTCGTAGCTATGAGCTACACACTAAATAGAAGACATCACTTGCGATAAGACTTGCTCTCCAGTGACCATGCTTAAACTCATCAGATTATTGCTAGTTATTGCTACACAACTTGACTTTGACATCTTCAAGATGGAAGTCAAGATTGCATTCCTCCACGAATATCTCTCCGAGGATATTCACCTGAAGTAGCCCCATGGCTTCATGGTTTAGGAAAGCAAGCTGTGCAAGCTAAAGAAACTCCATCAGTGGACTCGAATAAGCTTCTTGTAGTTGGAACATAAGATTCGATGAAATTATAATGTTATGATTTCAGATAGAATCTTGATGTACCATGTGAAGCTTAGTGGGAGCGCCATTGTGTTCATCGTGCTATATGTAGATAATACCCTAATCATTTGGAATGATATAAGGATAATAATAAGTGCTTTATATACTGGCTATTCCATACCTTGAGATATGATCTCAAGGATACCTCTTAGATCTTAGTTCTGAAGATGTTCCGAAGCAAAGAAAAGAGGGTATTGGAACCATCACATTAGTAGTACACCTTGGACATGTTCTATTTTCTGGAAAATTCCAAGAAAGGCTTCCTTCCCTTAAGATATGGTACCGACCTATCTAAAGGGATAACACCTCAAAGAGTTGAGGAAGTGAATGCTAGAACTACTTGCCCTTATGCATTAGTTACGAGAAGTCGAGTGTATGCTAGTCTTGCTAGATGTGTACAAAAGTTAGATATCTGTCATGTAGTGGGAGTAGTAAATGTTACTAATCCTACTAAGGAAATGAAACACTTTATTGCAGTAATAACAATGTCTTCAAAGATGAAAAGATTTTTGAGATAGTGATCTCAAAAGTCTTATCTTCAAAAGCTTAAGACTTTATATATAGTGATCTAAAAGGTCTTACCTGTGGATACCTTAGGAGATAAAGATCTCCATGCGTAAGGGTATTCTGATAAGGATTATGGAAATACTGGTTATAATAATTATTAAGCTATAGTGTCAATGACAATGTAACTGATAAAATTGAGTATTGGTTGCATAAGATGCAACATTCGCATTGGATGCGAGCACTGTTACTAGGGGATATGCAAGTGTTGTAAAAGGACTTGGCGTAGTCTCTCGGGAACAGGGTGACTGATCAACTTACCTAGCTATTTTTATAAATAGCCTATGATTGTCACATGAGTGTGGGTTTAAATGATTAGCCCATTAATGGCTCTTTGGGCTAGTGGGAGATTATTGGACATGCGACCCCATGGTGAACTATTATGCAATAAATGTTATTGCGAATATCATTCTCTGATCTGAAATGAAGAATAAATAATTTGCATAATAGGTCTCTTAGTACAATTAGGGTTATATACCATGGTCATCTTAATGATCATACAGCTGTTGATTCAATTATTGAATCATAGAGGCTGGTGTTTGGATGAATATCTAAAGAGTTAGATTGAGGACTCATCAAACACCGTCAAATGATTATTAAGAGAGGATTTCCAACCTGAGTAGGAGATGGCATTCCTTTCTCACTTGGTTGATATCTGACCAAACCTCTTGATGCATGTCCTCTGCATGGGAATAGAGATTCAAAGTGTCAGATTAGTTAGGTCAAAGAGTTAACTTAACGAGATCGAGATAACCAAAGTCCTATGTCGTATGTTGTCACGATATAGGCACGCATCCTCTGACTGGAGACGGATGTGTTACTATATGTCTGAGTATGTACATTTGGCAGACTAATAGGTTGATGACCTAATCAAGGTCTATACACCGGCGCGCTGGTGTGCATATAAGGGCATATGAGTAATACGATCTCTCAAAGGGATCATACAGGTTCAATACTGAACCGGAAGACATGAGCTCACTCATGAGATATTGGGAAGAATCAAATTCCGTGCACAGTCGTCTCGCTTTGGAAGCTTGACTGAATTTGTAGGTTCGATATATACTTTTGGAAAAGTATATGATCAACACCTGGGTATGATATATGCTTTTGGAAAGCATATGATCGATACTGATTGAAAGAGTTCATGGATAATTTCATTGTTGATATATGTATCCGAGCATTGAGAAAAATGGATAATTAAATGTGATTTAATTATCATGAATAATATGATTTTGATTCATATTATAAGGCGAGTTATCTAAGATAATTAAATGTGATTTAATTATCAAAGATGTCGATAATGTGAATGTGATTCATATTATTTGGACACATGAGAATTGCGATCCAAGATGATTAAATATGATTTAATTATCATGGATATGAATAATGTGGATAACACTATCTATATTATTCAAGTATATTATAAATGCGATTTATAATATATTAAAGAGAGCATATTGTGATTTATAATTGTTAATTGTTAATGTGAATTGGATTCACATTTAATGATTAATTGAAAATATAATTACATTTAGTTTTGGGTTGTGAATACGATTTACATAATTTCAATGGCTTGATTGAAGTTTTTCACAAGATAATCGTGAATTATTTTTGTGAAAAATATTTACAACAATTGTTGTTGTAAATCTTCGAGATATCATGAGATAATAAGATCTCATGAGATAATGAGATCTCATGGGATAATGAGATCTCATGAGATAATGATATATCATGAGATGATTGGTAGCCGTCCCCCCTTTTGTAGGGAAAGAGGTTAGTCTCCTCATTATCTCATATCTAGTCAAAGGTGATTTAATTTGGAATTAATTTTGTTGATTTATCAATATAATTTAATTTAATTTAAATCATTTGTTGTTGCGTTTTTACAATATCTTAACCATTGAAAGAAACACGAATCAATCTCAACCATTGATTGTGTGTTGTACATGGATTGAGATCCATGGACTCCCAAAACCCTATATAAGAAGAGGTACCCCTTGCTCTTTGAGACACACATTTTACGACAACAACGAATGCTCTCTTCCTCTCTCTCTACATGTCATGTGCCTCTCTCCCTCTCTCTTTTATGGTCGACCATCATGGAGCCATAGAGAGAGTCGCGATCGCTGCACTATCGTCGTCATGCTGCCAAAGTATTTGCTCGTGGATCTCCATCTCCTTCCGTGCACCTCGCTCGTAAAGAAGATGTTGGATCTCGTGTGTCGAGATCAGGAGATTCGTCGCTTGGATCATCAACATGGATTGCGAGAAGGACACGTCTCATCAACGCGCTCGCAAGCTTCTCCTCTGTTGGATCGGACTTGAGACAGGAGGTCTCTTCGTTTAGAGACTCGATCGCAACCACGCTTCAAGAGGTAAACCTTATACCTATTGTGGTTTAGATGAAACGATCCGAGAAAGGTTCTTGGATCATGTGGTTTCATCACATTTAAAATTTTAAATTCCGTTGCATTGAGCAACTAGTGCGACTAGTCGCTCCCGATCGCATTCGATGCAATCCACGCGCTTCCGCATTATATTTTCTAAAAGTTCTCTGAGGAAATATTACAAACACACTTGCAAAAAAAGAGGCAAAGCACCCCAACAACACTCAAGGACTTTGCTTATACCTCGGTTACTCCCCCATAACAAAGAACGTACCTCACAGCACCAACGAAGCCCAAATCAGGCTTGGGACGCCAAAAACATCACAACAACAACATCTACCGACTAATATGAGCACAATGGAACGAAATTCAAGCCGCCAAGATGCAACAACAACAACCCACCAATCTCGGGGTTACGCAAGGGCTTCAAGCAAGGGCAGAGAAACCCAACGTCAATCTTGAGCATCCCCCTCAAAACTAAGACTTCAAGACAATACCTCAACAAGGCTCTGATACCATGTAGAAAAAGAATCCAAACAAGAACCATGGCATGAGACACAATATTTACGTGAAAAACCTCTGAATCGGAAGGGAAAATTTGCAGGATGAATGATCCCTTTTGCTCACAGCAACCGGGGTTTCTTTGCTCTCCTTTTCTATGTGTGAAACACAAGATGGGTTGAATAACATATAAGTTTCAAAGTGGGTAAATTGATCCTCACCCATGAATCATTTACCCATATACAAGCAACTCAGCAAATATGCCTACCATATATTACCAATATGTAAAATCAAACATATAATGCAGATTATTTGAAAATGAATTATATCTGGCTTTACCTTATGCAATGCCTCTCGAGGCACATCGATATTTAGAAAAGATCCCCTTGGGTAGGTCTCACTCTTACAATCCTTGATCAGTGCATTTACAATTGGCATACAAACTTCAACAGCCATGGGAACCTCGCTGTCCATGTTCATTCCTTCCCACCTGAAAATCCATGGTTTTCATTATTATACGATAGTCTATGTTTTCAATTAATGTAGAAAGTCTAATTTATGGTCTAATTTATGCTTATTTTGAACATGATTAATACTCACATATCCAAGGGAATTTTAAGAAATGCCATACATTTTACTGCAATTGCACAATTAGGTTAATCAAACTTACCATGCAATAATAAAAATCTAAGATAAGCTGAAGAGCAGATCTTAGACTAAGTCTCATTCTAGAAGGGATTGGAAGTTAAAGTTTGATCAACAATATAAAGAGAAAAATAGTGAGGATTTGTACCAATGTATATTTTCTATGTAGATTATCGGTAAAGAACTTCAAAAGAATATGTAACTCAGCATAGCATGTGGCACTTTTTTCCTCTTACCAATAAGTCTTTCTTTCCTTCTAAGCAATTATCAAACAAGAGTTTAATGCAAAATTCAGATCTTTCAATCTAATAATGGTTGAGAATTTATCACACTGAGAAAATATTTTAAATTTATAGGGATTCATCATCATTTTACATGTATTAGTACTTGTGAACAAAAAGAGACCATTAAAAATTAAATGCATGATATTGAATTGATATATGTCTCACCTTTTACTTGCCCTGTTACCTTAATCATTTAAGGAATTTACTTCTGAAACTATTGATTATCTAAAAAGTCATCTTTCTTCTCCTGCACTCTGTAATATTTCTCCATTTTATTGCAATTTCAAAAAAAATCCCATATTATAATTTATGTCGCATCTTTAGATGTGCAACATACCCCTTTCTTCACTCGTACAACTCACAAAAATTCCTTTTTCGTTCAATACATGTATCCAGCTAATTGATTATGCTCCTGGTATTAAAATAATATCAACAGATTTTAATTATGCTTGACATATTTGATTTGATGCAAATAAGTTCTCATATCATGAAGAGTCCATAATTTGAGATGCCTCCCATTTAAATACACCCTTAGATGGCTATATCTTTCCCTCTTGCATTTCAATGTCATAAGGATAATCAATTATCACATAGACTATGACACCATTATAAACAAATTTCAATTTATTGCATGTTACTGAAGCTTCACCTGTTGAACCAAAACGAACACTTACAAAATAAATAATAGGCCTAGTATCAACAGCTTGTTGCACTTGCTATTACTCTATGTTCGTTAAATGCTTTAGTTGCTTCACTATCTTCAACAAAAGATAAATGCAAAAAGTAGTGTCATGCTACACACACTGAGTGTTATGCACTGATTTCACAGTGGGAACTAGTATCCATTCTCCTAAAAAATAATGTTCTTGGGAATACAAACGGATCTTCATATTCAAATATATTATATATAGCACTATGATTGTCACAAATCTCACTTGTTGCCAAAGACTTCCACTACTGAGAAGGACTGAATTTAAATAATACTTTCAGTCTAGCTATCAAACCAAACCACCATACACAGATATATACATTTCTACATCATTTAATTGAACTATTAAATAACTTGATATCTTCGATGCCTTGTTACATTCAAATCTATAATAACCAATTTACACGACGCAATATACTGGCTTCATGAATCAAAATTTCTTAGATTGTGTCTGCAAATGAAAGGAATCATTATATGAACTTAAGAAGCTCCTTGTGTGTCGTTCAATAGACTTAGATTCTTCTTACAATCGCTATTTTTTTCCCACCATGCTTCTTTATTTATATTCATTGTTGATTTGGTTTAAGACATATACAAGTATATATTATTGACATGATTATAACAACTAATAATGATTAAAAAATTCCAAAAAATTCTACTTATCTTAGACACGAAGTTAAAGTTTGTGACCTAGATTCCCTATGCTACTTCCGTACCTTCAAAGTTCACAAGGTCTCCAATGGACTGTTCTTATCATTAAGGAGGTATATATTGGATTTACTACACCAAGATCTAACAGTGATGAAAAACATATGGTTATACCATCAACCACCAATGCAAAGCTTCATCTTCACAAAAAAACTAGTGTAGGATCCAACTATATATCATCAAGTCATGGGACATTATAATACCTTTTCATCACTCATCTGAACATTGCATTTGCAGTGAATAAAGCATGCTAGTAAATGAGAAATCGAAAAGAATGTCACTGGGATAGTGTAGAGTGAATTCTCATCTTAAAGGCACCACCATAAATAAACTACTTTCTGATGGAACACGAACCACTGGAATCGTCTCCACTCAGATACCAGTTGTTGGGATACGAACCGCCATATACGAATGCGGATGCGCAATCGACCACCACCACGGAAGCACGTGAAGAAAAGAACAACTAGATATAACAGCAGTCGTTCACCTCCCGTGACCACTGGAGAAGAAAGATCACTAGAAGAAGAATGAGTACAACTCTCTCTGTTCCCTCGCTCTCTTCTCTCTCTCTCTCTCACACTCTCCTTTCTCTAAGGGTTACATTGTTCTAGTGGTGGTGTAGAGGCAACGCCAGTTACAACCCCATAGTCCTATTCCCAATAGGACTATAAATAGAATACAATTCATCTATTATTAGGATTAGGAGTCCCACCTCATTAGGATTTCTAATCATAATATGGCTCTAATCCTAATATCTAATAAATATTTTTTGTCTCTTCATGGCTATTCATATTCGAATTGGGTAGACTTACTTAAGAAGGTCTTTCAACAAATATCTATGTTTCTTTTGAGTAAAACATTTTTTCATGAAATGCTCTTAAAATAAAGACATGTGTTAAGGTCTTCCATAGAGTCTGAGTACAAGGACTTAGCATATGCAATAATTATATGGCTTTGTGCTTTTAAGAAAGAACTACACTTTCTACCTATTTTGCCTACTCTTTAGTCTGACAAAATTATCTCACCTTATCCCACTGTTAATTCAATGTTCCTTGCACAAAAAAAGTACATTGAAGTTTATTATCATTTCATTCGAGAATTATTAACTAACTTGTCAAATATTTGATCAATTTTATCTCCATTAAATATCAACTTGGTAATATTAAGACACAAGCATTACATGGATCTATCTTCCAACACATTCTTTGACAAATAAAAGTTATTCAAATTACAGTTACATGGGATCCTTCGATTATAAGGGATGCCAGTTGGATAAGGATAACTAGTCATTTGTAAAGATCAAAATCCTTGTTATCTTTGAATCATCCTCTCATTATCCTCTCTTTATCCAGTGGAAAAACAAACCCTTTAATCATATTATCAAGACCTACAAAACTGATGTAAATCAAGAAAAAAGCAAGCATTAAAAATACCTTTCTTCTTCTTTAATATAGTTCTTCTTTGACTATAGATAGGAAATTTCTACTTTTGGGATTTCTCCCATCAACTTTCTTTAGCCATAATGTTTCATATTAGGTGCTATTATCTAGGGTGTAGGAGGTATTATCTAGGAAGCTTATGTGAAATGGATAGTATAACATCTATCCTAGACTTATGTATAATTACTATGGACACTATCTAATGGAAAAGCAAAAGGAAATGTGGCATTCCTTGTTCAAAGGATGAGTTAAAATAACATGCCATGATACATACTACATATCATATTTTTTGGGTTGTAGACATTTTATATCACTTTGAAAGTATCATTTCATTACCAAATATTATGCATTGTGCTAGTAATAATATTTCCTTTATTTTCAATAATCGTGCACTTCATAAGCATAATAATTGAGCATGTAAAGTCTTACTACCACTTTGTAAAAAATGTTCATTCTAGAATGGCTTGTATAGCAAACATTTCTACACATATTCCTCAAAGTAGCTTGGTAAAATCTTTACTAAAGTACTTCCTCACTACTATTATATTTTATAGTGTTCAAGATGAACATACATGATGGGTTAGGTCCAACATTGGGGATGCTTTGGAGTAGAACTTGGCGTTTTCTCTTACACTTGTGCTGAAGTTCATGTTAAACAAGTTGGTGTTCTGTCTAGGACTTCCTATATAAAGACACTCGATGTTATTATGAATTGAACAAATTTATTCTCTACAACCTATAGGCTTATCCACATGCTCACATAAATCATGTTAAGATATGCTTACACTTTGTTAATGATGATGGTGATTGGAGTCCTCTTAAGTTTTCTTTTCCTAAATCTCAGTAGGTTGTAATTTTGTTATATACCATTTTATTGTTTTCAAGACCCATTAATTAGTACTTGTATTGATGCATAATTGATAACCTTTTTTCTCAATTTTAGTTTGTTCGTAGTGTAGGACAAGTGAAAAAATAGTTAAAAAAACGCACAAAAGTTGAGAGTTTAATGCAATATATTTTTATTTAATTTGGTCAAGTCCAAGGCCGATCTCATGAAAGAACTTTCAAGCATAGGCAATCACACGCAATAAAGTAAGAATACAAGTAGAAGAAAAACAACAAGGCAATGCAGAGTTCATTTAAGCCTAGGATACCGGTATATTAAGGAAATCTAAAATCAAATCCATGGCTTAATTCAAGTCATAATATTGGGACATTTTTTCCATATAGATAAATCTATCCTAAAATATTTTTGGATTTTTTAAAGTTAATAAAGGGGACTTTTTTTGTGAAATATTTTTCGATGACATTTATGATAATAAATGCTTATAAAATACAAAAATAGACCCCATATATA